>CM062811.1:335647756-336247756 GCA_031772625.1 Pinus tabuliformis
TGGACACACAAGTGCTTGTAGGCCTAATCAACAGATTCCCACCATCAGATTCCATTTTAGACTTGAATTTGGTTCGTTCAAAGGTCCTACAGGATGTTTCCTGTAGAAATACAGAGCTTCCTGTAGAAGGCACAAGAAAAATTCCTTTGACCTTGATTTGAGTGCTCCTCCTGTCATGAAACATCCTTCTTGCAACCTGCAATTAGCCAATGGAATTAGTTTTATTTTTCTTTTTCTTTTTCTCTTTTTTTTTTGAAAAACAACTAGGGCACCTCATGGAGGTTTTCACCCTAATTGCCTGCCCTGGGCGCCTCCAAGGGAGGTTTTCACCCAGAGATCTTATTCTCTTTTCTCTTTTTTTTTTCAACCCATTGACCGCCTCATGGAGGTTTTCAATCAATGAGCCAATCTAAGGCGCCTCCGAGGAGGTTTTCACCTTAGATTTCTATTTTCCTCTTTTTTCATTTTTTTTCTTTTTCTTTTTTCTCTTTTTTTTTTTTTTTTTTTTTTCTTCTACCCTACCCTACTTGAAAAACAAAATCATTTTCAAGTATAAGAATACTTCCAATGGAGCCATGTGCACATCGAGATTAGAGAAAAAATGATGTGAAGGCTCGAAATGCATGCTTGGACAACTATCCGGACTTTAGAGACCAAATGATCTGACTTTGAAGGGATCAAACATAGCTGAGGAAGAGAGTACCGCTGCAACTTAGTCACCTTCTGAAACCATATCTCAATATAGCTTTGATATCCTTGGTTCCTTTGCTAATCTGGATCATGTTTCATGTCACCTTTTAACATGACTTCCTCATCTTCCTCTTTTTGCTGATCTTTCTCTTGAGTACATGGAAGATTTGATGGTAACCATGAGGGAGCTTTCTTGATCTCTGATTCTGATCTCTTCTCTTCATCAAGTGCAGCCCATGGTTCTTTGATCTCCTCTTTTGAATCTTCTTTTGCTGGATGTGATCCTTCAATGATTTCAAGATGATCTCTTTTTTCCAATGCTTTTCCTGAGCTATGGTGAAGATCATTGAGCTCAAGAGGAGTCATTTGGATATGTTGTGCCTCAGCTTTGCAATTGGGTTGAGCTGCTCCATTGTATGGTTTTGGAAATGGTGGTATGGGTAGTTGAGTGGAGGTGTGTATTTGAGATGGATGTGGATGGGGTTGTGGTTGAGCAGGCATTTGGGGTTGCCTTGGTGGAGCAGGAGGTGATGGTTGTGGATGAGCAGGTGGTGGAGGGAAAGAAGCGGGAGGAGTGTTGTATTGGGGCGTCCACTCCTGATGAGGTGCATTCCACTGAGGCTGTGGCTGAGCATAAGTGTGAAACGAATGAGCAGCTGGTTGGGAATAATATGGATCTGTGAAGAAACAAGGAGGGGGTGTGAACCAGGAAGGATGAGCAGGGGGACCCCAAGAAGGCATGAAAGTGGCTTGATAGGGGTCATAATAGGTCTTGGGTATCCCTTGCAGTTCCTGCTGGTAAGATCTAGGTCCATGCAGACTCCTTTGGTTCATATAATAGAGTGGTTCAGTGGCTCCTTTGGCTCTCTGATATGCAGCTTTAATTCCGGGCAAGGAAGGGCACTGATCTGTAGGATGGTATTCTTCACATACAAAACACACTTCTATGGAGTACAATGGACATTCGTTCCTAGGATGCTTTCTAGTGCATCTAGGACAAAAAATGGCCAAAGCCCTCTTGGCTTCTTCTTGCTTCTTTTGGATCTGCAAGGTATCCAGTTGCATGGCAAGAAACTGCCTCATATCACTCTTGAAATCTTCTATCTGATCTTCAAATTCGTCTTTGGACAAGGGACTGCTCCCAACATTTCTGCTTGTAGCCATTTGCTCCAAAGGAATGGTTTCTTCTTCTTCTCCCCTAGAGGTTCTTTAAATATGTCTTTTTGGCCACTTAGGGGTTCTTCTCTCACAACCATCGAAGAAGAGAGAAGGTTGGCTGTGTGAAGCAGTGGGGGTGTTGTGCAATCATTTTTCTAACTTATCTCTACTCTTACAAGGCATGAAAAGAAATCTTTTTGATTGATTTTTGTGTTTTTCTTCTTGTACCTGCAAAACTAAAATAGATTGAACTGCAACTAACTATCTTGCTGAAATGAAAATGCGGAATTGAAATGAAAGCAGGAAAGGACTAATCTATTTTGCTCAAATGAAATTGCAGGAATGAAATGCTAGGCTACGCTTGCAGAATTGAAATGCTAATCTACGTTTGCAGAAATGAAATTGCAGAATTGAAATGCTAATCTATGAAAGCGAGAAATGCTATTCTACTTTTGCATAAACGAAATTGCATAATGGAAATGAAATAAACTACTTAGTAGAAGATTGTAGTGGAAAATAGAAGAAAAGCGGCAATCACCAATACTCTGACGCTTCCCCGGCAACGGCGCCAAAAAGATGGTGGGCCCCAGTATTGTAGCAATAATGCTACAACTCCTGGAACTCCCTTCTTTAATTTTATCAACCCGGTAGTTCGTAACAAACTTGGAAGCGACGGTGCTGTATGCACAAGTACTAGCTCTTGCCGCAGCTGTCACTTGGTCAGCTGGCACAAGTCCGCTAGGGGCTCAAGCCAACTTCTATGAGCTCTTAGAAGAAGCTTTTTAACTGATGGACGAAATCTAACTCAAAGGAAGCTAATCTACTTGCGGAAAGAAACTGAAAGCCAAAAAGAAATACAAACCCTAGCAAACCCTAGCAAACCCTAATTCTACCAACTAGTCCTACTGATGCAAAAATGAGAATGCAAACTACGAGAAGAGATGCCATTACTTCTAGGAAGGTAAAATGCATGTGTCTAAGTTATCACTATCTGAAGAAAACATCTTTTTGTATTTTTGATTAAGTTATTAGAATTATCATGCATGTGCTTTTAACTGGCTTTTCACTGTGCAGGGATGGATCAAGGAGGAGAAATGCTTGGAAAAGGTTGGGATGGTACAGAGAGGGTCTAAGGGATCCCTAACATTCTTTCCGAGAGTTTCACAAAGTCTGGATGCCATGCAACCGTGTTTATGAACTTCTACAGGAAGTCTGCAGGGGTTTCTACAGGAAGTTTAGAAGTTCTACAGGATGTTCTGTAATTCTTCTACAGGATGTTTCGAAATGGGATTTTTGAGGATGGGTGATTGATGGAAGATGCATGGATGGTTATGGAGGTAGGATGGGGGTCTGAAGTGACCCAGGAACTGATGGATGGAGTGGTGAGATGATATGTGGAAGGCTGATTTGGCTTTAAGGTAGTTGAGACAACAATGGAGAAGAAGGTAGGGTTACGTGGGCAAGAGGATGGGTGTGAAGCGAGAAGCCTAGATATGGGATGAATCAGATGGCTCTGATGAAGCTTGACCATGTGAGTGAGTGATAGAGATGCCCTGCACAATGCACATTCAACAGAATCAATGAATACTTGCAAACAAACTAAGCCCTAGCTAACTTAATCTAACTGTCAATGAAATGAATAAACAGCAGCCTCGTTTGGAAAGAGAACCATGTACATCACGTGAGCAAGAACATTCCGAAAGATCTAAATGCATGACAAACTCCTACCAATCGATTCCCAAACATAAAAAGATACTTTAACCAACAAAAACAACCAAAATAACAAAGCAAGATCTAAAGAGTAGATTTTATTTTAAGAACGCAGCAAACACACATAAAGATAAACAGGGGAGGTACTGGGCGCTTGAGATGGGCCCAACCCCAAGAGCTACAGCCTCCCAAGAGAGATTTAGAGCTGGTGCAAAGCTGAATTCATCTTTATTAATCAAGAATGAAGAGTTACATCAAAATTGTCCACAAGGAGAGCTTGAGAATGAGCTGAAAGCAAAGCTAATCTATTGCATACAAATCGAATTACAAAATGACTACAACAAGGCTATGAAATGACTAACTACTAGCTACTATCTACTGGCTAACTAGCTAACATCCACTGGCTAACCAAAATGAGGCCCTAAGCCTTCTTATTTATACAATTTGAGGACCCAACAGTCCTCCTAAAATTTAGGGACTCGGCTGCCCAAGACTTGGAGTTAATAGCAGTCCTACTTGACTTGCTTGGCTGCCCTTGTGTTGATTGATTTGGTGGCCTTTGAACTCTAAGCTGATGGTGGAGAATTCGAGGTAAGGGCCCATAAATGAAGGGGACACCTTCCTACAAATCCTCTAGCTTGTTCTCCCACGAATTTGGCTGCCAAGTGCTCATTAAGACCTTCAATTTTGTCTCCAAGTTGACCAAAAAGGCTACACAAAGCACCCATTAGACTTGTTGGCATAATGACTAACCAAATTCACTCTATTAACATAAATATAATCAAAAACATGCAATAAACTAATGAGAATGGTGGATTAAGTCAAATTAGGAGGTTGAATGAGCCCAAATAATTGTCCATTTTTGGGGCTCATCAAGGGGTAATGGTTATATGGCAGGGAAGAAGTGATGAAGGGGAAGACACATGGTAGGAAAGGAGTAGCAGAAGGACAAGCCAATGCCTTGTCCGTCGTAGATCTTGGCAGGACAAATCATCACTGTTGGCTTTAGCTCGGTGTTTATTTGCAAATGAAAAAATAATTTTGTTGTATTATAACACAATAAAAATAAAATAAGCATAATAACCAAGGTTTAAAACTCCAAAATTAACATTTTCAGATTTTGAAAGCGACATTTCAATTTGCTCGCTAGTTTTATTTTTCTGAGGATTCATTTGATATTTTTGTCATATTCATTTTTTTATCCCTTTTTATTTTTTATTTTCATTATATCTATATATATATATATATATATATATGTTCTTTCTTTCTTTTCTTTTTGACATGTAAATGTAAAATACAAAAGAATGTTACAACATCGGTTCCATCTAGGGATTGTGTTTCCCTCTGAGATGCCGAGAACATACAGATCCATGTGACGTCTCCTCAGGCTATGGAGTCTTTGTTGTGAAAATCACACTTTCCATGAAAATGAACTATGGTTGTAACATCTTTCAGTACTGAATATAATGCTTGAGATACTGTCCATTGACAGGAAATGAAGAATATCTTCCTTCTAGGTTCTACAGAATAAAAGTATTGTTTCCTTTGACCTCTGCAATGTTGAATGGCCCCAACTAGAGATTATCAAATTTACCATGTTTCCCTTTTTCTTCTCTTCGGGCATCCCATTTCAAAACCAAATATCCTACCTTGAATTCTCTTTATCTAGCTTTCCTATCAAATAAACTTTTCATCTTCTTTTGATATTGATGAAGTTTGTATTGAACTTCATCTCTATCTTCATTTAATTCTATAATCTGATTTATTCTTCTAGAAAAATCATCAGGCTCTTTATTTGACTCTTATAAAAACTTCATGACAGGAAAAGCTAGTTGTGTAGGAAAAATGACCTTAGTGCCATAGACAAGCTGAAAAGGGGATCTACCTATTGATTTTTTGGGTGAAATTCTATTGGTCGAAATTGCATACTTGAGATGACTACCCCAGTTTCTCTTATGATCTGGAAGTACCTTTTTGGTCACTTTTACCAAACTCTTAATAGATGATTATGCCAATCCATTCCCTTGAGGGTAGTATGGAGTAGAATCATGCAATAAAATCTAATATTTCTGGCAAAATTCTATCATTTTAACACTACTAAATGCCTATACATTATCTGTGACTATCTGTTGAGGATAGCCAAATCTAGATAAAATATTTTCCTCAAAAACTTTAATGACAACAATATCTGTAGTTTTTTTGACTAGGAATAGATTCTACTGATTTTGTAAAGTAATTTGTGGCAGTTAAGATCCATCTCTGTTGATTGCTGGATGTTGGATGTATCTCTCCAATGAAATATAGTCCCCATTGTAAAAAGGGTGCCTCAATCAAAACTGAAACAAGGGGGAATGCTGCTAATATTTGCTTGCTGACAAAATCTTACATGGAATGCATCTTCTAACTTTTTCCCCAACCTGTGAAAACACCTTTGGCCAATAGAAACCTACTCTCAAAATCTTGTGTGTTGTTTCTCTCCAAGCATAATGACCCCAACATATTCCTTCATGAAACTGATCAATAACACCTTCTGTTTCACTCTCAACCAGACATAGAAGTAAGATATTTAATGGATCTTTCCAATACAGGTTAGCATTGATGATACGATAATTCATAACCTTTAATCTAAGTGTTCTGCATTGATTTTTTTTTTAAATCAGGAGGGTACTCAAAATCACGAAGAAAGTGTACAATATCAGCATACCATTCAGATAACATGAAATTTTCCTCAATATGAAGTGGAAGAGGAGTTGATTCTGTAGAAGAAGAAGGTTCCTGTGGATTCTTTTCTGTTGAACTAGAGGAAGGTTTTCGTGGATTCTTCTCTCTTGAACTTGGGAAAGGTTCTTGTGGACTCTTCTCTCCTGATACTTACATGATAGTTCTTATTCCTAGAACTTTACAATTAGATTCAACCAACAGCTTGGCTAAACCTCGTCCTTTTACCAATTTAGTAGATTTGATGTCTAGATCAAATTCAAGAAAATTAGGTATCCATCTCCCTCTTCTACCATCTATATCAGGTTGGTTCAAAACAATTTTGACAACATTATTTGGGACATAGGCAGTAATAGGGGAATGAAGAACATAAGTTCTGAAATATTTTGGAGCTTGTACAAGGGCATAGTCTTGTTTTTCAATGATATCATATTTTAGCTCTGCATCTCTCATAAATTTACTAAATAAGGAAATTGGTTGGTCATCTTGATTATCATTCTTTTGCAGTAAAATAACAACTAAAGTGGTGTCAGAGGAAAAAGAAAAATGCTAAAGGGCTTTGTATAATCAGGACTAGCTAGTACCGAGGCTTCAGAAATAGATTTTTTGAATTGTATAAATGCATATCTAGCCTTCACTTTCCATTTAACCTCATGATCTTTCTTCAACATATCAGTAATATCTTTAATAATCTCAACATAGTTTGGTATAAATCTCCTTAGAAAATTAATCTTTCCTAAAAAGGTTTGAATTTCTTTTTTATTTTTGGGTAGACTAATTACCTCAATGGCTGAGAATCGTTTTGGATCAATTACCACTCCTTCGTTTGAGATGATGTGGCCAAGTAAATTTCCTTCCTTTATGGCAAACAAATATTTATTTGGGTTGAGTGAGATTCTAAATTTTCTGCACCTATCAAAAACCTTTCTCAAGTCCTTTAAGTCCTTTTCATCTGAGTTTGAAAACGCAGTTAGATCATCCAGATAAATAATAATAAACTTATTAATTTTACCAACAAAATCTAAATCAATTTCTCTTTGAAATGTTGCTCCTACATTGGTTAAGCCAAATGGCATCCTAACATACATAAATGTACCCCAGGGAGTTGTGAATGTTGTTTTTTCTCTGTGTCCTAGACTTACCAAAATCTGGTTGTATTTAGAAAAACCATCTAGCATGGATATTCTATTAGAACCTGAAACTCTTTGGAGTAATTGATCCATTTTAGCCAATGGATAATTGTCTTTTAAGGATAATTTGTTCATATTTCTAAAATCCACACACAGTCTAATTTCACAATTTTTCTTTCTTGCAGGTACTAAAATTGCAATCTACTTTGAATATCTAAGAGGAACAATAATCTTGGCATCCAACAATTTCTTTAGTTCTTTCTCAATGGTTGGAAGCAAAATTTGATTTATTCTTCTTAATTTATGTTGGAATGGTTTGGCTTCTGGTTTTAAATGGATCTTATGGTCAATGAAATTTGTGCCATAAGTTTTGAGCTCTTCATAGGACTAGGAAAAGACATCTTTATAATGCTTTAGAAGATTGATATACTTGTCTTTTATGTCCTTAGGTAATGATGCTGAAATTTTCACATTCTTAATTTCTTCATGAGTTCCAATGTTATAGTCTTCTACATCCTCTTGTTGTGTATTAAATAACAATTTTTTTAGAACATCATTATCGTCAAAAACCTTTTCAAGAGGGATTAGACCCTTGGGAATGTAATTGTTTGGCAATTGGAGGATACTATGATCAGCTATCTTATTGTTCAACTTTGAAGCTTCATTTTCATGAGTTGACTTATGATCAATAATTTGTTCTTCCTCAATTTGTAAGGCTGAAAATTCATCAATTGTCTGCAGGAAAATATTCAATTGTTCGCCATCTTCAAAAATTTACCAGTGTTTAAGATTGTCAAGGATTGAAGGCCTATATTTTACCTAAATTTGGTATTGTAGCTGCATTGGATCAGGAGTTTTAAAGGACCTGGTAGAAACTGCTAAGGAGTCTGCATAAATGTTCCCATATCTTTGGATTTTTGTAATGTTGAAGGCTAGAAAATAGTTCTCTACAGAATCCCATACCTCATTTCGGTAGGATTTAAGCCTAGGACGTTGTTATTGGCATATATTTCTTACTTGTTTTATAATCAATTCTGAGTCACTGAAAACACTTAAGTTTTGAAATTTCAGACTTTTGGCTGGCACTTTGCTAATTAAACGTTCAACAGACTTCCGACCCGTTAGCCACCCAAAGGTCCATGTGCTATGTCATCCCTAGTCTCTCGAGGTTTCTCACTCTAGCCTCAGGTCTTTGTAGGTCGATCCATGGTCTCTCTGACCCAATCCTGTACAATGTGACAAATTGTAACCTGTTTGGCCTTGGAGTTTCCTTGTGCTGGGGTGGGTTTACCACATGACAGACCTATTTTACATACAAAACATTCAATTGACCAATTAAAATTTAATGTATTACAATGAGGTGCATGAACATAGGTGGTACGGTTTTTTTGCTCCATCCCTCCAACTTCATACCCCCTGTTGATTGCAGTAACATGTCCCTCATGGTCGCAGGCAAGTTACACAGATAGGACTGGTCCATTCCCTGCACCAGAGGTTGCATGTCCCAAAAGAAGCCCCCCCTACAACACTCTGACATGAAATGTCTCCCTAATTCCAGGTAAAGAGGTGAAACTGCCTATGGGCCATTGATCCAACCTAGCTAACATGCCCTTTGTTACCCATCTGACAAGAAAAAAGGGGACCCAACACAGGTGTCCAACAATGCATGAGCCCCATAATGCTACCATTTCCAACCCTCCTTCCATAGCTAGTCTCAATTCCCTGCCAAGTTTCTTGCCCGCAGTAATTCTTGTCCTTCTCCCCCATTCCCATGTCCCTACAAACCCCCCTTCGGCTACGCATGGTCATGTTATAGATGTTTCCTCTCAGAATGCAGGTCTGCATGTAGAAATTATACCCATAGCCCAACACCCCAACTTCTCCAGTGATGCAACCGTGTGCTTATACACTATGCTACCTACCCAGAGCCATCAAAATTCCCATACAGGAAAGGAGTATCTCGAAGTAGAGTGAGATGGTGAGGGTGCCTATCGGGTGCCAAAGACAGAAGTAGAAGTAGACACTCACCACCAACCTATGCCCCCAACCCCTCACATCCTTATGATCCTTCCCCAAAATTCCTTCCCTCTCCCTCAAACGAAACCCGAAACAGGGCAGCATAATGAGATAAGAGAGATGGCCGATAACATACCCAGTTTCCTTCGCATGTAGACGATGGAGTTGTTGTTGTTCGTGGAGCCACTGAACCAGTAACCCGCTCCAATATCCTTGCTTACAGTCACTCTGGTGCTCACCAGAATTCTCTCTAGGGTGATTAAAAACTCTAACACTTCCCCTCCTCTTGCGGCTACCTTTCCTTAATGCAATGTCTGTTGGGTGAGGAGCCTGATTATCTGTTGGCATTATGATACAAGTGTTGTCCTTGATGGAAACTCACATAGATGACAGATCATAGTGCAGCAAGGCAGTAGCAAAAAGTTGATGATCAGACTACAAAGAATGTAGAAAATGAAAGGCCCACAGGTTCCTGTTCACAAAGATGCGGCATTAGGCTGGGTCCGCAGGTGCACTGTTCAAAAGGTGCGGACCTAAAATTCACAGACTTTCATGCAGAGAAAAGCGTACGTGTGGGAAATCTTATGGTTTGGTCCATGGTATTTAGTCCGACAGTTTTTGATCCTATTGTTTGGTCCATGGTATTTAGTCCGACAATTTTTGATCCTATGGTTTTGGTCCATGGTCTTGCATCTAAAGTATTGATCCCTGGTATTGGGTCGCTTGTATTGGATTTCTATGGTTTTGGTCCATGGTTTGAGTAAGGCCTTGTATATAAAAAGGAAAGGAGATCATTTGGCTGGATATGAATGGGTTGAATATCTTAAGAAGAGATAGATCTGAAATTCTGGTCGGTTGGTGAATGATAGCCTGATCTAAATCAAGGAGAAACTTGAGCATTACAAGACGAATCTACTGATTGGTTGAGATCTCCTTGGCGCATGATCAGATCTGTAGATCTGATAGTCTGGGGTATGTGTGAAGTCTGAAAAATTGATCTATACCTACAAGATTGCAGGTGCGACACGGCCGCAGGTGCGGAGAACTGCAGAACATAGACGGCTGCAGGTACGAGGAACCATAGGGCACAGATGGTTGCAGGTGTGAGGAACCGCAGGGCCTAGATGGTTGCATGTGTGAGGAACCGCAGGACAAAATACTATTTAGGTGTGATACCCGTAGATCAAAAGACTTAGCAGGTGCGGATACCGCAGATCAGCAGTGTGTGCAGGTGCGGATACCCACAGATAAGTAGAAAGCGCAGGTGTGGATACCCGCATATCAGAAGAAAGAGCAGGCGCGGATACCCGCAGTTTTCTATTGGTGAAGTTGCGTACCTTTTATTGAAATATTTTTTTGCAGTGTTCTAGGTTTTGAAGTGATGTCTGCTTACTGGTATTGAGTTCTGATAACAGCATTCTGAGAAGTGATTGATTGAATGATTATGTTTAGCTTCAGTATTGATGGATGAATGGATCAAGTTCTTAATGACTTATCTTTATGTGATCTGATGGACTAGATCTGGTTGCTAACACACATATTATCCTTGTATATGTAATGATCTGGTGATTGGGTGATTTAGAAGATTGATTGATTACGTATTGATGGGTCCAGTATGAAAATTGGATGAAACGTGGCCTTTCAGATTATGATGTTGTGTTCCATGAGTATCCAGTCTGAAAATGTATGAAATGTGGTACCTGGAGGAAGAGAGAGAAGGTCGTAGCCTTCTGTAGGTCGGCACCTACATACTAGAGCTAAGAAAATGAGTAAAGGTTGGAGTTTTTCAGTAGGCCTGCACCTACGTACTTGTAAATGGATTAGCTAGTACAAGAGGTAAGGGGGTTGTAGCTCCCTTCTAGGAGTATCTGGAGAACGAGAGAAGGTTGAAGCCTTCTGCAGGTAGAAGCCTATGTACTGGTATAAGACTGCACCAGTACAAAATATTGTAAAAGGAAATTCTTATTAAAATAAGATAGAGACGACTTGCAGTAGGTGGTTTTCACCCACATTGGGTTTCCACCTTATATCATGGTGTACTTGTGTGCTTCTTGTGTGTGATGATCTGTTCTATTTTACTGCTTCGGTTTACTATTCATATGGTTAATAATGTTCTAATGCACTCATTAAGGATCAACTAACTGAATCATAAGTATACTGGATATACACTAGTTGCATTAATCATTGTTGTGGAAGTAGCGTATGTGAATCTGAATATGGAAATGAAAAAGTTTTATTGATCTGATAATACTAATTCACCCCCCCCTCTCTCAGTATTATTTCCAACAATTGGTTTCAGAGTAGGTCCTTTGGTTGAAGCTTGATCGCTTGAAGGAGATCCGTAGGACAATGGGAAAGAAGCTCAAGAAGAAAGCACCTAAGAAGAAGAAGACATCTCAGAAAGACTATGATAGTGGGAGAATTGATTGGGGAATATGTGGAAGAAGCACTTCAGATTCAGAATCACTTCAGAATGAAGATGAACAAGAACTATCAGGTATGAATTTGTTATCCTCTAGTGATACAGTTATCTATCCATTTGAAGGTGATGAAAGTGATAACGAAACAACTGAATTTTCTCTTATGGGTGAGCAAGAAAGATATCAAATAGAGGCAGAATTTAAAAGGCTTACAGACAAAATTAGAGATCAACAAGATCTGTTGAACAAAAGGGAATGTGCCTTCAAAGAAGAAGCTACCAAACTAAAAGCTCAACTAGAGGAAGGAAACAAGGTAAGGAAGTTATTCAAGGACAAGGAAGATCAATGTCAAAAGTTGCAGGATGAAGTGATATCATTAAGAAACGAAGTGAATGAAAGGAGCACTATAATCAAGAAACTCAGAGATAGATCCAGTTACTATGAAAGGCTTCAAGTTATGATCCACACGCTAAAGGAAGATCTTGAAGAATCAAAGAAGCAGAATAAAGAACTACTCCAAGCTCTTGAAAAACAAGAAATCGAAGTTCTTGAACTAAGACATCAGTTGGAAGAAGGAATAAATGTTGAAGAAAATATGAAGAAGTAGTATCTTGAAAAGGAAGAACAACATCAGGTTGAGGTAAATATTCTAAAAGATAAATTAGAAGAAAAATATAAGCTCTTACAATTTCAAGATAGTACTAAGATCTTGGATGATATTCTTAGTAGTCAAAGGTCTCCTGCTATCAAAACTGGTCTTGGTTTTCATGAATCTGTTGAAGGAGAATCTAGTTCACAAAGTAAGACAAGGGACTCCAATGCAAAATCTGAAATGCTCAACAAGGAGATGAGAGGTCAACCCCATCAACAGCCAAGGAAAAAAACTCTTCAAAGAAAATCTTTTACTCCTAACTACGGAAGTGATAGTCGGTTATTTCCTGTGATGAATAATATTGAATGTTATGTATGTCATAATCTTGGACATGTTGCAGCCAGATGTAGAAGGAGAATGGTTCAAGACCATCACACAGAAAGATCATCACGTTCCAGGTATTTTAAGGGATATTGCTTTGCTTGCAATATGTTTGGTCACAAAGCTATTGATTGCTATAGAAGGAATATGAAAAATGTGAGATGTTATGCATATAACAAGCTTGGACATACAGCGAACGAATGCAAGAAAAAAGTACGGGCACCATATCAAAAGGATAAAACATCATCACACTTGAAGATATGGAAGAGGAAGGAATTACAGTCAGAAAGATGTGGCACAGCACAATATACAGACATAACAGACTCAGGGGGAGCTGAAAGTGTAAAACTTCAATCTCATATGCAAGTTTCATAAATGGAATTCACGTATATACGCAAGTTAGACACTGCACAATTGTGTATATGTTAGTGGGATAGACACAGGAAAAAGGGTCTGATATGATTCAGTTCATTATTTGCTCTGTTTTGTTGATGATGTGTGGAAATGTCTTGATACTTGTAAGATGTTCAGAAGTGTTTTGATTCTAACTTGATGATGATGATGCCTTGATACTTCTTGCTGATATATGCATGATTATATCTGACAGTGAACAGATGGCACATGTTCAGGGGGAGCATATGCTTTTAATGATGCATTGTTGGCATTATGTAGTCCTTGGTGATGATGCTTTTATGGCTAAATGATATATCTTGTTATGATATGGTTATGATTTGTCCATGACAAAATCTCTTATGATTCTTGGGGTTATAGATTAGATTTGTGGTTGATTCTTTGATGATGCATATACAGTGTTTACATGATGATCTTCATAAGGATAAAGAAAAGTCCAAAGCTTGAATACACATCTTCATTTCTTGATGATGAGTCACTCATATGTTGTTGTCATCACATGCATAAAGATCATATAATACAGTTATGATGCAGGATTTCTATAGTTCTTGGCGCTCATATGGATGAGGATTGTTTCTATTAAGAAGTTTTAACAAATGATCTTGAGCTCAAGATACATAGTGCTGGATACATGGATGATTACTCAAAGTCGCATTGTTGGAGTCATGATGATATAATGATAGGTTGATACTTACATATGTTGATTGATGCAGATGTTCCCAAGATCATGCAGATCTTGATGTTGATGAGATGGCTGTGGTATTTTTCACATATGATATAATGTGAATGATTCTAGATGAATTTGATGATGACATATCTTGTCACAAGTTGATGCTATCTACACTAATGGATGTATACAGGTTGCTGGTCTGGATGCTGTTGACAGATGCTTATAGAGCAAATCATACACTATGTATGATAGTTGCTAATGACTATCATGGTCTTATCTAGATGTGTGGTCTCTGTTATAAATGTCATGAATAACATTCGATGAAAATGTCATATCAAGACTCATGATGTAATAGTGTGTCTCCATCTATTGTAGTCATTTGATGAGATCTCTTCTGGTCATTTGTACCTCCACTATGCATAGGAAGGATGATGAAATATTTCAGTCATGTATTTCTTGTATTATAAAGGTCATGTAACAGCCTGTTTTGGTTTCTCCACTATGCCTGGGATGAATGATGTTATACTCTTGTGTTATCATGTGTAAACCTTGATGTATCCCAACTTGGTTAGGTGGATGAGTCAAGTTTGGTATATCCCCATTTTGACAGGAGATGTATGTATGTATGAGTCTTTGGTGATAGGAAGGTCACTTATGATGTATGGAGTCATGTTATTTCTTATAGAACATCTTTTTGCAGACTTTGCTTACAGTCAGGGGGAGCATGAACAACACCCTTCAGCAGAACAAGAGGTTTCAACATGTACTCAGAGGGAGCATGGATAGATTGGTACACCTTGGCATATACAAAGGGGGAGCTCATTCAGGGATTTCAGCAGAATCTCGGGGGGAGTATGGACAGCAGAATGTTTATCAAGGAAAGAGAATATCTTGATCCGCCCTTTGCCCTTGATGTCAAAGGGGGAGAGTGATTTGGTGTTGTTGCCATCAAGTCCAAAGAGGGAGACTGTTGGCATTATGATGCATGTGTTGTACTTGATGGCAACCCACTCATAGAAGAACAACTCACTTATACATAACTAGATGAATCTACAGAAGAGATATCAGATGTGACAGAATACATGGGATGCAGGACAGATCAAAGGAATCAGATAACAAGTTCTCAGTATGGCAAGTTAGCTTTGCCATCAAGTCCAAAGGGGGAGATTGTTGGCATTATGATACAAGTGTTGTCCTTGATGGAAACTCACACAGATGAAAGATCATAGTGGAGAAGGGCAGTAGCAAAAAGTTGATGATCAGACTACAAAGAATGTAGAAAATGAAAGGCCCACAGGTTCCTGTTCACAAAGATGTGGCCTTAGGCTGGGTCCGTAGGTGCGCTGTTCAAAAGGTGCGGACATGTTCGCAAATGTTCCGAACAAAAGGTGTGAACCTAAAGTTCATAGAATTTCATGTAGAGAAAAGCGCATGTGTGGGAAATCTTATGGTTTGGTCCATGGTATTTAGTCCGACAGTTTTTGATCCTATGGTTTTGGTCCATGGTTTTGCATCTGAAGTATTGATCCCTGGTATTGGGTCACTTTTATTGGATTTCTATGGTTTTGGTCCATGATTTGAGTAAGGCCTTGTATATAAAATGGAAAGGGGATCATTTGGCTGGATATGAATGGGTTGAATATCTTAAGAAGAGATAGCTCTGAAATTCTAGTCGGTTGGTGAATGATAGCCTGATCTAAATCAAGGAGAAACCTGAGCATTACAAGACGGATCTACTGATTGGTTGAGATCTCCTTGGCACATGATCAAATCTATAGATATGATAGTCTGGGGTATGTGTGAAGTCTGAAAAATTGATCTATACATACAGGACTGCAGGTGCGACACGGCCGCAGGTGCGGAGAACTGCAGAACACAGACGGCTGCAGGTGTAAGGAACCGCAGGGCACAGATGGCTGCAGGTACGAGGAACCGCAGGAAAAAAGACTATTTAGGTGCGAATACCCGCAGATCAAAAGACTCAATAGGTGCAGATACCCGCAGATCAGCAGTGTGTGCAGGTGCGCATACCCACAGATAAGCAGAAAGCACAGGTGCGGATACCCGCAGATCAGAAGAAAGAGCTGGCGCGGATACCCGCAGTTTTCTATTGGTGAAGTTGCGTACCTTTTATTGAAATATGTTTTTGCAGTGTTGTGGGTTTTGAAGTGATATCTGCTTACTGGTATTGATTTCTGATAACAACATTCTGAGAAGTGATTGATTGAATGATTATGTTTAGCTTCAGTATTGATGGATGAATGGATCAAGTTCTTAGTGACTTATCTTTATGTGATATGATGGACTAGATCTGGTTGCTAACACACATATTATCCTTGTATATGTAATGATCGGGTGATTAGGTGATTTAGAAGATTGATTAATTACGTATTGATGGGTCCAGTATGAAAATTGGATGAAACTTGGCCTTTCAGATTATGATGTTGTGTTCCATGAGTATCCAGTCTGAAAATTTATGAAATGTGGTACCTGGAGGAAGAGAGAGAAGGTCGTAGCCTTCTATAGGTCAGCACCTACGTACTAGAGCTAAGAAAATGACTAAAGGTTGGAGTTTTTCAGTAGGCCTGCACCTATGTACTAGTAAATGGATCAGCTAGTACAAGAGCTAAGGGGGTTGTAGCTCCCTTCCAGGAGTATCTGGTGAATGAGAGAAGTTTGAAGCCTTCTGCAAGTAGAAGCCTGTGTACTAGTATAAGACTGCACCAGTACAAAATATTGTAAAAGGAAATTCTTATTAAAAGAAGATAGAGACGACTTGCAGCAGGTGGTTTTCACCCACATTGGGTTTCCACCTTATATCATGGTGTTCTTGTGTGTGATCATATGTTCTGTTTTACTGCTTCGGCTTACTATTCATATGGTTAATAATGTTCTAATGCACTCATTAAGGATCAACTAACTGAATCATAAGTATACTAGATACACACTGGTTGCATTAATCATTGTTGTGGAAGTAGCGTATATGAATCTGAATATGGAAATGAAAAAGTTTTATTGATCTGATAATACTGATTCACCCCCCCCCCTCTCAGTATTATTTCCAACATTATCTTCTTTATTCAGAGGTATCAATGCATTGGACCCTAGTTTGTAATGTGGTGACAACGCCACCTGTAATATTTTCACTACAAGGGGGGTCCAGGGGGGTGGCAACGATCTTTAGGAACCCTCCCCTGGCGAGGGATCGGGGGTAGCGCCCTTGAAGCTAAAAATAGATGTAAAATTGCCTTGTAAAATGTTGTAATTTCATAGTCAATTTGGGTCGTTCATTAGGCGGAGATATGACGGTAGAAGTTATGTTTAATTTAGGGTTTTTTTCCCTAGTAGGAAACCCCTCACTATATATGAGGGAATTGTATTGCGTCTATGCAAATCTGTATTCTGAGTGATAAAGAGAGGATATTGTGTGAGAGAGAAGAGGGAATTATAGCGGATCTACTGTAGGTTGTATCTCTTCAGTTTGCTAGATAATATAAAAGGAAGGGCTAGGTGTTTCACGTGGGCTTAGACCAAATTGGGTGAACCACATATATCTGTGTCTCTCATGTTTTATGTGTTTTTTGTGTTTATATTTCTGCAATATATTTTATGTGTTCCATTACTTTGTAATATATAATTTTCTAACAATGTTCAACATCATGTAAAGGGCCACCACACCCATCGCCTCGAGAGTGTGGGGGGCAGTGATTCTATATGTTTCAATGCCAACCATTATCCCAATCTTAATGAGATGATCCGTTAGCTTGCACCCCAATCGGGGGGCTTCAACCCCATCTTTAGAAAAAGCCCCATCAAAGTATAACTTCCACACACCAGATTTTCTACATTTAGGTTTATTCACGATTTGTTCAATGCTAAGCTGGGAATTTTGGAGATCATTAGATGATAATGTGAAACCTCCAAAACCCTCATCTACAACATAAATCGAATGATTTATTGCTTGATCAACCTTACAAATAGTATTAATGAATCTTACCTCTTTGTATAACCTAATATGTTCACCCCCATATACAGGAATAGTAGCATAAGACATATCCATCTCTAGACTTTCCCCCAATTTGGCACAACATGATCTAGATAACAACATTCCAAATTGCGGGGGGATATCTATGACTACAATGTCTAGCACTACACTCATTATAGGGATTTGTGCTAATGTTACAACTAGGTCTTTGATTAGTCCGAGACAAGGAAATTTCTTGGAGTCAAAGGTGTACAAATCATGGTAAGGTATGGTAATTTGCAATTGCAATTGATCCATGATTACTTTGGGCATCAAATTGTGAGAGGCCCCAGAGTCTAACATATAGTTATATAGAAGAAAATCATGAACTTTGAGAGTAACATAAAAGGGAGGAACGTTCTCATCAATCATGTTAGAACTAGGACCAAAAACCACTGAAGGTTTTTCATCCTGTAAACTGATCACGTCCCCCTTAACATCTATACTTGAGGATTGGATCCACTTTGATACTTGGTTTTTGTATCTTGGGTTTTTGGAGAGTTCAGATAGTGGAACATGGATTTTGACTCTCTCTAACTCTTTCTCTACATTAAAAGTTGTTGGAACAATATTTTCAAATGTATTATGTTCATTGGGTTGAGTTAATGGTTGAATCACAGTTGTTTGGGTTTCAACAATTTTTACTGGAGGCTCATTTATTGTGACATTCTTAGCTGGCCTACCAGGGCCTGGTCTAGGCCTTAAATCATACCTTCTATTTAATTATGCTATTAGAAACTCTGAGAAGGCTTGATATTTAGAAACCTGAGAAGTTTCTTGATTTTGAATTAAAGCTTGATCATTGGAAACTGGAATTATATCATTTTGCTGTGATAGATCATCGAAATAATTTATATCGTTGGCATCTAATGGTCCAACTTCTTCAAGTTCTTGATCATCAATCATCAACAATGGTTGACTTTGTTGATCAAGGTTGGGTCTTTATAAGATCCAAGGTTGAAAAGGTCTCTTTTTATTGAGCCCGAGTTATGTTTGATTTTGTTAAACTATTCTAGGTTGTGTTTCAATCTTTGAAATCCTATTTGAAATATTTCTAAGTAAGGAAGTGATTTCATAAATTTTGTGATCCTCACCTTTTCTTATAGAAGAAGAGGTTCCTTCTTCCCTAGCTCTCATTTTCCTTTCATTTTTTTCAACCTCTTCTTTGAGTTTGGCTAAGGCTAATCTATTAGCCTCAACCTCAATAGCATTATTCTACATGTCTTCTAGGGTTACAAATGTTCTTTCTCTAAGAATAACTGCAAAGTCATCATCAAATCCTATAGAGAACCTAACTTTGGCCACAGATATTGATGGTTTGCAGTCTAGTGGAATTTTATTGTAATTTTATTAAATCATTTTACAAAATCAGCCACAAGTTCACTAGGGTTTCTTTTTAGGCCATCAAACTCAATGAGATAGTAAACTGGATCCTTCTTAACACCCCATTGGTTTCTAAAAATATTAACTAATTCATTCCAACTATGGATAGAGTTAGCTTGAAATTTTCTAAACCAAATTCTAACATTACCTTCCAGATATTGACTAAACAATCTCATATAGACATCTTCATGTTATCAACAAAATCTAAGAAAGCAGCCAAATGATCTTCAACAAATAAACCAATTTCACCATTGAATCTAGGTATGTGATTCAAATATCCATCTGGGAAGTTATTTAGCTGATTGAGAAGAACTAAGGCTGCATAATGAACCTGAATGATAGGCCAAATACCAGCCATTTGATTAGATGAGGATGAGGAGGATGAAGATGATGAAGGAGATGAGGATGAAATTTCAGGAGTTGTAGAGGGTGAAGATGATTGGGAAGAATTTCTAGAAGTTTTTATTAATGGTGTTTGAATGACTAATTTTTGTTCTTCTGGACCAAACTTTCCTTCACTATCAAACAAAGGATTTGTGCAAATAGAAACTTGTCCTCAAGACTAGCAAAAGTAGATGGGTAAGTGTGGGTTACTGAAGAAATAAAATCACTAGGATTTAATTCTAGTAAATCTAGACCTAATTATGTTTCTGATTTAGGGGATATAGAAATGGTTTCAGGAATCTGGTAGGTTTATAAATGATAAATTAGAGCTGACAGCAAATCAACTCCTTTAGATAGTAGGTCTAACACTTTTGGTGGTAGATATGATAATTTAGGAGTGGTTGGGACAACTCTAAAAGGATTAATTTCATATGGATGTATTATAAGCAGAAGTAGAGGCTTCTAGTCTTTGTCTTGCAGAGGCAATTCTTATCAGTCTCTCAGGATCTGATAGTGGAGAATAAAGTTGTGGATTTGATAGAGACCTAGTGTGTCTACGTGAAGCCAATTTAATTTTATGGAATCGCCAGGTGAATGATTTTAACCTACTAGCCTTTTATTGATTGTTAAAAGGTAAGCTTAATCGTTGTCCCACGAAAAATAATTCAATATTTTCCATCCCTCGAAAATGATGCCAGTCTGACATTGTACCTCTGGAGATAGTTCTAGGTCAGGAAGTATGCTAGCGCATCTATAATGTTTTGTTGGTTTTTAAATTTTTTGGATGATCAAAGTTCTAGACTATTTAAGTAGGTTCAATTTCTTAATTACTCTTGATTTATTAGAAGGGTTGATTCTTCACCTCTAATAGTAATTTAGCTTTGATGAGATATGTAAGGTTGAAACTTTAGAAATTATATGATTTCTTAAACATCAAACATATTATTTAACCAGTCATATACAATGGATGTTTGTAAAATACTTTTATAGCCAAACAATATATGTTTGAAATTTAAGGGAAGATGACAATTTAGTGATGTAGAGGAGTTAAATCAAACATGCAGTTTAATTAAATAATCTCTGTAAAGGATTATAACTTCATGGGGGATTTTAGATAAACTGAAACTCAATATTATCATGCCCAGAAATCCCATAAACTTCGAGCATATGTAGATTAAAACATAGTGAAAATATAATGACAAAGAATAACTTACAAGGATGCAAGCTATTTTGAAAAATCATCAGAAAAATAATTCAATATTTTCCATCCCTCGGAAATAACTTTCGAAGGATACAAGTTTGCTCAAAAGTCTATCACAATGGTTCAACCATTTCTAAGTCGTTATTATAAGTATTTATAGAAACCTTTACATCTCAGATCAGATTTCAAATAAAATAAATTTACAAAATAATATCTGTTTAAAGACACAAATATTTTTATATATAGATTGAAAAATACGAAAATTTGCTGAGAATTTGCTGTGTCGTTGAGGCCTTGTAGGAGTTTGGTGATGACTATTGCTACTTTTCTAGAAACGATATTCCTTTTATGCTGATTTTTTTTTTCTTTAGTTACACTTCACTCGATCTATTCTAGCAACCGATCCTACCTTTCTTCACGTGGGATAGAAAAACTAACCATATTTCTGAACCTTTCATTCACCTTGGTGTAAGTGTCAAAAGTTGGCTTATTTACAAAAGGTGGTGGACCTCATGCTGGATATTTAAATAAAACTATATTCCATGTATGAATGCTTCCCCAATAATATTTCCTTTAGCTTTTACAAACTTGGAAGCATCAACACCTATGTTGCATAGTTGTTCTTGGTAGTTTTCTAATGGGATCAATTTTCCATTAGAATTCCTTAGAGTAGGCAAGCCTTTTTCCTGAAGGGATCTCTACTTGAATGGTTCATGAGGCACAATACTTGCTAAGGTTTTGCAAATGGGGTAGCAAGCTAAGTGGGCTTGACTGTGGAGAAAAACTCCACAGTTAAGCGCGCTTGAGCCAGAGGAGATCTGGGATGGGTGACCTCCTGGGAAGTCCTGGTTACCGGGTGCAAGCCCCTGAAGTGATGATTGATGCTATGTGATTCATTTCACTAGTTTCAATCCCACTTCTTCACCCCTGTGAGCATCACCCGATGCAATGAGTGCTAAGTGAACTATTCAAAAATCATGAGAAATTAGTCAGTTACGACTACCTCTCATGGAAATGGTCATACGTGAATGACTTACTTAACGCAGTTGAATCCCAAAAATGATATCTAATATAATGCACTGCGTAAACCCCCATACTTAAATTCAAAAAGAGTGAAGGGATCTCTACTTGAATGGTTCATGAGGCACAATACTTGCTAAGGTTTTGCAAATGGGGTAGCAAGCTAAATGGGCTTGACTCTGGAGAAAAACTCCACAGTTAAGCGTGCTTGAGCCAGAGGAGATCTGAGATGGGTGACCTCCTGGGGTGTCCTGGTTACCGGGTGCAAGCCCCGGAAGTGATGATTGATGCTATGTGATTCATTTCACTAGTTTCAATCCCACTTCTTCACCCCTGTGAGCATCACCCGATGCAATGAGTGCTAAGTGAACTATTCAAAAATCATGAGAAATTAGTCAGTTACGACTACCTCTCATGGAAATGGTCATATGTGAATGACTTACTTAACGCAGTTGAATCCCAAAAATGATATCTAAAGTAAATTTTATGTTAAACCCTCTGACCTGAAACTCAAGATATTTGCATTTATTTTCCAACTGTATCATCAAATTCTTTTTGGTTAAGATCCTCTTAACCTCCATGATTGTTGTTGTTCTATCTGGAATGCTCAAGTCTTCTAGTTACTCTTTCATTTTGGAATTTAGCAGCTTGATGATCTTTTGTGCTTCTTCTGGCCTATGCTCCAAATCTACGTTTGTATTTTATATTGCTACCTTAAATCCATGGAAAAGTTCTTCCTGTTCAAAATTAATCTGAATTGAAGGCCACATGTCTATTATGTTAGAATTTATATTCTACCACACACTGTTCTTAGCCTCTGCTAGCATTTTAATGGCAAAGGACTGGTTTCCATATTTGTGTACCTGCTGCATGAGTTTGTAGTTTTTCTATAGTTCTGAAAAATATTCATTGTCAGTTTTAAGTTTAATCTCCTCCATCTTAGCCAATGCTACTGATAATTTTAATTTTTCTGACTGAAATGATGATAATTCATCCAGAGCTTTGGCAAGTTCTTTTGTATATTCTGAAACTGTAGTCTTTGCTGAAGTTTTTCCACTGTACCTATGCCAGATGTAGATGCCCCTGCTGCCTCCCACTATTGTTTTTCTTTCAACAGTGCTTCCATTCCGTGCTCCATCTTTTGTATCTGTACATTTTTCTCAACCACTATAGTAAAACGTTTTTCTTTCTCCATTTCTATATTGGCAACCTCTTTAGCTTGAGGATGTTCTGTGGAGGGTAGCTTCAGTTGCTTCCTCAATGCTTGAATGTCTACTTCCTTGTTTTTGATGAGCTCTTATGTTTCTTTGATATCCTTAGGATCATGTCCTAACTTTATGATCAAATCTTCCAGAGATTTTATCCTGTTATCCTTAGAAAATGATGACATCTTTTCAATCTTTAATTGAGAATTCATGTTATTCAAAGATGAATGTAATTTGGAAATAGGGAATTTATAAACTAGTGAGTGATGAAAATAACAACTACCCTGTTTGTTTATGTAAATTGATCTGATCGATTTCATGTATTTTCTTGGTATTAGTTGCAAACATGGAGGCTTTATATTCTTCAACACTCCCGCGGGCTGGCACTAGAGGTTCCATGAAGGCCATCTAGAGTTGTCCTCTTTCTGAATTGAATTAAGAAAGTAGTTTGTGTTGAGTCTTAGTTGTCTGCTTCCAAAACTCAGAGTAGGTGGAAGCCTTCAAAGCTTCATTTTTTAATTTTATTTCCCTATATCTTGAAAAGATAATTTGTTGAGTTGAAATCTGTGAACTGGATGATACTGGAGATTGGGCTGTTGCTTATACAATAGGTGATTGTACTGTTTCTTCTACTTTAGTAGAAGGAATGATAGGGGTCCTTGATAAAATCACTGTGGCTAGTTTCCCTGTGTTCCCTTCTTTTGGAGTTTCATCTTGATCAGTAATCAATTGAGGATTGACTTGAGAATCTATCTTCTGACTATTATTTTGGTCCTTGGTCTTTTTCCTTTCGAAAAAAAGAAATTGTGCAGCTTCAAAGTTAGTTGGGGACATGTCTTCTATTTCGCTTTTGAATATCTTTTCTTTAGAAATATTTGTCTGCATGGATGACTGACTGACCAATTATTCTTTAGCTTCTTGTAAAGTACCCTCTGTCCATTCTTCCAGATTGGCATATTGTCAGTCTTAGGCCTTGGTGTGTGTGCATAAGAAGTACTTTTCTGTTCCAATTTGAGCTTGGAAATGATTTCCTGAGGATCATAAGACCAAGAAAAATTGAGTGTGAATTTCATTTGACTCAAGATTGCATCTATTTCCTTTGTTGTAGGTCATGTCCCTTCTCAAACCCATTTTTAACAGGGTGCTACTACACAATTTTGGCAAAAATTTTGGTTTAAGAGGAGAACCCCACATGTAGAAACTTAGGAACTATAGGCAATTTGAATTATTTTTGGCAGCTAGTGGAATGTGGAGGCCACCCATACATAATTCGAATTTGTCCAAGGAGGACGTTGGAGGGAATTCGAGTTAGTGGAAGGAGGGGCCCACAAGAGGCTAAGGGAGCCCAAGGTGATAAAAGGGGATGGAGCTCTCATTTTCGAGCATTTTGATAATTTTGACAAACAAACTCATTTTGTATACTCTGTTGTTCAGCGAGTCTACCGGCTGCTTAGGCACGAGTCTTTCGTAGAGAATATTCAACCTCTTCTTTGGGGGACCATCCGTGCCCACCCTAGGGAGGCTGTTACACAAGAATTTCCATGGATTATGGTACAATCACACACTCTAGTCATTAGCAAAGGGAGGAACTGCATATTCCTGGGCAGCTAGAGAATAGACAAGAAGGGTTAGAAATTAGCAAGGGGGATTCACAGCTTGTTGGGAGAGTCGGGAGTAGACCAAAAAATGGAATCACAGCTTGCTAGGAGAGCCGAGAGTTGAGGAGGTAGCGTAGAAAGGGCAACTCTGCTGGAGTAGTAGCTAGCTAGGCCAGTGCAACAGTCAGCGCAGAGGCCACTATAGCAGTAAACTCGTGGTGCTGGGAGAGTAGTCATCTGGGAAGAAAGGAGTTAATCAGTATAGGTGGACCCAATGTTCTAGGGGTATTTTCAAAGGGCTTGGCAAGCTATTTCTTGCAAGCCGATTTTGGCTGTAGCAGCTGGGGAGAGGCTCCAAGGAGGCCAAAAATCCAAAGTCCAAACCAGAGAAATTTCCTTTTGGGTTTTTTCTGGGTTTCTGACAAGGATCCCAAATCCAAAGTTTCATAATTTTCTAATCACCGGAGGTGGGGTTTTAAGTCGTATATTTGCAGCAGGTAGTGTAGAATTGTCGGGGATTGAATAGTGCCTTTGGGGGTCGATTTTGGGAAGTCCAAATCATGCCAAACCATTTCTGGGCTTTTGTAAGTTTTGGCCAAGGAGTCCAAGGTTAAAAGCATATAAATTCGTGTGCAGTTTCAGTGCACCTTCCATCCATCCAAACTTCAGCAAAGCAATAGTTTCTAGGCAGCGCAGTGCAGATTAGTGCAACAATTGGACAGCCTTCAGCTCAACCATTTTCCTACCTGGGTTTGGTCTTGATTGTCCTTTTAGACAATCCTAGGTGCACCATACCATCATATATTGTATTTGACTTGCATAAATATAATAAAATGGCTCATAAGTTCTCCATTTGCAGCTTTTATATGGGTGTTTGCTGAATATTTCATTTTTGTAATTTGCTGCATGTATTATTTGCTTGTTATCACTTGTATTCCTATTAAGGATCATTACATTGTAGCTCTGGTGTTGATGATGTAGGGCCCTATATGAGCTTCTAGTTTGAATTTTTCTTTCTTCTTGTAAGAGAAAAAATGCACTTCATCCATATTTAACATTTTCCTAGAGTATTCCAATGAGAATATCCTAACAGGTACAAAAACTGGCAACCTGTAAGGAAGCAATTCTGATCCATAAACTCTAATATTAGTATAGTTCTAGTATAAATACCAGACTCCAATTTTGGCTTGCTTTGACAGGGGTACAACTTTCTTTATCTTTGGTGAAATCCTTGTGATTACATCACTTCTTAACAAACATAATGAGGTATATAAAAAATTATCAACATAATCAATATAAGAATACTCCTCTGATTTATTTCTAAGCAGAGAAGTCCAGTGAATGAATGACCAGGGGTTACCTTCGTTATCTTTATTCTGTAAAGGGAACTGAAATTTGTCTAACTAACAAAATAACATAAGGTAAACTAGGTCAGACTAATACTTAATGACACCTTTTGCTTTGAAATTAAGAAACTGGTCATGGGTTGAGTTGGCCAAAAACTAACTGTAATTGAAAAGGAGGGAGGTTATTTTCCAACTGCAAAAGTAGATAAAAATCCTAAGAATATCTCATCTACCCACTGATCAGCATGGTACCCAAGCAGTCGGGTTACCATAAAAATTACCTACTTAGAAATTTCAGGGAAAATTGAAACTAGATATGGGGGACTGGTCCTTGGTAATTCAGCATTTTCAGGAAGAAAATACTAAAAAATCTGGGATCTCTACAGGAATGTCAGTTTATTATATAATTCCATTAAAATATCAGTAGAAAAATGATGATGTTAGGCCTCATATTCAATTTGCAGATCCTTGCAGATACTTTCAGGGGAAATGGAAAAAAATGACTTCATTGTTCTGGGAAATGACAACTTTTTGACTTGACAGATATCTAAGGTGACACCAGACGGAGAACTCAGGGAAAAAGTGAGTACGGGGGAAACAAATTGTGGTATAAATGATTCTCAAATAGTTAATATGTGACTTTTATCTAGGTACTTTTTCTTTGCCCAATTGTGGAGATCGTAGAGGTCAAATTCAGACAGGGTTTTTGCAATTTTGTATTGGATGTTTATTAAGGGAGCCTTGCCAAAATATGGTACTAGGGAAATGAGGGGATTTGAATCTATAGCCTTTCCATTTCCTTTATGGTTTGACATCATCAAAGTGAAGGAGGGTATATAGAAAAAACAATACTAGAGAAAAATTGATAGAAGAAACCCGAAGAACAAGATTACCCATGAAAACTGTTGATTGTGCACAGGAAAATTGTTGTCAAAAGCTGACAATTCACTTTTCTCCTGCGGGGTCAATATCGAGCAAAAGGAAAGGAACCATTGGCATCAAATGATTTTATAACAATTGAATCTTTTTGATAATGACAATATTACTGTCTATGGAGCGGAGAGGTTTTATTAGAAAACATATATACGAAAAGAATTTATGAGATAATATTCATAAGAGATTTCTTGACATATTTTTGAACGTTAACGGATATATGATGTGGAAGAGAGTGATGTGGCAGGACAAGTGGCAGAAGAGGAGTGGTCAGGGGTAATAGTTATATGGCGGGGAAGGAGTGGTGAAGGGGAAGACACATGGTGGGAAAGGAATGGCGGAAGGATGAGTCGTTGGCAGGAGGTAGAGGTGGAATTTCAGGGGGGTGCAAGCAGTAAGTGGTATTGGGAGGTGACCCCCTGAAGTGGCCCAACCACTGCCACATCTTCGTTGGTAGTTTCAGGAGAAACAACTTCCCCCCCCATGTTAACTGTCTGGAGTGGGGGGGGGGTGGGGAGGTGGGGTGGGCGGGGAATTCCTTGTCCACCATAGATCGTGGCGGGACAAATCGCCATCGTTGACTTTAGCGCGATGTTTATTTGCAAACAAAAAAATAAATTTGTTGTATTATAACATAATAAAAATAATATAAGCATAATAACCAAGGTTTAAAACTGAAAAATTAACATTTTCAAATTTTGAAAGCGACATTTCAATTTGCTCTCTAGTTTTATTTTTCTAGGGATTCATTTAATATTTTTTGTCATATTTATTTTTTTATCCCTTTTTCTTTTTCATTTTCTTTTTCTTTAAATATTTTTTATTTTTTGTTATTTTTCTTTTCTTTTTGACATGTAATTGTAAAATACAAAAGAATTTTACAACGTGTATCATGTCTTCGTGTCCTCTCAAATGGTTCATACTGTCTACACTTAAAAATCCAACATTTAAAAGAGCAGTAATCCAACTCAATAATTTCTTGTATTTTCCAAAAGTATTGTAGATTCTCTTCAGTAATATTCTTATCTTTTGAGATTGATGGATTGGATTTCGTGAAGTCAACCATGATGTCACAATCGAAGAATCGTCTCTTTACATCTACATAATAATGTCAACCATATGCCCACATTGTTGGATATTTCCTTGCCTATGAAAGACCGTTTATTTCGGTTAAAACAAATATAATGATGAATATTAAAATACTTAATAGTGTCAAAATTGTAACGAAACAACATTCTGTAAAATTCCAGCTATACCTTTCTTTCACCTCCTCTAGATGAGTTGATTTTATCTTCTATTATTTTTGAATTTATACCTTCATCTTCTATTTGATTTTGAATTTGTTTAGTAACCCATTCTAGTGTGAAATCTTTGCACACTAGAATGATGATATATAATACCTTCATAAAATTATGAAAATCATGTGTTTTAAATCACGTGATAAGTCCATCAACTATAAAAGCTTTATCTAATAATGACCCATAGTAGGTAGGTGTCCTTATTAAACATATGACATTTTTTAGTTGGTATATCTCTTTCTTTTTCAAAATACATAGAACTTCTCCATATTTTTCATTTTCCTTGTTTGGCCACAAATGTTTTCTATCAAATTTGGTACACTAAAGAGAAATATCTCTCCTTGTAGGCAAAGTGTCCTTCTCTTTGCCTACTATATGTAGAAAACTTCTACATATTTTTCATTTTCCTTGTTTGGACACAAATGTTTTCTATCAAATTTGGTACGCAAAAGAGCAATATCTCTAGTTGAAGACAAGGTGCCCTTCTCTTTACCTAATATATGTCGAAAATTGAACCTGGAACATTTTTGAATAAGTGCATGGGATCTAATAGGTGAGATATTAATATATCCTTCCAGTATGGGAGCTCATACAATATGGATTTCATTTTCATCCCTTATGGCATCTTAATTAGAACTTGTTCTGGTTCTTCAATAGAATCACCCCCATCAAAAAAATCCTTCCAAGTTTTCAATTCAGTATCTTCATACTTCTTAAGCCAATTAGTTGGAACCATAATCATGGGAGGGCCTCTATTTTAAACTTTTCCATCAAGTTGATTCTTATGGCGGTTTCTAAACCTATGATATGGTGGTAGAAAAACCCTGTTGTTTTCATAAATAAATTTATGTAGATCTTTAGAATACTTCCCTTGAAACTTTTTACACATCTTGGACATGCAAATGTCCCCTTTTTTTGAACCCCTGCAATTCAATAAGTAAGCTTAATAACATCAAAATAATAGTATAAAACTAAGTATGAAAGTTGGGATGATAATAAATTATGAGTGTAAATACGTAAAAAAATTATCTTACCGGAACAAAAACCAAGTCCTGGGAAATCATGAATAGTCCAACATAGCACACCATACAACATGAAGGACCTATTTGATGGAGGACATGATATGTCATACATTATTATTCCTTTCCATAGCAGTTGCATCTCATCAATAAAAGGCACAAGATACACATCCATGTTTTTAACTTTATGTTTTCCTGGAACAATGAGAGTCAGCATAATATTCTACTTTATAACACTCATCCATGGAGGAATATTGTATACTATCAATTAGGTTGGCCAAACACTATAATTTGAGCTCATGAAAGAGAATGGGCACACTCCATCAATTGCAATACCAAACCTGATACTACGAGGTTCATTTTTGAATTTTCTTGGCCCTTTTTTCTCTGTGTGTTTCAATGCTTTGGAGTCAACCGAAATTCACATGAATCCATCTTTACTCCTATTATTTGCATTGGAATTCCATCATTTGTGAAAGTGGCGTACAACAAAACATTCGTTTAAGTCTAGGTATAATTGCTATGTGACATAAAACCTTCTTTGGACCTATAGGACCTTGTACATTTGTACGATATATCTTTTCTTTGCATATAGGTCATTATACCTTGTCTTGATATTCATCTCTGTATAAAATGAAATAATTTTTAAATGAATGAATTTCCTTATATTCAATCCCCAACTCAACCAACAAATAACACACCTCTCTTCAAATTAATGGAAATACATTCTCTTCAGGAAATATTTTAGCTTTTAGTGCCCTATAAGATTGCCAAAGATTAGATTGATTGAATGTTTGACTTATGATGAACATGTTTGATATGTCAATCTATATTACGACTATTCATGTACAATATATGCTTTTAAAATCCCCTTAAAGAAATATAAATGAAGTTGATGGATGTTTACGAATTATGTACACCAATTGAAAATGCATTGTAAGAAATAGATTTCAACTCACTTTAGTAGGGTGGTGAATCATTTGCTTGGCCAACCAAATAGTGACTTGATTTCTAATAATATTAATGTGCATTCCAGTTTTGAGGTTCTACTTGCACCAAATTTGAACATGGGTGTCTTTGTCACTTGCTCAATGGAGTCTTCCAGGTTTTTATCATCAACATTATGTTGGTGGTTATTACCCATGTTGTCATTGTTACTGTCAACCATATGATCATTATTGTCATCATTGTTTCCATCCCAAAATAAATTTGTAAGAATTTCATTCAATCCTTCTTCATGCACTACGTTTTTTCTATCATGATCATCATCATTAAGGTTATATGGCATGTCATCAATGTATGTTAATCTCATCAGTTGTTCAAATTTCTCAAGTGTTATAGTTCTCTCTAAATATGCTATTTTTGCCTTGGTATGGTTTGGATCATCCCATCCATTAATGGGCCAATTGGATCATGGGTATTAGTAGTCCTTCTTTCATCATCATCTTCTACCTATCAATAAACACAACCATTATTTAATGTTTGGCAAGAATTAGATAAACCATAAATGTATCAATCTCAAAGAAATATAGTCAAATATCGCTTAACAAATCACATCCCATGTACTATAGTCATGACCAACCTCTTCTTCAGTGTAATTATTTGTTGTTTCTAGAGGATCCATTGTCATATCTCTTCCACCAACTGTGTTCTTTGTGATTTAACAGTTTTAGGTCCACACCCATGTACAAATGTTTTTTTTTCTTTTTCTAGTTGAATGCTTAGGTTGTGAACTTGCTCCAATATCCATCTGAAATATCAACAACATGCATTAATTTATTTCAAGATTGGATAATACACTATAAATTCTAATAATACAATGAAAAAGGATGGATGTATCACAAAATGCTTCCTAAGATAAGTCAAAATTTGATTACTTGATATCATGTGACATATGCTATGTCCTTACTTGATATGACATGATTTGTTGACATGGCCTTGTCTTTCCCCTATAATACATAACATAGTCAATGATGTTTAGTACACCATTATATCTTTTCAAACAATATGCTATCATGTTTTGGATTTGAAAAAAACAACAACATAGTTTATATAACTTTATCTCATCTATGTTGTAGCATTTGTGAATTCATAAACATCGTCCTCCTTTGGTTGAGGTTGCTTTGTCTTCTTACCTTTATTGTATCTTCAGATTATGTATTCAATTCTATTGCCACCCACTTTCCTATCGTTTATTTAGTAGGTTTACATCGTCTACATTCTCTATCCATGGCCTCCTTTAGACCCTGTAATACACAACAATGACATTAGTCACATAACATCTATGAACTTCGTTGTTGCTCCATCCAATTGGCTAAACACACAATTGATTTAAGCTTAGCTGGTTTTCACTACACCTTTCTAACTAAAATGCCCTTATTTTCAATATATACCCTTTTTGTTAATTTCTACTCCCATTATGATGACATGACACAACTCTTATAAATATTAGATGAGGATTATGAAAACTAATGGACTACTTTTTCTTATTTTCATTTAACTTAATTTAAACCCTTAATACATACTTTTAAACCGCCAAATATATTTATTTATGTATATTAATTTTTTTTCCTTTGAGCCTATATGTTAGAGAATATACTATTTTCAAAATTTCATTTTTAAGTCTTCTAAATAAACTTAATATATAACATAATAATTAGTATAAGTTAACTTGTGGATGCGTTATATTTTCAACATCACCATCCACCCTATAAAGGAGTAAAGAGTGGGTGGTGGGATTGAAAATATTTGTGTCACATGTATACATAATCACTAAGCAACACAACCTTTAAAGGTGAAAATGTGTGTATGTGACTATAACTAGTGGATTGTTACATTATGAGTCATTGGCTATTAAAATAAAATTAGAAAGTTTGAAATCACACCAAATTCATTAGTGGGCTAGGAAAATATGACATAAAACAATCTCCATCGGGTTAAAACATAATTCATAAGGCTTTACATCAACCAACATTTCAACTTATCCCATGTGCCTATGCACATTGCACATCCAATATTGGTATTCAAACCTCATAAAAAATGACAATAACATGGAAGCCTCCCACATCAACATTGCAAAATGAAAAGATGACAATGAATACATATTAGATGGAGAGAAAAAAATGCAATATTTTAGGCACCAAATTAGGCACAATTAACGACCCATTTGGCGCCCCAAATCAACTACATTTGTTAGCTAATAGTTAGTGTTAATGGCACCCAATTTAGCCTTGACTATTCAACCAAATTGAAAAAAAAAAACCCGCCAATCTATAATTTTCACATGCAATGGATAAAATTAATGTGTATACCAACTATTCAACCAAACTAATGTAATGCATTCACCATATTTTCACTCTCATACTCACCAATTGCAAATCGAGGGAGATTTGAAGTTCTGTGTGGATTTGGAGTAGAACACGATTAGAGCAGACCACAGTTGGAGCAATGCGTTGAGGCTATGAAATAAAATAACCATTCGATTGGATCTTTGTTGATAGTGGGAAGAGATATTAACGGACCTCTCCTCGCCCATTTTGGATTTCAATTAAAAAAATATTTTTAGGTGTGTTACAACCTCTAACAGTCATGAAATCAATTTGTGCATCTCATTCACCCCCCACTAGAGATGACAATAAAACCCCTATCCATCCATTTTGCACTACTATTGTTTAAAATAGTTAGAGGGAAGGGACCAAAATGTAGGGAGCAAAGAGAAGGGATTTTCCACAGTCTGGAGAAAAAAGCATTCTCCCTAGGACATCAAAAAATTTCAAGCAGCAAATGGAACAAGAAAAGGGATCTAATTCTTTCCAAAATGAGGTATTTCATACTCAATTTATAGATTTGTACATGTTTCCATTGCATGTTTGAATTGTATTTTTTAGTTTTTAATTTAAAAATTATAAAAGAAGAAATTAGGGTTTATTTTTTTATTTCTAAATTAAAATAAATTTTTTATTATACATATATAGGGACATGACAATGAGAATTTGAAAGAGTCAATGGCTTCTATATTGAGGGTAGAAGTAGTGAAATAAGAAGGTATGGACTTTTGCATCAACTCCTGGATTGAGCAAAAGATCTAGGAAAAAATCAATCACAATAACCTCTAAGAATGTGGAATAGGGAAAAAAGATTTCCAATGTCCCAAACAATCTCGGGACACAAATTTCTTCCACCACCAGTACATGTTGTGCATATTTGATTGGTACAATACGAAACCTAGGTAGAATATGATGTTGTCTCCGGGAATATCAGAATGAGAGATGTTGGGAAAACATTGAAATGTAGGTTGAAGGAATCATGCCTTCAATGATTCAAAGAGCATCTACATATTCCATTATCGAAGACACATATGCACCTTCAAAAGGAAGTAATCCATGACATGTGAATTGAATTTGGGACAGGTTGGTCAATAAAGCAAGTAAAAAAACAAATGACCCCAAACCACAAGAGATTTCATTGAAACCAAACAAAAAATATAAAACAAATTCCCTCTGAGCCAAGGAACAAAACAATGTAAGTTGATGTAAGTGTGAAAGTATAGAGGGAGCTCGTGAAAGCATATGATAGAGCAGATGCATGGAGGAAGTATGATGAGGAGAGAACACAGTTATTTAATTTGGTCATAAGATTATTTCAAATTCATTAAATGATTTTTATGTTTTAGTGGTGGATAATTAAATTGAATTAGTGTATGTTTCAGGAAAAGGCCTCAAAGGTGAGGCTTGCCAAATATCGTGCCACACATCACAGTGGCCAAACAGGTTTAGAAGCCTTAATATGAAAATTTGTAAGTATATTTAATATCTGAAATTATATATATATTTTTAATTTTATACAAAAAAGTAAATGATTAGATATTAATTACTTTAACTAGTCCATCTTCCATGTTTTGACAAGAGCAACAATATGGCCATTATCCATCACAATTGGAATTTGATATGATACAAGACAAAAAGTGGTCTAATTTTGTTATCTGGATGGAGAATAAGGTATCATTAGTTGACTTTCAATAACTTAGTTGGATATTGTTATGTTAATATGTCAATTTTCATTTCTTGTGTTGAGTTGTTTATTTATGTGTAGCTTGAGTTCTTTTGTGCTCCCATCAGTCATAACACCCTTATAAATCACCAACCTTTCACTATGATCAAGTCCTTAGAAATCAATATCCAATCATGGATTTATCAAGTCCTTTTCCAAAAACCCTAGGCCAAAGGAGATATGCAAGACCATGTAATACATAACCCATAGAAAACAAACCAAGTTACATGGGATTGATTATGGACCCAAGATACATGTGTTGAGGAGCATGGGATGATTTTCTTGGAAAGAAAGAAGCCTTGTGATGAAGAGCACTTGACACTTGCAACCCATGCTTAGAGAGTGCACCACCTGAGGATTGGTCTCTTGACGTGTATACCTTGGAGAGAGAGCACTTCACTTGGAGACCTTATCTTGTGCATTAAATTAAATTGCTTGTGTAATTAGTCCACTTTACCAATGTTGGCCTCCCTCACCTACTCTGTATAGAGGGAAGAGAATGTCTTTGTCTACACTATACTCATTATTCCATATATATAATTTTCATGGAGAGTTCTTAGTTCTTATGTGATGCAATAGAGGAAGACCTAGATTTTGTGACATAAACCCTAGAGAAGAAATGAATATTAATGCTAACATTAGGGATAATCTTGAGTCTTAGCACTTTCCTTAGAAATTATTTTCCATATATATATTTAATGAATTAAGCAGATATGTAGGGACATGGCTATTAGAATAGGAACATTTACGACGTAGGCCTGTGTTGGACCCTGTTTGAAATTTGAATACCTGGTTTGAAAGAAAGGACCTGAAACTCTATAGGACACTTCCCTTTCTAGTCTTATGGTGAGTATAGTTAGCATACAACTCAGTGATTTTCCAAAAAAAAAATCTTCCTACATTCTATACTACAACACAAGTATGCTCACTATTATAGCTCTATTAGACCCTTATTAATCCTAAAACAATATGACAAGTGGGGCAGGTGATTGATAAGCCTCGGTATTGCAACAACAATGCTACAACTCCCAAGGCTACCAACTTTACTTATCAGCCCGGGGTTCGTACAAACTTAAGATGTATCAGCACTATATGTGCAACATACAATGTGTCATTCCTTTGGTGTTATGATGTAATGGAGTGCATGTACTGAAATTGAACCCTAAACTAATTGCAGAAAATGAACCGAAATGGAAACCCTAACCTATTGCAAGAAATAAAGTACAAGGAAAGAAACATATTCTAAATGCATAAAGACCATGAACTAAATGTAAAAGAAACCTAACTTAACCCTATTTATCACATATGATGATTTAAACTAACTGAACATGGAATCTGATCTAGAGAGTGCTAATTATTGTGTGCATGAATAAATATAAAATAACTTTTTCATCTTTTTTCTTAAAAAATGTAAATGCTAATCTTGCTTGGTTCTTTGGCAGGGGAGACAGATGTGGAGGAAAAGGAGTACAATGGTTTAGATGACTTGGAGGGAAATTAGGGGCCTAATCCTGGCTTATAGAGATGAGTTTTCTCAATTCGGTCTCAAAACAGGCCACTACAGGTTTTCGTACGACATGTCTACAGGAAGTACTAGTTCCTACAGCATCCCCCGTTTTATTACAAAAAGAAAGTTGAAATCTTAGGAAGTGGTCTAGAAGGTCGAATGGAGCTTGGGAAAGGTGGATAATAGAAGAATAAGGCATGGAGGTGGTGGAAAATACCCAAAACTCAAGCAAGGGCTTCAATATGGGTAGATTTGCTCAATGGAAATGACAATTTTTGCTTATAAAACAAGAATTTAGAGTGAGACTTTAGTGGATTTTGGTGACATGGGTGGATGAGGCGAGATGAGGTCTCCCTGCAATGTAGAAGATATTGTAGCAACACACATTATTATCTACATCTATCCACAAATTCATCTATACATGGGAAATATTTATTAAATAACGGAAAATTACTAGTCTAAAAATCAGAAATTCGAAAGCTAGTGAGCTAGTAAATCTATCAAATGACTAACCTAATCAAGTGAAAATGCAATGGGGTAATTTTTTTTATTAAATAGATTTTTCTTTTGATCTAATTCAAGTGGAACCAACTCGATTGAAGCTCATTAGCATGCTCTAAAAAATATCATAAATTTACTGTTCTTTACTAAAAAGGAGTTCCAAAAATTTAGATTTGGGAATACGAAGACTAATCCAAGCAGCTCAATGATTACTATGACCTTCCAAAGATTTTCCAAGGATGAAATGATGCTTGTGATCCTGCAAAATAACTTACATCAACCATTTAAACCAATCCTACAACAAGAAATCATTAATACTAAATGCAAAAATAGAAATAAATAATAACAAGAGATGCATGTGAATAAGAAGTGAAAAGAAGAAAATAAAATGATAGAAAAGGGTTCTGAGGCTCTTAGGATGGCCAAGCCCAAGGAAGATTAGAGACCTATGGAGGAGAACAAGATTTAGAAGCTAAACATGACACCAATCTTCATTATTTTCATCAACACAATTATATCCTTGCAAGAAAATACAATGGAGTTGCAAAACTACGAGTTCTGTCCACACAAAGACTAATAAAAATCTATGCCTAGAGGAAAATTTGACTTGGTACTTACACAAAATGATTAGGAATCATTCCCCATGAAAGAAGGAAGCTTTCCCCACCAAAATCCCTTGATTAGTGGATTTGGTTCCCAATATTAGGAATCTGCATTAAATGGCAGGGAACACATTCCTAGATTTTCTCAATCATTGGAGTTTCACAATTTATGCCATAATTCCATAATATCTTGTTGATTTATTATTTAATATTAATCTTCTTGTAGTAGGGAGAAAGTCGCTAAATTATCTCCTCGTAATGAATAATCTTCCCAATATTATCATAATATTCCACAAAAATAAATAATATTAAGCACAAATATGAAATTATTCATAAACCTTCCCAATGAATATATTAAAGTTAAAAATACATTATCTAATGCAAAAAGAGAGGTTTAATGTGCTAAAAAATAGTAAGAAGGACCTTAATTTATGTTTAATACAGAGGCATGGGCCTTAGTTTATGTCTAATTTAGAGGCCCATCATAGCCCCCTGCTGAAAGTGTTGCTCATCCTCTGTGCCTCATTCATGGCCTTGGTGGCCTCTTTCTTGTGCATTACGAATCTTGGCTGTAAGTTCTGCAAGGAAAATCCCAAAAACATATTTGTGCAAAGAAAAATCATTGTTTCTTGAGACCATTAGCTTTCCTTCTTCTTTTCTTTTGTGGCCTAGATGATTGCCTAATGGCCTTGGAGTTTTATGTTTTTATTAGGTCTCTCTTAGGCACTGTCTTTTTTGTTTTTTGTTTTTAGCACAATTTGTTCCTTTCTTCCTTCTTGTAGCAACATTATGCCTTCTTGTAGCAGCCATTCCTTCTTCCTTCAGAGTCTTCTAACTATATGGGTGTTCCTTTCTTCCTTCTTGTAGCAACATTATGCCTTCTTGTAGCAGCCATTCCTTCTTCCTTCAGAGTCTTCTAACTGTATGGGAGTGATGAGAAATGATGTAAGTTTGTGAAAATGGAGAGGATGCTCTATTTTTTTTTTCAAGAAATTTTCAGGGTGAATAGAGTGTAGGGTCTGTTCTTGAGTTTATGAAATGGGACAAACGAATAATGGATAGATAGTGAATATGAAGCGGATGGAGGGCTTAGAGTGATTTGGTGACTTGGCCTTTGCAAATATTTCTTCTTTTAACTGTTGCCATCATTCCTTGAAATCGTCACCCTTCGTAATTTGACTTTTCAACATTGCATGAGTGAAGGAGTGAGCTGCGATTAACTAGTTGAAGGCGACTGAGACTGGTGACCCATCTTTAGCTTATAAAACCTCATCTCTCATGCATTGAAAACAAATTTCTAACTATAATATGCTCAAGAGAAGAGGTCAAGAATATTGCATACCTGTACCTACCTAATGGCTATTGGAGAGACATGAAAGCTACTGCTGAGTTGATGTTGTTGTGTTGCCAATGAATCAGGTACATCTTCTTAACTGCCTTTTTCATTTTTGTTGATCTCATTTTGATGATGGGTCGTCTGCTTGTTGATGTGCAGGGGTTGGGGGACCTATATCAACCTTCCCTAAAGAATACATGACATTTTGACCCATTTTTCCATCATATTGCCTCTTGTAGATTCTCCTCGGCCTTCCTGCAGTAATTAAGGACACCCTCTTGTAACAGGCTTGTTTTGTCCATATCTCCCAAACGGTAGAATGGATTGACTTGAAATTTTCTAAGCATGTTGTGATCATCATTATACACATCTCCATAAAACAATATTTGCCCATGGATGCACAAATCTCGAGAAAAAATAAAAATGGCTAAAGGTTATGGGGGTTGATTTATTGGAAGCTATGCACTAGAATTTGTTGAAATTGTTTAGGTATGTTACCATCATCCATATGAATCTCCCCATAAAACATATTTTTAAATGGATGCACGATATCGAGAAAATTCAAAAATGGTTGTAGGTGATGGAGGCCGATTTCTTGGAAACCATGTACTGGAATTTGCTGAAATTGCTTAAGCATGTTACCATCATCCATATGGATCTCCAAATGAAACAAATTGGCAAATTGATGCATGGTTTTCAAGTTATGGCAAAAATAAATTTCTGCTTTATGTATTTTTGTTTCTTGTAGTAAAACAAAGCATTCCTGTAGTTTTTTGGACAGCAAGCAAATGAAGTGGGAAACACTTGAGAATGATGGGTGGATGGTGGAAATAGATGAGGGTGATGGATTGGCATGGCCTTGGCCTTGTTCAAGCATTTGAGCAAAGGAGGAGAAAGTCAAATTTTGACTTCTTTTGACTAGGCTTGAACAATTTTTTTTCTTTTGGTACTAACTTCTTTTTGTTGTTTGCAGATGTTGGAGAGTCCATACATTCATCAGAGAGACACATGGGGCAATGATTTATTATTATTATTATTATTTATTTTTTTTAGGCCTACTAGCCGTCTCAAGGAGGTTTTTCACTAGTAGGTCTGCCTAGGTGCATCAAAGGAGGTTTTCACCTATGATCTTTTCTTTTTTTCTTTTTTTCCTTTTTTCCCAACCCATTGACCACCTCATGGAGATTTTCAATCAATGAGCCAATCTGAGGCACCTTAAAGGAGGTTTTCACCTGAGTTTTTTATTTTTTCTCTTATTTTTCATTTTTTTCTACCCTACCCTACTTGAAAAACAAAATCACTTTCAAGTATGAGAATACTTCCAATGGAGCCATGTGCACATCAAGGTAACATAAAAACTGATTTGTAGGCTTGAAATGTATGCTTTGACATGTACCTGAATTTGAGTGATCAAACGCTTTGACTTTGATGATGTCAAGCATGATTGAAGAAAAGAGTATTGCTGCACCTTGTTGATTTTCTGGAACCAAACCTCAATATAGCTTTGATGCCCTTGGTTTTCTTGTTTATCTGGATCATTCTTCATGTCTTCTTCTACCATGACCTTCAAATATTCCTCTTTTTGCTGATTTTTCTCTTGAATATGTGGAGGATTTGATGGTAACTATGAAGGATCTTTCTCAATCTCTAATTTTGATGTCTGCTCTTCATCAATTGTAGCCCATGGTTCTTTGATCTTCTCTTTTGAATCATTTTTTTCTGCATGTTGTCCTTCAATGGCATCAAGAGAATCACTTTTTTGTAATTTTCTTCCTGAGCTATGAAAAATACCATTTAGCTCAAGAGGAGATGTTTGGAAGTGTTGTACCTCAGCATTGTAAGTGGGTTGAGTTACTTCAATGTGTGGGTTTGGAAATGGTGGTACATGTAGTTGAGTGGGAGTGTATATTTGAGATGGATGTGGTTGGGGTTGTGGTTGTGGTGGAGGTGAATGGTAAGGATAACATGGATTTGGGTATGTAGGATATTGAGGAAAATACTAAGGATATTGTGGATAGCTCCCATAAGTTCCTTTCCAACCTTGTTGCCAAGATTGGTTTTGGGGTTGAGATGGCCAATGTTGTAAAGGAAAGGGTGTGCTCCAATTACTTTGATATGGATGTGCATAAGCTTGAAATTTTGAATTAGGCTCTTGTATCATATCAGGTTGAATAGGCTACCATGGCCCTCTTGGAGCTACATAACATAGCTGCATTGGCAATTGACTTGCTCCATTGTCCTCTTGGTGAACTTCCTTCAACCTTGGTAATGATGGACAATGTTTAACATCATGTGATTCTGCATGAACAACACAAATATCAACATCTTCTTTTTCTTCATCTTGAATTCTTAACACTTCTACTTGTTTGGTTAGATTGCTAAGAATTTTTGTTTTAAAACCATCAAACAAATTTCCATGTTTAGCTTGACTTACCAATCTTGAGGTTGATTTACCTATTCTTGCCCTTCCTCTTGATATGTGTTTGCATGTTTCACAAATTTATTCAAATGATAATTGGTATACATCACCTTTATTCATGAGATCAAGGAGATCAATCCACTCATCCCTAATTGTTCTAAGTAAGAGGGTTTTTAGTGTGTCAGATCCTAAATGATGTAGTTTTTCCCTCTTAACATTATACATGAACCTCTCTATTAGATCCTCTAGACTCTCATCTTCTCTTTGATTCATTCTAAAGATTTCTTCTTTAAGATGATGATCTTTATATTTTTCTAGAAATATATTTTGCATATCATTCCATGATCTTATTGAATTAGTCCCCAAACTCATGCACCATTTAAGAGATCTATCCTTCAATGTTGCCAGAAGCAATCTCATTTTTTGATTTTTTAATAAGTAAACATAATATCTACAAACAATTTCAAATTCAAAGAGAAAGGTTTCCAGATCCTCTGACCTTAGACCATGAAATTTTGGAAGAAAAGATGGAGAGATGTTCTTCATGTGCACACTACCATCAATATCTTGAATGGAAAATCTTAGAGGATCTTCCTCATTGTCATCATCTCCATCCATTTCTTCTACATTCTTTTCCATCTTCTTCTTCTACCTACAAAAGTGAATGTTGATGTGGCTCTTACTGCACCACATGATCAAATGGGGGGGTGGGTTGGTGTTGGAGATTTTTTTTTGTTTTTATGATTGAATGAAAACACTAATGCAATGCACTTTTATATTTTTGAAATGAAATATGCCTTATGCAATTATTTTTTGTTTTCACAAAAAGTAAAAAGAAATGAATCAACAATGGAAGAAAACAATGCATACTTTAACACCTCGCCAACAACGATGCCAAAAAGTGATGAGCCTCGGTATTGAAACAAGAATGTTGCAACTCCCAAGGCTACTGACTTTACTTATCAACCATGGGTTCATACAAACTTAAGAGGCATCGACACTATATGTGCAACATACAATGTATTCTTCCTTTGCTGTCATGATGTAATGGAGTGCATGTACTGAAATCGAACCCTAAACTACTTGCAGAAAATGAATTGAAATGTAAACCCTAACCTATTGCAAGAAATAAAGTACAAGGAAAGAAACATATTCTAATTGCATAATGATCAGAAATAAATGTAAAATAAACCTAACTTAACCCTATTTATCACATATGATGATTTAAACTAACTGAGCATGGAATTTGATCTAAAGAGTGATAACTGTTGTGTGCATGAACAAATATATAGTAATTTTTTCATTTTTATCTTTTTTTCTTAAAAAATGTAAATGCTAATCTTGCTTGGTTCTTTGGTAGGGGAGACAGGTGTGGAGGAAAAGGAGTACAATGGTTTAGATGGTTTACAGGGCAAATAGGGGCCTAATCCTGGCTTCTAGTGATGATGTCTATAGGAAGTACTAGTTCCTACAGGATGTCTATAGGATCCCTTGTTTTATTACAAAAAATGAGCTAAAATCTTAGGAAGTGGTTTAGAAGGTGAAATGGAGCTTGGGAAAGGTGTATAATGGAAGAATAAGGCATGGAGGTGGTGGACTCTACCCATAACTCAAGCAAGGGCTTCAAGATGGGTAGATTCGCTCAATGGAAATGACAATTTTTGCATATAAAAGAAGAATTCAGATTGAGACTTTAGTGGGTTTTGGAGACATGGATGGATGAGGCGAGGTGATTTCTCCCTACAATGTAGAAGCTCAACAACACACATTATTGTCTGTATCTATCCACAAATTCATCTATACATGGGAAAATTTTATTAAATAACGGAAAATTACTAGTCTAAAAATTAGAAATTCGAAAAATATTGAGCTAGTAAATCTATCAAATGTCTAACCTAATCAAGTGAAAATGCAATGGGGTAATGAATCTCATTACCATGCTCTAAAAAATAGTAGATATTTACTGTTCTTTGCTAAAAAGGAGTTCCAAAAATCTAGATTTGGGAATAAGAAGACTAATCCAAGTAGCTCAATGATTATTGTGATGTTCCAAACCTTTTCCAAGTATGAAATGATGCTTGTGATCCTGCAAAAGAAATTACATCAACCATTTAACCCAATCCTACAACAATAAATCATTAATACTAAATGCATAAATGGAAAGAAACAAGAATAAGAGTTGCATGTGAATAAGAAGTGAAAAGAAGAAAAAAATACACAAAAGGGCTTTGAGGCTCCTGCGATGGCAAAGCCCAAGGAAAATCAGAGACCTATGGAGGAGAACAAGATTTAGAAGCTGAACACGACACCAATCTTCATTATTTTCATTAATACAATGACATCCCTGCAAGAAAATACAATGGAGTTGCAAAAATACGAGTTCTCTCCACAAGAAGACTAATAAAAATCTATGCCTAGAGGCAAATTCGACTTGGTACTTATACAAAATGATTAGGAATCATTCCCCACGAAAGGAGGGATATTTCCCCACAAAAATCCCTTTATTAGTGGATTTGGTTCCCAATACTAGCAATCTACATTAAATGGCAGAGAACACATTCCTAGATTTTCTCAATCATTGGAGTTCCACAATCTGTGCCATAATTCCTTAATATCTTGTTGATTTATTATTTAATATTGATCATCCTATAGTAGGGAGCAAGTCCCTAAATTATCTCCTCCTCCAAATCTTCATAGTCTACTAAATATTCTCATAATATTCCACAAAAATAAATAATGTTAGGCACAAATATGAAATTATTCATAAACCTTCTTAATGAATATCTTAAATTTAAAAATACATTATCTAATGCAAAAATAGATGTTTAGTGTGTTGAAGGATAGTCAGATGGGCTTAATTTATGTTTAATTTAGAGGCATGGGCCTTAATTTATGTCTAATTTAGAGGCCCATCATACCCCTTGCTGAAAGTGTTGCTCATCGTCTGAGAAACTTAGGGACCTCATTGTGCCTCATTCATGGCCTTGGTGGCTGCTTTCTTGTGCATTAAGAATCTTGGCTGTAAGTTCTACAAGGACAAGCCCAAAAATATATTTGTGCAAAGAAAAATCATTGTTTCTTGAGACCATTAGCTTGCCTTCTTCTTTTCTTTTGTGGCCTAGATGATTTTCTAATGGCCTTGGAGTTTTCTGTTTTGATTAGGTCTCTCTTAGGCACTATCTTTTTTTGTTTTGTTTTTAGCACAATTTGTTCATTTCTTCCTTCTTGTAGCAGCATTATGCCTTCCTGTAGCAGTCATTCCTTCTTCCTTCAGAGTCTTCTAACTGTATGGGAGTGATGAGAAATGATGTAGGTTTGTGAAAATGGAGAGGATGCTCTGTTTGTTTTTTTCAAGAAATTTTCAGGGTGAGACAAAGTGCAGGGTTTTTTCTTGAGGTTATGAAATGGGATAGATGGATGATGGATAGATAGTGAATATAAAGTGGATGGAGGGCTTGGAGTGATGTGGTGACTTGGCCTTTGTAAAAAATTCTTCTTTTAACTGTTGTCATCATTCCTTGAAATCATCACCCTTCATAATTTAACTTTTCAACATTGCATGAGTGAAGGAGTGAGCTGCAATTAACTAGTTGAATGCGGTTGAGACTGTTGACCATTCCTTAGCTTATAAAACCTCATCTCTCATGCATTGACAACAAAATTTTAGATATAATATGCTCAAGAGAAGAGGTCAATAATATTGCATACATGTACCTATCTAATGGTTGTTGGAGAGACATGCATGTTTCTGCTGAGTTAATGTTGTTGTGCTGCTAATGACTCAGGTACATCTTCTTGATTGCCATTTTCTTTTTTGTTGATCTCATTTTGCTGATGGGTTGTCTTCTTGTTGATGTGCAAGTGTTGTGGGATCTATATTAACCTTCCCTAAAGAATACCTAACCTTTTGACTCTTTTCTCCATCATATTGTCTCTTGTAACTGCTTCTCGACCTTCCTGTAGAGATCCTGTAGTAATTCAGAACATCCTGTAGAGATCCTGTAGTAATTCTGGACAACCTCTTGTAGTAGGTTTGTTTTGTCCATATCTCCCAAATGGTAGAATGGATTGACCTGATATTTTCTTAGCATGTTTCCATCATCATTATGCACCTCCCCATTAAAAAAACCTTGGCCAATGGTGAACGAATCTCGAGAAAAACAAAAAATGGATGAAGGTGATCGAGGCCAATTTCTTGGAAACCATGCATTGGAGTTTGTTGAAATTTCTTGGGCATGTTACCATCATCCATATGCATCTCCCCATGAAAATGATTATTAAATGGATGCACAGATATCGAGAAATTTCAAAAATGGCTGTAGGTGATGGAGGCGGACTTCTTGGAAACCGTGTATTGGAATTTGCTGAATTTTTTTGAATGTGTTACCATCGTCCATATGCATCTCTCCATGAAACAGTTTGTCAAATCAAGGCATGGTTTTCAATTTATGAAAAAAATAAATTTCTACTCTATATATTTTTGTTTCTTGTAGAAAAATAGAGCATTCCTATAGTTTTTCAGACAACAAGCAAACTAAATGGGAAAAACTTGAGAATGATGGGTGGATGGTGGAAATAGATGAGAGTGATGGATTGACATGGCCTTGGCCTTGTTGCAGCATTTGAACAAAGGATGATGGTGAGCTCCAGTATTGCAGCAATGATGTTGCAACTCCTGGGACTCCCTACTTTACTTGCAGAAAGAAGATGAAAGCTGAAAGGGAATGCAAACTCTAGCAAACCCTAGTTTTACCCATTAACCCTACCCTTGCAAGAAAAAGAGGTGAAACTACTGAAATGGATGCCATGGACTATTGTCAAGATAAAATGCATGTACTTAAGCTACTTCTGAAGGAAAATGTGGAAGAACCATCTTTTTATACTTTTGAGCAATTTTATGCAGAATTATTATGGTTGTGCTTTAACTTATTTGACTATGCAGATGTTTGGTGGTGAAAGAAGATGGATTTAGATGTTGTAGATGATGGGGAACATGTGGAGAGGACCTAAAGAGTCCCTAACACCCTTCTTGAGAATTCCATGGTGATCAAATATCGAAAAATTGCTCGCATGAACTTCTACAGGAAGTCTGCAAGTGATCTATAGGAAGTTCTACAGGAAGTTCTACAAGAGTAGATCGAAAGTGATTTTTGCAGGTTTGGAGGAGGAAAATTGGTGGGAAAAGGAAAAGGAAGGTTGGATGAGTGTGTTATAGGGTCTAGGACTCTGTCAATGAAGATCAAACATGAAGGTGATGGTTTATTTGGTTCAAAGGATAAGAAAGCGATTTTGCACAAAAACGTAGAAGTTAGGTCTATTTGGGAAAGTGTGGCGAATGAGTGAGGAAAACCTTGAGAAAGAGGCTAGAGCAGGTTGTATGATGGAGGAAGGATAGGTTGGAGTGTCTTACAGGTGCTTTGCACACTTCTTTTCAAAACTGACCCAAGCAAAAACTATGAAAATAGAGTTTTACTTATTTTTGACCTAATTCTGACCTAGAAACCAGAAAAATGCTGAACAGAACTCAATGGACAGGAATTTATGCAATAAAGCTATGGAAACTGAGCAAGAACAGATCTAAGCATGAAAACACAACTGATATCAACTTTTCCAACCCAAAATCTAACACTAGCAATTGCATTGGAAAGCAAAAATAGTGTTTTGGTGGTAGGAAGAGTGTTGTGGTCTCAATTCATGGTCCCAAAGAGGGAGAAAGGAGCTCAAAGCCTACTTGGTAGCCTTTTTGTGGGTATTTTCTATTATTTTAGCAAAATAACTAATCAAACTGAAGCAAGAACAACGGTTCTAATCATCAAAAACAACCTAAGCAATAAAGCAAGATTTAATCTAGATAACATAAATTATTTCATGAATGCAAGAAAATCACATATAAATACAAGAAGGAGGTACTAGGCACTTGGGTTGGGCCCAACCCCAAGAGATACAGACCCCTTAGAAAGATCAGTTATGGTTCAAGGCTGAATTCATCTTCATTGATAAAAAAATAATAGCCATGTCACAAAACTGTTTACAGAAAGAGCTTGAAAATGGGCTGAATGCAGATCTGCACTAAAATGTGAAAATAAATTGTTCAATAGCTAACCTACTAAGGCTTGAAGCCTTCTTATTTATACAATTTGAGCACCCCAACAGTCCTCCTAAACTTTAGGAACTCAGCTGCCAAAACTTGCAGATAACAACCACTTCACTAGACCTACTCGGCTGCCCCTTGAAACCATCTTTGGTGGGTTGTTGAACTCCGAGATGTTGGTGGAAAACTCGAGGAAGAGGTCATTTAGTGCAAGAGACACCCCTCCTATAAATCCTTAGCCTTGTTTCTTTGAATTTGGCTACCAGTCTGCTCATAAATGCCTGATCTTGGTCCAAAAATGTCCAAAAATTTGCAATAAGCATGTATTAGACTTCGTGGTAAAATGACTATCCCCATTCACTCAATTAACATAAATATATTCAAAATCATGCATAAAAATATGGAGAATGGTGGATTAAATGAGAATAATAGGCAAAATGAGCCCATATAGTTACCCATTTCTAGGGCTCATCATCACCCCCTTGCTGAATGGGTTGCTCATCCTCTGAGCAACTAATCTAGTTCTTCATCCTTGATGGCCTTAACAGCTTCCCTGACATCCCATGCTTCTGAGGTGATGTCCTCTTCCCTGTCATGAAAACTTGCCTTTCTGTCTACTTCCTCCCATTGCCTGTGTTCTTCTTCTTCCTTGACCCCTTCCAGTAGTCCTAAGAGTAGTGGAGGACTAAACTTAAGGCCAATCTGGTTGGCCCTCAGGTTTTGCATTGATTGTTTGTACGGAGGCACTCTCACCAAAGCTTCCATTATCCTGGTGGGGGAGTGATACTCCCTTATATTTAGGCTATGGGACAATGTATTCCATCTTCTTGTGCAAGCATGAAGGCAATCATCGCCAAATAATCTTTCCATATCTTCAACATAGGCGATAGCTTGTGCTTGCCTTTCGACATCATCCGGAAGAACTTGAGGGTTGTTGGCGAGGTGTTGATGAGCATATATGAGAGCTGAGGGGTCTTCTGGTTCTACCCTGATTAGCAGGGGCTCATTCAGTTCTTTGGCCATGATCCGTTGAACTTCCACTACTCTTTTTTCCTCATGGCTCATCCAGGAAGCCATAGCCATGAGCTGCACATCTCCTAATACAGCATTGGGGTCCCAAAAGTTCATATCAGGGAGTGCCATATTATGTAAGTAAAACTCTACTAATTTGGCCTTATCCTCAGCCGAACTAGTATCACACAGATGCATGAACTGACCATAATTTTGGAAAGGGGTTATGCCCCTTTGGGCCAACATTTTGATTTGGAACTGGAGCCATTGGTCTTTAAGGTACAATGCATAAGATTTGGCCGGTTGTCTACATTGCAAGGCTTCCATTGCCCAGCTGGCCATGCAGGCCATTTCGGCTTCTCTCTCTTGCAACTGCTATTTCAACATCAGTATTTCAGCTGCTGCTTGAGACTCCCTCTCTTGCTGCTATTTTATCATTATTTCCACATCAGGGTGTGTCTCTTCCCTTGGTTGTTGTTCCTGTGTTGTTTCCTATCCTGCTAGAGGACCTTCCTATAGGTGCTGCTCTCAGAAACTGGTGTTATGTCTGCCCTTTGAGTTTGTTGTTGCTATAATCGCTTTTTCAGCAGTGCATTTTCCTCCTGTAGCTGGGCTCTTTTACTACTCTCATTGTGTCTCACCATTGCCAACTCTCTTCTTAACTCTTTCAGTTTTGCTTCCATGTGGCCTATGTCTGCAACTCCCTTGGATTTAGAAATTTTCATCCAAGTGTGAGTTCTAACCCTTTCCTATTCCAATGCAAAGAAAAGTGGGACAGCGAATTTCTGTGGGATGATCTTCCCACCTTCTAACAAGTTGTAATATAAGCCCAAATTAGGCTAAGGGCTTAGTTCAGGTATCTCCTTGGTCTTATCTTCTTCTTGTGACTGCTTTGCTGCCTCCCCTTCCAATTTCTCAGTCTCCTTTAGCTTGGACAACGTTTCCTGTAGAGAGGTCTTAGCTTCCTGTAGAACTGTTTGGGTGTCCATCAGTCTGATTTTCTCCTTCCAGGTGGAAGTTTTGGGACTTCCTCTCTTATAAGTGACAGATATTTTGTAGGGGGATTCCTCCTTCTTCTCAGTAGGTGCATCTGTGATTATTATAGGTTCCTTTGGTGTAGGCTGGGGCTTACCCACCTTTATCTTGGTGCTCCTTCTGGCTTTAAAATACATTGGTGTTTCTCTTTTTCTTTTTCCTTTTTGTTTTGTTGGAGTTCTTAATGCAGCCAGCACAATTGCTGCTTCTTTTGCCAATATCTCAGGGGATGTTTCTTCCTACTATTGTTCCCCTTCATCTTCTACTGTATTTTCTATGCCTACTGTTTCTGCTTGTGTTTCTGCCGTTTCTAGCAATGGCTTCTCTTTTTCTTTCTGGGTTCCTATCTTGCTTGTGGCAGTCCTCTTTTGGACTTTCTTAGGCTTTTTCTTCTCACTTCCTGTTCTTTTCCTTCTGGGGTGGTATTATTTTCTGCTGTGGTTTTTCAAGTTTCTCTTCTGCTTCCTATTCCTCCTCTGTTTCCTACTCTTCCACTGTCTGCATATGTGGTGTCTCTTCATGCCCTTCTTCCTCAATTTCCTCTTCCTCTTCCTGACTGCCAGATGGGTTGATATCCTCAGCCAAAGCTTTGATATCATCATCTCTGGACATATTTCTAAAAATGTCCCAAGCCATGGGAATGGTATAGGTATGTAAGGCATATTCTACCAACAGTTTGTGGAGCCCATGGTGGGTCAACTGATCTGGGATTCCTGCGTTTAGCTTGGTACTACATTCTATGAGAGACTGGAGGAGGAAATATGGGAGACTCAGCTTTTTAACTGGAGGTAGATCCATCCCATACCTCAATTCATGTAGTAACCTAAGTGATAACCATACACAATGCTGAACCTTCCCTCACAAGTGATATACTTCATTATTTGGTAACTAACTTCATTCCATGGAGGAGGCAAGCTTGTCCTCCTGACCCCATTTTTATCCTCTACAGGATCCTCCCTCGGTTGAAAAAATGTCTTCTTGGCCACGTGTCCCAGTGCGTTTCCTTCTTACTCCAGGGCAGGGAAAATTTTAAGAACCCCTCCTAAATTTACATGTATAATAAATGGGCGAATCTCCATGGTATATAGGAAAAATGGAAGGCGATTTTATCAATAATATGATATGTATATATAATTTTTTGGAAAATCTCTCACCAGGCATGGCGAATATTTTACTCACTTATAACATCTTGTGTTTATTGAATACACAAATGAAATCATTGCATTTCTTTAAAATATCTTTTGAAATCAAAATTACCGAAATTACATATCGATAACCTAGTGGGTGTAGGATAAAATTCCTACCCGTGCCATTCATAGAAAGCATGAGAAAACCAAGAAAAATTCAAATTCATCACTTCTAGGGACCTTGTAACCACCCTGCCAATACACAAGTATGTTCGTGTTTGCAATTATAAAAATTACCCAAATTACAATATGTTTACTCCAGCATATGTTGGAAATTTATAGAAGGATGACTAGTGCAATCAATCCATTCTTTTTAGCCCTGGATTTATTTCAGTTTAAAACAGAAGTATACAAATATACTTGTCCAATGTCTATGCTTTAACCATTCACCTTAAGATATTTTTACAATATAATTTCCTAAGTCTATTCACTCTTACCAGGATGAAATCTATTTATCCCTCTGAACACTTGGTAGACCCAGAATTAAGATGGATCTAAGATGATAGAACTTCCCCTTTAAATAGTCTATGCTCACATGAATACCATGGTATTACCATGGGTCAATACCATGGGTTATCATAAACCTGGAGCTTAAAAATTACTATTAGTAATTTATAAAAATTAATAAAATTAATAGTTGATTTTTATTTTATTTTTTATTTTAACCAAGCTAAAATGTTTAACATACATTAAATTACAACATCCATTTTTACTCTTGATCGGATCAAATATTTTTTCACTCTATGCTAGTTTGCGTATCACGATATTTGATACCTCTCGGGGGTTAGTAGATCCAAAGTAAACATGGATCTATGCTAGTTTAATTCCTCCATTTAAATAGGCTACATTCCAAGTGAATACCATGGGTCAATACCATGTGCCATTTTGGTGAATACCATGGGTCAATACCATGTGCTATTTTTATTTTTATTAATACTAATATTAGGGTTAATAATGTTTTTTGCATGGTATTAATAACAATCTAGTCCATGGTATTTGTCCCATAGTATTTTGCCCATAGGTTTCACCTAAATATAACACATTTTTTGAGTGTTCGTAAATATAAGGTGACTTATGGAGTAAATATAAAAAATTGTTTTATTTGTTTACCATACCTCTTGTTTATTTATATTTTTATTAATTTACCATACCTATTTTACAAATATGGTATTTGGCCCATAGGATTCACTTAAATAAAACCTCTTTCTTGAGCCTTCATAAATAGAACGAGGGTTATGGGCTAAATATAAAAAGAGGTTTTATTTATTTACCATGCATCTAGTTTATTTATATTTTTATTTATTTACCATACCTTTTGAGTAAGTATAAAAAGATGTTTTATTTATTTACCATACCTCCACTTTACTTATATTTATATTTGTTTATTTATATTTTTATTTATTTACCATACCTTTTGAGTAAGTATAAAAAGACGTTTTATTTATTTACCATACCTCCACTTTACTTATATTTTTATTTGTTTACACCCTTGCATGTATATAACGTGACTTATGGAGTAAATATAAAAAATGTTTTATTTATTTACCATACCTCTCATTTATTTATATTTTTATTAATTTACCATACCTCTTTTATAAATATGGTATTTGGGCCTTTGGCCCATAGGATTCACTTAAATAAAACTTATTCTTGAAAATGGGTGAATGGATTCACTTAAATAAAACCCATTCTTGAAAATGGGCGAATGGAAGGTTGTAACTCCTAATTTCAAGGGCTAAATTTACCTTTTTTACCCTCTCCCTTAAAATAAGGTGGGCTATTTGAGGTGATTTGTAAAAATGTACTATGATACAAAATATTCGCCCACTAAAAATTTAAAACCCCTTAATTTTGCCAAAGGGCGAACATTCACCCCTAAAATTTCCTATGCTCCAGGGGAGCCCAGGTGGGAGGCCTGTAATTCGACTGATAAAATCAGGGGTGAGTTCTAGGGACAGACCCCTAAAGCTGACTGTGGCATGAGTTTTTGAATGGGGTTGTAGGGCCATTAGAAATTCTTCAGTTACCTCATCATCATATCCATGTATTCTATCAAAGAAGATCATCCAATTTTCCCTGGTGAAAAGGGCCACCACCTCAGGGTGCTCATGTAATTGGTTGGAGTCCAAGGGCTCCTTCCTCATAAACCCTCCTGGCATGGTGTTGATTGGTATTTGAAGTGCTTAGGTGAGGAGAAAAACAACAATTTCAAAGAAAATCAGAGATAGAGGGATAGCCGAATTTTGTTTCTTTTTCTGAACTGTAGGAGGAATTTCAGTGTGCTCCTTCTCACAACATCGAATTGCAATATTTCCCTTGTTTCAAATTTCTATTACCCCAAATTTGACTTTTTGTTTTTGAAAAGAAAAGATTTTTTTACAAAACAGAGGATAAGGACACAAGTTCTTTTTTAGCAAGTAGATAGATATGCAAATTTGTTTCTTCTTTTCACACACACAAGCTGGCCTCTACTGTTGCATGTACCTTCCTTATAGGAGAATTTGAAAAAAGATGAGGATATTTCAGATGTAGAGAAGAAAATAGAAATGGTGTAGACTCAAGAAAAATATACATGCAGACTTTCACTTTCTTTTTTCATTATGTAGGCAGACTCACTCTCTTTTTTCAATCTAATGCCGTGTTTAATTCACCACCTTACTCAAAAAAGTCATATGCAGAGAGGTTTTCCCGAACCTACCTCATTTTGAGCTTGAATTTCGATGACAATCCCGAGTTTTCCTTCTGCGGAATTATTCTCTACCTTTCCTGTGGAAACCTTCCTGTAGAAATCTCATGGCTCCTATAGAATGAAACAGTGTTCTTGTAGAGCCCGATAGGTAGGAGGGTTTAAAAAATGGCAGAGTACTAGTGAAGGATGACTAGTTAGCTGCTCTGGAAGTGGTCGGTGCATACTCTAGTTGAGAACGTCGTGAATGCAAAGTGAATAAAGGGTGGCGAAGGCCTCAACTGAGCTGTCTTTTAACTGCTCGTGTGATTCGTGGTGAGGAGATGAGGTGGCCGGATGGGTACATTATCCCCATCCGGACCATTGGTCCTACGTCATGGTCATAATGTTTCTGCATGCCGTTTGACCACCATCACCTCCCTTACTCCCGTTATCCGCCACCACCACTACCAGTCCCGAATGTTTTCTCCTAAATGGACATACCACACGTGCTGGTTGCGTATCTGATCGGCGGTTTTGAATTTGACGGGGCTCATTTGAATTTCAAAAGGATGTGTAACTGAATGAGGGTGGAAAGTTAGTTTGCCATTGATTCCATTCAATCATAACCATTCCCATAGTCATGCAGCCTTGAAATATGATTCATGTAATTGAGGAATAGGTTTAGGCACTTACTTGCTTAGTTGCAGTCGTGTTATGCATATTTCATATTTTGGAACCCATTTCTTCATTTCTATTGCTGCTTGCTCTCTGCATGCTCGGCCTCGGGCTTTTGCTGATTTTCTCATGTCCAAAAAAATCTCCTTGCATGTTTCATATTCCTTACTTTGCTGACCCTGTCTCTGGAGTATGCTTTTCAGAGGGATCAGCTGCTGTAGGAATTCTGTAGGATTTCCTGTAGCTGCTTCTCCTTCTGAAATTCAAGCTAATATCTGAGTAGGGCTAAAACTACTGATGAGGGTCTTGGTTGAAAAGGAATCACAGATGGAAGGTATCAGGTAGGGTGGGTGAAAAGGCTGCTACTTTGATTTGTCATAAATTCTTTTTTTTCTTTTTGTTTGCAGCATGAAGGAAACAAAATTTCTGTGTGTGACTGTGCAGGGACATACAAATGAGTGCAATGAAGGTGTGCAAAGATTGGAAGGCAATATAGGGTGATGGATGGATGCGGGGAGGTCCACAGGCCTCATAGACAGATTTCCAACCTTCGGGTCCTCCTCTGAGATTGATTTTGGCCTTTCTATAGTTTCTACAGGATCCTCCTGTAGAAGATACAGAGTTTCCTATAGGATGCGAAATTTCAGACCAAATGAGACCAAAACTTGGGAAAGGGTAACGGTGATGGAGGAATGGACTGTGAGGGATGCATGCAGCCTGGTCATGTCCTTTGTCTTTGTCTTGTGCGATCCTCCTAAAACCTGCAATGACCTTCCTGCAACCTGCAATTTATTCAAAAGAAATTAGGTTCATTTTTTCTTATTTCTTTCTCTTTTTTTTTCTTTTTCTCTCTTTTTTTGAGACAGCTGGGGTGCCTCCAGGAGGTTTTCACCCTCACTACCCGCCGTAGGCACCTCCAAGAGGTTTTCACCAAGGGATCTTTTATTTCATTCTCTTTTTCTCTGTTTTTTCTATTTTTTCTCTTTGTTTTTTTTTTTTTTTTTTTTTTGCTTCTGCTCAAGGTGTGGGTGGAGTGGACATAGGGACCTGCTCCACTACCAGCACTGATTTACCCAGAGTTTCAATGAAATCCTGCTTAGAAAGGGGCTTCCTGTAGATTTTCAATCGATGCCCATTGACGAGCATGGGGATGGATTCTTCATCAATGGTTCGAATAAGGACTGAACCATTGTCATTGCATGTTTCCACTATATATGGTCCTAGCCATCTGGTTCTCAGCTTGCCCTTGAAATCTTTGTACCTTGAATCATATAGCAGTGCCCAATCTCCCAGCTAAAATTGTTTCTCTTTGAGGTTTCGGTCATGCCATATTTTTCTTTGAATTTGGACTACCTCTGAGTGGAAAAAGGCCTGCATTCTCTGTTCATCTAATCAGTTTAGCTGAAGAAATCTTTCTTTTTGTGCATGGCTGAGGTCTAGGTCCAACTAAGCTGCCAGGCTCAATGTGTTATATTCAAATTCTATGGATAGCAAAGCCTTCTTCCCATAGACTAGCTCATAGGGTGTGAAATCTGTGGTAGTTTTCCAAGTAGTGTTATAGGCCCAGGTGGCCTCAACCAATTGGTCTACCCAATATTTTCTGTTGCTGCTCACTACCTTAGTCAAAATCTCCTCCAAAGATCTGTTAGTGACTTCCACCTGTCCATTTGCTTGTGGGTGATAAGGGGTGGAAGTCCTGTGCTTAATCTTATGGTGTGTGAGCAGGTCTTCAACTAATTTGGAGTTAAATTGAATCCCTTGATCTGTAACTAACTCTCTTGGGTAGCCAAACTTGTAGAAGATATTTTCCCTTAAGAACTCAACTACTTTTTCTTCAATTGCTACTTTGATCGCCTTCGTTTCTGCCCACTTTGTCAGGTAGTCCGTGCACACAAGCCTTCGTTTCTGCCCACTTTGTCAGGTAGTCCGTGCACACAATGATGTAAGAATTCTGCTTTGAAGGAGGGTTGATAGGATCCACAAAGTCCATTCCCCACTTCTGAAATGGCTCGAAAGTCACTTTGGGTTGCAGGGGCATCTCATCCCATGGAGTCAGTTTCCCCATCCTTTGAAATTGGTCACATTCGCTGATGTATCTCCTGACATCTTGATGAAGAGTGGGCCAATAGTAACCTGCTTACAAGATCTTGAAAGCAGTCTTCTTCACTGCAAAGTGTCCCCCACAAGGTCCATCATGATAGGTTAAGAGGATGTCAAAGACCTCCTCTTCCTTGACACATTTCCTCAAAATCTAATCTAGGCCAAGTTTGAACAAGTTGCCCCTGATCCAAGTGAATGGGGTGCTTTTCCTCACGATCTTGCTCTTCTCTTTTGAGGACAGGTGTGGCGGAAACTATGCTAAAACCAAGTAATTTGGTATACTAGCAAACCATGGAGAGAGTACTGAAATAGTAAATAGGTGTTCATTTGGCATTTGATCATCCACCAGTCTTTCTTCACTTGCAGGAAAATCTAGTCTAGACAGAAAATCAGCAACAACATTTTCCTTACCTGGCTTATTAACAATAGTCAAATCCAATTGCTGCAACAAAAGTAACCATCTAATGATATGAGCATTTAAATTTGGTTTATTCATCAAATACTTAATTGCAGCATGGTTAGTGTTTATGAATGTTTGATAACTGGTTATGTAGTGTCTGAACTTGTTTAGGGAATGGATTACAGCTAGGAGCTCTTTTTCGGTTATAGTGTAGTTTAATTCTACCTTGGACAGGTTTCTACTGACAAAATATATGGCATATGGTACCTTCTCTTCAACTTGCCCTAGGGCTGCTCCTATAGCTTTATTCAAGGCATCTATGTGAATGTGGAAATGTAGGGCCCAATTTGGACCTCTCAAGATTGGGGCAGTTACCAGCTTACCTTTCAAAGCATCCAGAGCCTCTTGACAGTTTTCAGTCTATATAAACTCAGCATCTTTCCCCAAAAGGCCAAACAATGGAGAGGCTAGCTTGCTAAAATCCTTAATGAACCTTCTATAATACCCTGCTAAGCCTAGAAAACTCCGAACATCTCTTACCTTTTGAGGAGGTGGAACCCTTTGGATGATAGCAATCTTGTTGGGATCCACCTATAATCCTTGCTGAGAAATTGTATGACCTAGCACTGTCCCTTCAGTCATTATGAATTCACATTTATCAGGACTGAGGGACAGGTTCATTTTAATACACTTGGCTAAAACTTTCCTTAGCCAAGTCATCCATATACATTTCCACTGAATCATGAACTAGCTCAGCAAATATGCTCAGTACTATTCTCTAGAAAGTGGCAGGAGCATTGCAAAACCCAAAGGGAAGGACCCGGTAGGCAAAGGTACCCCATGGACAAGTGAAAGTGGTCTTATCTTGGTCTTCCGGGCTGATTTGGATCTGGTTGTACCCGCTAAACCCATCTAGGAAAGAAAAAAACTTCTTCCCTGCTAGGCCATCTAACACTTGATCTATGAAAGGCAAAGAGAAATGGTCCTTCTTGGTGGCTTTGTTCAGTTCCCTGTAATCTACACAGATTCTCCACTTCCCATTTTTCTTTGGCACTAGCACCAAAGGAGAAACCCATTCACTGTTAGAGATGGGGTAGATAAATTCTGCATCCAGCAGCTTTTGCAGTTCTTCTTTGACAATGTCCTTGAGGGTTGGATTCATCCTCCTTTGAGGCTGCCTGACTGGTTTACAATCCTCTTTAATGTAAATGTGATGAGTACAGACTGAAGGATGGACTCCCTTCATCTCCTTATAGCTCCAAGCAAAAGCATCCAAATGGATGCTCAATAAGCTACACAACTCTTTTTCCTAAGAGGTGGATAGGGCTAAGTTGATCCTCAGGGTTCTTTCTAGGCCAAATTCCACATTCTTAACTTGGAGAGAGGTCAAATCAGTCACACAGATATCAACTAAAGCATTGTCTTGGGTTTCTTCCACCAACTCTTCTAATGGAAATTCACTAGGGGTGGATTCTAGATCAAGTTTTCAATAAGATCATCCTCGGTTTGTGGACCCCCTATGGCATTTTCTATTGTACACACTGGTGCGGAGTAGACTTCATCCTCATCTTCCTCCTCCAACCAGAGAGGTAAGTCGTGTTCTAGTAGAGGTTGGGCAGGAGGATAGAGGACTAGCTGCTTGGATATCTGCCCGTTCTTGATGGTCATGCTCCCAGCTTGACAACTAATGTAAGCATCTATAGTGGCTAACCAAGGCCTTCCCAGGATGAGAGGATACCTAGTGAGCATTGCCTTTGGCTGAATAACCAAGAAGTCAGCAGGGTACTCCCAGGAATCAATGGAGACCATGACATCTTCCACAATCCCCTCAAGGGTCACGGTGGAGCAATCTGCCAACTGCAGTACTGTTGAGGTCTTTCTTAGGGAACCCTGAAGGTTGAGTTGGAGCATAGTGTCCCTAGTCATTACGTTGATGGTAGCCCCTAGATCAATCAAGGTGTGGGGGATTATGGTGCCATTGATGTGGACATCGACTACAGGACTCCCAAGGTCTAGATATTTTGGGCAGATTATCTGTCCCAACATCAAGTCAAACAGTTGTCCTATGACATTGATAGTTGGGGCATCTCTCTTGCACCTGCCTGGGTGCTTGAAACACTTCTCTTTGATCAACTTGTTTTAGATTGGTACATCTTTTATGGCCTTGAGAAGTGGTATTTTTACACATAATTGTTTTAGTTTTCTCAGAAGTTCAGTTTCTTCTGGGGTTGGTTGTGTGGTTCCAGTTAGTCTCTCAGGAAAGGGTGGAATGGATTTTGGTTCACTTTCCTGTTTCTCTTCTTCATCCTCCTTAGGAGGAGGTTGGCTGTCTGGGAGGACCTTCCCAGATCGTAGGTTGATCTCCTAAATCTCCATAGCATAGGTAGGGCATGTTGTTTCTCCAGTATATACCTGTTGGGCCTGTCTATTATTGGGGTTTTGGTTCAGTTGAGCAGGTATTTGGGGTTGTCTTGTAGGAGAAGGAGGTAATGGTTGTGGTTGAGTAGGTGGTGGAGGCAAAAGAGCAGGAGGAGAGTGTATTGGGGCCTCCACCCCTGATGAGGTGCATTCCACTGAGGTTGTGGCTGAACATGAGAATGAAATGAATGAGTATGGTATTGAGATGGATACGACCAAGGAGGGGGTGTGGACCATGAAGGATGAGCAGGGGGACGCCAAGAAGGTATGTGAGTGGATTGATTGGGGTTGTAATAAGTCTGGGATGTCCCTTGCATTCCCTATTGGTAAGGTCTGGGTCCATGTGGCCTCCTTTGGTTCATGAAGTAGAGTGGTTCAGTGGCTCCTTCAACCCCTTGGTACAAAGCTTTAAATCCAAGTAAGGATGGGCACTGATTTGTAGAGTGGTCTACCTCACAGACAAAACACACCTCTACAGAGTGCAATGGACACTCGTTCCTAGGATGCTTTCTAGTGCATCTGGGACAAAAGATGGCCAAAGCCCTCTCAGCTTCCTCTTTCTTCTTTTGGATTCACAAGGCATCCATTTGCATGGAAATGGTCTGTCTCATCTCACTTTTTAGGTCTTCCATCTGATTTGCAAACTCGTTTTTGGATAAGGGGGCACTGGCTAAAAGTTGACTTCCCCTACCTCTTTTTCTGGCTGCCCTAGAATGGTTTCTAAACACATTCCTTATGTCATCATAAGGTAGCTGGTAGATGTCTCCCCCAGTCAGCAAATGGAGGGTATCAAGAAGGTCTTCAAGGACTCCTCAGAGCAGAACCAAATTTAGAGATTCAGGGTCAAGTGTGCACCCAACCCTTTTATAACTGAGTTGGAACCTCTCTTCATAGTCTTCTAAAGATTCATCACTTCCCATGGTCATCCGAAAGATTTCTTCCTTTGTTTCCTTTGACCTACAGTGATCCCGGTATTTTTTGTTTAAAGGCTTGCTGCATCTCAGCCCAAGTTGTGATACTGTTTCCAGGTAACCCCATGAACCAACGTAGTGTTGCATCCTTGAGGGTAGAGGGAAAGAGTTTCAACTTTTTCTCGTCTTCTGCATAGTCATAGGTTCGACAAAGGACAACAAACTCAAACAAGAAGGTATCAGGGTCTTCAGTAGTCAATCCATGGAAGTGAGGTAAGGCTGAGGGACTTATATTTTTCATCTTTGTGTCCCTATTAGTCTCTCGGATGGCAAAGGTGCCTTCTATTCTCTCCCCATTTCCTCTACCATTTATGTTTTAAGCCATGGTCTTAAGAGGAATGCTTTCTTGCTCTTCTTCTGTTATAAGATCTTCGTATATCTCTGGAGGTTCACCTATATGTTCTTTTGGATCACTACCACTGAAGAAGAGAGAAGGGTGACTTAGTGATGTGTTGGGGGTGTTGGGTAGGAATTTTCCTAAATTGTCTCTATTCCTACGAGGCATGAAAGAGAATCTATTTTTTAGGATTTTTGTGGTTCTTTTTCTGCTTGTACCTGAAAAACTGAAATTGACTGAACAACAAGTTGCAACTAACTACAATAAACCTTACTTAAATGAAAATTGTAGAATTGAAATGACAGAGAGAAATGGCTAATCTATGTTGTTGAAATGAAATTGCAGAATTGAAATGCTAATCTATGCTTGTAGAATTGAAATGCTAATCTATGCTTGTAGAATTGAAATGCTAAGCTACACTTGCAGAATTGAAATTTCAGAATTGACATGAAAGCAGGAAATGTCTAGTCTACACTTGCTAAAATAAACTACTTAGCAGAATGTTGCAGTAGAAAATAGAAGAAAAGCAGTAATCACAAATACTCTGGCACTTCCCCGGCAATGGCACCAAAAAGTATGGTGAGCTCTAGTATTGGAGCAATGATGTTGTAACTCCTGGGACTCCCTACTTTACTTTTATCAACCCAGTAGTTCATAACAAACTTGGAAGCGATGGCGCTATCTGCACAAGTACCAGCTCTTACTGCAGGCTGTCACTTGATCAGTTGGCACAAGTTCGCTAGGAGCTCAAGCCAACTTCTATGAGTTCTCAGAAGAAGCTTTTAATTGTGATGGAAGAAAGCTAACTCAAAAGAGGCTATTCTAGTTGCAGAAAGAAGATGAAAGCTGAAAGGAAATACAAACCCTAGAAAACCCTAGTTTTACCCATTAACCCTACCCTTGCAAGAAAAAGAGGTGAAACTACTAAAATGGATGCCATGGACTACTATCAAGATAAAATGAATGTACTTAAGCTACTTCTGAAGGAAAATGTGGAAGAACCATCTTTTTGTACTTTTGAGCAATTTTATGCAGAATTATTATGGGTGTTCTTTAACTTATTTGACTGTGCAAATGTTTGGTGGCAAAAGGAGATGGATTTGGTTGTTGCAGATGATGGGGAAGGTGTGGAGAGGACATAAGGAGTCCCTAGCACCCTTCTGGAGAATTCCATGGCGATCAGAACTCAAAAAATTTCTTGCATGAACTTCTACAAGAAGTCTGTAGGGGATCTATAGGAAATTCTACAGGAGCAGGCCGAAAGTGATTTTTACAGGTTTGGAGGAGGAAAAATGGTGGGAAAAGGAAAATTAAGGTTGGATGAGGGTGTTAGAGGGTCTAGAACTCTATCAATGAAGATCAAACATGAAGGTGATGGTTGGTTTGGTTCAAAGGATAAGAAAACGATTTTGCACAAAAACGTAGAAGTTAGGGCTCTTTGGGAAAGTGTGGCGAATGAGTGAAGAAAACCTTGAGAAATAGGTTGGAGTAGGTTGTATGATGGAGGAAGGATAGGTTGGAGTGTCTTACAGGTGCTCTGCACACTTCTTTTCAAAACTGACCCAAGCAAAAACTATGAAAACAAAGTTTTACTTATTTTTGACCTAATTCTGACCTAGAAACCAGAAAAGTGATGAACAAAACTCGATGGATAGGAAGTTATGCAAGAAAGCTATGGAAACTGAGAAAGAACATATCTAAGCATGAAAACACAACTGATACCAACTTTTCCAACTTGAAATATAACACTAGAAATTGCATTTGAAAGCAAAAACAGTGTTTTGGTGGCAGCAAGAGTGCTTTGGTCTCAATTCATGGTCCCAAGGAGGGAGAAAGGAGCTCAAAGCCTACTTGGTAGCCTTTTTGTGGGTATTTTATATTATTGCAGCAAACTAACTAATCAACCTGAAGCAAGAAAAATGGTTCTAATCATCAAAAACAACTTAAGAAATAAAGTGGGATTTAATCTAGATAACAGAAATTATTTCATGAATGCAAGAAAATCACATATAAATACAAGAAGGAGCTATTGGGAACTTGGATTGGGCCCAACCCAAAGAGCTACAGCCCCCTTAGAAACATTAGTTCTGGTTCAAGGCTAAATTCGTCTTCATTGATAAAAAATAATATCATGTCACAAAACTGTTTACAGAAAGAGCTTGAAAATGAGCTGAATGCAGAGCTGCACTAAAGTGCGAAAATAAATTGTTCAATAGCTAACCTACTGAGGCCTGAGGCCTTATTATTTATACAAGTTGAGGACCCCAACAGTCCTGCTAAACTTTAGGAACTCGACTTCCAAAACTTGCAGATAACAGCCACTTCACTAGACCTACTCGGATGCCCCTTGAAATCATCTTTGGTGGGTTGTTGAACTCCGAGCTGTTGGTGGAGAACTCGAGGAAGGGATCATTTAGTGTAGGAGACACCCCTCCTATAAATCCTCAGCCTTTTTTCTTCAAATTTTGCTACCAATCTACTCATAAATGCCTGACCTTGGTCCAAAAATGTCCAAAAATTTGCAATAAGCACGTATTAGACTTTGTGGTAAAATGACTATCCCCATTCACTCAATTAACATAAATATATTCAAAAGCATGCATAAAACTATGGAGAATGGTGGATTAAATGAGAATAATAGGCAAAATGAGCCCATGTAGTTTCCCATTTATGGGGCTCATCAGAGGAGAAAATCAAAATTTGACTTCTTTTGACTAGGCTTAACCAATTTTTGTTTTTTGATACCAACTTGTTTTTGTTGTTTGCAAATGTTGGAGAGTACATGCATTCATCAAAGAGACACATGGGGAAAATATTTATGATTATTCTTATTATTATTATTCTAGGCCTACTAGATGCCTCAAGGAGGTTTTCAACTAGTAGGTCTTCTTAGGCACCTCAAAGGAGGTTTTCACCTAGGATTTTTATTTTTTAATTTTTTATTTTTTTTTCCCAACCCATTGACTGCCTCATGGAGGTTTCAAATCAATGATCCAATCTGAGGTGCCTCAAAGAAGGTTTCAAATCAATGAGCCAATCTGAGGCGCCTCAAAGAAGGTTTTCACCTTAGTTTTTTTTATTTTTTCTCTTATTTTTCATTTTTTTTTCTACCCTGCCCTACTTGAAAAACAAAATCACTTTCAAGTATAAGAATACTTCCAATGGAGCCATGTGCACATCAATATGACATAAAAATTGATGTGCCGGCTTGAAATGTATGCTTTGACATGCACCTGAATTTGAGTGATCAAATGCTTTGACTTTGATGATATTCAACATGATTGAAGAAGAGAGTATTGTTGCACCTTGTTGATTTTCTGGAACCAAACTTCAATATAACTTTGATGCCCTTGGTTTTCTTGTTTATATGGATCATTCTTTATGTTTTCTTCTACCATGACCTTCAAATATTCCTCTTTTTGCTGATTTTTCTCTTGAATATATGCAGGATTTGATGGTAACCATGAGGGAGCTTTCTCAATCTCTACTTTTGATGTTTGCTCTTCATCAATTGCAGCCCATGGTTCTTTGATCTTCTCTTTTGAATCTCCTTATTCTTCTTCTTCTTCTTTCTTCTTTCTTTCTTTCTTCTTCTTCTTATTCTTTTTTTTTTTTTTTTTCTCTGCATGTTGGGAAGACTCTCATCCCAGGTTCAAGGATTCTTAGAGTTGTACATGCGGAGTATGTGCACTATAATCCTATTGACAACCTCCGTCTGACCATCAGTATAGGGATGGAAGGAAATCAATTTGGTGAGCTTAGTGTCCAATAGTGTCCAAAAGCCTGACTAGAATGTGCTCAGGAACCTGCTATCCTGATCTGATATAATGTCTGCGGGGTCCCAAAATGTCCTCTACTATGATACTCTTCTTGCAGGCTGCTAATATAACAATATTAGAAAATCTGTCCACGACCACAAATACACAGTTAATACCATGCTTGGTAGAAGGTAGACCAGGTATATAGTCCATGGAGATGGATTCCGATGGCTGACTGGGAGTAGGAAGAGGAGTGTACAGGCCTTGCTTCTTGATGGTTGGCTTGGCGAGGGCACAGATAGTGCAAGATCCTATATATTTCCTGATATCCGGTTGGAGTTTGGGCCAATAAAAGTACTTTTGTAGTACAACCACAGTTGTATCCACACCAAAGTGTCCTGCAACCCTACTGTAGTGTGCCTCCCAAATCATGTTGGCATGCTCACTTGAAAGAACACAAAGGTTGCCCAGGTAGCATAATAATGCTTCATGGAGGTGGAAATTAGGAACTTTCTTGCCAACTACTAGCATCTGGTATGTCGAGGGGAACTTTAGATCATTTTTGTATAGTTGTGGCCATCCAGAGGTCTCATGACCACAAGAGTTGAGAACATTAGCTAGTGCTGAAACTGGGGGCCGACTGAGGTAGTCTGTGACATGATTGGTGATAATCTTTTTGTATTTAATGTTCAAGTGGAATTGTTGCAGATTTTTAGACCACTTCTAATGGTGATCATTCTGCAACTTTTGTTTTGTCTGTATAAATTGAAGAGGTCAGTGATCAGTGTGGATGACCATCTCCTTCCCCAGAATGTAGTGCTTCTATTGTCGGAAAGCTTGTACGATGAAATACATCTCTTTATCATAGGTGGGGTAATTCCGAATTGTATCAAAAAGTGTCTCACTATGATAGGACACTAGAAGACCATGTTGGGTGAGGATTGCACCAATATCATAGTCTGATGCCTCTATATTGATTTCAAATGGTTGTTGTAGGTTTGGCAGTGTGAATTGTTCAAGTGGAAGGTGGCATTGCTAGATGACACAAAGATCACATCCTTGGTGAAGCCACCCGATGGTGTACAGATGCATATGTTCTATAGCCGGTAGGACCATCTGTTTCACAACCTATATTGAAATGAGTTTCTTTTGGCTCCCAATGTCGACAATGAACTGCAGTGGAGAACCGTTGACCCACATATGTGAGTGGAATAGGCGCTCCCCCTCTTCTAGATATTCAAGCTCAATCTTTTGGATCTTTGTGGTGACCACAGTGGCACTGGGCTCTGCATCAAAGAACTTGCTTCCCTTTGTAATTCCCCTTGTCAGGTTTTGATTCAAAGTTGGAACATGCATCAGAATCAGAAGCCTTCAACTTAGCCACAAGTGACTGCTTGTCCCGACACTCACTTGTGTTGTGAGTGGAGCTCTTATAGAACTCACATCACTTTCCCGTTTCCTCCTTTGTCTTCATGGTGTTGTTCTTTGGTTGTGGCTTCAACGGGTTCTCTTGGGTCACCCTGCCTTGGCCTTGCCCTTTGCTCTACGGTTTGGGGGCGCCTTTCCCTTGTTTCAGATTCACAGATCCAAAGTCTCACTTTTTCTGTTTAAGCTTTTGCTCGATCTTGACAGTGTATTGGTACGTCATGCCAAGCGAGGAAATGTCTAGGAACTCCATCTCATCCTGGATGTACCTGTGTAGGTAGCTGTTGTACTTGAGTCCCAAATATTTCTCAAAATCCTTGATACCAAACTTTGTGTGAAAGGTATGAAAAACATTGGTAGACTTCGACACGTCTTGGTCCCTTCTCTATTGCAGTGTGGTCCACTTTATTTATTTATCCTCATAGCTCCTGATAGGGTGGTACTGCTCCTTGATTGCATCTAAGAATGAATCCCAAATGGGTGTAGCCGAAAATAGTGAGGGTGTACTTTCATCCTTCTGATCACGGTAGGTTTCCCACCAGTCCTTGACATGGGGGGCAACTTTGAGAAGAGCAAAATTAATCTTTTCCCGGTTGGAAAAATAATGAACAAAAAAATATCCTTCTAGTAGATTTAACCATTTATGTATAGTGTTCGCATCTATTTGACCCTCAAATATGGGAATGTCAAAGTTTACTTGTACCTTAAAGGGTGTGGTGATGCATCACCCTTGGGTAGCTGTTGAAGGATCTGGGAAAAGTTATCCATCATCACGTTCCTCTGTCACTTGAGGGCTTCTTCAAGCAAGATTTTGAAAGGATCTTCTGCCCCTCATATTTTTTTCTTCCCCCATGGGAGGCTGTTGGGATCTGCGAGATTGGTCTTGCAAAGGTTTGACCAATTCAAGCCCTAACTCCTTATATCCCGACCTCGTTGGGGACATGAAAATAAAAACACAAAAAGAGCAGACAGCTCTAATACCACTGTTCCAAATTTAAACAGGAACGCAACAAATTACAGATATAACCATAAATACAAAGCTGCAACATAAGTAACACTTCATTTCAGTAATATCAAATACTGAAATATGCTTACAAACAGAATGGAAATAAGACTAGCTTGGGCAATGGTAGCTTATCTCTGAGAAGATATATGGTAGCTACATGCCTTTGAACTATGTTTTTTTTTTAACAAGAATGGTTATGGATTGTATTAATGAGTTGGTCTAAATACTAGTCTTCTGATTACAGTAGGAGTGGGCACTATCCAATTGGATTCTTCCTTCTGAGACTCTTTTAGCCTTGATGTCTGCTTCCATTTGGAATCAGCAATTGTGATTTTATTTACTATTTGCCCCAGTTATATGGCAGCTACATGCCTTTGAACTATGTTACAATGAGGCTCCAATGCCTATTTATTATTGAGAAACAATGGAAAACCCTAAACATCCAGAAACTAACCCTAGGAGATGAAGCACCAAAACCGTGGGCCCCGTTTGGGTAAAATGGTACATCAATTTCACGGGGTCTTAACTTTGGCATATGATCTCCGTTTGGCTATCATAAAACCTCGTTTCCAAGATATCAAAGAGTAGGTTGAAATAAATTAGGTGTACTATTTAGGAGGATTTTTTGTCTCTTTTTTTTCCCTAAAAACATTGTTTAGGGCCTCAAAACAGTTCTAGAAGTTCAGGACCTAAAGAAGTGCCAAAAATAGTAAATTGTGCCACAATTAAGGAAACTGAAAAATTGAAAGAGACATTGTTGGGGGTCTAAGTGGAATAGGAGGGTGGCCACCAATATCTACCTAGATCAGTCCTTCCCCCTTAGGAAGCAATGTTCCCCATTGCGTTGAGTGCCTCCATGAGATGGGGAAACTTTTGCTGAACTTTGTCCCTAGTGAGCCATTTGCCTTGGTGCAAGAGTTGGCCAACTTTGACAACTCGATACAATTGGATATTTTGATGGGGATTGTTCTTGACCTATGTGTCTATAATCTGACCAACTATGTCTTGTTCCATGTAGTTTGGGTTTAACTCTATTGGTGTGAGTTGTTTGGCATTGTTGAATGTGTCCAACAATAGTGGGAAGTATGGTCGAAGGTGGTCCACATTGAACACTAGGTACAAGTCTAGGAATGGGGAAATGTTGAGCTTAAAATAATTGTCTCCCACAACCTTGTTAATGGCGTAAGGACCATATCAGAGTCATCTGAGCTTTCGATGGGCTCCAGTACTCGATTCTTTTTGCACATGCAACCAAACTTTGTCACCCACCTGAAACTTCTGTGGCACCCAATGTTGATCATGCCGCTACTTGTACTTGGCATTTGACATCTCCTAGATGTTGTGAACCTACTATTAGATGTGTTGGATACGTTAAGTAAATCTAGTCACTTTATCAACCTCAGACAGTACATGTGTGGATTCTATCTGCGTAGCTGCATGAGGCATCGCAACATCAATCAGACACAATGGTTGAAATACTAGACCCACTTGAAATGGACTACGACCAATCGAGCTATGGAGAGCTTTATTATAACTATGTTGCACATGTGGAAGATTAGCATCCCAGGTTTGAGGATGCTTGGAGTTGTACATGCGAAGTATGTGAATTATCATCCTATTGAGGACCTCCATCTGGCCATCAGTCTGGGGATGGAAGGCAGTAGATTTGGTGAGCTTGGTGTCCAATAGTGTCTAGATGCTTGACTTGAATGTGCTCAGGAACTTGCTATCCTGATTTGATATAGTGATCCGCGGGATCTCAAAATGTATCCATACTCATTCAAAGAAGAGTTTGGCATTGTCCTCTGTTGTGACACTCTTCTTGCAAGACGCAAATATAGCCATATTAGAAAATCTGTCCACGACAACAAATACATAGTCATTACCATTCTTGGTAGAAGGGAGGCAAGACATATAGTCCATGGATATGGATTCCCACAACTAGCTAGGAGTAGGCAGAGGAGTGTATAGGTCTTGCTTCTTGATGTTTTGCTTGGCGATGGCATAGACAGTGTAGGATCTGATATATTTTCCAACATCCCATCAGAGTTTGGGCCAATAAAAATGCTTTTGTAGTACAACCACAATTTTCTCCACAACAAAGTGTCCTGCAACTCGACTGTAGTGTCCTTCCCAAATCATGTTGGCATGCTCGCTTGAAGGAACAAAAAGGTGGCCCAAGTAGCATAATAATGAGTCTTGGAGTTGGAAATCAAGAACTTTCTTAACAATTACTAGCATCTGGTATGTCGAGGGGAAATATGGATCATTTTTCAAATCTAGAGGTCTCGTGACCACAAGAGTTGAGAATAGTAGTCAATACTACAACTGGGGACCCACTGAGGCAGTCTGCAACATGATTAGTGCTACTATTTTTGTATTTAATGTTCAAGTGAAATTGTTGCAGATATGTAGACCACTTTTGATGGCGATCATTCTGCAACTTCCATTTTGTTTGTATAAACTGAAGAGGTCAGTGATCAGTGTGGATAACCGTCTGCTTCCCCAGAATGTAGTGCTTCCATTGTCAGAAATCTTGCATGATGAAATGCATCTCTTTATCATCGGTGGGGTAATTCTGAATTGTATCAGAAAGTGTCTCACTATGATAGGCCATTGGAAGACCATGCTGGGTGAGGATTGCACCAATATCATAGTCTAATGCATCTGTCTTGATTTCAAATGGCTGATGTAGGTCTGGCAATGTGAGTATTGGTGCATAACAGAGGCAGTGCTTCAACTAAATGAATGCCTTATATTGGGACTCAGACTAGGAAAACTTTTCTTTTGTCCCACCCTTAGTAATCTGACTCAAAGGCCAAGTGATATGGAAGAATTCCAACACGAACCTTGGATAGAAATTTGCAAGGCCTAAAAAGCTACGAAGCTCTGTTAGAGTGGTTGGGGCTGGCCAATCTCGAATGACTTGGATCTTGGTTGGGTCCACATGTATGCCACACTTATCTATGATGTAGCCCAAGTATTGGACCTGATTCATGCCAAAGGTGCATTTCTCCAGTTGGGACACAGTTTGTGCTACCAAAGGGTTTGAAGGACTTGCTGAATCTGTTGCAATTATTCTTCCTAACTCTTGATGAAGATGAGGATGTCGTTGAGATAAACCACCACAAATAAGTTGGTGAAGGGCCGCAAGATGTCATCCATTAGCCTCATAAAAGTAGCAGGGGAATTTTTCAACCTGAAGGGCATAACCAACTATTCAAAAAGGCCTTCCTTGGATTTAAACACGATCTTCCATACATTTGTGGGCTCTATTGGAACCTGGTGATAACTAGACTTTATATCGATCTTGCTAAAATAATTGGTCCCCTTGAGTTGGTCCAACAGGTCCTCAGTCCATGGGATTGGATACCTGTTCCTAACAATGATTTTGTTTAGTGCCCAATAATCAATGTAGAGCCTCTAGGTCCCATCCTTCTTATGTACAAGTACAGTCGAGCTCCCACAAGGCGAGGAACTTGGTAGGATGTGCACTTTTTGAAGCATCTCTTGGATTTTACGCTTGATCTCTTCATTTTCTAGAATGGAGTGGCGATATATCAACCCATTGGGTAGAGGTGCTCTAAAATTTAGATCGATTGAATGCTTGACCTAATAGTGCAAGGGTACCCCTGTGTGTGAGGACAAGATGCCCCCTATATTCTTCCACGACCGTATCCACCTACTTTTTCTACTTGGAGTAATCCTTCTCGGGGGCCATGTATGTGGCTACGACCTTACCCTTACTTTGAGAGTGAATCAGAAAGAAAAAAAGATTCCCAACTTGGGACATGACCTTACTGCATTTCCTAGCAGAGATCAAAGAGATGGTGGTAAGTGGATCTACCTCCGGCATCCTGTATAACTTAGTAACCAAAGAAATAATAATAGAGTGAGGTCTATAATCACATACATCATCCTACTTCCATAAGTATGGTTTTCCTAATAATACATCACAAACTTCGATAGGAGAAACATCACACAATACCTCATCCATGAAGGGTTTGATGCTATAGGGAAGGTGACAGTGCTAGCTAACGTGTTAGAAAATTAGATATTACAGATAAATGGAACACATAAAATATTGTAGAAATATAAACACAGAAAACGCATAAAACAAGAGAAACATAGATATACGTGGTTCACCCAGTTTTGGCTATGTCCATAGAGAAATAGCCAGTACTTCCTTTTATATTATCCAACAAACTGAAGAGATACAATCTACAACAGATCCACTGTAATTCCCTCTTCGCTCTTAATCTCCTCTCTCTTCCTCACTCAGAATATAGATATACATAGACGCAATACAATTCCCTCATATATAGTGAGGGGTTGCCCCCTAGGGAAAAAAAACCTAAATTAAACATAACTTCTATTGTCAGATCTCTGCCTAATGAATGGCCCAGATTGACTAAGAAATTACAACATTTTACAAGGAAATTTTACATCTATTTTTAGCTTCGGGGGCACTGCCCCCGATCCCTTGGAACCCCCTGTAGTGTATATTTTATGGATGGATTTGCTACTCCATTACGAACTGGGGTCCAATGCGGTGATACCTTCGAATACAAAAGATAATTAGGCTCCACACTCAACAATCTCCCACTTGGAGACTAATTATATCAATTCCATTGCTACTTCATGTGCTGGACAATGGCTCCACTTTGGACCTGGTTTTTTCTCATATTCTTCATCATACTTGAAGACCAATTGAAACAGAACAGATTCTCAGTTTCTCCCTAGTTACAACTTTTTTTAACATATCTATAGGATTCTGGCTAGTGTGTATCTTTTCCATCTTCAACTATCCATCTTCCAACACTGACTGTATGAAATGGTACTTGAGTTGTATATGTTTAGTCTTGGAATGAAATGCAGAGTTCTTTGCAAGATGTATGGCACTCTAGCTATCACTGTATAACTTGCCCAACTCCTGCTTCTTACCCAACTCATCAAGAAACCTTTGTAGCCAAATCATTTCTTTACTAGCCTCTGTAGCAACAACATACTCTGCTTCTGTTGTTGAGAGTGCAACAACACTTTGTAAATTTGAGAACCAATTGAAAGTTGTTCCACCTACAGTAAACACGTACCCTATTGTGCTCCTCCTATTATCTCTATCACCTGCCATGTCTCCATCAACATATCCCTGTAGAGCAATGTTTGAACCACCAAAGCATAATGCTTGATTTGTGGTACCTCTCAAATACCTAGGAATCCACTTCACCACTATCCAATGTTCTTTTCCTGGATTGTTCATGTGCAATATCAGGCCTTGTGCAGACCATTGCATACATTAAGCTTACAACTGCTGATGCATATGGAACTTTAGACATATGAGCCTTTTCTTCCTGAGTCTGGGGAAACTCCTCCTTACTTAATTTGAAATGTCTAGCTAGAGATATACTAACTAGTTTTGCATTCTGCATATTAAACCTTTTCTACACCTTTTCTATTTACTCACTTTGAGACAATGTTAATTTGCGATTCTTCCTGTCTCTAGTTATTATCATACAGAGGATTTGTTTTGTAGCACCCAAATTCTTCATTGCAAATGAGTTTGCCAATTTTCTTTTGAGCACATTTATTTCTTGCATGTTCGAACCTGCAACAAGCATGTCATCTACATACAATAACAATATAATTTAGCTGCCATCATTTTGCTTTTTGAGATAAGCACAATGATCAAAGTGACATCTAGTATAACCTTGTTCAGACATAAACCTGTCAAATTTTAGATACCACTGCCTTGGAGCCTGTTTTAAGCCATATAAGCTCTTCTTCAACTTGCACACAAGTTTCTCCTTTCCTTTTACCTCATATCCTTATGGTTGCTGTATATATATCTGTTCCTCCAAATCCCCATGGAGAAAGGTTGTCTTTACATCTAACTACTCAAGATGAAAATCTTAGCTACTACTAGACTTAAAATAGTTCTGATTGAAGTCATTTTAACAACAGGAGAAATTATCTCATCAAAGTCTATACCCTTTTTCTGTGCAAACCCTTTCACCGCAAGTCTAGATTTATCCCTTTGTGTACCTCCATCTTCTTCCTTCAACCTGTAAACCCATTTATTCTACAATGTTGTTTTACCTCCAGGAAACTTGACTAAGTCCCAAGTCTGGCTATGTGCTAAGGAGTCCATATCTTCTTTCATGGCTTGCTCCCACTTCTTCCTGGTTTCTACCTGCACTACTTCTTCATAACATTCTGGTTCACTAGAATCACTCAATAGTACATAATATAATGAAAGAGAGTATCGTTCAGGGGGTCTACTTATTTGGGTAGATCTTTTAACACCACTTTCAGGTGTTTGAGGTGATTGTTTTTGTTGTGGTTGTTTTTCTGGCCCTTGATCATTATGATTTTCAGGCACCATCAATTTTTTTGTGATCTCATCAAGCACTGTGTATTCTCTATTTTCTTTTTCTTGTTTCTTTTCCTGCAGCTGATCCTTATACAGAACCTTTTCATTGAATATGACATCTCTACTCCTAATACTTTTGTGTTTTTCATAATCATAAAAGCGATAACCAAAATCATTAACACCATATCCAATAAAAGTACATTTCTTTGATTTTGCCTCAAACTTTGTTCTATTTTCTTTATTAATGTGGACAAAGGCTTCACAACCAAAAGTTTTTAAAAATGAGTAGTTTACCTTTTTACTTGTCCATGCCTCCTCTAGAATACCACCATCCAAGGAACTTGAAGGCCCTTTGTTTATTAGATAAATAGAAGTATCTACAACATCTGCCCAAAATTGTAAAGGCAATTCTGCATGCAATCTCATGAACCTTGCACGCTCCATGATTGTCCTATTCATCCTTTTTGACACACCATTTTCTTGTGGTGTTCTTGGAATTTCCTTCTCTCTGCGAACTCCATTCTCTAAACAATACCTATCAAAACCTTTGTTGCAATATTCACCTCCATTGTCTGATCTGAGGCACTTCAACCTTTTTCCTGTCTCATTTTCAACCAAAGCTTTCCATTTCTTGAAAGTATCAAATACATCATATTTATTTCGAATATAATAAATCCATGTTTTTATAGTCACATCATCAATAAAAGTAACATAATAACAAGAGCCACCAAGAAATGATACCTTAGCAGGTCCCTATACATCTGTATGCACAAGCTCTAATTTTTTGCTCTTCTTTTCTTTCCCATCTTTGAGAAATTTGACTCTCTTTTGTTTTCCATAAACACAATTTTCACAGAATTCCAAATCAACATGCTTCAAACCTGGCAACAAATTTCTTGAGTGAAGGATCTGCATACCCTTCTCACTCATGTGCCCAAGCCTATGATGCGACAATGTCGTATCTTCTCTTGTAGAGGTTAAAGCATTAACATAATTAGAAATACCATTGCATAAATACAATGTACCAACCTTTTCTCCTTTTTCTATTACTAAGGATCCTTTAGTGACCTTCCAGGTTTTATCTATGAAAGTAGTTACACAGCCTTCACCTCCCAACTGCCCTGTTGAAATCAGATTTTTCATCAGATCTGGAACATGCCTTACCTCCTTCAATAGCCATTGATTTCCATTTTTCTGTTTATGAAAACTGTACCCATTCCAATGATTTTATAAGGTTTATCATCACCCAATTGAACCTATCCAAAATCTCCTTGAACATAATCATGGAAATGTTTTCTATCAGGTGTGGCATGGAATGAGGCCCCTGAATCTACCACCCAGGCATCAATAATATTTTCTAAATAAAGAATCAAAGCATCTTGCAACACATCACCTGTCACATTTGCTTCATGATTGTTTTCTTGTTGTGTGTCTCCTTTTTCCTTCTGAGACTTGCAGTATTTCTTCAAGTGTCATTTTTTCCCGCATTTCTAGCACACTATCCTCGATCTGGACTTGGATCCAGGGAAAATTTTAAGAACCACCCTAAATTTATATGTATAATAAATGGGCGAATCCCCATGATACATAGGAAAAATGGGAGGCAGTTTTATCACTAATATAATATGTAGATATATATTTTGGCGAATCTCTCACCATATTATATTATCTTGTAAAGTCATGGCGAATCTTTCACTGAATAATAAAACATTGTGAAGTCTTGGCAAATGTTTTGTTAAAGTATGAAACCATATATGATAATAATAAAACATATTCATTAAATTGTAATATACTAACATACATGTTTGGAAAAAAGAAACATAATTTTCACTTCCTACAACAATGTTGCAAGTTTTAGTGGCCATGTTTGTCATGGTAGGAGAGATTAATGTTTTCTCTACCACTTTTTTCAAGCTACCACTTTTGCCAAGCTATCAAATTTCTTTCTTATTCCATAGACTCCAACTGTAAGATAAAAAAAACACATCAAGTTTGTTTACCCCAACACGCCAACAAGTAGCAAGCCCCAACTATATAATATAATGAAGTAGTAGGTATCCCAAAGGCCTGAAGGGGATCTAATAGAAAAAAGTGACCATTGTCAGAAGCCTTCCAATCAATATATAAATATATAAATGTCGATTTATTATTATTTTAATTGGAAATCTTCAATTAAATAATAAAATTTAATTACGTCTCTCCCAATCTAAATTTCTTATTAGCATAATTCACTACCTTCATACCATTTTTAATAGCGTTGTAACATGTGGATTGATTTCCTTTTTGGTGCACAATCTCCACCCTTTAAGACAATATGGTGCAGTGACCCAACCCCTACAGATCATTATGACAAACTAAGAATAGCAGAGAAGATGAAAGGTTGTACAAACCAACATATTTTTCAAACAACTAATCCAAGATCAGTACCTTAACTTTTTCATGAAGATATCATATTGAGAATGTTTGGAAAATGGGGGGAAATCTGGGCAGTGACTATCTCTCTTCTGCGAGGGTGATGCGGAAAGAGTTAAGATTTCATTGTTTTGAATTTTTTTTATGTTAAATTAGAAAAACCAATGTTAATGGAGATATCGGTATTTTTTACTAAATTTTGTGAAGTGACTAAATGTAGCTTTAACCATTCACCTTAAGATTTTTTTTAAAATATAATTTCCTAAGTCTATTTAATATCTTCATTATCATAAAAACCAACCTATATCCATCTTAACTCCACATCTACCACTCTTAGAGGGATGAAATCTATTTATCCCTCCCAGCACTTGGTAGACCCAGAATTAAGATGGATCTAAGCTGATACAATTTCCCCTTTAAATAGTCTATGCTCATGAATACCATGGTATTACCATGGGTCAATACCATGGGTTATCATAAACCTGGAGCTTAAAAACTACTATTAGTAATTTATAAAAATAAATGAAATTAATAATTGATTTTTAATTTTTAATTTTTTATTTTAACCAAGTTAAAATGTTTAAGTGACATTAAATTACAAGATCCATTTTTACTCTTGATCTAGCAAGCCCCGAGAGGGATCAAATATTTGTTCACTCTGTGTTAGTTTGCATTTCACGATATTTGATCCAGAGTAAAGGATCTATGACAGTTTAATTCCCCCCTTTAAATAGGCTGCATTCCATGTGAATACCATGGGTCAATACCATGTGCCATCTTTATTTTTATTAATACTAATATTAGGGTTAATAATGTTTTTTTTCATGGTATTAATAATAATTTGGCCCATGGTATTGTTTTTGAGCCTTCTTAAATAGAAAGAGGGTTATGGACTAAATATAAAAAGAGGTTTTATTTATTTACCATACCTCTAGTTTATTTGTATTTTTATTTATTTACCATACCTTTGGAGTAAGTATAAAAAGAGCTTTTATTTATTTACCATACCTCCATTGCATTTATATTTTTATTTATAACTATCATAAATACATTTTCTTGAAAATGAGGGCCAATGGAAGATTGTAACTCCTAATTTCAAGGGCTAAATTTACTTTTTTTACCCTCTCCCTTAAAATAAGGTGGGCTAACCTCCATACCTAATTTTTTTATAAAATAAATTTGAGGCGATTTGTAACAATGTACTATGATACAAAATATTTGCCCAATAAAAATACAAAACCCCTTAATTTAGCCCAAGGGCGAAAATTCACCCCTAAAATTTTCCATGCTTGGATCTGCCTTTTCTTGACTTATTGCAAAATCCAAGGCTCTTTCCTCTTTCCATTTTCTTCCTCTATTCTCTGCAGTCAAAGCATTACTTGATGTCTCACCGGAGCTTTTTCGTCGCATTTCCTCGCTAAAGATTGCACCGACAACATCATCAAACTTTAAATTACTAGATCTAGAGACAAAGTTACTAATGGCCATAATTAAACCATTCTAACTTTCTGGCAATGAGCACAGAAATAACAGAGCCCTAACTTCATCATCAAAAGTCACCCCTACAAAACTTAACTGACTAGTAACTGTATTAAAGTCATTTAAATGATCAACAACAAATCCACCTTTTGACATCTTCATATTAAATAAACGCTTCATAAGAAATACTTTATTTGAGGCCGAGAGTTTTCAAATAGTTTGGCCAATGTGGACATTAAACCCTTTGTTGTTGTTTCCTTTGAAATATTAAAGGCTACTGACATCGCTAGGTACAACCGTATTGTTCCAAGTGCCTTTCTATCTAGAATATCCCATTCTATGTCTGTCATACTCGTCAGCTTCTTTGCCTTTTTTCTCAATGGTTGGTACAAATAATCTTCCATCTGCATTTTCCACAACTGGTAGTTTTGGCCGTTAAATTTTTCGACCCTAAACCTTCCATCTTCTGCCATTGCTCCCACTCAAACCAGGAACCCTTCTCTCCTATGAGTTTATCAACCAAATAGACCTTCGGCTTTGATACTAGTTGTTATAAAATTATATATTACAGAGCAATGGAACACATAAAATATTGCAAAAATATAAACACATAAAACAAGAGAGACACAGATATACGTGGTTCACCTAGTTTAGGCTACATCCATGGAGAAACAGCCAGTCCTTCCTTTTATATTATCCAACAAACTGAAGAGATACAACCTATAATAGATCTACTGTAATTTCCTCTTCACTCTTAATCTCCTCTCTCTTCCTCACTCAAAATACAGATATACATAGACACAATAAAATTCCCTCATATATAGCAAGGGGTTACCTTCTAGGGAAAAAACCCCTAAATTAAACATAACTTCTACTATTAGATCTATGCCTAATGAACGACCCAAATTGACTATGAAATTACAACATTTTACAAGGTAACTTTACATCTATTTTTAGCTTCAAGGGCGATACCCCCGATCAGCCTGGACCCTCCCTGCAACGTATATTTTATGGGCAGCTTTTTTTCCCCATTACGAACTAGGGTCCAATGCTGCAATACCTTTGAATATAGAAGATAATCAGGCTCCACACCCAACATAACGCAGAGATCTCATGCTTGGTGAAGCCACCTGATGGTATTCGACTGTGGATGTGCTGTAGTTGGTAGGAGAAACCACTTCACAACCTTTGCTGAAATGAGGTTCTTTTGGCTCCCGTTGTCAACAATGAACTGCATTAGAGAACCATTCACCCACATCTATGAGTGGAATAAGCACTCCCCCTCTTCCATGTCTTCAGGATCAATCTTCTAGATCTTGGTGGTGGTCACAATGGCAATGGGCTCCTCGTTAATGATATGCTTCCCTTTGTCATTTCCCTTTTCATGTTTGAATCAGAGTCAGAACATGCGTCGGACTTAGAAGCCTTCATCTTGGCCTGACACTCACTTGTGTTGTGAGTTGAGGGCTTATGGAACTCACACCACTTTCCCGTGTTCTTTTTTGTCTTTGTGGTGTTGTTCTTTTCTTGTGGCATCGATGGTTTCTCCTAGGTCGCCCTGCCTTGGCCTTACCCTTTTCTCTATGGTTTGGGGGTGCCTTTCCCTTGCTTCAGATTCATAGATCCAAAGTATCATTTTTTCTATTTAAGCTTCTACTCGAACTTGACAACGTATCGGTACGCCGTGCCAAGCGAGGAGATGTCCAGGATGTACCTATATAGGCAATTGCGGTACTTGAGTACCAAATGTTTCTCAGAATACTTGATACCCAACATCGTACGAAGGGTATGAAAAACATTGGTAAACTCCAAAATGTATTGGTCCCTTCCCTATCGCAGTGTGGTTCACTTTATGTATCTATCCTCATAGCTCCCGACAGGATAGTATTGCTCCTTGATGGCGTCTGGGAACAAATCCCAAGTGGGTGCGGCCAAAAAGAGTGAGGTCGTTATTTCATCTTTTTAGTCACAGTAGGTTTCCCACCAATCCTTGACGTGGGGGGAGGCTTGAGAAGAGCAAAAGTAATCGTTGCCCGGATGGAAAAATCATGAATAGAAAAATATATTTCTAGTAGATTTAACCATTTATCTACATTGTCTGCATCTATCTAACCCTCAAATATGGGAATGTCAAAGTTAATTTGTACCTTAAAGGGTGTGGCACTTCAAGAATAGCTCCTGGAAGTAGATGCGTTTCCCTTTGGTAGCTGCTAAAGGATCTAGGCAAAGTTCTCCATCATCGCGTTCCTATGTCACTCGAGGGCTTCTTCGAGCAAGATTTTGAAAGGATCTCTTGCCCCCTCATCTTTCTTTTCTTTCCCCATGGGAGGCTGTCAGGATTTGCGAGGCTGGTCATGCAAAGGTTCAACCAATTCAAGCCCTAACTCCTTATATCCCAATCTCGTTGGGGACATGCAAAGAAAAACAAAGAAAGAGAAGACTGCTCTGCTACCACTCATCCGAATTTAAATAGGAACACAAAAAATTAAAGATATAACCATAAATACAAAGATGCAACAAAAATAATACTTCATTTTATTAATATCAAATATTGAAATATGCTTACAAACATAATGGAAATAAGACTAGCTTGGATGATAGTAGCTTATCTTTGAGAAGAGACGTGGTAGCTACATGTCTATGAACTGTGTTACAATGAGGCTCGAAGGCCTATTTATTATTGAGAAACAATGGAAAACCATAAAAATCCAAAAACCTAACCCTAGGAGATGAAGTGCCAAAATTGTGAGCCTCATTTAGGTAAATTGGTACATCAACATCCCGGGTTGTAACTTTGGCATACGATCTTCGTTTGGCTATCATAATACCTCGTTTTGAAGATTTCGAAGAGTAAGTCAAAAACAAATTGGTGATCCCATTTTTAAAATGTTTTGGTCTCTCTGTTTTCCCTAAATGTGTCGTTTAGGTCCTGAAAATGGCTTCAAAAGTTCAGGACCCGATAAACTACCAAAAATAGTAAATTATGCTACAATTAAGGAAACTGAAAAACTGAAAGAGACAGTCTTGGGGGTCCAAGTGGAATAGAAAGATGGCCACCAATATCCTCCTGGATCAGTCCTTCCCCCTTAGGAAGAAATGGTCCCCATTGCGTCGACTTCCTCCATGAGATGTGGAAACTTTTGCTAAACTTGGTCCCTAGTAAGCCATTTGCCTTGGTGCAAGAGTTGGCTAGCTTTGAAAACCTGATATAGTTGGATCTTTTTCTGGTGAGTTTTCTTGACCTATATGTCCATAATTCGATTAATTGTGGCCTGTTCCATGCAATTTGGGTTTAAATCTGTTGGTGTGAGTTGTTCTACAATGTTTGATGTGTCCAACAATAGTGGGAAGTAAGGCCTAAGGTGGTCCACATTGAACAATGGGTGAAGGCCAAGGATTGGGGGAATGTTTAGCTCAAAATAATTGTCTCCGACAACCTTGGTAATGATGTAAGGGCCATAGCAGAGTTGTTTGAGCTTCCGATGGGCTCCCGTAAGGCATTCTTATTGCAAATGGAGCCAGATTTTTTCGACCACTTGAAAATTTTGTGGCACCCTGTTGAAAATGCAACAAGATGATGGAGCTTAGTGAAAAGGAGTCACCTTCACTAAGTGGGCCCGCAGGCTATTTTTGGCGCAAAGTCTATTTTTTGACTGTCTATTTTTAGACATATGGATCATGGTCTATGAGTTGCAGGATGCTGTTTATGGATGATTGGTCATGTTGTGAAAAATAGATGGACTTCTATTTTTGGTTCACAGCGGAGTGATCAGAGTCTATTTTTAGACTTCCAGGCTAAAAATAGAAACTGTCAAATATTATTAGCCCTTAGTAATATTTGGACTCTAAACATTATCTTATTCTCTTGGAGCACTTCAGTTCGAGCTACGGATATGGCACATGCAGCTGACAGAAGGAATCACGTGGTTTCTTATGTGTTAGTTGAGCTATTGCATGGAGGACTTCAGTTAGAACTCAAGCAGTTGAGTTTGGTGGAGTTGGATGTGGAGTTGATGGAGTTGTGTTCAGTTTGATTTGGTTAAACTAGTTGTATTTAGTATAACTGCAGAATAGACTAGTAATGAGTTGTGTGAATTAAATATTAGTTAATTCACTAATTATTAACTCATAAAGCAACTAAAGAATACATCAGTTAACTCAGTGCATGGATAGTTCAACAGAGACAGGTGTTAGAGGTAAGTGAAAGGGTGAGTTGTGACTATCAGTTGTGCATGAGATTGTGCACATGCATGGATTGAGTTATGCCAATGAGGACTACGCAGTGTGGGCCAATACCAAGGCAATTGTAGCTTGTGCTCACATGATTTTGGTTCAGCCAAGTGAAATATGATTTTGGATTAGCCATTCTCATCTATTCTCATGCAGCATTGTGTAGTGGAGGCAGGCAAAGCAGCGGAGGAGATTTGAACCTATGACTTGTTCGGATCTGAGCTAGTTTTGTGTGTAACAGGTGGAGATAGTACTGAGTACTTGTGAGGAGTATTGTACTATGTATTGTTACATGTTCTCAATCATTATAATATACAGATAGTGTGGGGTTTTCAGCTGTATGCTTTCCCCGGGTTACATACTGTGTTAATGTGCGCATGCAATTGATGTTTCATTGTTTTTAATGTTTCTAAATTGATGATCAACGTAGAGGAGGTTATGTATTATGCATGTATTCTGAAATAGTGTATAATCGGGATAATCTTTGTAAATAAGTGTCATATTATTCAAAATTTCTACATGGTATCAGAGCTGGTTGATTTGTAGAAAAAGTTCTATAGGATATCAAAGCAGGATTGATCATTAGATCTATTATTCAGAATGTGTTTACATCTTATTTCTTCAGGCAGAGTCTGTAATCGGGCCAGGTAGCCTCTAGATTCATCCTTCTTTTGGAAGGTGAGATATTCGGTGAATTCCCATACAATCGATATCTGAACAAGAAATACTTTGTTCTCACGAATTTTAGATCAGAAGCAGTGGAGTTTTGAGCTGGTGGAATGGCGCTCAAGGATAAACTTAGAAACATTAAGTGTGAGAATGGAGACAGTATGCCCAGGTATCTCACAAAGTTCACCCAATGCCGAGATGAGCTGGGAAGTGTGGGGGTAATTGTTGATGATGAGGACTTGGTGAGCTTGGCTCTCCTTGGTCTTCCGAAGAGTTGGCATTCCTATCAGGACTCTGTCAATGGTCGGGAGAAATTGCCAGGATGGGAGAGACTTTGGTCGGATCTTGTGCAAGAGGAGATCAAACGGAGCACCAGAGGCAGTTCTTCATCCATGCATGATGAGGAGAACTGTGCCTTAGCGAGTAAGGTGAAGAAGGGGAAGGAGAAAGGTTCTCTTTCCGAATCAAGTTCTTCCAATGATGGGAAGAAGGTTGACAAGTCGAAGGTGAGATGCTTTCGTTGTCATGAGTTGGGCCATTATGCTACTAATTTCCCAAAGAATAAATCCAAGAAGGGATTCGAGGAAGGATCTAAAGGTGAGGCACTTGCTTCATAGTTTGAGTTGGATTTCACACTCTTTGCATGCATGGTTTCATCCATGGTGGGAAGTGGTTGGTTTCTTGACAGTGTGATGGTGGAGATTATTTCCACATGACCGGTGACAAGGGTTTGTTCAGTACTTTGGAGGAGAAAGATCTCCAGATACTCATAGGAATGGGTAATGATGAGAAGTATAGTGTCTCAGGTGTAGGCACGGTTATTTTTCGGAGGGAGCATGGAGCTCGCCTTACCTTGACCGATTTCAAGTATGTACCAGGACTGAAGAGAAACTTGGTGTTGATCGCGATGCTGGAAGACAAAGGCTGTGATGTAGTCTTCAGTAAGGGAAAGGTTTTCCTTAAACACATCATCACTAGACAAGTGAAGCAGATTGGTTCACGGGTCAAGAACCTGTATGCTCTTGAGGTTCAAGATGCATGCAAAGCCTTGAGCAGTGAGGCAACTGATGGAGACTTGGTGGTTGAGAGGGAGCGTATATTACCTCTCAACATGTAGAGCCAGAAGAAGTCTCATACGATTGTGGAGGAGCCACGATTGGTGCAGCAGCTTCAGGAGTTTGTGGAGCAACCAAAACAAGGGAAGCTGAGAGGAGATCGAGTAGAGACATCTATTCATGCAAAGACCTCCAGTAGGGGGAAACTTCGAGCCAGGTGGGCTGAGGGATCGCATGCAGTGGTAGGAGGTGGGGTGATGTGGATTGATCATCCCAAGGAGGAGGGGCAGGATCCTTGAGGTACCCAACCTCTTGGATGAGACCTTGTTATGGGAGCCCCGATGTGGAGTAGCAGGAACTGATTGATTGGTAGAGACAGATTCAGATGGAGCGGCAGAGAGAGCGACAATGTAGGGAATCCCAGGACAACGCATAGCTAGCAGGCTGCAGCAATGCGAGAGGCACAAGTGTTTTGCACAGTGCTAGGTGGCACAGAGAAGCGTGCACTGGTGCAAGATGCATGGAGATGTTTCAATAGCATAGATGTCAGAGAGGGAGCACTTGTCAGCAGCAAGTAGAGCTTTAGCATCAGATTATGTTCCTAGGTCAACGGAGTGGTCAGTTGGGAGTGTTTTTGTTCCAAGTGTTGTTGGAGCAAGTGGATCGAGCAAATGAGTTACATGCAGAACATTCCAGAGTTGCAGGATAGGAGTTGCAGATAATCCATATCTTATTGAGAGGGAGTGTTGAAAATGCAACAAGATGATGGAGCTTAGTGAAAAGGAGTTGCCTTCACTAAGTGGGCCCGCAGGCTACTTTTGGCGCAAAGTCTATTTTTAGACTATGTCTGTTTTTAGACATATGGATCATGGTCTATGAGTTGCAGGATGTTGTTTATGGATGATTGGTCATGTTGGGAAAAATAGATGGACTTCTATTTTTGGTTCACAGCGAAGTGATCAGAGTCTATTTTTAGACTACTAGGCTAAAAATAGAAACAATCAAATATTATTAGCCCTTAGTAATATTTGGACTCTAAACATTATCTTATTCTCTTGGAGCACATCTGTTCGAGCTACGGATGTGGCACATGTAGCTGACGGAAAGAATCACATGGTTTCTTATGTGTTAGTTGAGCTATTGCATGGAGGACTTCAGTTAGAACTCAAGCAGTTGAGTTTGGTGGAGTTGGATGTGGAGTTAATGGAGTTGTGTTCAGTTTGACTTGGTTAAACTAGTTGTATTTAGTCTAACTGCAGAATACACTAGTGATGAGTTGTGTGAATTAAATATTAAGTAATTCACTAATTATTAACTCATAAAGAAAATAAATAATACATCAGTTAACTCAGTGCATGGATAGTTCAACAGAGACAGGTGTTAGAGGCAAGTGAAAGGGTGAGTTGTGACTATCAGTTGTGCATGAGATTGTGCACATGCATGGTTTGAGTTATGCCAATGAGGACTGTGCAGTGTGGGCCAATACCAAGGCAATTGTAGCTTGTGCTCACGTGATTTTGGTTCAACCAAGTGAAATACGATTTTGGATTAGCCATTCTCATCTATTCTCATGCAGCATTGTGTAGTGGAGGCAGGCAAAGCAGCGGAGGAGATTTGAACCTATGACTTGTTCGGATCTGAGCTAGTTTTGTGTGTAACAGGTGGAGATAGTACTGAGTACTTGTGAGGAGTATTGTACTATGTATTGTTACATGTTCTCAATCATTATAATATACAGATAGTGTGGGGTTTTCAGCTGTATGCTTTCCCCGGGTTACATAATGTGTTAATGTGCGCATGTGATTGATGTTTCATTGTTTTTAATGCTGCTAAATTGATGATCAACGTAGAGGAGGTTATGTATTATGCATGTATTCCGCAATAGTGTATAATCAGGATAATCTCTGTGAATAAGTGTCATATTATTCAAAATTTCTACACACCCGATGTTGATCATGTCACTGCTTGTGCTTGGCATTTGACTTCTCTAAGATGTCGTGAAAATGTTGGCAGATGTATTGGATTTGTTCAATAAATCTGGTCACTTTATCAGCCTTGGACAGTACATGTGTGGATTCTGTCTTTGTAGTCACATGACACATGAAAACATCAATCAAACATATTGGTTTAAATCCTAGATCCACTTGAAAGGCACTGTGACTAGTCGAGCTATGGAGATCTCTATTATAACTATGATGCACATATGGAAGACTCTCATCCCAGGTTTGAGGATGCTTGGAGTTGTACATGCAGAGTATGTGCACTATCATCCTATTGATGACCTCCATCTGGCCATTAGTGTGGGATGGAAGGTAATCGATTTGGTGAGCTTGGTGTCCAATAAGTGTCCAGAGGCTTGACCAAAATGTGCTCAAGAACTTGTTATCCTAATATGATATAATGGTTTGAGGGATCCCAAAATGTACCCATACTCATTCAAAGAAGTGTTTGGCAGTGTCCTCCATTGTGATACTCTTCTTGCAAGCCACCAATATAGCCATCTTAGAAAATCTGTGCATGACCAAAAATACACAGTCATTACCATGCCTAGTAGGAGGGAGGCCAGACATATAGTCCATGGACATGGATTCCCACGGCTAGCTGGGAGTAGACAAAGGAGTGTATAGGCCTTGCTTCTTGATGGTTAGCTTGGCGATGACGCAGGGAGTGCAAGATCTGATATATTTCCCAACATCTCGTCGGAGTTTGGGCCAATAAAAGTACTTTTGTAGTACAACCATAATTTTCTCCACACCAAAGTGTCCTGCGACTCGACTATAGTGTGCCTCCCAAATCATCTTGGCACGCTTGCTTGATGGAACACAAAGGTGGCCCAGGTAACATAATAATGCATCCCAGAGGTCGAAATCAAGAACTTTCTTTCTAGCTACTAGCATTTGGTATGTTGAGTCAAACTCTGGATCATTTTTGAATAGTTTCGATGATCTAAAGGTTTCGTGACCACAAGAGTTGAGAACAATAGTCAGTGCTGCCAGTAGGGGCCGACTGAGGCAGTCTGCAACATGATTGGTGCTACCCTTTTTGTATTTAATGTTCAAGTGGAATTGTTGCAAATATGTAGACCACTTCTGATGGCGATCATTCTGCAAATTCCCTTGTGTCTGTATAAATTGAAGAGGTCGGTGATCAGTTTGGATGACCATCTCCTTTCATAGAATGTAGTGCTTCCATTGTCGGCAAGCCTGCACGATGGAATACATACCTTTATCATAGGTGGGGTACTTCCAAATTGTATTGGAAAGTGTCTCACTATGATAGGCCACTGGATGCCTGTGCTGGGTGAGGACCGCACCAATAACATAATCTAAGGTGTCTGTCTCAATTTCAAATGGATGTAGTAGGCCTCGTAGTGTGAGTACCAGTGTAGAGCAGAGGTGGTGCTTCAACTCAACAAACACATTTTGATAGGACTCGTACCAAGAAAACTTTTCTATCACCTCGCCCTTAGTAATCTGACTCAAAGACCAAGTGATATGGGAGAATCCCAACATGAACCTCTGATAAAACTTTGCAAGGCCCAAAAAGCTACGAATCTCTGTTAGAGTGGTCAGGGCTAGCCAATCCCAAATGACTTGGATCTTCGTTAGGTCCACATGCATGCCACACTCATCTATGATATAACCCAAGTATTGGACCTGGCTCATGCCAAAGGTGAATTTCTCAAAGTTGGCACAGATTTTGTGTTTCCGAATGGTTGAAGGACCTACCAAATGTGTTGTAAGTGTTCTCCCCAACTCCTGTTGAATATGAGGATGTCGTCTAGATAAAACATCACGAACGAGTTGGTGAAGGGCCACACGATGTCATCCATTAGCCTCATAAAAGTAGCAGGGGCATTTTTCAACCTGAAGGGCATAACCAACCATTCAAAAAGGCCTTTTGTTTGGCATGGAATCCCCCCAAGGCATGTTTTGGGGCTCAAAGCCCAAGTTTTGACCGAATATTGTTGTAAAGCTCTGCGAATTGTGGGTGTGAAAGTATGATAGAGTCATAGGGTTGTCCACCATAATTCTGTAATGTAATGTTAGCTGGATAGACCTAATAGAGCGAGGCTCTAAGTGTAAAAAAGAGATAGAAGAATAAGGAAGTCCAAGTGATTGAGCCAAAGTGTAAAGTGTGTCTTTGGGTCATAGAGTAGGAGAAGGCTCCGCAGCTAAGTGCGTAGAGGCATAGTAGTTCGAAGCTGAGTGCGCGAACCCCTGTAGCTGAGTGTGTAGGGCGAGTCAAGTCTGTAACCGTGGAAATAATCAATAAAGAGAAGTTTGGTTATAATTTTGTGTATCTGTTCTTGGGTTAATGTATGATTGATATAACCTGCAAATATACTGTTTATTTACTGCGCTCACCTGTATGAATGTTTTATGTTGTTAAGTATAACTTAAAGCACTCAAGTAGGCAAATATAATTAACTAACATTGGAATATAAGCAAGGCCTTGGGAAATAGTGCAAAACGCGGCACAACCCCTGGATAGGACTGCACGAAGGTAGTGTATCAGGTCACAAGGAACGGGAAGGTGCTTTAAGCTACCAGTGCATAGGGGGAAACTGCAGACCAATCAAAATCATCAGACATCTTCAGGGTGCAGAAACCTAGTTCTAGCACCCTCCCATACTACTTCGGGTGAGACCTCAGCTTGCGCTCTCTGGACTGTTGCCGAAAGGGCCAGTAGTACCGAGATTTGTTTAGCTAACTAACTCTGAACCTAGGATAGGCCCCAACAAGCCAACAAACGGTTTCATTGCCGGGACCAGGATCTGCATAAAGGTGTCTGATGTCATACCATTGGAATCCGATAAAGAAAGGAATTGAGGAGTGGTTGTTAGAAATTATATATTATGGAGCAATGGAACACATAAAATATTGCAGAAATATAAACACAGAAAATGCATAAAACAAGAGAGACACAGATATATGTGGTTCACCCAGTTTGGGCTACGTCCACCCCGAACAGCCAGTCCTTCCTTTATATTATCTAGAAAAATGAAGAGACACAACCTACAGCAGATCCGCTGTAATATCCTTTGTTTTCTCTCACAGTCTCACCTCTCTATTTCCTGCTCACAGAATACACATCTATCAAACAGCCTCAAATACAATGCCCCATACAAAGAGAGGGGTTTCCTTCTATGGCAAAAAACCCTAAACTAAACATAAGTTCTACCGTCAGATCATCCACCTAATGAACGGCCCAGATTGACTAGAAATTACTATACTTTTACAAGGAAATTTTACAGCCGTTTTTAGCTTCGGGGGTGCTGCCCCTGAAACCCCTTGCCAGGGGGGGCTCCTAAAGGTTGCAACCGCCCCCCCTGGACCCCCCCTGCAGTGAATATTTTACGGGCGGTGTTGCCGTCCCCATTTTGAACTGGGGTCCAATGTGGCGATACCTTTGAATATAGAAGATAATCAGGCTCCACACCCAACAGTGGTTGGATAGAAGGATTCACGAGTTCGCGGTGCAGGAAAACAAGAATCTACAGTTATGAAAGGAAGAGTGGTTAGACTGCTACTTGTATACGGAGATCCATGAAATTTTCTTTGCATCCTTCCCCACTGAGTTGTACGAGTGGATCACGAAGCTAGCAGATAGCCAAGAAAGGTGTAAACTCAACAAACCTATTGTGTGGACTCTAGAGTTGGTGCACAGATTGGAAGCATCAGAATATAGGATAGATCATGTTGTCGATCGCTGGCTGGATCGAATCATCTGAGGATTCATCATCAAATTCATGGTAGACACTTCAGTTAACTATAGCGAGGTAGAACGACGCTTCCTCAAGGGACTACGAGGTAAGTACGTTAAATCTTTGAACGCCTGGATTAAAATGATATTGTGTGAAAAGCAGGTTATCCAAATAGATAGATGTTTGGGGCTACGTAAAGTGGGAGGATCTATAGAAACAAAGGTAGCATAGAACTAGAAATTAGCCCTTTGATTTCACCTCCGTGTGGAAGTGAAGAAGAAATCGCGAAGGTTTCACCAAGAAGTGTGATCAATCCGATAAAGCAGAGGATTCTGCGCATACCACCCCCACCCACACCACCACCAGTTTCACCATCTTCACCCCCAAATTCGTCCATACCACCTCCGCCACCACCGCGAAGCAGTATGGCCAATGCGATAAAGCTACCAGTGCTCAAGGGAGTAGGGAATGAAGATCCAAACCAATTTTGGTTTGTGGTAAAAGCAGTACGGGAAGCATAGGGTGTCACGGATGACAATATAAATAAGTCAACGTTGGTTAGCACTCTATAGGATCATGCGCTGACTTGGTACATTAAGCATTCCAATGACAATCCGAAAGTGGGGATAGTAGATATCCAAGTTGCACTAAACAAGGAATTTAGTAGACTGAAATCGGAGGCACAATCGATCATTGGATTCAAGGAAATCACAATGCTACTAGGTGAAACCCTGTGGGAGATGGATCAAAGATTGAAGTGCACAATTCACGAAGCGAACATGACATTGACAGATGGGAAACATCACGAATGGTTTGTAGCATCATTAACACTACATTTATGGAACCGTTTGTCGCAAAAAAAGCTAACAACTCAAGCTGAAGCTTTGGAGGTCGCAATGAGATTGCACGAGACTCCGATACAAGATCTAAAACTAGGAGTCCAACAAATTCACACACAACTGAAAAACTTGTGCCTTGAGATACAGAGTTTGAAACAAGACAAGATGGCTCGTCTAGAAGTGCGCAATGAGGTATGGTGCGTAAAGTGCAAGGGCCAGGGGCATGACAAGGACCACTGCCCATTGTTTGAAAATTACCTCACAGGAGGAGGACCAATTCCATTGAGACTGGAGGCACAAGTAGGGCCAAGTGCGGTGCCTGCATTGTGGTGTGCGATTTGTCAGATAGGAGGGAAGCATGCTACAGATAACTGCAATCTATTATAGAAGTATACATAGACTTCCCAAGAATTGTTCTATAATTTCTGCAGATTGGTGGGACATGAGAGCGCACCTGTAGAAGTTATGAACTGATGATGGATCAGACTCTTCAGCCAAAACACGGGCCCTTGATCAAAACACAGGAATGGAACGCATCAGATTTCAGGGGTACAGGTGAGGCCGTGGAGGAATGGGATCAGGAAGAGGTCACGACCAACTGATATGTTACAATTGTGGAGGGCCAAGACATTATTCCCATGACTGTATGAATCCAACGCAACCATCGTGCTTGTATTGTACATTGTTCGATCATGAGATAGGGGACTATCCAACACTGATAGCGAAGCTACGTGATAAAGGAGCACTCCAACCTCCCCTGACTCAGAACCTGCAAATGATGAGATCTAAGCCTTGTGAGGAAGAACATAATGTAAATATCATGCTCTGAAGCGGTATTACAACGGGGGATGACAAGGGAAAGCAACCCGAAGAAAGTACCTAGGTTTGGAAGGCTTCGACGAGGGAACATGAGTTTGATCTGGAGCGCGCTAAAGAGACATTCATGGAAGCTATGAGGAGCTTCAAGGATGCCTCTACTTCAGGAAGTAAAGACAGATTGGAACCAGAAATGGACCCATTGATGCTCACTATATTCTTAGAGACATGCATGAAGCTACTGCATGACAACAAGGTTGTGAAGTGGCTACAAGAACTCATAACTAGATGTGTTGGGATTGCACCAGTAGAACTGCACGTAGTTCGGAAACTCAGAAAGCACACGACGCAAATAGGAAGGGAGATGAGATTGACCACGTAGATTGGGGAATATGAGATGGATCAAGTGATTCTGGATATAGGATCAGATGGGAATGTCCTACCAAAACAGACATGGGAGCGCATGGGCAGGCCCGTGTTGCAATGGTCTCCTATCCAATTGCGAATGGCAAACCGGCAAAAGATCCTACCTATGGGGAGATTGCAGGGAATCACAGTAGATATCGAAGGAGCAAGCGGGCTAGCAGATTTCAAAGTGATAGAGCTTGTTGACGACAACAATCCCTATCCTGTTTTATTGGGAATAGATTTGGCCACTGACATGAATGGAGTGATAAATCTAAAGAAGCACAAGATGATTTTTGGGAAAAAGTCACTGGGTGTAGTGGTACCTTTAGACCCTACAGAAGGATCGCGCTACATAGAATCGGTGCACAAAAATGACAATGGTGATGATATGGACTACATCTACAAGATAACCGCGTAGGAGAAAGATTCGGTAAATCCCACTGTAGATGGCTGAATCTCGTGGGAGAGAAAAACCTCTTGCACATCAGATTTTGATGAATAAATAGAATGATGGCAGAACCAGTTACATGAGGTAACCATGCTCAATTATAACATGATGATAAGGTCACTATGTTGCGTAGCAATGGAAACAAGAGACCTGCCTACGTATGATGGGTTAAGCGAGGTGGAGGAGTTCCTGAAGAAATCTGAAAAAGAAGTGTCAGAACAACAACGTTTTGACGCTCTAAAATGGGTACTACGCGCTATGCCCACAAGGTGGTGGGGTACGCACTAGCAAAATTTTGAGGACTGGCGTGAATGTAGAAGGATGATGCACCTACGATTTGGTAAGCCTCAGATGCAGATAAAAGCCAAGTATGCCGGACAAAGTGACCCATGCACCCACCTTTCCAGATGGATATAGGCATATGGTGTGCAACCTGCATGAAGGCACATTGTCCGCATGGTAGGAAACCTCATTGGTAAGCAGGAGTGGGCAAGACAATGGCACGAACAACCCCTCCATTTGGGACTAGGAGGTATGGTATGACCACACACATAGAAGGTTATTCGCATGGAAGCCTTTGACAAAGTGTGCAAAGTACTGAACAAGGTATACAATGCAAAACAGACTGACTAGGACCTGTGCATACCAGTGGTTCTATGGGCGTATAGGACCACGTGCAAGAACCTGACCGCATAGGCACCGCCAAGGCTGGAATATGAGATGAATCTTGTAAGCCCTATAGAACTTGAAAATCCTTATCTAGCACTGGTAGGGACGATAGTTCGCGGAACCTTGGAAGCAAAGATCCAACAGGGAAAATTTAGACTCCAAGAACTTGAAGAATAAAGGGTACGGTTAAGGAAGAAAAGCGCTCTGGTGGATGCGGAAGTCAAGAAGCTGGAGAACGGGATAAAGGAAGATTTTCTCACTGAAAAAACTAGGATGGTAAGGTAGGGTGCGTATGATCATGCTAACAAGTTTGAGCACTATCGTCATGAATTGATTAGTCTGATGCCTTGGCTTGGACCGCATATTGCGAAGCATAATGACCAGGGTAGTGCATTGCAAATGGTGAAGTGCGCGATGCTGACCATAATAGTAAAAGGTGGGGATTCTCCAGGAACCATGACAGAGGATAGGATGGGACTTTACATGGGTGGTGCGACCACGTGACTAGTCAAAGGAAATATAGTCTTAGTGCGCCAAGCAGTTGAAAGGAAGTGCGAGACTATAAACTACTTTGCCCAGAAGTTGCGCGAGGTTGGACCTGCAAGCAGAAACAAAAAGTCACAAGGCCCACGATCACACACGGGGGGCTGTGCTGCCGCGCGGGTTGGTCAAAAAGTGACTGTTGAAGTCACTATTCATGATGGGATACTCGACTTGAGGTGAAATGGAGCAGGTGGCAGGCATTTAAGACGTGATTTATGGGTAAGATTTGGGAAAATCTACCACCAAGAAAGCATTAATAAACCAGAATTGGGGGGAACAGTCGAATTCAAATTCAAAAGGTGCTATAAAATACAAAGGGCTGCCCATCAAACAACACTTGGTCATTTTTGAATTGAATGACTAAGTAGAGCCCTGAGTGTTGTGAGATGAAATTTGATTGAGCCCCTGAGTTCACGAGTGTTAGATTTTCGGATGAGTACAATGGAAACTGCTCAGGATGTTATGGACATAATGGAAATGACTACTGAGGAGGCCACGAAAGCTCTAACTATGGGGGATGTTCCACAAGGTGCTAGGATTGTGGCAAACATCCTGAAATAACTGCACACGCTAAGACCCAAGAATGACAAGCAAGCAATGGTTCCCGTACATGTGTCCCCATGGAACCTGCTATGCACTAAATTGTCAATGGAGGAGAAGGGGAAAGCCGTCACCATAGAGACAGATGAAGAGGAAGAATATCTAGAGGATCTTATCATCGAGGAGGAAGAGGATGAAGGCATGGAAGAGGACACTTAGCCTACGCACCACGCGACAAAATTGCCTGCCTATGTCCCCCTACAAAAAGGGAAGGCAAAAGTGCCCAAGGACCTAGATGAGACCAAGAGCTTGTTCCAGACCCCGATCCTCCCAGATAACATTATGTTTGAGGGCACGCACCTAGGACGCGTGCCGAGCCTAAAATTTGAACATTGGGACCTTGTTGACCATGAGAAGTTCCCTCACCTGGAGACAAGGAACCTCATGAAGCCCAACCAAAACACCGCGGCAAGGGTTACAGAGCTAGAGCCATGGAAGTGGTTGTGCGGAGTGGAGAAGGCTAGACTACTAAATTTTCTTTGGGTGCCGCACTTCCACTGCGCACCAATAACCATTTTTATCATCAGGTAGTTTCTCTGCCTAGTGCATGATGGGTGTTTGTGGCTGGAGGAGCCCATCCCCATCACGGTAGACCTGATTCACTATGTCTCCTGACTTCCATGCAAAGGAGGGGACCCCACAGACATATCGGAAGGGAAGGGCAGCCACTTGGCCATCACAGAGGCCATGAAGAAAAAGTACAAGTTGGAAAAGAAGAAAAGGGGCTATGCCATCTCCAACATCAAGGAGAAAGCAGTGTGCATGGTGACCCAAATCTTGGCAGGAAAGGTCATGCGCAAGTGCTATGTATACGAAGTACTCGCAACGATGGTAGCACTGGATGAGCAGTGCGCAAAGGGTGTCCAATTTAACTGGTTTGAAGTCCTCTGCCAGGAGTTCTTAGAAAATTGTCACGAAGCCGAAGAATGTTCCACTATGCATGGCTATTGCTATCCATAGTGCTTGTGGCTGGGGAATTGCCGGAGGATAGTTAATTCCCCATAATTGACAGGGATTTACTAGAGGCCGTGAATTACACTTCAATTTGGGCCACAAAGGACGCTAAAAGGATACGTGATAGAAAAATCTTTTCGGTGTTCATGGAGTTGAACCTCAGAATGGGGATCAATCATAAGCCACAGTTGTCATCCACTGTGTACAATAGTCTGCAGAGTTTTGCGGAATTTAAAGCAGACATGCATAACATCTATATTAGGGTGCGCAAGGACACAACTAAATAGTGGACAAAGCTACCCTTTGTAGCCACCGACGATGTCATTTTCAATGTACTGGAGGCATGGCCACTAGAGTGGTGTGTCCCAGACATCGCAAAGATCGAGAGGTTGACAACACAAAAGAAGAAATACGAGGCCAAGTTGTGCATCACACAGTTGTTAGAAAAACGAAGGAAGGAAGCAGTGGCAGTAGAAGTGCGGGCAGCGTGGGACACAGCGCAGAAAGCAGCTGAGTAGATAAAGGCCATAACAGCAACACAGGAAGAATCTGCGAAGGCGGGTGAGGGCCAAACAATACCTTCGCAGGGGAAAGAAGTAGAGGAAGCAGAAATAAAAGAAGGAGCCATGGACCCACAAACCGCGTCAATGCAGCTGAAGCGCCAACACCCAACAGAGCGGGCAGGGTCGCAGAAGAAGGTCAAGGCCTCAAAATTGTCCATTGACCCGATCACCCTAACCGAGGGTGATTTGCATGACATTGGCGAGACAGTGCGCGATGTCACCAATGAGGCTCTCCAAGATTTCATGCAGGAGAACTAGATTGTGTTGGGGGCCCTCAGAGCACAGTTGCAAGAATTACAGGCGCCCCCCCTCAGGTTGGTACCCTTTTGACCAACTTCGCAATTGGATCCACGACAACAGAGTAGATGTTGCGTGCACGGATGACGAACACCATAGTGCTGCCAAAAGGGGCACTAGTGACATCAAATGAGGCTGATAGGCCTTTGGTTAGTGTGTTGAAAGGTCTCGGTATTAATCTAGCTACACTCTCGCATGAGACCTTATATGTGTTGCAGGATGGGATAACTACAGAGCTGCGAGCTAGGGAGAGTCGCGTGCTCCAAGTCCTCAGTGAGCAGAAAATAAATATGGAACAACTAAGATTGCAGTGTGACGAATTGGTGTTGCAAAATCAACAGCTAGTACAACTGATAAACGACGCTTGCCAAAGTGTCTTGGAGCTCGCCATCCCAGCAGACATACCAATGGAGGTGTAGATCCATATGTTAGCAACAAGAGTCCGCAAGGCCATGGAGGAAATGACAAAGGTTCAGCTAGAGCTGAATCTTCAGATCGTCGAGTTGCGATTAAAGGTGCAACCATCCACTCCCTTGAAAATCAGAGAACAACATGCTAGCACTATCACAACGGGGTTGGAGGAAATTGGAGGTGCAGTGCGAGACTGCACTAGTATGTTAGAAGAATAACTTGAGGTCCTCTCAAATCTGCAGGAGGACCCCAACATTCAACGCTTAGAGATAGAGGTGTGAGAACTCCAACAACAATATGATAGTGTCTGAGGAACTGTGCAGACGGTGGTCCTCACTCAGAGGCTTCCACAGATGTAGCAGGCTAAAGTGTTAAAGGAGCAGGTGGACGCGGCTCGACATAAAGAAGCAGTCCTTAAGGTGTGAATTTAGCCTTGGATCGACGAGGTCTTCACCATCACGACAGAAATCGAAGGCAAGCTCACGCACATGCAGGGGATGCACACATTGATACAAAGAAGCACTCCCGACACAAAAGTCTTAGAACAATGTATGTAGTAGATCCAACAAGCATCAGCTCAATGCACTACTGACCTCCGTGCAGTTCGAGAATAGTTAGAGGGACTCCACACAAAGATTGCCATGCCGATAGAGTGACTCGAGGGTCAGTCATGATGTTTGTGTTGGGGGCCTATTGGGCATGGAATCCCCCCAAGGCATTTTTTGGGGCTCAAAGCCCAAGTTTTGACCGAATCTTGTTGTAAATGTTCGTGAATTGCGGGCGCGGGGCATGAAAGTATGATAGAGTCACAGGGTTGTCCACCCTAGTTCTGTAATATAAGGTCAGACGGATAGACCTACCCATCATCTGCAGACCATGGGATTGTATAAATAGAGTGAGGCTCTAAGTGTAAAAAAGAGATAGAAGAATAAGGAAGTCCAAGTGATTGAGTTGAAGTGTAAAGTGTGTCTTTGGTTCGTAGAGTAGGAGAAGGCTCCGCAGCTGAGTGCGTAGAGGTCTAGTAGTTCGTAGCTGAGTGTGCAGACCCCTGCAGCTGAGTGCGCAGGGTGAGTAGAGTATGTAACTATGGAAATAATCAATAAAGAGAAGTTTGGTTATAATTCTGTCTATCTGTTCGTGGGTTAATGCATGATTGATATAACTTGAAAATATACTATTTATTTTCTTGTGCGCACCTGTATGAATGTTTTATGTTGTTAAGTATAACTCAAAGCACTCAAGTAGGCAAAGATAATTAACTAACATTGTAATATAAGCAAGGTCTTGGGAAATAGTGAAAAATGCGGCACAAACCCTAGATAGAACTACAAGAAGGCATTGTATCAAGTTGCGAGGAACGAGAAGGTGCATGAGGCTACTTGTGCACAGGGAGAAACTGTGGACCAATCAAACTCACCAGACATCTTCACGGTGCAGAAACCTAGTTCTAGCACCCTCCCATACTACTTCGGGTGAGACCTCAGCCCGTGCTCCGCGGACTGTTGCTGAAAGGGCCAGTAGTACCGGGATTTGTTTGTCTAACTAGCTCTAAACTTGGGTTAGGCCCCAACAAGCCAACACCTTCCTTGGATTTAAAGGAAATCTTCCATACATCTGTGGGCTCTATTGGAGCCTAGTGATAACTAGACTTCAGATCAATCTTGCTAAAATTATTTCCCCCCTTGAGTTGGTCTAGTAGGTCACCAATCTCTGGGATTGGATACTTGTTCTTGATGTTGGGTTGTGTTATATTCTTTCCACGACTAGCCCACGTAGTTAATCGGGGGTTAGAGGGGGGCGACGTCACATGGGGTTTGAAGCATACCCATAACCCCACTTTATGGGGTCCGAGGCAGTGCCCCAGAAAATTTTGGTTTTGATAGCTATGTTAGGTTGGGCGAACCCACCTATGGCTTTGTGCATGATTTTCGCACATGTTTTTTTTGGACGCGATGGTTTTCGGTCCATGGTATTGGATGCTTCGACATGTATAAATATGTATTATAACATTCAAAGGAACATAATGAAAAATCAAGCCAGTAGTCCCGGTTTTGGGATCCAGGGGAAAATCTTTGTGTATATGTGTTTTATGTGTTATGCTCTCACATTGTTTATTTTCTATGTTTTAGAATTCGTATGTAGGTAATTTCTATACGGGGTTAAAACCTACATTTGGTATCAAAGTTGTTTTGGCTTCAAGGGGATGCCTTTGTTGCAGAGGGGTTTCTCTCGGGCTTGTGGTAGAACCTGTTCAATGGGAGATCTGCGAGATCGATTCTGGTGGTGAAAGAAGATGGCGAGCAGTGGAAAGATAGAGATCGTGAAATTTAATGGTCAGAGTTTTGAGTTCTAGAAACTCAAGATGGAGGACCTGTTGGTGGATAAAGATCAGTGGATCATGGTAGATCTGGGTACTAAACCAACGGGAGTGTTTGATGAAGAATGGAAGAAGTTGGATCGAAAGGCAAAGAGCACAATACGATTGTGTGTCTCAAATTTAGTATTGTTGAATGTATCAAGGGAATATACAACGAAGGCTTTGTGGGACAAGTTAGGGACTTTGTACCAATCTAAGTCTCTGGTGAATAAATTGTTCCTGCGGAAAAATTTGTATAACCTGATGATGAAATATGGAGACTCGGTGATAGAGCATCTAAACACATTTAATATTGCATTAAGTCAGTTAGCATCTGTTGATATTAAAACTTCAGATGAAGATAAGTGCATCAGTTTGTTGTGTTCTCTACCAGATTCGTGGGATAGTCTGGTTATTGCAATAGGTAGCAATGCAACTACCTTGCAATTTGATGAAAGAGTCTCAACCTTGCTGATGGAGAAGATGAGATGGAAAAATATGGAGAGCCAGAATGGTGATGCCTTGTCTGTACAAGGACAGTCCCAGAATAGAAACAAAAATAACTCATCGAGTGGGAGATCTAAATCTAGAGGGAGATCTAAATCTCTAGAAAAACATGTAAAGGTGGTGTGCTGGAAATGCGGAAAGGAAGGGCACTAAAAAAGGGACTGTAAATCTAAGGCTCCTGACAAAGGAAAGGGATCTGATGATGCTCCTTCTACAAAGCCAAAAACCACCCCAGATGAAGGTGGGGATGTGTACTTGGCTTCTTCAAGTACATATGTAGATCATGAGGCATTGTTGATTGACTCAGGTGCATCCATTCACTTCACTCCCCATAGAGAGTGGTTCTACGAGTATGAGAAATACGATGGTGGTGATGTCTTCTTGGGGGATGATAGGAAGGCTAGAATCATTGGTCACAGAAAAGTAAAGTTGAAATTGCAAGGTGGAAGAGTAAGAACACTTCCGGGTGTTCTGTAGATTCCTGCATTGGTTAGAAATCTGATTTCTGTAAGCAAGCTGGATGATGCAGGTGTAAAAACAGTGTTCGAGAAGGATACCTGCATGATGGTTTAGGGAGCACTAGTATTGATGCGGGGAGTTCAGATTGGAACTTTGTACAAGCTACAAGGCAGCACTGTTATTGATGGGTGAAACAATTTTGTGGTTCCTGAAAGTGGAACAGAAAATCTAGTGGTCTCTGGAGAGAAGACCGTGTTGTGGCATCAAAGGCTTGGACATATTGGAGAGAAGGGCCTTCGAATACTTCATGGTAAAGGTATGGTAGAAGGTATGAGTAATAGCTCTTTGGATTTTGATTTCTGTGAAAATTGTGTATATGGGAAGCAGAAACGGGTGAGTTTCCCTCTGGTAGTAAGAGGGCGAAACAGATATTAGAGCTTCTGCATAGTGATGTGTTTGGACCTGTGAAGGTTCCATCACTAGGTAAGTCATTGTACTATGTATCATTCATAGATGACTTCTCAAGGAATACATGGATATATTTCCTTAAAAGAAATATGAAGTCTTTGACAAGTTTAAAGAATTTAAGGCTCTTGTGGAAAATTAGACAGAGAAGAAGATAAAGGTGTTGAGGACAGATAATGGTGGAGAGTTTTGCAGCAAGGAATTTAAAGAATTCTGTAAGAAGTGTGGTATAGCAAGGTAGAAGACTACTCCATATACACCTCAGCAAAATGGAGTTGCAGAAAGAATGAACAAGACGTTGATGGAAAGGGCAAGAAGCATGCTCAATGGTGCAGGGTTAGGACAAGAATTCTGGGCAAAAGTGGTGGATACTGCATGTTACCTGGTCAACAGGTCACCTTCATCAGTGTTGGAGGATAAGACTCCACAAGAGGTATGGACTGGTAAGAAACCTTCTCTTTCACATCTGAGGGTATTTGGATGTGATGCATATGTACATGTTCCAAAGGAGAAATGAATCAAGTTGGATAGTAAATATGAAAAGTGCATCTTTATTGGGTATAAGGATGGTTTAAAGGTTTATAAGCTTTGGAACCCAGTATCAAGGAAGGTTGTGTACATCAAATATGTGGTGTTTAGATAGGTAAAAGATGTTATTAAACATGAATTCCAACCAAAGGAACCTGAGAAGATAGAGTTTGAGCTAAAGGAGGAAGAATCAGACTCTACAATAGAGGAGGAATCAGAAGATGAAGAGCCACAAACTCTGAGTGTGAGAAGATCAGTTCAAGAAAGAAGGAAGCCATAAAGGTATAGTCCATATGCTTTCTGTTCGAATTCTACTTTGTCTGTTACTAATGATGATCCCAGAACTGTGAAGGAGGCAGTAGATTCAGAGGATGGAAAACTCTGGAAAGAGGCCATGGTTGATGAAATGGCATCTTTGCCCAAAAATGAGGCTTGGGATCTAGTGGAGTTTCCGGTTGGAAGGAAACCCATTAGCAGCAAATGGGTGTTCAAGAAGAAGACAAATGTAGAAGGAAAGGTGGAGAAATAAAAAGCTCGGTTGGTAGAAAAGGGTTATTCCCAGGTGCCAAGAATTGATTTTGGTGATATTTTTTCTCCTATTTCCAAGGTAACTTCTATTAGATTACTTTTATCTGTTGCTGCTACTTTTGATTTTGAGGTAGAACAGATGGATGTGAAGACAACATTTCTTCATGGGGATCTAAAAGAGGAAATCTACATGAAGAAACCTGAAGGCTTTGTGGTGAAGGGTGGTGAGCTCCAGTATTGTAGCAATAATGCTACAACTCCTGGGGCTTCCTGTCTCTTAATTTTATCAACCAGGTAGTTCGTACAAACTTGGAAGCGACGGTGCTGTATGCACAAGTACTAGCTCTTGTCGCAGCTGTCACTTGGTCAGCTGGCACAAGTCCGCTAGGGCTCAAGCCAACTTCTATAGGCTCTCAGAAGAAGCTTGTTAAATGATGGACGAAAGCTAGCTCAAAGAAGACTAATCTACTTGGCAAAAATGAACTGAAAGCAAATCAAAACATGGAAACCCTAGGAAACCCTAATTTAACTAGTCTAACCTCTATGATGCAAAGAATGTGAAGGAAACTTCTACCAATGATGCCATTACTTCTAATAAGTGAAAATGCATGAATCTAATCTACTTGCATCTTAAAAGACATGTTTTTGTATTTTTTCTTTAAGTGGGTGGAGTGATTGTGATTTTGTGCTTATTAGGGTTTGGTTGTGCAGATGTGATGCGGAAGGAAGGAAAGCTTGGGAAAGGTTGGGGAGGCTAGGAGAGGTCCCCAGAGATCCTTAGCATCAGTCCACAGAGGTTCCTCACATTCAGAGGCTCAGCAACCGAGTGAGTGGCCTCCTACAGGATGTCTGCAGGGGATTCTACAGGAAACGCAGGGGTTTCTACAGGAAGGTCTGCAATTCTTCTACAGGATGTTCTGAAATGGGATGTTTGAGGATGGATGGTTGATGGAAGATGCATGGATGGTTATGGAGGTAGGATGGGGGTCTGGAGTGACCCAGGAACTGATGGATGGAGTGGTGAGGTGATGTGGAAAGCTGACTTGGCTCAACGAAGGTTTAGGCAATGGAAGAGCAAGAAGGTAGGGTTACGTGGCAAAAGAGCAGATGGGAGATGAGGAAATAGACTTGGTGATGGGGAAGCTGATCTGGACGAGGCTTAGATGAACGAGGAGGTGATGAAGGTGCCCTGCATAGTGTTTACAACTGAACCAACAAAGTCATGCAAGAAAACAAAGATCTAGTTATAAAACCTATGACCTAGTTACTTCACTCTAATCTGACCTAACAGCAAAGGAAATGAACAGAAGTCTATTTGCAGTGAAACCATGTGAAACGATTATGAAACTAAGTGATTATAAACCTAAACATGCATCCAAACTGATATCGAGTTCTGCAAATGAGATTCAAACACTAATGATTGCATGGTGAAGCAAAGAAAGTGTTTTTGTTGGCAGCAAAGTCACATTGGTCCCAGCTCATGATTCCACAAAGGGGGAGGTGAGATCCAAGGTGTTTGGCAGCCTTTTTCTGAAGATCTTCCCTGTGATTAACCTATCAAGCAAATCTGAACATTAAAACCTTTTCTAATCATCAAAAGCAAACTAAACAACAACACAACATTTAAATCTAACTAGCAGATTTTATTATGAGAATGCAGCAAACACATGTAAAGATAAACAAGGGAGGTACTAGGCACTTGAGATGGGCCCAACCCCAAGAGCTACAGCCTCCCATGAAAGATTTAGAGCTGGTGCAAAGCTGGATCCATCTTTATTAATCAAGAAATGAAAAGTACATCAAAACTGTCCACAAGGAGAACTTGAACATGAGCTGAAAGCAAAGCTAATCTATTGCATAAAAATCGAACTACAAACTAGCTAACTAATGGCTAAAACAAAATGACTAACTAGCTACAAAATGACTAACCACTAGCTAACCAAAATGAGGCCCCAAGCCTTCTTATTTATACAATTTGAGGACCCAACAGTCCTCCTAAAAGTTAGGGACTTGGCTGCCCAAGACTTGTAGTTAACAGCAGTCCTACTTGACTTGCTTGGCTGCCCTTGTGCTCATTGATTTGGTGGCCTTTGAACTCCGAGCTGATGGTGGAGAATTTGAGGTAAGGGCCCATAAATGAGGGGGACACCTTCCTACAAATCCTCTAGCTTGTTCTCCCACGAATTTGGCTGCCAAGTGCTCATTAAGACCTTCAATTTTGTCTCCAAGTTGACCAAAAAGGCTACACAAAGCACCCATTAGACTTGTTGGCATAATGACTAACCAAATTCACTCTATTAACATAAAAATAATCAAAAACATGCAATAAACAAATGAGAATGGTGGACTAAGCCAAATTAGGAGGTTGAATGAGCCCAAATAATTGTACATTTTTGGGGCTCATCATCACCCCCCTACTGAAAGTGTTGCTCATCCTCTGAGCAACCAAATCTCTCCCCTTGTCTTTGATGGCCTTGGTGACTTCCTTGGCTAGCATCTCGGCCGATTTCTCCTTTGGCTTCCCGCTTTTCAGACTTTCCTGTAGAAACTGTTCGCTGGCTTCCTGTAGAAACAGTCTCTGTCTTCCTGTAGAAACAGTCCTGTAGCTGAGTTCTGGCTTGGCTGTGGGCGATTTTCCTTTCAGCTGGGCTGTGGCAGCCTTCATCTTCTCCCCCTTTCTGCTCTTTTTCCTCATTGTTAAAAGGACTGATATCTTTGGTAAAAACTCTTCATTCATTTTTTCAACAATTCAGTTCACCATTTATTCCAACACATATCATGACAACATGTTCTCGTGTCCTTTCATCACTGTCATGAAACCACGCTTCTTTGCTTTGGTTCTTCCCACTGCCTACTGCTTTTCCTGTTTTATGAGCTGTCCCATATCCATGTTTGAAAGAATGATCTTTGTCATCTATGGAAGTATATGATACAAAATCTTTGCGTCATCTGACCCTTTTTGGAAAATATATTCCTGCTTTTATTCATGGGTTATTTTTCGTAAGAGTATAATTACTAGAAAAACTCAGCAGAAATTAATTACTTTCTTCCTGGTCATCTAGCAAAATTTTGACAACAAAATTGGCAGTCAATTGTTTCATTTATGGCTCTGCATGTGTCTCAAGGAAAATAAGAACTTCATGTCAACAATTTTAGTTATAGACACTGCTGAATTCATTTCTTTATCAACATTCTACTGCTCTGTTTTGAATTCATGATCATATTGCAGAGATGGCATCTTTCCTCAACAATTAATTCTCCCCATGTTCCATATTGCTCTAGGATAAATTCAAATTATTATGAAGAAAATCTCATACAACTCCTAAGAGATGAAAGAACCTACCAAAGGTATTCTTACTCTTTGATTTCCATATCGTTCAATGAAGCAGGGGGCTTTCTCCAAGAGGGATAAACTTTCATCAATATCCTTCAATGCAAGCCTATCTATAACTAAGAAATCTCTGGTCATTTTTCCCTCTACTGTTTTGGATAACTTTGAATGGTATGAATCACTTCAAAATATACAGTTCTGTCCCATAATCAATTCCTTGGTGAAGACTCACCAATGAGGTAGCAGAGCATTTGAGGTCAGAAAATAATGTTCTATCTGGAAAAACTTCATAATCTCGAGCTCTTTTCCTTGCTTTCATTCAAGTGCTTCTTGTGCTTAAGACTTCGCACTCTATCCCTGTTTAGTCTGTCCAAACTCTGCCGCGGAGAAGCAATCCATTTGTCCCTGGGCTGTAGTTGTTTTGCAACAATCTTGACTTCAGCTAAACAATAGGCTTTCTTCAAGCTTCAACTGGATGAAGAAAAAACTTGGGCTTCTCTGCTTTTGAAAAGACTCTGCTGCACTTTCCTGTAGACGACATCCTGTAGAAACGCCTGTAGGATGTCTCTGCGCCTTTGAATGATCTTTGCATGCGGGAGAATTGTTAACAAGCCCAAAACTTGATGAAGGACGTGAGTTTAACATTTGCAAGTGTAAATGAACAACAGTTAGCAAGTGTACCTGAACAACAATTACGTGAGTCTTCAGCCGAGCGTTCCTTGAATTACTGCGTGACTTGTGGTGAGGTGGCAAAAAAACATGCACGCTGGTTTTTTCGAACTGAAGTGTTGTCACGAACTGTTGTTGCTAACTATTCGTTCTCTGCTTGTATTCAATTCCATTAGTTGCACTAGAGTTTAGTTAATCCCCAACTGACTGTGTTTTATTTTGAACTTCACGTGAATGGCTGATCCATGCATGCGTGATTTTTGCCTTGCTGAGTGCAATTGAACGTGGCTCCCTTCTTGGCTGAACCCACTCATCTCATTCATTCATGCATTGCTTTAGATTAGATTCATGCAAACAGAGAAACAAGTTCAGTCACGTACCTGCAAGTTAAACGACTGATTGTGAAGCGTGTTGCTGCATGCATGTGTTGATCTTCATTTGCTGCATGTATGGTGGCTTGACTGATGATTTATGGCTGTTTTTTCTTGTGCAGGTGCCCTCTGGACGGATCTAAGCTGCACGCGTTCATTTCCACGTTCAACTCTGCCCGCTCAAGCTACTGCTGCTGCATGGTCACAACCAGAACTTCTTTTTGCCATTTCTCCCAAACGGTAGATTGGTTTGATCTGAAACTTGGTGAGCATGTTACTACCATCATTATGCATCTCCCATAGCAAATTCGTGATCAATGGATGCACGGATTTCGAGAAAAATGGAAAATGGCTGAAGATTTCAGAGGTCGATTTCTCGGAAACCGTGCATCGGAATCGGCTGAAACTGCTTGGGTAGGCTACTATCACCCATGTGCATCTCCCCATGAAACAGGTTTTGAAACGGATGCACGGTCATGGAGAAAATGCAAAAATGGCTGATGGTGATGGAGGTTGATTTCTTGGAAACCGTGCACCGGGATTGCATGAAACTGCTCAGGCATGTTGTCATCAACCTTGTACAATTCCCCATAAAACGGTTTGTCAAATTGATGCATGGTTTTCAAGTTATGGCAAAAACAAATTCTGCTCTATGGATTTTTTTCGTCAAGGCACTTTGCATGTGTTTGCATGGTATGACAAAATGAATTTTGGCTGTGATGCAGGTATGGAGATGATGGAGGAGGAGTTGGAAGATTGCATGAGGGCTTCTGAACCCTTGAGGAAGCTACCATGCTCGCCAAACCACTTTTTGAAATGCATGCCTAGTTTCCCACAATTTCTACAGGAAGATCCTGTAGAAGCACAATGAGAAGCACAAGGACGTGGAAAAAATGATGGATGAAGGCAAGGGATGGACACACAAGTGCTTGTAGGCCTAATCAACAGATTCCCACCATTAGATTCACTTTTGAAATTGTATTTGGCTCGTCCAAAGGTTCTACAGGATGTTTCCTGTAGAAATACTGAGCTTCCTGTAGAAGACACAGAAACTCCTTTGTCTTTGTTTTGAGTGATCCACCTGACCTACAATGTCCTTCTTGCAACCTGCAATGTCACTGCTGCAACATGAAATTATTCAATGGAGATTAGCTTTTTATTTTTTCTTTTTTTTTTTTCTCTTTTTTTTGAAAAACAACTAGGGCGCCTCATGGAGGTTTTCACCCTAATTGCCTGCCCTGGGCGCCTCCAAGGGAGGTTTTCACCCAGAGATCTTATTCTCTTTTCTCTATTTTTTCCCAACCCATTGACCGCCTCATGGAGGTTTTCAATCAATGAGCCAATCTAAGGCGCCTCCAAGGAGGTTTTCACCTTAGATTTCTATTTTCCTCTTTTTTTCATTTTTTTTTTTTTTTTTTTTTTTTTTTTTTTTTCTACCCTACCCTACTTGAAAAAAAAACAAAATCATTTTCAAGTATAAGAATACTTCCAATGGAGCCATGTGCACATCAAGATTAGAGACAAAATGATGTGAAGGCTCGGAATGCATGCTTTGACAACTATCCAAATTTCAGAGACAAAATGATCTGACTTTGAAAGTACAAAACATAGCTGAGGAAGAGAGTACTGCTGCAACTTAGTGACTGTCTGGAACCATGTCTCAATATAGCTTTGATATCCTTGGTCCTTTTTCTGATCTGAATCATGTTTCATGTCACCTTCTAACATGACTTTCTCTTCTTCCTCTTTTTGCTGATCTTTCTCTTGACTACATGGAGGGTTTGATGGTAACCATGAGGAAGCTTTCTTGATCTCTGATTCTGATCTCTTCACTTGATCAAGTGCAGCCCATAGTTCTTTGATTTCATCTTCTGAATCTTCTTTTTCCTTTGGTCCTTCAATGTTGTCAATATAATCTTTGTTTTGCAACACTCTTCCTGAGCTTTGGTGAGCATCATTGATCTCAAAAGGAGTCATTTGCACATCTTGTGCCTCAGCTTTGCAATTTGGTTGAGCTGCTCCATTGCATGGTTTTGGAAATGGTATGGGTAGTTGAGTGGAGGTGTGAAATTGAGATGGAGGTGGATGGCATTGTGGTTGGGTAGGCGTTTGGGGTTGCCTTGGTGGAGGAGGAGGCGATGGTTGTGGATGAGCAGGTGGCGGAGGAAAATGATCGGGATGAGAGTTGTACTGGGGCCTCCACTCCTGATAAGGTGCATTCCACTGAGGCTGTGGCTGATCATAAGAGTGAAATGAATGAGCAACTGGTTGGGCATAATATGGATCTGTGAAGGAACAAGGAGGATATGACCAAGGAGGAGGTGTAGACCAGAAAGGATGAGCAGGGGGACCCCAAGAAGGCATGAAGGTGGCTTGGGAGGGGTCATAATAGGTCTCGGGTGTCCCTTGTAGTTCCTGCTGGTAGGGTACGGGTCCATGTGGCCTCCTTTGGTTCATATAACAGAGTGATTCAGTGGCTCCCTTGGCTCTTTGATATGTAGCTTTGATTCTGGGCAAGGAAGGGCACTGATCTGTAGGATGGTATTCTTCACAGACAAAACACACTTCTAGGGAGTGCATTGGACATTCGTTCCTAGGATGCTTTTTAAGGCACCTAGGACAAAAGATGACCAAAGCCCTCTTGGCTTCTTCTTGCTTCTTTTGGATCCGCAAGGTATCCAATTGCATGTAAAGAAATTGCCTCATATCACTCTTGAAATCTTTGATCTGATTTTCAAATTCATCTTTGGACAAGATGTTGCTCCCAACATCTCTGCTTGTAGCCATTTGCTCCAGAGGAATGTTTCTTTCTTCTTCTCCCCTAGAGGTTCTTCAGATATGTCTTGATGTCCACCCAGGGGTTCTTTCATCACAGCCATCGAAGAAGTACGTTGGCTGTGTGAAGCAGTGGGGGGGTTGTGCAATCATTTTTCTAACTTATCTCTACTCCTACAAAGCATGAAACGAAATCTTTTTGGTTTTTTTCTTTTTTTCTACTTCTACTTGCAAAACTGAAAGAGATTGAACTGCAACTAACTATCTTGCTGAAATGAAAATGCGGAATTGAAATGAAAGCAGGAAAGGACTAATCTATTTTGCTCAAATGAAATTGCAGGAATGGAAAGGCTAGTCTACGCTTGCAGAATTGAAATACTAATCTACGCTTGCAAAATTGAAATTGCGGAATTGAAAGGCTAATCTAGGAAAGCAGGAAATGCTAATCTATGAAAGCAGGAAAGGCTAATCTATGAAAGCAGGAAATACTAATCTATGAAAGCAAGAAATGCTAATCTACTTTTGCATAAATGAAATTGCATAAGGGAAATGAAATAAACTACTTAGCAGAAGGTTGTAAAGGAAAATAGAAGAATAGCAACAATCACCAATACTCTGCCGCTTCCCCGGCAACGGCGCCAAAAATATGGTGAGCTCCAGTATTGTAGCAATAATGCTACAACTCCTGGGGCTTCCTGTCTCTTAATTTTATCAACCCGGTAGTTCGTACAAACTTGGAAGCGACGGCGCTGTATGCACAAGTACTAGCTCTTGTCGCAGCTGTCACTTGGTCAGCTGGCACAAGTCCGCTAGGGCTCAAGCCAACTTCTATAGGCTCTCAGAAGACTAATCTACTTGGCAAAAATGAACTGAAAGCAAATCAAAACATGGAAACCCTAGGAAACCCTAATTTAACTAGTCTAACCTCTATGATGCAAAGTATGTGAAGGAAACTTCTACCAATGATGCCATTACTTCTAATAAGTGAAAATGCATGAATCTAATCTACTTGCATCTTAAAAGACATGTTTTTGTATTTTTTCTTTAAGTGGGTGGAGTGATTGTGATTTTGTGCTTATTAGGGTTTGGTTGTGCAGATGTGATGCGGAAGGAAGGAAAGCTTGGGAAAGGTTGGGGAGGCTAGGAGAGGTCCCCAGAGATCCTTAGCATCAGTCCACAGAGGTTCCTCACATTCAGAGGCTCAGCAACCGAGTGAGTGGCCTCCTACAGGATGTCTGCAGGGGATTCTACAGGAAACGCAGGGGTTTCTACAGGAAGGTCTGCAATTCTTCTACAGGATGTTTTGAAATGGGATGTTTGAGGATGGATGGTTTATGGAAGATGCATGGATGGTTATGGAGGTAGGATGGGGGTATGGAGTGACCCAGGAATTGATGGATGGAGTGGTGAGGTGATGTGGAAAGCTGACTTGGCTCAACGAAGGTTTAGACAATGGAAGAGCAAGAAGGTAGGGTTACGTGGCAAAAGAGCAGATGGGAGATGAGGAAACAGACTTGGTGATGGGGAAGCTGATCTGGACGAGGCTTAGATGAATGAGGAGGTGATGAAGGTGCCCTGCATAGTGTTTACAACTGAACCAACAAAGTCATGCAAGAAAACAAAGATCTAGTTATAAAACCTATGACCTAGTTACTTCACTCTAATCTGACCTAACAGCAAAGGAAATGAACAGAAGTCTATTTGCAGTGAAACCATGTGAAACGATTATGAAACTAAGTGATTATAAACCTAAACATGCATCCAAACTGATATCGAGTTCTGCAAATGAGATTCAAACACTAATGATTGCATGGTGAAGCAAAGAAAGTGTTTTTGTTGGCAGCAAAGTCACATTGGTCCCAGCTCATGATTCCACAAAGGGGGAGGTGAGATCCAAGGTGTTTGGCAGCCTTTTTCTGAAGATCTTCCCTGTGATTAACCTATCAAGCAAATCTGAACATTAAAACCTTTTCTAATCATCAAAAGCAACCTAAACAACAACACAACATTTAAATCTAAATAGCAGATTTTATTATGAGAATGCAGCAAACACATGTAAAGATAAACAAGGGAGGTACTGGGCGCTTGAGATGGGCCCAACCCCAAGAGCTACAGCCTCCCATGAAATATTTAGAGCTGGTACAAAGCTGGATCCATCTTTATTAATCAAGAAATGAAAAGTACATCAAAACTGTCCACAAGGAGAACTTGAACATGAGCTGAAAGCAAAGCTAATCTATTGCATAAAAATCGAACTACAAACTAGCTAACTAATGGCTAAAACAAAATGACTAACTAGCTACAAAATGACTAACCACTAACTAACCAAAATGAGGCCCCAAGCCTTCTTATTTATACAATTTGAGGACCCAACAGTCCTCCTAAAAGTTAGGGACTTGGCTGCCCAAGACTTGTAGTTAACAGCAGTCCTACTTGACTTGCTTGGCTGCCCTTGTGCTCATTGATTTGGTGGCCTTTGAACTCCGAGCTGATGGTGGAGAATTCGAGGTAAGGGCCCATAAATGAGGGGGACACCTTCCTACAAATCCTCTAGCTTGTTCTCCCACGAATTTGGCTGCCAAGTGCTCATTAAGACCTTCAATTTTGTCTCCAAGTTGACCAAAAAGGCTACACAAAGCACCCATTAGACTTGTTGGCATAATGACTAACCAAATTCACTCTATTAACATAAAAATAATCAAAAACATGCAATAAACAAATGAGAATGGTGGACTAAGCCAAATTAGGAGGTTGAATGAGCCCAAATAATTGTACATTTTTGGGGCTCATCAAAGGGTAAGAAAGAACTGGTATGCAAGTTAAGGAAGTCTCTGTATGGGTTAAAACAGTCACCAAGGACGTGGTATCAGAAATTTGATATATTTGTACGGGGACTTGGCTTCAACAGAAGCAAAGTAGATCACTGTGTGTATTTTAAGTTAATTGGTGACTGTGTTATTTATCTGGTCTTGTATGTGGATGATATATTGCTGGTTGGAAATGACAAAGAAAATATCCAAGATTTGAAGACCCAATTGTCCTCCAAATTTGACATGAAAGATCTTGGTGCTGCAAACTATATTTTGGTCATGGAAATTAAAAGAGACCGAGCAAAGAGGAAGCTCTGGTTAAACCAGAGGAAGTATGTCGAAACAATATTGCAAAGGTTTAGTATGCAGGATAGTAAACCGGTGAAAGTTCCTATTCCTGTAGGTGTGAGATTATCTGCTGAATAGTGTCCCAAGACACAAGAAGAGGAAGAGGGAATGTCCTGTGTTCCATATGCAAGTGCAGTCGGTAGCTTGATGTATGCAATGGTCTGTACTAGACCAGACATTGCACATGCAGTGGGAGTATTGAGCAGGTTTATGTCAAAACTAGGGAAGGAGCACTGGACAGTAGTGAAGCGGGTTTTCAGGTATTTGCGTGGCACTAGTGATTATGGTTTGTGCTACCAAGGAAGACCAGGATTGGACAAACTATTGGACATTCATGGCTTTTTTGATGCAGATTGGATTGGAGATCTGGATCAGAGAAGATCTACAATTGGGTATCTGTTTAACCTATTTGGAGGTGCAGTCAGTTGGATGAGTAAGAAACAATCTGTAGTGGCACTATCAACTACAGAGGCAGAATACATGGCAGCCACTCATGCAAGCAAGGAAGCAGTTTGGTTGCAGAGATTGTATTCAAGTATGGGGTTAGTACAAGGAGTGATAAGGATAGACTATGACAGCCAAAGTGCAATTTTCTTGGCAAAGAACCCTGCATATCATTCAAAGACAAATCACATTGATGTTCAGTATCACTTTGTGAGGGATATGATAGAATACAAAAAGGTGTTGCTGGTAAAGGTGGACATTTTGAAGAATACTGCAGATGCATTGACAAAATCTGTGAACTCTGAGAAGTTCTCTTGGTGTAGAGAAATAATGGGAGTTGCAGGGCTGGATAAATAAATAAGCTCTCTTGTGGCCCCCTGTGGAAAGAAAACAACAAGTGGGAGAATGTTGGGTTGTGTTATATTCTTTCCACGACTAGCCCACGTAGTTAACCAGGGGTTAGAGGAAAATTTTGATTTTGGTACCTACGTTAGGTTGGGCGGACCCACCTATGATTTTGTGTGTGATTTTTGCACATGTTTTTTTTGGACACGATGGTTTTCGGTCCACGGTATTGGATGTGATGGTTTTCATTCCATGGTATTGGATGCTTCGGCATGTATAAATATGTATTATAACATTGAAAGGAACATAATGAAAAATCTAGCTGGTAGTCCCTGTTTTGGGATCGAGGGGAAAATATCCGTGTATATGTGTTTTATGTGTTATGCTCTCAAATTGTTTATTTTCTGTGTTTTAGAATTTGTATGCAAGTAATTTCTGTACGGGGTTAAAACCTACACCTGATATGGATTTTATTTAGTGCTCGATAATCAATGCGGAGCCTCCAGGTCCCATCCTTCTTCTATACAAGTACAATCAGGCTCCCACAAATTGATGAACTTGGCTGGATGTGCCCTTTCTACAAAAACTCCTAGATTTTCCACTTGATCTCTTCATTTTCCATAATGGAGTAGGATTATATCGGCCCGTTGGGTAGGGGTTCTCTAAGAGTCAGATCGATTGAATGCTTGACCTGACAATGCAAGGGTACCCCTATGGGTGAGGAGAAGATGTCCCTATATTCTTCTACGATAGTATCCACCTACTTCTGTTGCTTGGAGGAACCCTTCCCGGGGGCCATGGATGTGGCTACAACCTTCCCCATAATTTGAGATTGAATTAGAAAGAAAACAAATTTCCCAGTCTAGGAGATGACCTTACTGCGTTGCTTAGTAGAGATCAAAGAGATGGCGGTAGGTGGGGCTACCTCAGATATCCTGTATAACTTAGTACCCAAAGGAATAATAACAGAGTGAGGTCTAGACTCATATACAACATGACGCTTCCATAAGCATGGTTGTCTTAATAATACATCACAAACTTCGAGAGGAGAAACATCACATAGTACCTCATCCATGAAGGGATTAATGCTGTAGGGAAGGTGACTTTTATACAACTGCAGATGTTTTGTATTCAATAGGTCCAACTACTTCACAAAATCTTATGAAATGAGGTTCTTTTGGATCCCACTGTCGAAAATGAATTACAGTAGAGAACCCTTCACCCACATCCATGAGTCGAATAGCTGCTCCCCCTCTTATGGATCTTTAGGCTCAATCTTCTAGATCTTGGTGGTGGTCATAGTGGCACTAGGCTCCACGTCAATGATCCGCTTCCCTTTGTCATTCCCCTTGTCAGGTTCAGACTTAGAGTCAGAACATTCATCGGACTTAGAAGCCTTTAGCTTGACCACGAGTGACTGCTTGGCCCAAGACTCACTTGTGTTGTGAGTGGAGATATTATGGAACTCACACCAATTTCTTGTGTCCTTCTTTGTCTTCATGATGTTTTTCTTTGCTTGTGGCTTTAGGAGGTTTTCCTGGGTTGCCCCGCCTTGGCCTTGCCCTTTGCTCTGTGGTTTGGGAGCACCTTTCCCTTCCTTCAGATTCACAAATCCAAAGTCTCACTTTTTTTGTTTAAGCTTCTGCTTGATCTTGAAAACGTATCGGTACACCGCGTTGAGCGAGGAGATGTCTAGGAACGCCATCTCATCCTAGATGTACCTATGTAGGCAACTGTGGTACTTGAGTGCCAAATGTTTCTCAGAATCCTTGATACCTAAATTCGTATTAAGGGTATGAAAAAAATTGGTAAACTTCAGCACGTCTTTGTCCCTTCCCTGTCGCAGTGTGGTCCACTTTATGTATTTATCCTCATAGCTCTCGACAGGGTAGTACTTCTCCTTGATGGTGTCCGGGAATGAGTTACAAGTGGTGCGGCCGAAAATAGTGAGAGCATACTTTCATCCTTCTGCTCATAGTAGGTTTCGCACCTCCTTGACGTGGGGGGCGACTTTAAGAAGAGAAAAAGTAATATTTTCTCGGCTGGAAAAATCATGAACATAAAAGAATCCTTCTAGTAGATTTAACCATTTATCTATGACGTCCACATCTATATGACCATCAAATATGGGAATGTCAAAGTTAAGTTGTACCTTAAAGGGTGTGGCACTTCAAGAGTAGCTGTTAGAAGTAGATGCATCGGCCTTGGGTAGCAGCTGAAGGATCTTGGCAAAGTTGTCCATCATTGCTCGAGGGCTTCTTTGAGCAAGATTTTGAAAGGATATCCTGCCCCCTCATCTTTCTTTTCTTCCCCCATGGGAGGTTGTCAGGATTTGCAAGATGGTCTTGTAAATGTTCAACCAGTTCAAGCCCTAGCTCCTTATATACTGACCTCATTGGGGGCATGCAAATAAAAAAAGAGAAAGAGAAGACCACTCTGATACCACAGATCCGAATTTAAAAAAGAATGCAAAAAATTACAGATATAGCCATAAATACAAAGATGCAATAGAAATAACACTTCATTTCATTAATATCAAATAATAAAATATTCTTACAAACCGAATGGAAATAAGACTAGCTCACATGATGGTAGCTTATCTATGAGAAGAGATGTGGCAGCTACATTCCTCTAAACTATGTTACAATGAGGCTCCAAGGCGTATTTATTATTCAGAAATAATGGAAAACCCTAAACATCCAAAAACCTAACCCTAGAAGATGAAGTGCCAAAACTGTGGACCTCATTTGGGAAATTGGTTCATCAATTTCTCGGGGTCATAACTTTGGCATACAATCTCCATTTGGCTATCATAAGACCTCATTTCAAAGATCTCGAATATTAGGCTGAAAAAATGGGTAATTTGATTAGGGACAATGTTGGCCTCTCCATTTTCCCTAAAAATTTTGTTTAGGGACTCAAAACTGCTCCGGAAGTTCACGACCCTAAAAACTGCCAAAAATAGTAAATTGTGCTACAATTAAGGAAACTGAAAAATTGAAAGAGACAATGTTGGGGGTCCAAGTGGAATAGGAGGGTGGCCACCAATATTCACCTAGATCACAATATGACCCAAATATTCCACTTCTTGTACCACAGGAAAACATTTGGAGGGTTTTGCATATGATTGTTTCTCCTCCAAAAATTTTAGCACCTTGTCAACATGTTGAACATGATATTTCCAAGACTTTCTGTAGCTTAGTATATCATCAAAACATACTAACACAAATTTTCTCAGAAATGGTTTGAATGTGTTTTTCCTTCATTCTAATTTGATGATATCTTGAATGAAAATCCAACTTGGTGAAGTAAAATGCTCCATATAGTTCATCCAACAATTCACCAATGATAAGAATGGGAAAGTTATCTTAATTAGTGAGTTTGCTAATCTCTTTATAATCCAGACACATATGCCATGATCCATCCTTCTTGTGCACTGATACTACTGGAGGAGAGAAAGAACTTTGGCTAGGTTGAATTATACCAGCCTCTAACATTTTTGCAACCATACGTTCAATTTCACTCTTTTGGGAATAAGGATATCTATAACATATAATGTCTATATGAACACTTCCTAGAATAAAGTGAATAGCATGATCATGATTGCAAATAGGTGGGATACCTTTGGGAGTCTCAAATACCTTGGAATGATTGTCAAGGAAACTTTGGAGATATGGAGAAATGGATGACTTAAATGTTTGAACATATAGTGAGCATAATTGTGCAATTAACCATTTCTGTTCTTTCTTCAAAATGTTTTACATGCCATTAGAGCTAATTATCTTCCTACGGTTCTCTACGGTACCCCTTAATTCGATTTCCTTTCCTTCCTAGTAAAAATTCAAGAAAATTTCCTGAAAATTAGAAGCTATCACCTCTAAAAATTGTAACCATTGGAGTCCTATTACCACATCAACACCACCCATTAGAATGGAAAACATTGGACTATTCAATACATATTCCCCCTAGATTGATATTATGGAACTTCCCTGAGAAATTTATAGTTCCTCCATATGCAATTATCACTTGACACTCTAGTGTTAGATTTAGAAAGCAATTCAAATCCTTCGCTATCTTACAATGAATAAAATTATGGGTACTACATTAATCGATCGACACTATTACCTTTTTCTTCTTGATATTTCCTTATATCTTGAGGGTTTGAGGGGTGGTAATTCCCGCCAAAGAATTACAATATATGGTCAGATTTATTTCTTCTTTTTCAACTGCTACGTCTAGTTCCTGGTGTAAATTTTCTTCTTTTTATGTTTCTTGTTCCATTTCTTCCTTCTCTTCACAATCTATGTAAAACAATTTATTCTCAGCACACTTATGACCTTTAGTGTATTTTATATCACAACTGTAAGAAATCCATTTTGCACTTTTTTCCTCCAATTGTTGTGGTGTCAGCCTTGGAGGTTGTAGGAAGTTAGGAATGACAACACTTCCATATTTATAGTTGTGAGTGGGTGACCCCCTTGTTTCTATAATTTTTCTTTCAACTTTTCTTGCCACCCTGAATGCATTCTTCAATGACTAAGGTTACCAAAGGTGAAACTCATGTTGGATGTTATCGTTTAAATTCCATACGAATACATCAATCAAATGCTCCTCTGGAATATCAATTACCTTGATATTCAATCTTTGGAAGTCCTCAATGTGTTCCCCAATTGAACCTTTTTGTTTGCGATTTATCATTTGGCTAAAAAAGGTATTGATCTTTGTATCCTCATAATGTGCTATCAATTCCACTATAAAAATTGTCCAAGTGACAAGTCATTTACAAGATTAAATCCATTGATACCATATAAATTGATTGGATTCTAAATATGAAGATGTAATGTGTACCTCTTCTGTGCGTTGTACATAGTTTATATCAAAGAAATGCTCCAAATATAGTATCCATGTTACTGGATCCTTCCCATCAAACTTTCTCATATCAATATTTTAAATATGGTTAGTCTTCAACCTAGAGTTAGAGTCTCTAAACTCATGATTCACATTCCTTTTCTTCTCATCACAACTCTCATGGAATACCTTGTCACCACTAGGAAACCTTTCTTCTAACAACTTTGTCAAACCTTCCATGTATGCTTTTATTTTTGCTTCTAAACCATCCATCTTAAAATTCATCACTCCCAATTCATTTTTGGTTTCTCTTTGTGAGAGTGAAAATTGTTGCACTTGTTCCTGCAATTTCGATATATCATATTGCATTTCTTTCTCTTCTTCATGCGTCATAGTAGATATTTCAGAGGGCTTAATGGGTGTGGAATTTTTTTATTTTGGAGGAATTTTGGAACCAATTAATGATATTTATGTTTCACTATTCCCTTTGAATCACTTCAAATTGATTTTTCAAACACAAGTTATGCAAATTTAAAAATACACACCTTTTAGAGCTTGAATTTGAGCTTGTGGATAAGGCTGACTTTGAAATTGTTGTATCTCTATGATTTTGGTCTTCCAAGGTCTGAAATCATGTGTTGTGGTACTCCTCTATGTCTTATTTCCAACCCCACTAGTTAGACTAAAATTGGATTCTTTAAGATAAACTTATGCCAATTCTCCCATGATGACATGATTATGGACTGGTTTAGTAAATTGAAATTGAAAAGGATGCCATGTGTCACTATTGTAATGTTCACCCCTGAAACTCATAGCAAAGAAACTATAGTCCATGCACATTCAACCACATTTTATAAAATTTAAATCCAATTCTTGAAGAGAAAGTTATGACGGTTTACCCCAAAAGACCTGTTTGAGACTGAATCCAAGAGCACGCAAAAACCCTAACTTCATTGGACCACATCTACGAAAATATAGAGAACCAAGGTCTAAAATCGTAATCAGATGTTCATCAATATTTCTTCTTCACGTGGTATCGATTTCACAGTCTGAAGCTTCATAGAAAAAGTCATAACGAAAATTCCACAATGACCTGTTTGAAGCAGCAAAACCCTAGGATCAAGAGCTATGATACCCAATATTATGTATCCAGATACAAAATAGCACAGAAACATAAGAAAAGATATATCAATGAATAGATAATAAGCCACTTTGAGGGGGAAACCTTCATTTACATCACATAAATGAACAATTCTTAGATAATTCAAATGACAAGACCTCCATGGTATATATAAGATTCTAAAGGATCAAAATATAATTAGGGCCTACATAAAAATAATAATGTAAGAACACAATAATAACAATAGTGGGCTTCTATGGAGCACACAATAACAATATAGGGGCTACACTAGTCAAATATAGGGACCTAACAAAAGGAGGCCTCAAACCAACTATAAAAGAAATATAAATTCCCCTAAATAGTCTGTTAGCACCACAGTCAATTATGGATTTCTCCTCCTTTAAACTGGTGGAACTAACATCAAGGTTAGCTAGTATCCTTGCAATCAACCTATATGCTTCGTATATGAAGCTATCATCCATGAGAAAGTTTTCCCAAGTTGGTTTCTAATCGTGCATAAGGCATGGACAATCCATAATTCCATGGGGATCCCTAGAAGTTTTATCCACACATGTGTGCTCGACATGTTCTCTTCCCTAGAATAAAAAAGAGGATGATATGATTTAAGGGACAAGTATCACCTATCAAAAAACAAAACTTCTTATAATAAAAAAAACCACATATTCTTTCTTATGAAAGGAAAAAACAAGCCAACCTTTTGCTATTAGGTGAGTTGATGGTGTATATCCTAAATTTGGATCCTAGTTCTCCTCTATCCATCTTAAGGATCACTCCATCCCTACCCTCTTGCCAATGAACTTTCCACCAAAGTGCATCCTTTAAGGTCAAGTGTTTGTTTAATTTCAATAACTTCCCCAAAAACTAAGGACACATCCCCTTCTTGATTTCTACAGACCTTCCATTATTTCCTCTTTCTTTGATCAAATCCATGTGTACAATGCACTCCCTACAAGTGAATTAATTCAACCCTCCAATCAATGAACCCAAAACTTTCCTTAGAGGACAAGTGAACTACCTATTCCTTTGGCAGTTTTTTAACATCACCTTCTTTTGTCAAGTCTTGAGGCTTTGAGTATAAAGGAGGATGTTCATTTTTCTTAACATTGACTCCCAAACTAGTTTGATCATCTGGAGACTATATCCCCAAAGTTATGGCTTGTTTAGGAGGGCTTTAATCATGATCCAAAACCTGACAATATCAGGCATTTGTACCAACCACCTTATCATTTCTCATGACATTTACTCTTAAACAAAGGAAAAATTTAGGGGATAAATATTTCCCATGGGCTGATTTTCCATGTTTTTTCCCCAAAATATTCTCGAAATTCCATTTTTTTCTAAAAATAAATTGCCTAGATTCCATACAATAAAATTATTGTAGCCAAATTTATATGAAACTATGTAAAATCCTCATGAATTTGAGTATTTTTGTTAGAAAAAAACCAAATATTTTATACTTTATACATTAAGGACTAATATGATTAGCCTTCTATACTTTAAGATAAATTCCATCCTTAAAAATTTTCTACGAGAGACTTTATAAGTTCTTATCTTCATATTGTCTAAAATGTAGAGAAACGATTATATCTTCCCAATGCGTGATACCCAATATCCATAAGAGATGTTATAGTTGTGAAAAGCAAAAGACTTAGTCATCACAACATCATCTTGATAATCCATTGATTAGACCTTTTGTTCGTTGTTCATCTCCTTCAAATCCTCCCCTAGTTAGAGTCATGAATATGAAATTTAATTGAGCTTATATGTAGGTTTTTAAATAGGGATTCCAAAATTTTAATTTAATTCAATAATTATTAGGTAGACGGTGGAGATTTAGCCTCCATGGAATATTCTAGAATATTTTAGTAGTATTCACAAATCAAAAGTTGAGATTCTTGGCCAAATTAATTATGCTATTTTTTCCCCTTTTTATTAAATTAATTAATTATTTTTTTTTTTTTTTATACTAACAAATATAATATTAAATAAGTTATGGTGTTTTGAGCATATGGTGTTGATACATTATGGTTTTGTAACAAAGATTTTTTATAGATTAAGAATCTACTTCATAAAGCAATATTCATGGTTAAAAACCTATTTGCATTTTTCTAAATGTATATATGTTTAACTTATGCATTAATTCTTATAGAAATAATAATAATAATTTAAAATAAAGTTATATTTTGGTTTTTTGTTTTGTTTTTAACAAAATGAAATATATAGAAGAAAGAAAGAAGAAGTTATTTTAACGTCCACGAGGCTAAAGTTAACCTATGGGACAAATTGCGTCTCTATCTGGTTCTTGTATTCAACCCTTTTCTTGTGAAGTTTCACAATAAAAGCTTCAATCTTATCGACAAATGCGTCACTGAATAGATTATCCCAAGAGCTACCTGACAAAATATCTTCATAACTTTCCTTGTTGTCTTTGAAGGCCTCACATTCTAAAATGAAATGATTTTTTGTTTCCACTTTTCTGAAAGAGAAAAAAATATATACTCTTTCCTCCCACACTTATTTTGGCCTTTTCCAGTGCCCTGTTTCACAATGGAGTTGATGAGAATTAGTCCTTAATTGAGCAATAAGCATTTTGGTTCTCCAAGAAATATTGGCCTAGATGTCTGCTTTTTGTTGATGATTATGAGTGGGATGGAACTCTTCAATATAATTTTTTTCTTTCTCTCTAACTGCTTCTCCCAAGTACGTTTGTGGAACTTATCCATAACAAAATCTTTTAACTCTTTACTATTTGTGGGACACATGCTCAAGCAAATACCCCATTTACTAAACAATTTGTTATTTTGCTGCATCCTTGTCTTCTTTCTTTTGTACAATATGTCATTAAAAACAACCTTAGGTCATCTTCACTCTTCCATTTGCTCAATTCTTTTTAAATACATTATGACCCACACGATATCAATTGCTTCAATATGAGCAACCCCTGTTTCACTTAATAAGATAGCATAAGGAACTACACTTTTAATTTTGATTTTTTTTGTAATCAAACACTTTTGAATTTTCTCAATTTGTTTCCATTGCATGTCGGATGTACTATTGGTTCACAATTCATAACCGCAGAGAATCACTGGAATCACTAAAATCCAAAAAAGAGTTAGAGTGGTTTTCCAGTCCCATAACTCTACCTCTCTACACCTATTTTGAAAAGCATAAAATGCTTTCCAACCCACCAAAGTTCTTTTCTTTCTACATCCATCCCAACTTAGATTTTTGTTGAAGTCAATTCCAAGGTGTTTCTAATCCATGCCTTCTTCTAGAATGTTACCTTCAAAGTAGAAATTATGTTGGTTATGTTTCCTTTTGTCAGAGAAACCACTACTTTTTTTTTGATAATATTGATTTGCATCCCCACTTTTCTACAAAAATGCTCAAGGGAAAGTAAGCACTGTTGCAAACCAAGAGCAGATTTAGCAATCAAAATAAGGTCATCTATGTACAAAAGAAGCCTTATAACAAACTTTCCCAAATGGATACATTCGCCCCTTTTGCATTAGCCACTCTTCAAGCTTATCAATATATAAACCAAATAGGGTAGGAGACAATGGGCAACCTTGTTTTACCTTCAGAAATTCCTGTAGAAGTTGTAATTTTGAATTTCACCTCTTCATACAACCTATGCACAGTTCTTGTCTTGATGGGCCCTGAGCCAGGTTCAAAGTTAGCTATGCCAACTAACATAACCCTAAACTTCTGGCCCTTTTAACAAAAAACCACGTAGCACAGACTGTAGTCTTACCCAATGTAGTATTGGGGGATGAAAGAACTAAGTTTCTACATCCAGAGGTCTGTGTGATGGGTTCCTGTGGCTTCTAGGACTTAGCTTTGTCTTCGCAAACCCTAAGCCTTCCAAAATAGTAAATTACAGTAATTCACCTAAACTTCATCTATATTTTTGCGAAGGTCATTAAATATTAATAACATCAACAAATACTACTGATCTACCACTTTCACGCATAAGATAGCATTCATTCATATAATTTGAAATACAGAACGAAAAATACAGAAAACTGCAGAAGTAAAAATAGATACACAGATGCAAAATCAATGGATCAAAGCTATCTTTATTAGATGTATTCTTTCAAGTACAAACTCTTTTTCCCTGCGCACTCAACTGTAGGTCCCACGCACTCAGCCTGCGGACTTACCAAGGTCTCTGTGCACTCAGCTGCAAAAGCCTTCCCCTTCGCCTAAGTATAAGAAGCAAACTTTCCTGCCTTAGCTTACTTTCCCAAACAATGATCTTCTAGTTATGACTTATCTTCTAGACTCGCTATGACCCTTCTATGCATATTCGTTTATTTTACAATACCATGTTCCACATATCATGGGCGGGTCTCAAAACTTCTTATCTCCTAAAAATATAAGGGACTAAATCCCCTTTGACTCTTATTATCTTTGCACTCTTCTTCCTTAAATCGCGGAGAATTTACATTTGTACAAAAAGTAAGTACAAAAACTTGACCCTAGGGGACCCTATCCCAACAGGCCCCCAACATAATTTCGTGACTCGTCCTTGAGTCATTCGACCGATGCTTCAATCTTCGCTTGGAGTTCGTGGAATTCCAACTTCAAAACCTATAGATCGGCTATTCCATGCGTAAGCATACTCAGGAGTCTCGCAGCACCAACACTAGCGACCCACTTCATTGGCTCCAACCGAATAATGTCTGATGCCTCATAATATACCTTGGATAGGTATTTGGTCGATGCCAACTGAGGGAACTTATTGTGATCCCCTAAGTCCCAGTCCTCCATTTTTAGGGTCAGTATGCGGGCCAACAAGGCGCCCTCAAACACCACCTTCTTTGGTAAGATTAGCGTAGTCACCATGAATTTTGCATTGTCAGGGTCTTAAGGCACCTTAGTTGTGGCCTTGCATGACAGAATATAGTTTGGTAGCTGAGTCATTAGCTCACACTCCTCAACATCAATTTCCTCGATGCCTTCATGTAGTTATTCTTCACTCAAATCTCTTGACTCGGTCGGTTGTTGTGACTGATCCATCTTCCCCTTCTAACGGACTTCCGTAGGGTTTTTTCGTGATGATTGCCTCACCAGAACCTACTGAGGTTTCTTCTGCTTCTTATTGTTCACCTTAGACGTAGAAGGTTGCGATACATAAGGCTTACGGTAGGGAGACCTATGCGCCATAGTTGGAAATTCTACAGGGACAGATGGTGTTTCTTTCATCTTAGGGGGAGTTTCAGTCATATTGGCCACAAAATGTTCTCAAAGAAAGTAATGTACATCAGCCAGCCTTGGTCATGAAAAGAGTTCCTCCAAATTTGGCTCAGACATGCAGTTCAACTCTTGGAACAAAACAAGGTGAAGCATCTCAATATCAATTGTCAGGAAGCAAAGTGTTCGAATGTTGGGTAACATGCCACATTTATGGATGATTTTGAATTCGAATCCAACTGTTCCCTCCAAATTTTGATCATTAATGCATCTTTGGTATTAGATTTCCAAAGACATGTGACATAAATGCATCTTTCTCGCTCCTTTCAACGTAAATATTTCTATCCAATCATCTACAATGTTTTCAATGGTCATTTTCCGGCTAGGCCACGCAACACCCATCCTCATGGTACAACTCCCCTCTGCTCCCTACTTCCATCCATTTCACAACCCTCTTTCTTCATTTTTCCCACTTTTGGGTAGTTTAGTTATAGTCTCGTACTTCCTTGGAGCTGCCTGGAGTACTAAAACTATCTCACCATCATATAGTCATTTCCTAGGGGTGAGATCACCCCTCTACAACTTCAATTGACTATCATTGACTTTTCCTAGAAACAATTCACCATCTAGCTTTGCTACTTGAACTACGCCATCATCTATAATGTCTTTGACGACATAAGGTCCTGGCCAATGCATTTGAAACTTCCTCGGGAATTTTGTAAATTCGCTGTCGTATAGAAATACATGATCATTATTTTGGAAGGTGTGCTATTTTATATGGTGATCATGCCATTCCTTTTCACGATCCTTTTGCACATGTTGATGAAATCCTATTAGAAAACGATCTTCTTCCAATTCTACTAGCTGCACGAGATGCTCCTCCATAGTATTGCGATCAACCATATCTATCAATGCTACAATCCACAGACTCGGCACAATGTATTCCATTGGAATTACAACTTCCAACCCATATACCAATCAGAAAGGGAAGGCTTCTATCGTACCATTAGCTTGAGGGTGATATGGTGTAGTATTTTGATGATATATCTAGAGTTCCACAAGCATTGTAATGATTGTTTCATTTAGGAATTGCGTGCCCTTATCACTCATCAAGATCTTAGGGCAGTCAAAACTGGACAAAATAAACTCAAAGATGAAATTCGCAGTGGTATCTACGCTACAGTCTTTTATAGGTTGTGCCTCCACCGATCATGTCAAGTATTCAGTTGCTGTAATTATGTATTACACCTCAGTCTTTTTCCCTGGTGGTTGAATGGGACCCACAAATTCGATCGCCCATTTATCGAACACCTACAAGGTTATTTATGGATTTAATGGCAACTCATCCCTTCGCGATGGTCTTCTTGTCCTTTGACAAGCATCACACACCCTACAATACAAATTTGAGTCCTTATGTACCATTGGCCACTAAAGTACTGGGCACAATATCTTTTGCATAGTTGTTCTGCCTACATAATTTCCTCTCACTACTCCTGCATGCGCTTCTATTAGAATTCTTGTCCGTTCGTAATTTGGGACATACCTGTGTAGTATCTCATCTGAACCCATTTTGTATAAGTGTCCAGTGATCATAGAGAAGTCAGCCATGCTGACTACAAATTCCTTCTTCTGCTATGTCTAATATCCTTCCAGGGCTATTCCTGTAGACAAAAATTGAATTATATCGGCAAAGTGATCGTCTGTGACACAAACAACAAAGAGCTGTGCATCAGGAAACCCTTCTTCCAAACTTGTAGGCTCATCACCAGTCTCAATTCTGGATAGGTGATCAAGACCAGCATTCAAGCATCCTTGCTTCATGATCACCTCAAAATCATACTCCTGGAATAGAAACAACCATCTGCAAATTCCCCCCCCCCCCCCCCCCCCCCCCCCCCCAACAACACAGGATTTTTGATGAGGTATTTTAGAGGAGAATGGTCTGTATACATTTTTAAGTGTGTGTATAATAGGTAGTGCCAGATTTTTTTAGCACGTACACCATTTCCAGTCCTTCATGCTCTGTGGTCGAGTAATTGTTATTTTCTTTTGATAATTTCCTACTTGAAAATGCTATAGGATGATCAATGTCTTCTTCGCCTGGTTGGGTCAACACCACACCTAGCGCAATATAGGATGCATCCATATGAACATGAAACTCCTTTTTCCAATCTAGGAACACCAAAATGGGTGTTGTGACCATTTTTTCTTTGAAAATGTTTAAGCTATTATGGAAATATTCATCCGAGCAGAATGTTGCGTCCTTATTCAATAGCTTCTCCATCGGTGTAATTATTTGTGCGTATGCCTTGATAAGCTTCCTATAATACCCTGAATGGCCCAACATTGCACGCAACTATTTTACATTTTTCGGTACTTCCAAATTAACAATGACAACTATCTTGGTAGGGTCTACCATCAAGCCCTTCTTACAAACCAAATGACCCAACAATAGTCCATGTACGCAGAAGATACACTTTTTCAGGTTAAGGGAAATATGATATCTTCGACAAGTATCTAGCATGAGGTGCAGACTAGCAACATGGTGCTTGACCAATTCAAACACAGTCCAATCACCCAAGTAGACTTCTAAAAATTTGTGGATAAATTCTTTAAAAGCCACAATTACCACTCTAGAAAATATTACAGGGGCACTCTTCAGCCCAAAAGGCATTACCGTATATTGAAAACAACCCCATTCCGTTGTGAAGGTGGTCTTACTTCAATCCTCCGGTGCGATATTGATATGATGGTAGCTCGATAAACCATCAATGAATGAGTAGGCTTCCTGCCCTCCAACATTCTCCAGCACTTTATCTATAAATGGCATAGGGAATGGGTCATGGACACATGCATCATTCAACTTCCTTAGATCTATGCATATCCGAATTTCATCCTGCTACTTCTTTTCTTGGACTACCATGGGACTTACCCAGTCTAATTCCTCCATAGGTTCAATGATCCCAGCTTCCAGCATCTTATCCAACTCTTTGCACACCTTTTCCTTATATTTTGGATTTAATCAATACGGGCACTACTTTACAGGCTTCACGTCTGGCTTCAAAGTAATCTTCATGACACCCAAATCCCCTACTATCCCTTTTAGATTAGAAAACTTGGTGGGAAACAACTCCTGATATTTGCGCAGCAGCTCTGCGACCTTATCAACCGTATCTTCATCCCAATAGTCACCTATATTAGCAAACTTCGGTTGCACGTCCAATCCAATATTTACCTTCTTAGTCTTTAAAGACTCTGATATGTCAGGGATTACTACTTTGGGTACCTTGACCTCACATTTTCCTTCAAACTCTGGAATGTTGAAATTTCTAGGGTCATCTTCGCCTTCTTCTATAGTAACTTATAACATTCCAGTGCATGGCACAACTAGGTATTCCAATCTTGCTGAACCCATGCTACCAGTTCCTCAAGGATTTTAAAGATCACAACTTTGATTTATTGGAGCACCTCATCAATAAATTCAAAGCCATCTTTAAAGCTGAATGTCAATAGGAAACTCTCCTTCAAGATATCCCATTCGGTCGTCACATGTCGTAGCTTAGTTTCCATATACCAGTTCGTTGGAATGGTATCCAAAGTGTGACAAAACATGTGAACCCATTCTGGCTGCGATTCCTCTTGCCATGCTTTATTCCATCATGCCAAATGTTCACGCAGATCATCCTTTCCTATGTATTTCTCTATCATACAGGTATTAGCATACCTAAACCCCAACTTCATCATTCGCCTGTATTCTTTCCAATAAGTGAATTTGTCCTTATGCGTACCCCACCACTAGGTAGGTGTAGCATGAAGCACCAAGTCTAGCACTTGGAACTGATGCTCTTCTAGCACGTCCCTCTTGAATTTGCCCAAAAGAAAATTAACATCTTCTAAACCATCACAAGAAGGTAAATTCCTTACCTCAGTGGATATGCATCAGATTGATTTCATCAACATGTTACAACACAATGAGGAGACTTTGTGTAATCGGTTCTGCCAATGCTCAATCTCTTCATTAGAATCTGAAGTTCATTTGGGCGACCAAACCGCAACCTCATCATTCTTTGGTATTCACACCATCCATCAAAATTGTCTTTATGCGTACCCCACCACCTTGCGGGTGTAGTGAAGATCACCAAATCCAATGCTTGGAAGTAATGCTTCTCAGTCACTTCCCTTTCAAATGCATCCAAAAAATTATCTACGTCAGTTAGACCATCATAATAAGGAAAACTACTTACCTCTGATGATACACAGTGCAGTGATTTAGTCACCATTTTACAGCCAACGTAGATACTTCATGCAACCTATTCTACCAGTGTTCCAACTCCTCATCTAAATGTGATGTACAAGAACTTTCACGGTCCCATGTAATTCATCCATCTGTTGTCAGATTCACCCAATCTTGGTCCCATGCTATTATTTTGTAGATCTGGTCCAAATCATCATCACTTTTGTAATCGCGGACCGGTTCAATGTAGCATGGCCCTTATGCAAGGTCCAAAGGTATTACTACGAGGAGTGATTTCCTCTCAAAGGATATTGTCCTCTTCTTCAATTTTATTACCCCATTCATGTCAATAGCCCAATCGATCCCAAGGAGTGTGGGGTAGGGATTGATGTCATCAAAAATATCTATCACTTCAAAATTAGCCAACATGCTCGCACCTTCAATATCTACTATCACTCCCTACAATATTCCCATGGGGATAATCTTCTGTTGATTTTTCATCCGCAATTGAATCGGAGACCACTATAGCATAGGTCTCCCCATTCTTTCCCACGTCTGTTTAGGCAATACGTTCATGTCTGACCCGAGATCCAAAATAACTTGATCCATTTCACAGTCCCCTATTTGCACAATGAGTCTCATATCACACCTTGTTCATACCTTATGCTTACCAATATTTCTAACTACGCGAGGTCCTTCAGGAGCATTTTCTTTACCGACACACTTATTTATTAGTTCCTGTAGCCCTTTCATGGCCTTGCTATTGTGAAACAACTTCATGCAAATTTCCAAAAAGTTAGTAAGCATGATGGGTCCATTTCTTCATACTGCTTATCCTGACTTCTTGAAGTAGAAGTCTCAGCGAAGCTTTTATTTGCTTCCATGTAGGTTTCTTTCATGTGCTTTAAATCAAACCCATCCTCTTTTTCTGGAGCCTTGTTGACCCATTCACTCTCCTTAGGCTGCTTTCCCTTATCCTCACCAGTCGTCATTCCACTTCACAACACAATATTCACATTAGGATCCTCTTCGCGAGGTTTAGCCCTCATCATCTATAGGTTTTGGGAAGGTTTTTGAGGCTGCGCCCTTTTCTCTTGTATTTTAGTTATCAATACAAGGAAGTCTTCTATTGCATGGTCAAACTAAGTACAGTATCAGCATGATAGGCACGTCAGGTTCGTACACTCCTGTGCGTAGTGTCCTTGCACTCCACAATTGTAGCAAATGACTTGTCCCCGACCTCTCGTAGGTACTGCCCCACTTCGGCCTCATCCACGCCCCTGATAACCTCCTCACGCTCCCCCAACACCTTGATCTAGAGGCCGAGTTTCTTTCTGCATTTGATGTGCAAGCGTTCTCTCCATCATTAACTCATAGCTATGGTAGTTGCACTCATCATGACCCACTGATTTACAGAAGTTGCAGAAGAGTTGTTGTGGTGTCTGCACAAATTTCTACAACAAGTGGTAATTTTCTGTTACATGTTTTCTAGCCACTTGACAAATAGCTCACCATAGCACAGGCCCCATACTCGGCCCTGCTTGAGATTATGACCTCAGAGGCATCGACCCTCCTCCTGCAACATAATTTGTGAAGATAGGGTAGTGATATTTATCATGCCCCTGGCTCTTACACTTTAGACACCAAACTTCTTCATGCACCTTTGGCCGAGCTGCTCTATCTTTTTTCAAACTTTGGAACTCTAGGCAAAGATTTTGCAACTCTGCATGAATCTTTTTAACTCCCAAGGAAGCATCTTGAATCAGTGTCTCATGCAATCTCATCGCAATCTCCATGGATTCTGCCTAGGTCCCAATCTTTTGTTGTGATAAAGCAATACTTAGGTGAGGCAAGAGCGAAGCTACAAACCATTCGTGGTGCTGTCCATCTTTAAGATTCATGTTAGCTTCACAGATCTGGCATTTCAATCTATGATCCAGCCCCTAGTGTGTTTCTCTAGGCCTCATCATGATTTCTTTGAATCCAATGATTGATTGCGATTCAGAATTGGGCCTACTAAATTCCTTATTCAGCATAGTCTAAATGTCTGCCAATGCAACCGTCAGGTTATCAGTGCAGTACTTAATGTACCACGTTAGTGCGTGATCCTATAAAGTAGTAACCAACATTTCTTTCTTCATCTGATCGTCTATAATATTCTGGGCTATCCACATGACCTTTACAATGAACTAGAATTGGTCCGAGTCCTTGATGAGCAGCAGTATTGTAGCAAGAATGCTGCAACTCCTAAGCTACCATCTTTACTTTATCAACCCGGGATTCGTACAAACTTGGATGTGACAATGTTGTATACACAAGTAAAAGTGATGGTTCTGTCTTTTGTCACTTTTTCAGCTGGTGAGAGACCACTACAGGTTTTCAAGCCAAACTTCTATGGATTCAGAAGAAGCTTGGTTTCTTGATGAAAGAAAGGGAAATCTAATCTTAGAGATAGTTGATCTATCGTAATAATGAAAAATACCGAAATTCAATGTTAAATCACACCATTTCCTAATTAAATGCTAAGAAACTATGCTTTGCAATAAGGATAAATTAACATGAACCAAATGCTACTGTCTAAGTATGGGAGTTAAAATCATCAAACATCACTATTGTGCAAGTAAAGGGACTGAAATAACTCTATTTTTGTCTTTTTATTCTTTTCATGCAAAATCAAATATGCAAACTAATCTCTTGTGGTAATGTGACAGGTGGTTTAAGGATGTTTGAGGACAGCTGGAAGGTTTAGGAGATGGATGGATGGTGTGGGATACGCTTGGGTGACCTTTGGGGGCTTCCTAGAGGTTTTCGCTCATTTCAGCCTCAAAATAGTCCACTACAGTAAAACCTATAGGATGTACAAGAAACCTACAAGATTCTCTGTATTTCTACAGGATGCAGCCGTGAGAAAAAAATCGGTGTTGGAGGTGATGGAAAACTTAGGGAAGGTGGTTGATGGGTGGAATGGACTAAGAAGGGACCTAGGATCACTCATAAGTCAATAGCAAGGTTAGGATATGGTTGGATTCATTCAATGTGCTTGGAAGAATTTCTATGTCAAATGATGAAATTAGTGAAGGCAATGGTGAAATCAAGGAATGATTATGGAGGATGAAGTGGAAATTGATTGCTGGATATGAGGTCTTTGTCTTCTCTTGAAGCACCTTCTCTACATCAAACATGTATAATTTCCAAAAAGTCATGTAAACAAGAAGCATTCTCATAAGATAGAAAAGCAGAATTAATGAACTAATTGTTTACCTTATGCCTAAGGAAAGTAGCTGAAAGGAATGGAATCAAGGATGAGATATACTACAAGAATGAAGATAGAAGATATGGAAATGCAATCCTACTTTGAAAAATTGATCAAATGCTAGCTTAAATACAGTAAACTCTACATCTTTTGAAAGAAATATAAATTTGTGTTTTGGGGGTTGCATAAGTGTCCCTTCCTCAAATCATGATCCCAGAGGGAAGAAGTGAGGCCAAGACACCTGCTGACAGCCTTGTGGTGCTTCTTTTATCCCTGTCAACCTGCTATTGATCAAGTAAGGCACAAATGGATGAAAACTAATAAACAACCAATCAAATCTACACTACTTGCAATGAAAATACCTCTAAAGACAAAATAACAATGAAGCTATGAAACTAAGTTAAACATAAAGATACAAAAGAGGAGCCTTGGCTTCTAGGGTTGGGCCCTAACCCAAGAGCTTCAACCCTCTAAGTTAACTCAGTGCTGGCTCAAAAAAAAACTCATTCTTATTACCAAAACAAAAAAAAATACATCAAAATCTTCCACAAGTCTGGAACTCAAAAATACTTAGAGTTTTTCAAGAAAAAATCGAATCCTAATGAGGCTATAGGCCTCTCTACTTATACGACTGAAGTCCCCAATGAATTCCTTAAAATTATGGAGGCTTGGCTCCCAAACTTCAGATAAACTAGCTCTTTGTCTCTCACTTGCTCAGCTTCCTTCTAATCCTCATGACTTGGCTGCTTGCACTCCAAGCTGGTGTGATAAATGGAGGAATATTTGAATGGGGGAGAAGTAAATGAGGAGGATTTACCTCCTAAAATCCCTCTCCCTTGTCCCATTCGATTTTCAACCTTAGTCTTTGCCAAAATTTCTTGATTTTCTCCTTCAAACCTACATTCAATGCATATTAGTCCACTAGGCATGATATCCCACTCTAACTCATCTCATAAACAAAATATAATAAAAAACATGTAATAAGTTGTGAGAAAAGTTAGTTTCACTAAGCTAGGAGATGAATTAAGGCCCATATAATTACCCAATGATGAGACTCATCATCACCCTCCTACTGAAAGTGTTTCTCATCCTCTGAGCAACTGAATCAATATCCATATCCTTCATGGCTCTAGTGGCCTCCCTAACATCCCATGCCTCTGCTGTGGTTTCCTCTTCTTGTTCATATAAACATACTTTCTTTTCTACCTCCTCCCACTGCCTCTTTTCTTTTTCTTCCCTACTTCCTTCTAGCGTTCCTAAGAGTAGTGGTGGAGCAAGTTTCAAGCCAATCCAATTGACTTTGAGCCTTTGCATGCATTGCTTGTACATGGGTGTCCTATTCAGTGCCTCTCTCATTCTTTGAGGAGAGTGGTATTCTCTTATCTTTAAACTGTATGACAATGTGTTCCATCTCATGAGGTAAGCATGTATGTTGTCATCCCCTAACAACAATGTCCTCAAAATGTGAAATTGCTTGCTCTTGGGCAACAAGATACCTAGTTGCAAGCTAAGGATAATTTGCAATTAAATTATGTGTGCTGATGATAGCCATTGGATTTGCCTGCTCAAGTCTAATCACAAGAGGTTTTGTTTGTTCTCTTTCCAATGTCCTTTTCATTTCTATAACCCTTGCTTCCTCATGGTTCATCCATGATGTCAAAGCCATCAACTATAAATCTACTAGCTTTCCATTAGGGTCCCATACATTCATGTCTGTTAAGGCCATATTATGAAAATAAAACTCAGAGATCTTGGCCCTATCTTCTAGTGTGCTCTGATCACAAAGATCAATGAACTGCCTATAGTCTTGAAACGGCATAGTGCCTCTCTATGCTAGGGTCTTGATCTGGAACTGCAACCACTATTCCTTGAGGTATAGGGCATAGGATTTAGTTGGCATCCTACACTAGATTGCTTCCAAAGAGAGACAACCATACATGCCAATTGGTTCTCCCTTTCTTGCAGTTGTCCTTTCAACCATGCATTTTCTGTCTCTAAATAATTTCTCATTTTGGCCTCTTTGTCTCTCAAGCTACTTAATTCTCTGCCCATATCCTTGAGCTTATCCTCCTTGTGACCAATGTCTTCCACCTTGATCTGAAAATGGGGCTCTTAGGCTTCTTGTCTAACTTACAAGAACCTATCCCACTTCCAAAGCTTTAAATTTTCCCAAATCTTAATGATTAACCAATGCGAAATTAAGAAATGCTTGAAAATATAGGTGTATGCTTGTATTTGTTTTTTACTGTTAAGTGCTTATGTTCATTTGTGTATGCTGATGTGAAACACAAATAACAGAAAATAAAGCAGTAATCAACAAACCCATAACACAAAAATATAATATGGAGTTCACCCTGATATCTTAGGCTACGTCTCCTTGAGCTCTAATCAACTTGATTAGGCTCTCTAGGATAATGGCTTCAATTATTTTACAAGTGCTACACTTAACTCCATTGGTTTATAGCTGAACCAATGGGCTTAGAATGCCATCTTACCCCTGGCTGTCCTTGTTCTACAGATAGGTCTAGGCTTCTCTGGACTTGACTCCTTCAGTCAGTGCTCTGAGCTTCTCAAGCTTCTGGCTTCTCTGACTCCCTTAGAATTCTGCATTTGTCTCTGGAACTCCTTCTCCTGTCTTCAACACACCTCAGACAACCAGCCACAGCTCGATCATTCGATCTCCTACTGTGCTGCAACTTCATTGCAACCTTTTGGCTCTTTAGAAATCTATTAGAGCTCTCTGGCTCTGCAGCTCTACCTCCAACCTCTGGTGGCTTTGCCTATTACAGTGAGCTTAATTTGAGTCTCACACAACATATACAATCCATACGACTGTACTTGGGTTCCCTAAGTCTCTATGGAGTACACAGACTCTCTGGACTACTCTTTGTCTTTGTCTTAACCCTGGCTCACTTGCTGCCTTTGCTTCTTCAGGTCAGCTCAGCTCTAGTTTCTCTGCTTCCAGGTTTGCTTACTGCTTCCTGGGCTACCCCCTTCTTCTCTATCAGCATGTGGCTTTAAATCCAATCTACTTTCTCCATGTTTGTTTCCACTTCTTTGCTTTTTGGTTCCCTACCTCTATTTGTTCGAATCCCTTCTTTCTGCGGTTATAGTAACTGCATAACGCCTTATGGGGAGGTGGCCCCTTATTCCTTTAACGGATGAGCATGTCAGGTTCACCAGAAACACTTGATCGTTTGAAATAGCCATTATTTCCGTTTACTCTAAGAATGCCCGCAAAACATGAATCTCTGCCAACTCATCATCCACGTCGGACTTCAGAATCCCACACAATCTCCTTTATAACTTCATCAAATCTGGTCATCCATCGGTTCACATCTCCACCATTGATCTAGACCCTCCAAATCCTACGGTCATCACACATATCGGGCAGATAACTTGCTCGATGTTTACCCGTCTGATGTGATCGATTTTCTCTCTCTTCCACCAGACACCTGTCACTCGCTGTGTGGCATCGGGCGGGACTCGATCTAAACTGCTTATCGCTCGAAGCCCTTCTGATATCCTGCTAGTTTTCTATGGAATCCTGCCTCGAATGAAACTGAAAAACTTTCCGCTACATTTCATGATTTTTTGAGTCTGGGCTCATGTGGCTCTCCTTCTTCGAGGGGTTTTCCCTGCAATATGTGATTAGCGACTTGTTGCTAATCACATATCAAATTCCTCCCCCGTTGACTCAAATCATCGCTAACTTTGCTAATTCACGATAGTGTGCATTACCATGGTCTGTTGCTCTACACGCTTGATCGATGACCCTTGTTGATCCACGTTGATTGCAGTTAGCAATTGTCATGAGGATTCCTCTGATAAGCTTGATCTTCACAATATTTTTAATTTTTGGCATCAATTATAGAGGGTTCATGAAGACTTAGAGAGTTTCAGGATCCATTCTGGTTCACGCCTTCCCACTAAAAGAACATTTAGTCCACCAAAATATTGATATACTGTTACACTAAAAAATGTCACCTTGACTACTTACAGTTAGTATGGCTCCAATCAACAAGTCATGCTACCCTCTTAGGCAAGTCTCATGCCTCTGTTATCCATCTCAAACTCAAAGAAGAGAGAAAGTCTTGTAAAAATCATGTTTATCTCTGGGGTCGCAGGTTCTCTCTAGCCTTACCTGCGGGGACGCTGATCATGTTCACAAAATATGCGTCCATGGACGCTCTGTATGTTAAGGGACAGGTGCGTCCCTCTGTAAAAGGCAAAATGCGCGAGTTTTATCTTGAAAAAGTTACTTGTGGTTACTTCTAGAACATTCTAGAGGTCGGTTTGATGAAATGGATGCGCCTCCAGTTGGTTCATGTATCTCTATTAAGGGGGAACCTATCCCATTCATAAGGGAGCTATCCCACCCATAGAGGGGGATGATCCCATTGATAGTGGACCTGAATAACCTCTTTACAGCACTATAAATGAAGGCACCGGCACCGGCCTTACAGGATGCGACAGCAGAAGTACTAGCCGATTTGGAGCATGATCTAGAGCGTCTCACGGCAGATATACCTGAGACTACTATGGATGACATTCCAATGAGGCTTCAGCGCTTCGTGGTTGCAGTCCCTGGACCGTTTAGGAGATTTCTGCGCAAGATAGCCCGCGCAGTGGTGTCGTACAGAGAGCACCACCAGTGATTGACTAGTCACTTTTGTAGTCACATGTGACATTTTTGACTTTTTGCACTATCATTTTGCCGATCATAAGGTGTGTTAAACCTATGGTCGAAGACGATGTATATATGAAAAATAAAAAAAATACATAATTAGAAAACTTGTGAAAATGAAAGTACCTCTGTCATCCCATTGTTCTCCCTGTGGAAGAACCATGTCCGGATCACCTCTGAAATCCATTCCGGCATATGGAAAGTCTTGTATCACAAAAAGCTGGCCCTCTAGCCAGTCGAAGTAACTGTCTGAGAATCGAACCACTGCAGCACCCTCGTCAGGATGCCGGGCCATTACCGCAACCCATCGAACAAGCTTTGGCTCCCGAGGACCCAAGTCATCAACTGTGAGTTGCTGAGGGATCAGCATAGGAACTCTCTCCAAGGCAAAGCTCACGACTAGAGGCCCATATCCAAAAGTCTTTAATCGTCCGTTCTTTGCCTTGGTTAGTTGGCTCTTCATATGAGCCGACACAGCTTCGCACCAGTTGAAGATGGTGCCTTGGTAACAGTCAACTGCCATCCGCATTTGGGATCCGGAAGCAATGTGCAAGGCGGCCGCGCCACAAATCCTAGTGACCGTAAATGCAATAACTCTAAGTTCCGCCAGAGCGATGTGCTTTATCTCCACGCCCTTTTTATGGCGAGTCCCTGGTCTGCACCACTCCTCGCGGAGATCATCAAGGGATTGGCCACCCGGCCTGGTCCCCGCAAGGTTGAGTTGCTCACCTCTGTTTGGCAAGCCAGTGAGAAAGTATACATCCGAGGGCTCTATCTCGAGCTGGTGCCCTCCAATGTAAAAACATTGATCTTGAACGTTCCATCGCTCAACTAGCCATTCCAAAAATCTTACCTGGCCCCTCATGCCCGGTATGGTCCAATATTTGTACAATCCACATGTTCTTAAGGCATCCAGAGAGGGTTGGTGGTTAATCGCAGCTTCATCGTCTTCTACGTGCTCTCTCTCTCTCCAGTCCAACATGTTTTGGCCCCTGCACATCAAAAGAGTCAATTAGAAATTAATTTGAGAAAATTTGGTGGTTTTTTGAGAGAGTTAGGGTTTTAAAATGCGCCCTTTGCGGAAGACGCACCCCGGCTTTTTAGCACAGGGCGTCCGGACGCAGCTCGCCTGAAGGCGGACCGCGTCCCCAGACCTTTTTCCCGTGTGAGAAAAAGTCGGGGGACGCGGCCCACCCGAAGGGCACCTGCGTCCGCCGAGGGGCGCATTTTGAACCCAAAACCCCCCCAAAAAATGAAACAGAGACCAAAAACAAAAAACTAAACGGATAAAAATGAAGAGTGGGATGTGTAAAATACCTCGGTGAAGCGGCGTTCGATTCCGACAGTCAGATTTTCCGCAGCAACCACGGGAAGTTTCTTGTCAAAAGCTCCTTTTTCAACCTCAACAGTGAAACGGTAAAATGACATGGTAAAAGGTCTTTTTATAGGTTTTTTGGATGAATTAGTTCATTTTTTACCATGAAAAGATGTTTTCAAATGTATTTTTGCCTATTTTAAACAGGTATGAGTAATGTGTCGCTTTTGTGCAGGACGAAGGGATTTCAAGGGAAATTGTAATTTTTCACAAACAAAATTTCAGAGTCATCTTTTCAGCCCTTTTCTGACTCCTAAAACATGAAAAGATCGCCGAGTGTTTCTTTTTCACTCGTTAAAACGGAATTAAAAGACGGTCCCCTTTTAGCTCTTTTCTGACCGTAAAATCAGGAAAAGATTGCCGGGTTTTTGTCGTTTCAAACTCGATAAGGAAATAAAACGACGTGTCTTTGATCGCTTTTTACTTTTCAGGTCAACGATACTATTATGAAAGTACTCCTTGGTCGAAAGATCAAGCGGTTCCCCCAGGTATTATTTTATACTTTTTCGGGCTTGAGGGACACAAATATACGAAAAAGTTCAACGTGGAGTTTCCTTAAGTTTTTCAGACTCTCTAAAAATGAAAAACGCCGAGTTTCTCCTATACTGGGCTCGTTAAACTTTTACAGTAAAGGACCTGTTCAATTACAAACAGGAACGAACCACTCCTTCCTAGGGTTCGCATTTAAACTAGGTTGGACTCGTCCGAAGGATGAGCTTATAATCAAGCATATGTTATCCTCCTCAAGCTTGTTAAAAATAAAGAGGTACTTGCCAGAAATGGTGGGGGAAAAAAGAGAAGAATGAACCTATTTGTCACCTTTTGCCTCAGAAGAAACTTTATTACCGCTCTTGAACACGACACTTTTCATTCACCTGGATTGGGAAATCTTTTACCTCACAGTTGACTAAATCACTTTGAAAATCTTTAACCGGGTTCAGGGATCGACTTTGAGTTATTCGTCACCAAACCATCTGTTGTGTCGTTATGTGTTCAAGAGGTCTGCAAGCAAAACTTTCACCTGCAAAATACTTGTCATCCATTGACCATCCCTGAGTCAGTCCTTACAGCAACATTTCTTCAACTTGAACAATGATTTCGTGTTGCAGGCTTGCCTGCAACGGGTCGCTTTCTATCGACATCGACACATTATCTAGAAAGATGACTTAGGAATCGACAGTACCTTGAAGTCTGCATGCATCAATGGCAGGTTTCTCGCCTTTGACGTCAGTTTACATCATTGACTTTCGATCAAAGGATTCCGTGAAGTGTTCGACATCAAAACATCTATTCACATTTCACGGGTTGTGCTTGGTACTTTGAGGACCATTGACATTACTGGTGGTTTCTCTCACGCTTGCTAACAGTTTACATCATTGACTGGTAATCAAGTGGTTTCTACCATGTTCGACATCGAATCATTTAATCACATGGCTAGAATCGTACCAATTCGGGAAGTAGAAGTGAAGACCCTGGATCTAGTTTCTACCATCCAGGCTGCGAGGAGTTTTGTATTCATTATCTATGTAGACTAATCATAAACAGATGGCTGCGTCCATACTGTGTCTACAAAAGTCTATAAAAATGATGTACTGCAAGATCATTCCTATATCAGAATAGTTAGTCCATTAGTTAAAGTTTTGAATCTGAGTATGGGAATGCCTACCTCAGTGATGATATAATCTTATCCATGTATTTTGTGTTGAAAATTGCAGGTTCCAACCAGGCCATCCACAAGGCAATCCTTGAAATGATAAAGCGCTTCACCCTTCCTAGAATTACAAAACCCTATTCTATTCCAGGCTTCGCACTTTAGGGGGCAATCTGTTACACTAAAAAATGTCACCTTGACTACTTACAGTTAGTATGGCTCCAATCAACAAGTCATGCTACCCTCTTAGGCAAGTCTCATGCCTCTGTTATCCATCTCAAACTCAAAGAAGAGAGAAAGTCTTGTAAAAATCATGTTTATCTCTGGGGTCGCAGGTTCTCTCTAGCCTTACCTGCGGGGACGCTGATCATGTTCACAAAATATGCGTCCATGGACGCTCTGTATGTTAAGGGACAGGTGCGTCCCTCTGTAAAAGGAAAAATGCGCGAGTTTTATCTTGAAAAAGTTACTTGTGGTTACTTCTAGAACATTCTAGAGGTCGGTTTGATGAAATGGATGCGCCTCCAGTTGGTTCATGTATCTCTATTAAGGGGGAACCTATCCCATTCATAAGGGAGCTATCCCACCCATAGAGGGGGATGATCCCATTGATAGTGGACCTGAATAACCTCTTTACAGCACTATAAATGAAGGCATTGAGCCAGAAGGAGGAGAGGTTGGAGCTATACATTTTCTTTGGGTAAATGCTGCAGGATTTAGGTCTTCCATTAGAGCCTTTGTGAGGAGAGATTGTCTTCACTTGATTCTACTTGGGAGAGGGTGAGCTTTGTCAAAGTAGAGGAAAACCCTTGATGGACCCTGGGAGGAACTTGCACAACACCAAGGCCAGGTTGTAAGAGTTTCTTTGTTTCGTTATTAATACAAACTGGTTTATTTTTCTCAATAGCTTATGTTAATGAGTTATTTCATGTGTTCCTTGGTCTGCATGTTGAATATATGTTTTATTATATGAAATGCAAGTGCTTGGTAATTGTTTGATTGTTTGTGGTTGCAGGAATTGACTTGAAGGAGGAGCTCATCCGGATCGTCAAGAACGGACTTCAACAACAGCGTTTTGGAATAAGGTAAGCCTAAACACTTGTAGTTTTCATGTTGTAAAAGGTGTATTTAGAGAAAGATCACTCCATTTTGTCTTGTTTGTCATTAGAATGTCTTAGACTTCTAGGAAGGTCAGTCGTGTCCGCACCCTTGACAGATTCCGTGTGACATATACTGATCTGAGTAGTAAATGAGAGTAACAACACCCTCTTCTTTCAGCCTCCCTACACTTGCCTTTGCATATTGCCTTTGAACCAAAATCTCTGACCACTTCCCTTCTTAGATGGGTTTGTCGTCTCGGGAAGAACAATTTTCCTCCTTGACTTCATGCAGAACTTCTGTTGTGAAGTTTACAAAAGGTAGTTTGAACTTCTTTGCCTTGATCCTTGATCCAAGGTGGCTCAAATGAATGTGAAGTACATATGCTCCACAAAACTTTCATTTGTACCTGTTGGAAAAGCAATCCATTTCAAAGGTCCCTCCTTTGTTTGCACATCAGCATCAATATGTGAATCTTCCTGAAACACATCAATCATGGAATCTTTATTTCCATCCCTGCTATTTTCTTTTTCCACCTTCTCCTTCAACTTTGGTCGAAGTAGTGCTGGATTCAAAGTCCAACACTTTTCAGCAAGATGCCCTTGCTTATGGCAGTAAGTGCAACACATGTGCATCCTTTTGATAGCATGATTTGCCTTGTCCTATGGACCTTTGGCTGCTTTCTTCTTTTCCTTCAAAAGTTTCCTGTATGTGGACATCCTCTTCCAACATCTAGAAACATAATGGTTATCCAAACCACAAAAGGAACATGAAATTCTTTTTCCATGCTTTAAAAAATCAAAAGGAATGTGTTTAGAACTAGATTTATACCTGCCTCTTTCACCTTTATTGCCTTCATGAGGAGGTGAAGCAAATGAAGGAGTGGCTCCCTTTGGAACACCATCAAACTCTTCAAGGTTGTTAGAGTCTCCCAAAATCTCTGGTTCAAGTATGTGCTTCTGAACACCTGCATCTTGCAATTGATGTTTCAAGCTATTGCATTCCTCTTGGATGCAACCTTCACACTTCTAAGGTAGAGGACATGAAATGAAACTTCTTCTTGGGACTGTTTCTCTACCTTTCATCGCAGCTTTGGAATTCTCTCCATAGGACTATGCATAGCCAAGACCCAAATATTTAGGCCTTTCCTCAACCATTATTGGCTCAACAATACCTTGTGCATTTATTCCCAATCTTTTTCCTTCATAGCCCATCTTGGACATTAGCTTGCAGCCTATGCCTCTGGTTTGTTTTTCAAAAGAACCAATATAAGCATTCTTAGAAGAATTTGAAGAGAAACAGGAATGGTTTACCTCTTCTTCAAGCTAATACTTGGCCAAGGCTTCTTTGGCAACAAAGAGTTGTGACTCCAACTCATGCACCCTTTTCAAGTTCATATTTGCAATATGAAGTTGCCTCTCCATTTCCTGCAATTTGTCAAAAAGAAGCTACTTCTATTTCTCTACAGAATTCAACTGCTCTCTAAGTATGCTTCTCTTCCTTCCCTCCTCATACATTTCTCTCACCATATCCATCATGGTGGACAAGTCTTGCTTCATGTCTCCATTAAAGGAACTTGTGAAGAAAGAAGAATTTGAGGACTCACTTGTAGAAGTTGTCATTTTCAAAGTGCACAAAAGAACTTCAAACAAGATTATTAAAGAGCTTATTCAGTAACCTCTTGCAACAACCTTTTGTGCTTCAAGGATTTCCCTGAGGTCATTTGGTAGAGAAGAATGCCTTCAACCCTTCTTCCTTCTTGTCCTTCCTAGACTAAGCTATCCATAGATTTCCTTCACCTCTGCAAACTCAAACAATAGTCAGTCTGCAACCAAGCATACAATCAATGAGGCAATCAATCCTTGACTGTCCAAAAACCTTTCAGACAAGCATTTTCATACAACCTTCTTTGAAGGTGGGGTTTGTTAGCACTCCAAGAAACTCTCCTAGGTTGTAAATCAAAGATGCTTGGTAACATGTAATCTTCAATATTGTTCTTTGACCTATTGGAATAAATGATGGTTTGGATCAAGTTAGATAACCATTTCCACTCTATTCTCACTCTAGACATGCATGAACACCCTCAGCAACACAAGGCTTTAGACCACCAATGCTAAATAGTTTGTAGATTTAATGGATAGATGGAGAATACTGATAGTACGAGCAGATTGCATACATGAACATATATGAATGGATAGCTATAGGCAGCAAATGAACTTACTGACTAGACTGGCAGATGCATATATAATAACACATAAAAATGGCTAGCTACAGGCAGCAAAGAAGCTTGATAATCTAATCTGTCAAAGAAGAGATAAGATGATAGTTATTTGGCCTTACACATGCAAAAAACCTGAACAAACTATTCAAGTGCAAGCATAGAACAGCATAAAGGGAGTGGACATTGAACATCTAATGGAAAAAGAAGCTTATATTTCTTAGAATGAAGATGAGAAGCTTGAATAAACAGAGGAGGAATAATCTCCAAAAGTTGAACCTCTATTACATCTTACTAACAATTATTTATAGCTTGTTTACAATGATCCTGAGCCTTTTGAGGCTTCAGGGGTCTTAATCTACCTGATATGCATTGTTAACTGATTCGATGCCTTCTAGGTAAGCATGGCTCGACAGTTTTCCTCTTCTGACAGAGGGATAACTGCATTAAGATATTTTGGGTAGTTGTTGCGCTATCTGGGAGCTTTCTTGGGCTAGAGATGCCCCATAATGTTTGTTAGGATGGTTGTTGCACTGGCAGGACTGTTGATGTGGTTGTTGCGCTATTGGAGCTCCCTGAACTTGTTTGATTTGGCTGTGTGGCACGTTGTGGCTCCATGATTGCTGCTCGGCCTCTGTCTCCCGGTAGTTATTTCCCGGCAACTATCTCCTCGGCGTTGTTATATGGTGAAATAGGTCTTGGGGCCTTTGAAACCCCTCTAAAATGTGGACAGTGACTGGTCTGTGTTTAATACAGAAAAATGATGAAATACTGTGAACTCCCGCCTTCTCTGTGTATTTTGGAAATACATGAAAAATACTGAAGAAACAGGAAAAATCAGCCTTGGCGGACTTGAAAAGTCTTCAAACATGGCATATATATCTATCGGGTCCACCCTTTGGGTCACTGTCGCAAGTTGCATGTGGCCTGGTCCCTTTGTTCCCTTTGTATTTTGAAATAGTCGAAAAACACAGGAAATAGATGAAAAAAATTTGGGTGGACTTCAAATTCCCTATATTCCACCTCCCAGACCCTTTCGGGTCCGGGCTTCATCACTATTGGCACTACCAGGCTTCCTTTGTATTTCGTTAAAATAATGAAAATACGCTAAAAACATTGAAAAATGCTTGGGCGTGGACCTCAAATATTATAGAATATTTTCATAATGCCGTCGGGTCTGGCCTTATCGCATCGCACATAGGAATATGTAAAGGTCTCGCCCCTTTGGTCAACACCAATGCGATAATTCGATGTGATCTGATCACAATCGCATATCGCTATATGTAAAGGCCCTGCCCCTTTGGTCTTCCCTATCTACGATCCGCCGATGTAATTTGGGCTATTGATCTGCGTATGCGATTGATGGTCCTCATTTAATCCCTAATCGCCATCACCATCGCCCCATGGTTTGCGTCAATTTGCCTCCGTCGATGCAACCCACTGATTAGATATGGGTTGTTGATCGGCCAGATCTAATGACTGCTATGCCTTCTCATTTTAAGCCTGTGATGTTGGAATTTTAATGGTTTTCAAGCATTTCCTACCTCCCAATAGTGTATTTCCTCCCCTTTAAGGGCTTTCCTCCTTCAACCATTTTGATTTCGAATGACCCTTAAGAGGATTTTGAAGAATTTTGGAGCACACTTGGATCCTTTGGGATAATTCTTAAGCAAGTTTGGAGACTTTTAGGACATATATGGATCCATTTTTGGGCCGTTTGCCTCCAAGGCTAACATTGGCTCCTTCTGGGGATGAAAGCCTCCCTGTGAGGTTTCAAGAACTGCAAATCAATGCCTTTCCTGTAAAAATAAAATTTAAATCTTCTTTCTAGCGTTCCATTGGGCATGGAGTCTTTTTAGCATAAAAAAAAAACTGAAAGAAAAACATATTTACAATACCAAGGATTTAAGGCCTTAAATGAAATAGAGTTTCAAGAACCGCCCATTTACTGGGCTACCAAATGCATCTTCTCCTTCCAGATTGTGCAGGATGAATGTATTGTTGTGCCGAACTTGAGCAATGACAAAAGGACCTGTCCACAAGGAGTCAAACTTGCCATGATTACCTCTCTTTTCTTTAAATGCATCCCATTTAAGCACCCAATCACCAACTTGGAACTTGTCCACTTTTTCCTTCTTGTCAAAAGTTTCTTTGATTGCCTTCTGATGAGCCTTTGATTTATCAACCAGCTACTCTCTTATCTGATGTAGTTCAACCAGGTTATTCATTCTTCTTACCATATCATTCTCTTCATCTTGTTCTTCTTGCAAGAACTTAGCCACAAGGAGGATGAGCTATATGGGGAAAACAACATCAGCACCATAAACCAGTTTGAATGGAGAATTACCTATGGACTTTTTGATGGTAACTCGGTCAATCCATAGTGCAAACTTCAGCTTGGAATCCCATCTCTTTTTGTTGTCCTCTAACAGTTTCTTGATTACCCTTACCAGGCTCTTGTTAGATGATTCCACTAGGCCATTACCTTGAGGATAATATGAGGTAGAATGCACCACTTGAATGCCCATGGATTCAATCATTTCCATCAATTCTTTTGCCTTGAACATTGTTGCATTATCAGTGACTAGTTTGGTTGGGCAACCAAATCTAGTGAAAATATTCTCATTCAAGAACTTTATGACAACTTGATGACTGGCATTATTAGTGGGTATAGCCTCAATCCACTTGGTAAAATAATCAGTGGCTAATAAGATCCATTTGTGTTGGCCACTAGAATGTGGGTTGATCTCACCTATAAAGTCCAAGCCCCACTGCTGGAAGGGACCATTGACATGTATTGGCTTTAAGAGAAGATATTTTAGCTGTTGTCTTCCTACAAACCTCTGAAATTTGTCACAAGCTTTTACAAAAGAAAACACATCAAAGAACAAGGTAGGCCAATAATATCCAACCCTTAAGATTTTGTGAGCTATGGTTTTCCAATAATGATGCACTCCACAAATTCTAGAATGAAACTAGTGTATGCCTCCAGAGATTGTTATTTATCTAGACACCTCAAGAGGATTCTTGATGGGTCTTTCTAATAAAGCAGATTTTTATTAATGTAGAATTTGGCTGATCTAAGTTTAATGGCACGAGCTTGACTTGAGCTAATTCCTAGAGGGACTTCTAGCTTTTGCAAAAAATGAACGATGTTGTAATACCATTCACATGTGACTAGATTTTCAGCCAAAGACTGATCCTGCTTTTTCTCTTCTGTTGCTCCCTCTGCCTGCTCATAATCTAAATTCAGACCCATGGAATTTATATCTAACAAGCTACAATTTTCCTCAGCCATAAGTTTAGCCAAGCCCTGGCCTTTGACGATCATAGTGGGCTTCACCTCTATGTTAAACTCTATGAATTTTGCAATCCATTTAGCTCTCTGCCCATCAATATCTGGCTGAGTTAAGACATCCTTTATTGAGGCTAAAGGTACATATGCAACTAATTGGAATGCAAAATATAAATTTTAAATGCCTTTAAAGACTTTATGAGACCATAAGCTTGTTTTTCAATAAGGTCATACCTTAGTTCAACATCCCTTAAAGTTTTGTTGAAAAAGGCCACAGGGTGCTCTATGCCTTCATCATTTTTCTGCAACAGAACTATTGCAAGTGTATCGTAAGAGGCAAAAGAGAAGATACAAAAATCCTTAGTGTAATCTGGGTTGATTAGAGTGGGAGCTTCCATGATAGCTTACTTGATGGCCTCAAAAGAGCTTCTTGAATCATATTTCCATTTTATTTCTGCTCCTTTCTTTAGCATGGAAGTGATGTGCTTTACAAGCTCTGCAAAGTTTGGCATTAACCTCCTAACGAAGTTAATCTTACCCAAGAAGGATTGAATGTCCATTTTTGACCTTGGGATGGACAATGTCTGAATGGATCGAACCCTAGCTGGATCAATCTTCACATCTTTAGCAGAAACAATATGTCCCAGAAGTTTTCCTTCTTCTAGAGAAAACTGTGACTTCTTTGGGTTGACTGAAATTCCAAACTGTTTGCACTTTAGGAAGACCTTCTTCAAATGTTGTAAATGGTCTTTGTGTTTGTTGGAGAAGACTGTTATGTCATCAAGATAAATAAGGACAAACTTGTCCTTCTCTCCCACAAAGTTTATGTCCATGGTCCTTTGGAAAGTAGCCCCAACATTCATCAGTCTGTAAGGCATATTTGAGTACATGAAAGTGCCCCAAGGAGTAGTGAAGGCAGTCTTTTCCTGATCTTTAGGGTGTACATCAATCTGATTGTAACCTGAAAATCCATCTAAGAAATACATGACTCTAGCCCTTGAAACTCTTTGCAGCAAGTGTTCCATCTTGGGCAGGGGATAGTTATCTTTTTTAGAGCACTTGTTCAAATTTCTGAAGTCAACACAAAGTTTTATTTCTCCATTTTTATTTCTTACCACCACAAGGTTTGCTATCCACTTTGAATACCTTAGGGGCACTATAATTTTGGCATCCAATAGCTTCTTGATCTCTTTCTCAATCAAAGGAAATAAGAAAGGGGTGGTATTCTTTTCCAATGGGATCTTATTCTGAGTGATATCTACATCATAGGTTTTAATATCGCTGTATTCCCAGGAAAAAATGTCATTGAATTTCCTCATAAGGGTGCAATACTCGGAATTTTGAGCAGAGGACAAATGCGTGGACAGATTTATGTTTTTTGGATGGGTTGGGCTCCCTATATTATGTTTACAAATAGCGGATTCATTTTCTATTTCGGAAGGCTTATATGACACATCATTTTGGTCGAAAATCTTCTCTAGAGGCACCAATCCTTTTGGTATGTGATTACTAGGCAGCTGGACGATGCTTCGTCAGTCGATCTTTCTTTTTAGCTTGGGCTGGCCGCATTCTCCCGTGGCTTGATTTTCCTGATCGATGCGTGTTCTAGAAAATTCCTCCACGACTTGCAAAAATATGTTAATTTCCTCATCGTCTTCAAAAACCCTCCAATATTTGACATTGTCAGGCAGAGACAGTCTGTATTTTACCTGAACTTCGTATGTCAATTTAGGAGGCAAAGGAGGAATAAACATGCTAGTAGAGACAGCGAGGGAGTTGGCAAGCTGGTTCTTCATTCTTAGAATATAAGAAATGTTGAAATCATTAAAAGAATCCTTGAGCCTCCATACCTCATCTCTATATGCTTTCACCTTGGATGCTTAGCTTGGAATGTTTTATTTACCTGTTGAATAATGAGGTCTGCATCTCTGAACACTTTCAGGCCTTTGATACCCATTTCTTTAGCAGCACTTAAGCCTAGAATTAAAGCTTCGTATTTTGTGATGTTGTTTGTGACTTGAAAGGTTATTCTGAAAGATAAATTAATGTATTATTGTGTTGGGGACACAAGGACCACACCTGCCCCTGTAGCTTCTTTGGAGCAAGCCCCATCAAAAAACATATCCCAAATTTGTGGGTTTTCTTCCTCAGCGATATGGCAAACTAGTTTCCTGAGGTGCGTGGAGGCCAACTGAGATTCTTCAATATGAAGGATACAAGCTCCAAAATCAATGTCGATAGCATATACGGGATGATTGGTGGGATTCTCTTCATCGCTGATTATATAAGCCAATTGCGCCTCTCTGTATAATCTGTTGATTTCACCTCTAAAAACTGGGACAGTAGCATAGGAAAAATCATTTTGTAATGATCCACCTAATCTCTTGATCCAACCTCTTGAAAGTAACATGCCAAACTTGGGAGGTACATCTACTACCACTATGTCCATCATCATGCTTTTCATAGGCAACTGAGACAAAGTGATGGCTAGGTCCTTGATTAACCCTAGACATTTCACTTTTCTAGAGTCAAAAGAAAACAGGTCATGATAAGGCTTAGTGATGTCAAGACCCAACTCATCCATGACAACCTTGGGCATTAGATTATGGCTGGCTCTAGTGTCCAAAAGGAAGTTGTGGAGTATTTTATCATGAATAGTCGGAGAGACATAGAATGATGGGGAGTTGTCTTCACAGTTTTTAATCATTGGGCTGGGGATAACAACTGGCTTGTCACCTTGCATATTTACATAGTTGGTAGAGGCTTGGATGGCTTTAGGTTCAAGGACCTCAAGGATGGATCTTTTGAAGGACTCATTCTTCACTAGTTCAATCAGAGGCATAGGTATTCTTAGCTTCTGAATTTCTGATTGAAAACTGAAAGGAGAAGGGGACTTGTCGAGGCCTCTTACCTCATCAGCTGGAGCTTTGAGGATGATGGGATCAACTGCCAGTTGTTTTCTCTTATTAGTTTGTGGTACTGTAGGGACAAAAAATCTTTGAACAGGAGTTTCCTTGGAATTATTTATCTTCAACCTTAAATTATATCTTTGCTGATCTACAACTTGTAGAATAGCTTCACCTTCCCATTCCTGGCTGATTTGGTCATTGCATAATGACTTTTCATACGCAACTGAGGTCAAAAAGGAAGCATTGCCTTTGTCTTCTAGGCAGTGGATCTCATTATTTTCTTTGAACTGCTCTTCTTCCATGACTGCATTTTGAAAAGGAGCCTTCACCCTTTGGTCTTCATTTGCATTTTTGTTTCTTTGCAAAATCCGCAACTGCTCATTCATTCTTCTATATGGATTTGGACATGGATTTCTTGGGGCAAAGGTATTAGGCATTCTTCCTTTCCCAGGTTGTTGCTCAACCTTCAATTTAGATATTTCAGAGGCTAATGACTTGGTCATTTTAGTCATTTTATCTATCTTAGGATCAGAGGATTATGAAGACTTTCCCCTCTGTCTTCTTCTATCAACATTTCCCTTGAGTTTCTCTGCAACCATGATGTTTGATTCCACTTCCAAGGCTGCATCCTACATGTTAGCCAAAGTAGCACATCACCTCTCTCTCAACAGTAGGTAGAAGTCAAAATCAAAAGCACTAGCATAGGTGAGTTTAGTAGAGGTAGTAGTAGGTTTTACTTCAACTCGAATATTGTTGTACATATGATTAAACCTTTTATTGAAATTAGACATCAACTCACCATTTTATCTCTTTAAGTTTCCAAACTCAATGTGGTAGTAGAGGAGGTCCTTTTTATCCCCCAATGTTTGAGAAATGCATCATATAAAGCTTCGATATCTGCTATAGATCTTGCGGTTAGTTCTCTGAACCATTTTCTAGCCTCTCCATCTAGGCTTTGGACAAAGACTCTCATCCACACATCATCTTCACTAATGTCTAGATTATCAGCATAGCTATAGAATGAATAAGATGTTCTTTAGCAATAACACCTTCAGTTCCAGTGAATTTAGGCCTATATTTCTGATATTCTCTAGTAGGCATGGCATTCAAAGGGGTGGGGAGTATTAGAGGTCCATACCTAGAAGCTATGATTCTTTCCATTTTGGTAGGTTCTTGTGGACTTGCCATAGCTGTGGTAGCTAAAAGAGTACCAACAATCTGAATGATAGAGGGTTGAGGAGTGACTGACAGGACTAAAGGAGTATGATGGATAGGAGGTGAGGTTTCCTTTGGGCTTAAAGCAAAAGGAGAACCTAAAGAATAAGGAGCTTTATGAATCTCTGAGAGTTTTTCTTGACTGCTAGTATTAGATGCTATACTCTCAACATGCATTTGTTCTATTACAAGCCTTTCTTGTAGAGATATAGGAGATTGTTTAGGTTTACCTGAACCTAATGCTCCTTTCTGCAATACCTTTATCTCTTTGATGATTTTTTTAGGATCAGGTATTGGGTCAGCGTGTAGCTTTTGAGGATTTCTCTGAGTATGCCTTATAAACTAAGCCAGAACTATGAAGTGGAGTCGCTAAGAGGTTCGGCCTCCAGTAGAGTCACCAGATAGATGATTACAACCAAAAATGTGCCTAGACTTTGTCTATCATCAAAGCTGGATCTGTGTCGTTTCCCAGGGAAGCTGAGCTTCAGTTTCCTTTCCCCGGCAGTGGCGCCAATTATGTTAGCACTCCAAGAAACTCTCCTAGGTTGTAAATCGGAGATGCATGGTAACATGTAATCTTCGATATTGTTCTCTGATCTATTGGAATAAATGATGGTTTGTATCAAGTTAGATAACCATTTCAACTCTAGTCTCACTCTAGACATGCATGAAAACCCTCAACAACACAAGGTTTTAGACCACCAATGCTAATAGTTTGTAGATTTAATGGATAGATGGAGAATACTGACAGTACCAGCAGATTGCATACATGAACATATATGAATGGATAGCTATAGGCAGCAAATGAACTTACTGACTATACTGGCAGATGCATATATAATAACACATATAAATGGCTAGCTATAGGCAGCAAAGAAGCTTACAAATATAATATGTCAAAGAAGAGATAGGATGACAGTTATCTGGCCTTACACACACAGAAAGCCTAAACAAACTGTTCAAGTGCAAGTGTAACAGCATAAAAGGAATGGACATTGAACATCTAATGGCAAAAGAAGCTTATATTTCTTAGAATGAAGATGAGAAGCTTGAATAAACAGAGGAGGAATAATCTCCAAAAGTGGAACCTCTATTACATCTTACTAACAGTTATTTATAGCCTGTTTACAATGATCCTGAGCCTTTTGAGGCTTCAGGGGTCTTAATATGCCTGATATGCATTGTTAACTGATTCAATGCCTTCTAGGAAATCATGGCTCGACAGCTTTCCTCTTCTCATAGAGAGATAACTGCATTAAGATATTTTGGACAGTTGCTGCACTGTCTGGGAGATTTCTCAGGCTAAAGATGCCCCATAATGTTTGTTAGGATGGTTGTTACGCTGGTAGGATTGTTGATGTGGTTGTTGTGATGTTGGAGCTCCCTGAACTTGTTTGATTTCGTGGTGTGCCGCGCTATGGCCTCATGATTGCTACTCGGCCTCTGTTTCCCAGTAATTATTTCCCGACAACTATCTCCTCGGCACTATTATACTATGAAATAGGTCTTAGGGCCTTTGAAACCCCTCTAAAATGTGGATAATGACTAGTTTGTGTTTAATACAGAAAAATGATGAAGTACTGTGAAATCTCGCCTTCTCTGTGCATTTTGGAAATACATGAAAAATACTGAAGAAATAGGAAAAATCGGCCTTGGCGAACTTGAAAAGTCTTCAAACATGGCATATATATCTATCGGGTCCGCCCTTTGGGTCATTGTCGCAAGTCGCATGTGGCCTGGTCCCTTTGTTCCCTTTGTATTTTGAAATAGCCGAAAAACATGGGAAATACATGAAAAAATATTTTTGGGTGGACTTCAAATTCCCTATATTCCACCTCCCGGACCCTTTCGACTTCGGGCTTCATCGCTATCGGCACTGTTAGGCTTCTTTTTTATTTCATTAAAATAGCAAAAAGACTCTAAAAATATTGAAAAATGCTTGGGTACGGACCTCAAATATTATAGAATATTTTCATAATGCCATCGGGTCCAGCCTTATCACATCGCACATAAGAATATGTAAAGGCCCCACCCCTTTGGTCAGCACCGATGCGATAATGCAATGCGATATGATCGAAATCGCATATTGCTATATGTAAAGGCCCTGCCCCTTTGGTCTTCTAGATCTACGATCCACCGATGTTATTTGGGCCATTGATTCGCTTATGCGATTGACGGTCCTCGTTTAATCGTTGATTGCCATCGCTATCACCCCATGGTCTACGCCGATTTTCCTTCGCCGATGCGACCCACCGATTAGATTTTGGTCATTGATCGGCCAAATCTAATGACTACTATGCCTTCTCACTTTAAGCTTGTGATTTTGGAATTTTAATGGTTTTCAATCATTTCCTGCCTCCCGATAGTGTATTTCCTCCCCTTTAAGGGCTTTCCTCATTTGACCATTTTGATTTCAAACGACCCTTAAGAGGATTCTGAAGAATTTTTGAGTACACTTGGATCCTTTGGGATAATTCTTAATCAAGTTTGGAGACTTTTAGGACATATATGGATCCATTTTTGGGCCGTTTTCCTCCAAGGCTAACAGGGTTAATCAATCTTAAGCTTTGATACCACCTGATCTGAAAATGGGGCTCTTAGGCTTCTTGTCTAACTTACAAGAACCTCTCCCACTTCCAAAGCTTTAAATTTTCCCAAATCTTAATGATTAACCAATGCAGAATTAAGAAATGCTTGAAAATATAGGTGTATTCTTGTATTTTTTTTTTTTACTGTTGAGTGCTTATGTTCATTTGAATATGATGATGTGAAACACAAATAACAGTAAATAAAGTAGCAATTCAACAAACCCATAAGACAACAATATAATATGGAGTTCACCCTGATATCTTGGGCTACGTCTCTTTGAGCTCTAATCAACTCAATTAGGCTCTCTGGGATTATGGCTTCAATTCTTTTACAAGTGCTACACTTAACTCCATTGGTTTATAGCTAAACCAATGGGCTTAGAATGCCATCTTACCCTTGGCTGTCCTTGTTCTGCAGACAGGTCTAGGCTTCTCTGAACTTGACTCTTTCAGTCAGTGCTCTGAGCTTCTCGAGATTTTGGCTTCCCTGACTCCCTTATAATTCTGCATTTGTCTCTAAAACTCCTTCTCTTGTCTTCGACACACCTCAGACAACTAGCCACAGCTCAATAATTCAATCTCTTGATGTGCTGCAACTTCACTACAGCCTCATGGCTCTTTAGAAGTCTATTAGAGCTCTCTGGCTCTGCGACTCTGCCTCCAACCTCTGGTGGATTTTCCTATTACAGTGAGCTCAATTTGAGTCTCACATAATAGATAGAATCCGTAGGACTATACTTGGATTCCCCAAGTCTCTCTAGAGTACACAGACTCTCTAAAGTACTCTCTTTGTCTTTGTCTTAACCCTGGCTCACTTGCTGCCTTTACTTCTTCAGGTCAGCTCGGCTCTAGTTTCTCTGCTTCTAGGTCTGCTTACTGCTTCCTAGGTTGCCCCCTTCTTCTTTGTCAGTCTGTGGCTTTAAAGCCAATCTGCTTTCTCCCTGTTCATTTTCACTTCTCTGCTTTCTATTTCCCTACCTCTATCCATTCGAATCCCTTCTTTCAGTGGTTACAGTAACTGCATAATGCCTTATAGTGAGGTGGCCACCTATTCCTTTAATGGATGAGCATGTCAGGTTCACCAAAAACACTCGACCGTTTGAAATGGCCGTTATTTCCGTTTACTCCAAGAATGCATACAAAACACAAATCTCTACCAACTCATCGTCCACGTCGGACTTCAGAATTCCACACAATCTCCTTTATAACTTCTTCAAATCTGGTTATCAATTGGGTCGCATCTCCGCCATTGATCTGGACCCTCCAGATCCTACGGTCATCACACATATCGGGTGGATAACACTCTCGGCGTTTACCTGTCTGATGTGAGCGGTTTTCTCTCTCTTCCACTAGACACGTGTCACTCCTTATGTGGCATTGGGCATGACTCAGTCTAAGCTGCTTACCGCTTGAAGCCCTTCTAATATCCTTTCAGTTTTCTGTGGAATCCCACCTCAGATGAAACCGAAACACTTTCCACTGCATTTCATGATTTTTTGGGTCCAGGCGCATGTGGCCCTCCTTATTCAAGGCGTTTTCCCTGCAATATGTGATTAGTGACTTGTCACTAATCGCATATCAGATTCCTCCCCCATTGACTCAAAACATCGTTGACTTTTCTAATTCATGACAGTGCGCGTTACCATGGTTCTCCGCTTTTGCGTGCTTGATCAATGGCCCTCGTTGATCCACACTGATCACAGTTAGCAACTGTCATGAGGATTCCTCTGATAAGCTTGATCTTCACAAGATTTTTAATTTTTGGCATAAATTATAGAGAGTTCATGAAGACTTATAGAGTCAAGGTTAGGTTGGGGGCTAGGTTCCTTTAACTCTGGGTCCTCTTCTGTAGTTTCTTGTTGTAGGCTTCCCTCCTTATCCAATTTTTGAGTCTCCTGTAGGTTTAGCATAGTATCCTGTAGGACTACTTTAGCTTCTTGTAGGTCCTATTGTGTATCCTATAGGACTGATTTTCCCTTGGATGAGGTGGATCTAGTTATAAGCCTTCTCAAATAGGTGATAGAAGACTTAGGAGGCTGCATTTTATCCTGTTGTTTAGGTGAGTCCTCAATCACAATGGGAATTTTGTTTGGTGTTTGGGGTTTCCCCTACCTTATCCTTGTGCTTTTCCTTGTCCTGAAATATAAGGGGGTCTACCTCTGCCTTTTGCCTTTATGTTTGATAGGGGTGCTAAGAGCAGTGAGGGTAGTTGCTACTTCTCTCTCAGTGGCCTTTGGAGATACCCTAGGTGACTCCTCCTTGTCCTTTTCCTCCTCTTTTTCATTGTCTTTTTCCTCTCTGTTTTTCCTCTCCTCTTATTCTTCTAGTTCCTCATCTTATTTATCAGTCTCTTTTTTGTCATCTTCCTCTATTTCCTCATCATTCTCTTTCTCTTTATCCTCTTCTTTTTCATATTTCTCCTCATCTATCTCATCTTCCTCCTCATCTATCTCATCTTCATCCTCATCTATCTCATCTTCATCCTGCTCTGCTTCTTCTTCCTCTGCTTCAGTCTCTTCCTCATCCTTTTCACTGACAGTAGGACTAACATCATATGTGAGAGCCTTGATGTCCTCCTCTATCTGCATGTCTCTGAAAATTGACCATTGGATAGGAATTCTGAGGTTTTGGAGGGAATATTCTATGATGATTCTGATTAACCCATGATGAGCTAATTCTTTGGAATTTCCCTCTTACACCTTTATGCTTGTTTCTATCAGTGATTGTAGAAGGAAGTATGGTATGTTGAGACTGTGGTGAGGACGTGTTTCTACTCCAAACCTCAAATATTCAAGAAGCCTAAAGTGATAGCCATAGACCACACTATACCTACCCTCACATGATATGTATTTGATAAGTTGGTAACTAACCTTATTCCAGGGTTATGGCAGGCTTGCTCTCCTTACTCTATTCATGTCTTCAATGGGTTCCTCACCTTCTAAAAAGAATGTCCTCTTGGCAATCTGGTTGTCTCCCTCCTTCCTCCATGGTACTCCTAGGGGAAGTGTCATAACTCTACTGATGAGTACAGGGGTGAGCTCTATGGAGAGGCCTCTTACCACAACAGTGGCATGGACTCTGGTAAGTGGAATGATGGAGAGAGAAAACTCTTAGGCCACTTCATCATCAAACCCTCTTAATTTTTTGAAATACCCCATCCAATTATGCCTCGTGAAGATTTCTAGCACCTGAGGGTGTTATTGAATTCTTACAGTGTTAATGGGCTCCCTTCTATTAAACCCTCCTATCATCTTGGTTTGTGAAGTTTGAGGAAATGAGAGGGTTGATACAATTGTTAAATGCAGTAGTAAATAACTGAAATGACTGTGTGGACAATTCCCTTACACAACTACTAAATTCACTCAAACTAGAGGATTTATTGTTCAATTCAGTTGGAAAAATGGAAGTATTTACAGAGCCTACCTCTTCATACTGTTTTCTATGGCCAACCCCTATGTTTTCCCCTCTGAAACTCCTCTTGGCCAATCCTATAGACTGTCTTTGTGTATCCTGTAGGAATCCTATGTGCAATCCTATAGGATTTCCTGTGCAATCCTGTAGGAAGTCCTGTGTAGAAAAATGATGGAGTTTTCCTCTTTGGTAGGTGGCCTAGGTATGAGAGTGACTTTTGCAAGAGTGAGCCTCGAGGAAATGCATGCATGAGTGCATGGGGATCAACAAATATTTCTTCTTATGGCCGAGTTATGTGAGGTGGTGTGCTAGCAGTGGAGGTACGTTTTCTATTTTTGGACCATTGGTCCCCACTACCACCTCATCATTTCCCCCTCCTCGTAATCATTCATGCCTCTGTAGACTTAACTATTTTTGTCTTGCTCCTCTCCTTTTTTGACTTGACTATTGCCACATGTGGGAGGACCAACTGTTTTGTCTTCATCGACTGAACGAAGGTAACCAAGTTAAATGGCCACCTTTCACTTATAAACAAACTTACTCATATCCTTTACATCTTTCGACTACATTATTCAAATGAGAGAGTGAGCAAGATACTTATCTGTGGTGCTAACCCTTGTTGCAGTTGTTGAAGACCGGAGGTGTTTGTTGTGTGTTGGTTGCATGCTACTTTTTCCTTTTTCTTTTGCTCCTTGATGACTCCTTTGCTGTGCAAGTACTTGGAGTTGAAGATGTTAGTGTTGATATTGCTTTGGATCTCCTTCTACTCTTGGATCATTATGTTGGAAGCTTACTGCAATCATGATTTGTATTCTGTGGGATAGGCTACTATACGATTTCCTACAGGATGTCCTATAGCTGCTTCTTCCGCAGAACTCTTAATCATACACTCTATTGAGGAAGACTAGGAGTGCGGATAAATGAGACATAATCAGGTGCTACTCCCTTCTGCTCTCGGCTTCATGCTTTTTTTCTTTTTTTTTCTTGAGTGACAATTATATTTTTTTGAAACTGATTCTTTTGATGGTGATTGCAGGGGTGATGAAAGTGGAAATAGGTATGGTAATGAAATGCTGATGTAGGAGTGTTATTTGGCATAGCAGTTCATTTTTTTTTCCCTAGGGTCACTTCTTGTAGGATTCCTGAGCCACTGCAATTCCTACAAGATCATCTTGTAGGTTTTTAGGGGATCCTGTAGGTTTACAAGGGATCCTATAGAAAACACAGTCCCCTTGTAAACTGAAGCAAAGGAGTGAAAAAAATGGAAGAAATGGTGGAGTGATGAATGAAAATGAGTGGAAAAATAAAATGTGAATGAAATAGGTCCATTTTTTATCCTCCTTTGTTCTCTGATCGTCCTCCTTTTTGACCTGAAAATAGAAATTTTCATGATTTTCTCTCTTCTTTTTTTTTAAAACAACTAGGCTACCTCTAAGAGATTTTCATCCTAGCTATTTTCTCTAGGCACCTCAAGGAAGCTTTTCACCCAGGGATCTTTTTTTATTCTTTTTTTTTGACACCATTGGGTCGCCCCAAGAGGTTTTCAACCTAATAGTGGGACTCAAGTGCCTCATGGAGGTTTTCACCTAAGTCCATATTTTTCTTTTTTTCTTTTTTTTCCCAGTGATTTGATGAGGCAGGAGCTGAAACTTGCTCCACTATCATCACTCTTTTATTGATACCATCAATGAACTCCTACTTTGACAATGGTATTTTGTAAAGTTTCAATCAATGTCCATTAACAAGTAAAGGAATGGCCTCTTCATCTATGGTTCTGATCTGCACTAAACCATTATCATGACATCTCTCTATAACATAAGGTCCTAGCCATCTTGTCCTCAATTTTCCCTTAAATTATTTATATATAGAATCATATAATAGGGCCCAATCATCTTCTTGAAATTGTTTATCCTTGATGTTTTTATCATGCCATATCTCCCTCTAAAATTGGGTTACCTTCTTGTGCAGGAGGGCCTGCATTCTGAACTCATCTAAACCATTTAACTACAACAATCTCTCTTTTTCTGCACTGTTGAGATCTAGATATAGTTAGGTTGCCATCCTTAGTGTGTTATACTCAAATTCAATGGACAGTAGGGCCTTTTTCCCATAGACCAGCTCATAGGGTGTGAATCCAGTGGTAGTCTTCCATGTGGTATTATAGGCACAGGTGGCCTCAAATAGTCTATCTGCCCAATCTTTCCTGATTTTGTTAACCACTTTGGTTAAGATACCTTCCAGTGCTTTGTTGGTCACCTCCACTTGCCCATTAGCTTGTGGCTAATAGGGAGTGGAGGTCCTATGCTTGATCTTGTGCTGGCCGAGCAAGTCTTCAATCATGTTGGAGGTAAACTATTTTCCTTGATCAGTGACCAGTTCTCTAGGGTACCCAAATTTGTAAAATACATTCTCCCTTAAGAAATCAGCCACCTTCTCCTCTGTTACTGCCTTAATTGCCTTAGCTTCAACCCACTTAGTCAGATAGTCAGTGCACACAATGATGTACTATTTTTTCTGGGAAGGAGGGTTAATAGGTCCAATGAAGTCCATGCCCCACTTGTCAAATGGCTCGAAAGTCACTTGAAGCTACAGAGGCATTTCATCCCTTGGAGTAGGCTTTCCCATCATTTGGCACTGATCACACTGACTACTATATATTTTCACATACTGATGAAGAGTGGGCCAATAATATCCTTCTTGTAACATTTTGAATTATGTCCTCTTTGCTGCAAAGTGACCTCCACAAGGCCCATCATGACAGGTCAGAGGGATGTCAAAGACTTCCTCCTCCCTGACACATCTTCTCAATATTTGATATGGGCCAATTTTGAAGAAATTTCCCCCAATCCAAGTGAAGGGGGCACTCTTCCTTATAATCTTTCTTTTCTCTTTGGAAGACAAGTTCGGTGGGAACTGTACAGATACCAAATAGTTTTCTATGTTAGCAAATCATGGAGAGAGAACTGAAATGGATAACAAGTGCTCATCCAGTAACTGGTCATCAACCATTCCCTCTTTACTTGCAGGCAAAGTTAATCTGGACAAAAAGTCTGCAATAAAATTTTCCTTACTAGGCTTATCAACAATAGTTAGATCAAACTGTTGTAATAAAAGCAACCATCTTATAATACAAGCATTCACATTGAGTTTATTCATTAAATATTTGATTGCATCATGGTCAGTATTGACAAATTCTTGATAGACTATAATATTGTGACTAAATTTGTTCAATGAATTCACAATAGCCAGGAGCTCCTTTTTGGTCACTGTATAGTTTAGTTTGGCCATTGACAGATTCTTACTGATAAAGTAAATGGCATAAGGAAAATTTTCATCTATCTGACCTAGGGTTGCTCCTATGGCTTTGTGTGAGGCACGGCATGAATGTGAAAAGGAAGGGCCCAATTTGGGCCTCGGAGAATTGGGGCAGTGGTTAACCTTTTCTTCATGATGTCCAAGGCCTCTTGACAGCTTTTTGACCATATAAACTCAGAGTCCTTGGCCAAAAACTCAAATAAAGGAGAGGCCAACTTTCTGAAGTCCTTTATGAACCTTCGGTAGTATCCAATTAATCCTAGGAAACTTCTAACATCTCTCTGCTTTTGAGGAGGTGGGACCCTTTGGATAATAGCTATTTTGTTGGGGTCCACTTGCAGACCTTGTTGAGATATTGAATGACCCAGCATGGTCCCTTCATTCATCAAGAATTCACATTTCTCGGGACTGAGAGACAAGTTCATCTCAATGCATTTGTGCAATACCTTACCTAAGTTGGACAAAGACTCCTCGAAATCATCCCCATAAGGTGTGAAATCATCCATATATATTTCTACAACATCATGGACCAACTCAAAAAAGATACTCAAGACTGCTCTCTGAAAGGTGGCAGGAGCATTGCATAGGCAAAAAGGAAGGACCCTATAGGCAAAACTACCCCAAGGACAAGTGAATGTGGTTTTATCCTAGTATTCTGGGCTAATATGGATTTGTTTGTACCCACTGAATCCATCTAGGAAAGAGAAAACCTTTTTCCCTACCAGGCCATCTAGCACTTGGTCGATGAAGGGTAGAGGGAAATGGTCCTTCTTTGTGTCTTTGTTCAGTTCCTTGTAATTGAAAAAAATCCTCCACTTATCATTTTTCTTTGGAACTAACACCGAAGGGGAGACCCACTCACTATTGGAGATAGGATAAATGAATCCTGCATCTAGCAATTTTTGCAATTCTTCTTTGACTATGTCTTTAAGAGCTAGATTCATCCTCCTTTTGGGTTGCTGGACTGGCTTGCAACCTTCCTTGATATAAATATGATGAGTACACATTGATGGGTGTACTCCCTTCATTTCTTTGTAACTCCAAGCAAAGGCATCCAAATGTTCCTTTCGCATGTTGCATAACATCCCCTCTTGGAGAACAGAAAGAGATGGATTGATTTTCAAAGTTTTCTCAGGGCCAAATTCTATGGTTTTGACATGGAGAGGATTGGAATCGTCCAAGTACAAATCAATTGAATGGTTGTTCTGGTGCTATAGGATAAAATGCACGTTGTATGGAGAATGAAGATACCCTTAAAGGTCTTCCAGGGACCTTCGGTAGACTGTAAGATTATCTGCAACCGTCACAAAGTTACATGCATGTTCATAAACAATAACTAACTATCAAAGTAGAAGAAGGAGATTACCTCAAGCCTCCATGTATATTTGCTGGAGAGCACAATGCAACTAGGTGGAAATCCCCTAAGCCAGCTCTAGATCAAGTGCTGCACATAGAAGAGACAAGCATAATCACAGCATACAACTCTGATAACTAATACATGAATACATAAAAGAACATATAATTGCATATAAGTAAGCTACTCATGCTAATAGGTATTGAACAAAAAACTGAATGAATGATAGTATCAACACCATAGAGTAGACAGTACAACTGTAGTTCTATATTAATGTTGGAAGAGTGATTACAACCATCTGTTGTATCATCCTTCCTTTACCCCTCCAGCTTCTCTCTCTCTCTCTCCCTTCTTGTTCACTTCTTATGATTTGGGACAATGCTCAGCAGTCAAATATGCTATCCTTTCAAATTATTTGACCTCTTCCGCAATGGCCCTAGCTTTGATTATGTAGCAATTGAGTTAGGGTTGCCAAGCTCTTCCTTGAGTTCCCTAGGGCAAAAGCAATGAACATGCCATGCTTTTCAGCTCTTTCCATTTTCCTCCTTCTTTCAGATTAGAAATCCTCCAATTAGGTCAAATTTGGATGTTTCCTTGCTTTTCTTGAGTAATTTTAGGAACAAATATCTAGATATTTATGAGTCAATTCATTCCTTTGACCCTTAAAACTTCACCAAGTTTCACTAACGCTATTCCCATACTAGCAACTTCAGTTAGTACGGTCACTAATGCACCCTTAGGCTTTCAGACAAGCTTTCTAAAGCAGGTTGTTAGTGCATAGCCAACGTTAGTGTGGAATCAAGGCTTGTGATTGTGGTCTTTATTTAAGCTATCATGTCTTTCCCCTCTAAGATGATGAGGAGGTCAATTTGTTGTATAACAGATGCCCCCTAAAGTGTGAGATTAGAGGTTGTGATGATGGCCGAAATACTTTACTTTAACTGTAATTTTCCTTCAAAAAGAGAGAGAGGATTAGAGCTTCGTGCAGTACCAGAAACCTAATACAACACATATATATAAACTACTAAAATCATGTCCTAAGTCGGGTATTCCCATGCTCAGTAGCTATGTCAGAGTGATTTTCTCCAAAGAGATATGATAATGCTAGCCACTAATAACCACAATGCGGATCTAGTGTCATAATAGAATCATCCTAATAAGCTGTCTCCAAAAAACAATATCTGCAACTTGGGAGAGGAAACAAGGTTGATTGATGCAAGCCTCTAACCAAGGTCTTGATTTTCGTTTCACCAAACAGCATAGATCGATACATGTGAATATATGCGTTGATGTTGAACATGCACGAAATCATCTAATTACCAGTTAATAATGGAGACCATTAACAGATGCGAGGAAGGCCACTGATAATGGTGATGGTCTCTAAGATGCATAGTAAAAACTAATGAGTGCGAAAGATGTCCTTGTCTTCAAACACCCGTTAGAATCCCTTAACCAGGAGCCAACAATGAGAACCCCTGATCAAACACAAAGCAACCTGCCACTAATGTCTACAAGTACCAAGGCACTAAATACGTTTCTGGGTTGTCTTCCTAGATAGAGTTTTGAAGTCAATAGGAAGATGTATGTCGAAGGGTAGGCAATAATGTGTCCTACATCAATAAAATCGAAACGGGACAAGAATGATTTTGTTTGTTGATGAATCTTTTGAGCATTTGGGTCTAAACAACAGAGGGCGTGATGAAAGAATATGCTTGATGGGTTGATGGAGGAAACAAAAGGTTAACCTTTGAACAATAGAAGGCATGACAACGGTTTTAACCATGCAGCACTAGACTCATGAACACCACAAAGTGTTAGGATAAAGAGATGCAATCACATCAGGGTATTTAGGCTAAACTTAGAGGATGGTAGGCTTCATATTGAGAGACCGTCACAAGGAAGGTTTATCTGAGGGAGTGCCATGTTCAAGGGAACAACTGCTGCCAAACCATGCTTTCTAATATTGAATGTAGTTGTACTGTCAACTTTCCTCATCTGATTAGTTTAGTGAGTCCAACAGGTAAAGTCATCGACCTTTTCATATTTAAAGAGTCTGAAAAGGACAACAAAAAGAACTACTCTCTACCATATCTGATTAGTTTAATGAGTCTAGACAGGCAAACTCGTCAATTTTTTCATGTTTTAAGAGTCTGAAAAGTATCGTAAAAAGAGTGACTCTATATCTTGTCTGTGTAATTTAAAGAGTCTAGGCTAGACAACTCAGTGGTATTTTCATTTTTAGAGAGTCTGAAAACATTGTAAAGAGCAACTCCATGATGGTCCCTTTGTCATAGTTGTTAACCGAGTGCGACAAAAGGTTAATAGTATACCTAGATCAGTTACTTTTCTCTTAGTTAATCTATTGAATCTAGATAAAGAGAAACCTATCTTCAATAGATGTCAACCTCATTTTGTTACGAGTACAAGGAGACGAACTAAACTCGTTTTTTCGTTGTGAATTTTTAATGAGTCACGCGATGACAAACTCAATACCTTCATCAAATTTTAATGAGTCAAATGAAGAAAACTCAAGGTATCTTTTTCAGTTTAGTGAGCAAGGAAAAAGAGGTAAAATAACTGCTCATTCCTCCTTCGTAGATTTTAACGAGCCCGAAGGAGGGAGAAAACTCAGGGATTTTTCGATTTAAGAGAGAGAAATGGTCCCAAAAAAGAAAGTGCTCTAGTTTTTGCCATATATTTTTAACAAGCCCGGTGACAAAAACTCAGGATTTTTCAGTTTAATGAGCGAGAAAAGTACCTAAAAGAATGCTCGGGTCATATTTATAAATGTTTAACGAGCCTAAAGACAAAACTCGGGATTTTTTTCAGTTTAACGAGCGAGAAAAAAGCGCCTAAAAAGAATGCTCTAATGGTCTTTTTCAGTTTAATGAGCTAGAAAAAGAGCGAAAAAGAGCTGCTCAGACCATCGTCGTGTATATTTAATGAGCCCAATGATGAAAAACTCGGAGATGTTTCTATTTTTTAAAGAGCAATAAAATATCCCAAAAAGTACTCTATTGGAGAATTGCATAAAATTACAAAACACATGCCTAGTGCAATACTAGGCATAATACTTTTTCAAATAGAGCCCATTTCTGGGCTCCTTGAGCGGGACTCCTTCCCAGTCCTGCAGTTCATATGCTCCTTTTGAGAGGACTTTTTTGATGATATAGAGGCCTATCCATAAGGGTTGAAGTGTTCCTACCCTCAAGAGATCATGTTTCTGATCATAGAGTAAAACAAGGTCACCCTCTCGGTAAGAATGAAGCTTAACATTTTTATCGTATTGGGATTTGACCCGGTGCTTGTGAGCCTCGAGTGCCAATTCGGCATCTCGATGGGTTTCTTCCAGTTGATTAAGGTATAATAAGCGTTCTTTTTCAGCAATAGTGCCAGGCAGGAGTTCAACGACTGTTTGCAGGGAAGGGATCTGACACTCGATGGGTAGCACTGCTTCTAGGCCGTACACTAGTTGAAAAGGTGTAAAGCCCGTGGCAATTTTTACTAAAGTTTGGTATGCCCATAGCGTCGAATATAACATTCGGTGCCAATTGGTTTTATGGTTTCCTACCAGCCTACAAATCATGGTTTTTAAGACGCCATTTATGGCCTCTACTTGACCATTAGCTTGGGGCTAGTAGGAGGATGATTGATCTTGACAAAAGCCAAGCAACGACATTAAATCAGACATCATATGGTTCTAGAAATGAGATCCATGGTTTGTAACGATTGTGCAAGGTACACCGAAACGATAAATCACCTGATTGAACAGGAATAGCACTGTGGTTTCTCCATTGTTTTTGTAGGTAGGAAGTGTTAGTGCCTAAATCTACCTCAAGCTGAGAAAGGTAGGATCTAGGATAACATCAAACCATGCTTAACCTGGTAGCTAGCCCTACCAGGTCGGGAGAGAGCTCTCTCTTGGTCAATCTCAACAAAATATGATCAATGAGGCTTGAGATGACTTGATGTGAAGACTGATTTTAGGCTAGGTATCTGTGCAAAAGAGTTTGATTGAATATAATGATGTTTTGTTGTCTCATATGGAAAGGGCAGATTTGGATCTGGGGAATGAGGCTTAGTTTTACAGAGATGTCGGGAGAGAGCTCTCTCTTGGTCAATCTCAACAAAATATGATCAATGAGGCTTGAGATGACTTGATGTGAAGACTGATTTTAGGATAGGTATCTGTGCAAAAGAGTTTGATTGAATATAATGATGTTTTGTTGGCTCATATGGAAAGGGCAGATTTGGATCTGGGGAATGAGGCTTAGGTAGGAAACTGATTTGGCACTTAAAATTGAATGAAATGGAGAGATTTTAGAAAGGTGAGGAGTTGAAGAGGGCAAAAAAACCCCAGGGATCGTCTTCAAACAACTGAAAACATAAATAACTAAGAAAACCCTAGGTAGAGCACTCCAATTTCAATGGATTATACATTTATCCTTGTTTGTTTTAGTTAAGAAGAAGTAAGAGAGATAATGGCATACATAAAACACATGTAAACTTACAATTACAGAAGGAAACACAATACCAAATCAAGATGCCACATGAATCCCATAAAGTGCTGCAAATCCTGGTCTATTCCTTAGCCAAACTGTTGAAATGTTTATACAATGAAGCTCCGAGCTTTCTCAAAAGTCTAACCATGCTAATGATTGAAAAATCAAAAGATATGGGCAAACAATAACACATCCTAGCCTCTAGGGGTCGAGCTCAAAATTTTAGGAGCTGTTCCAACAAATTCTAAACTGAGAACTAAAAATTAGGGAGTGGAACAACTTGCCTCTAAAAACTAGGGAACTGATTCATTCAGTTGCAAACTACCTTTCCATGGATGAATCTACCTCTATGAGTGAAAATTTAGCATAATTACATCAATATCCATAAAATTACATTAAATTACATCAATATTTTGAAATTTAGAAGAATAAAAGTCAAACTATCAAGAAACTAGGCGAAAAACAGAGTATTTTTGGTCAAACTGAGCAAAATTTCCCTAATGCACCACGCTGATTTCCCTAGGCATAGCGCATGTTTGCAGTTTATTTTGGAGGCCTTCCTGCTGTCCAAATTTGCTCCAAGTATGCTTGTTGGAAAGGTCTACCTATCTACTTTCCATAGCAAGTGATATTTTTGAATTTGGCCTCCATTTTCCCCTCCAAAATTGAGTTCTCCCAACACTGCTTCCTGTGTGTCCAAAAAGGGGCAAAAACATCATTTTTGGGGTGTTTTTGACCTTTTTGGGGGTTAAAAACCTATAAAAAAAATTCACCATTGGTGAGCATGCATATTTTCCATGAAAAATCCAAAAATTTTGAGTTTTCATTAAAAGGAGTCTCCCATCAAAAGCGAGCGCCAGGTGGCACGGCGCATTGGGCAGAAAAACCTGTGTTTTGGCCCAAAAATTCCAAAAATGCAAAAAGTGTCCCAATTTTTTGAAATTTGGGCTGAGTGTTCTCCATCAAGTGCTATGTTGGGCCAAGGAAGCCTCATCCAATATCTAAATTCTATCTTTCTCCTTTCGCTTCCTCGATGCCTTCTTCAACTTGGCCTTCAAGTTCCTGATTCTTGCCTTGTACACTTTGTTTCTTGCCAAGTAATGGTAGGCCATGTGCCTCAACGTTGTTTTCTCCATGTTGGCCTTCTCTAGCAACTTTCTAAGTGGATATTTTCTCTCTCAAGACAAGACTCACAATCGGCATTGATTTCTTGCTCAAGTTTTGTGAGCTTCACTTTCCTCCTTTTAGCAGCCTGCCGGTTTTCTCGTATGTATTGAAGCTCCATAATCGTTTGTTGATCCTCTAGCTGCCTATTTCTTTGCTCCAAGTATTTTATTATCCACTTAGCTCTTTCTAGGTTGAGGGACAAATCATTAATGTCCGCTTGTTTCTCCTAGATGATCTCCTTGAGCTTTAAGCTTTGTAGGCCTAAATCAGTGTCATCATCCTGAATGAGAATGAAATCCATCTCCTGCTCTCCTGAAGGCTCCTCATCATGCAATGGTTGCTTGCCCTTGTCCTGAACCTGCTCTGCTGATGGAGGAAGCGAGACCCCTTACACCCCGGGTGGAGATAATACTCACTTTGCTGCTGCAAACAAATGTCTAGTGCCCTTTTGATAGGTGACAAACACCGACACACTAGCAGTCTGTGTCTCATGACTCTCCTGCTGATGTGAAGGTCCACCTGTCTCATGAAAAACTGTTGGAGGTACTTGAGGAGCCATGAAGACCTCATGAGAAATGAAATCCTCCCATGAGATGTTCTACAAACCAAGCTGATGCATGACCACAATTTTAATGAGTGCAAAATGATATATATTGTTGTACTGCTGTTGAGGAGTCTTTCTTTGCACTAAAGTGGTCATCTTCTCGATGTTTTGGCAAATAAAGTAGGGGAGATTCATCATTCTCACCTGAATAAAGTGCATCAACAATCTGATGAGATAAGCATATAGGTGAGAAAACCGGCCCTCACAGCTGAAATACTTATTTATGAGTTTCATCAAGGGAGCATATGAGTCTTTCAGGTACCAGAAGGGAAAAACTCTACTGAGATGTCTTTGATAACTAGCCTTGATGTAAGGCTCATAGTGTTCTCTGTCAATCTGCTGCCTTTTATTCCACTGCTCACTGACATTTGGAATGCTAGTTGCTAGAGAAATAGACTCCGGTGTCAAGGTGAATGTCACACCTGCTAAAGTGACTTGGCCGTTATGTAAATGGAGCACAAACAACCTGGCCAACTCATGATGGTACTGTACTCTCTCTACCATCTCACAGAACTGATAACAGGATTGGTGTTGAAAGCATGTGATAGCCACAGGGTAGGTTTGCAGCTCGGCAAGTGAAGTAGGCTCCTCTCGTATATGTTTACCACCTTTGTGAGGTCTCCTCGGTGCATGCATTTCTGTAGGAGCGTCACTGTGTGTCTCTTCATCTCGGTCATAGGAAGGATCAGATTCCATTTTTTCCAAATGTGTGAGTTGTCTTAGATGAGTATGAAGAGATTTTAGGTGTCTTTGATTTTTTGCTATCAAATGTTTGAAGGTGTATGAGGGACTGTGAAGGGAGAGGGTAAGAGGGGTTTTGGGAATGTTGCTAACTGGATTTTTGGGAATAGGAGGGTTTTAGGGACAGTTATTAGGCTTTGGGATAGCAATTAGGGTTTAGGGATTTGTGGCTAGGGTTTGGGATAATGAGAATTGGGGATAGGGGGTGAATGAATTTAGGGATATGGGGATAGTGGAATGAGTTAATGAAACTAGAAAACAAATCAAGGAACCAAAGGGTGAGGGAGTGATGGAGTGGACTTAATAGCAAAAACACAATTACAAACCCTAAGCAATTGTTTTTGAGCAAAAATTGCAAGGAGGTAGGGTTTGAAATTTTTTTCACTAAATCATCATAAACATCTTAAGACAAACATTCATTGACATTGGGAGCTTGTTTGACTTACTTTGGACAGGTGGCAACAGAGCGAATTGAGCATTTAGATGAATTTCGGGGGTGAAAATGGCTTGCAGCTCTATGCACCGTGCCACAAACCCAACGCGTCGCGCCTACTGTATGTGTCGTGCCAATGTATTTTCTGCACTATGGATGGTGGCCTAATGCACCGCGCCAGCTCTATGCGCCACGCCCACAACCCAATGCATCGCGCCCCTGAAATTTTAGCTGTTTGCTGCGATTTTGCTACCATGACCTTTCTCTAAGTTTCTCCTACTCTTTTGGATGCAAATGAGTTTTTCAAACACAAAAATGTCTTATATACAAGAAACTTTAATTTTTCACTCATAAAACCCACTTTTGTAATGTTTACATTTCACACTTTCTTTTCATACTCTGTTTTAGGTAGTTTTGTTTTATTTTTCCTTTTATGAACTGAATGAATTAACTTTTTGTTTGCCTTGCAAGTGATGAAGATACTAAAGCTTGGCAAGGTGACTAGGGTTGCCACTGAAACTGTTACATAGGAAAAACTGACATTACATCAAATTTAAGCATGAAAACATAGAATACTCTGTTTTTCCTCAAAATAGGGTTTTGAGGAAAAATACATATATGAGCATGTGATTTTGGAATTTATTAGTACTGGAACTTTATTCAACCTCCTCATGCACCTGCTGACCATTATCGAACATTTTTGAAGACCTTTTTGACGAAAACCTAGACCTAATGAAACTGAAACCCTAAAAATGACTCTTGCAAATTTAAAGACAAAAGTGACTACAAATGATCTATATGAATGGAAATTGGCTAGTAGATAAAGAACATGAGGGAAAATGTACAACAAGCCACTACCGTCAGATGATCCATGCTCCTAATGGAATGTAGCTAACTGAGCGAGACACATAATATGTAATGCAACAAGAGAATTTGATCACTGACAGAGGGATGAAGATACTGACACTAACAGGAAGGGCTTCGGCCCGTTTTGTAAAATAGTCCACAGCTAATATAATATAGTTTTGTCTGGCAGAGGAAACGAGATTACAGGTGACGAAATCTATCCCAGACTTGGCAAAAGGGCCAACGAGGATCATCGAGTGCAGTAGGGCCAGAGAAGCGTGCATTTTCTTTGTGAATACTTGACAAGGATGGCATTGTCGGACGGCCTTAACGCAATCTTTGAACAAGGTTGGCCAGTAATAGCTTGCATGCAAGATTTTCTGTGCAGTAAATATGCCAGAAAGATGACCGCACATGCCCCATCATGGAAGTCACTTAAAACGTGCTCCGCCTCTTCATGAGTGAGGCAACTCCAGAGAACTGTATCCGCACCACGATGATATAATGTATCGTTAATCACTAGATAGTGGAGCGCTTGGTGACAGATGCGACGATGGTCGCCTTTCATGAGTTCGGAGCAGAACCGTTGGGCTTGGAGGTAGACAAGAATGTCCCCATACCAAGGGTCAGTGGTGTCGATAAGATAGATAGCCTCATCTAGGAGAGGATCGTGGGCTATCTCATTCGAATTGATAATGGGAAGTTTCGAAAAAATTTCGGCAAAGACTAAGGAGTTCTTCGCCTTAGCAGCTGTGAAAACCAAATCAAATTGTTGGAGGATCACGATCCATTCTGAATATTTTCCTCCAATTATTTGACGAGACAAAATATGTGTCATGGGATTCTCCAAGGTGATGAAAATAGTCTGTCACAGCAGTATGTAGTGTTGGAAACAGTTGACGGCAAAGATGACTGCCAATGATAGCTTTTCCACATGCGAATATCTGAGCTCAGGCCCAACCAGGCCTTTGGACAAATAATAGATCACATGTTCACTTCGGTCATCATGTGTTTGAACCAAGACCATTCCAAGAGAGGATGGTGAGGCTGCTAGATAAAGAAGAAAGTCACGGCTATAGTCGAGAGCACTGAGGAGTGGGGCTGATATAAGCGCCTTCTTCAAGGCATCAAATGATCATTGAGCTTGATCATCCCACAGATATGACACTCCTTTATTAAGTAGGTGCATGAAGCATTTCATCAATTTGGCATCATTTACGATGAATCGTCGTAAAAAGTTTTCTTTCCCTTGAAAACGTTGGAGCTGTAGAATGGATTGTGGTTTCGGCAATTGAATAATTGCTTTTATCTTATCGAGATCAACCCTAATCCCGTACTTGGAGACAATGAATCCAGGTAAGCGTCCAGACTCGATGAAGAAAACGCATTTATGTGAATTTAGGTGGATGTTGTAAAACTGACACCTTAGAAAGATCTCTCTTAAATGGTTTAGGTACTGCGTTCATTGCTTGGAATGGGCTGGAAGTTCATCCAAGTAAGCCTGAACAATATGCTTGATATCGTGAAATGTGTAGTCCATGGCTCTTTGAAAATTTTCTCCAGGATTATTTAATTCGAATGGGAGTTTCCGATAGGAAAAGACACCCCATGGGCAGACGAAGGCAGTTTTATGCTGGTCTTTGGGTTTTATAGCAATCTGGTTGTAACTTGAGAATCCATCCATGAATGAAAATGATTCACAACCAGCACATTCGTCGATGATTTGGTCGATGAACATTGTCGGATAATTATCCTTAGGACATGTGGCATTCAAGTCTTGATAGTCGACACATACACGGATGGTTCCTTGTTTTTTATCGACAAGAAACAGATTGGAAACCCATTCCATTAAAGTAACAGGATAGAAAAAACTAGCATGTAACAATTTTTCCACTTTGGTTTTTATGGATGTCGTTTTTCGAGGATGGACCATTAGAAGTCTTTGACAGATAGGTTTTGCATTTTAGTAAAGCTTGATCTCATGCTCGACAATAGAAGGGTCTATGCCAGGAATTTCCTCATAAGACTAGGTGAATACATCACAAAATTCCTTAAATAGGCAGGTGAAGCTTGCAATTTCCTCAGGATTGCAATAAGCTCCAATCTGAATGTTTTCCACGATGCCTGTCTTGACAGAAATATCGATGAGCAATGTCTTTGAAATATTTCCCATGTTTCCTTCAGCATCCAAAGTTTGGATGGCCGTATAGGGTGAGGAAATTATTTCTGGTATGTCAGGGGATAGGATTTGAAGAGGCACCTTGTCCAAATCAGATATCGAAACACGATGGTACCAATCCTCCCAAGGTTTCTCTCCTAAACTCATGATTTCTCAAATAGATTCATCCATAGGTAGGACTTGATCGAGTGGATCGAAAGGAAGAGTGGTTATGGGAGGGGCAGTGGTACTATCAGCAGTATTCAACGTGACCAGAGATGCGGATGCAGATTGAATGGCTTGGTATACCAATTTAGCTGGTGACAATGGCATTTGTTCTCCGAATGTGTCAAGGTTTGAAGGAGCTGGTAGGATCCATGGATTGGTCTATTCATGAGGAATAGATGAAAGCATGTTGACCTTCTGTGAAACCTTGGGTGGCTGAAGAGGAAAAAAACCCATGATGGAAGAAGCCTTCAATAGTCTGGTACTGAGACTGACATATGAGTCAGTCACACCACCTACCAAGGGTATGGAGCCACTTGGTAATGGGGAATAATCAGGGGTGCAGAAAGACAACTGATTTACTGTAACTACATTTCCATCCAATGGAAATAGGATGATGCGAAAGACAATAGATACGATGGCCATCATGGCATATCTCCAACTGCGACCTAGCAAGAGATTATAGTCAAGTTTTTTGTCTATGACTTCTATGTCCACTGTTACCATTTTCCCATACAAAGTGATGGGCAAGCTAGCTAGGTATCCTTTTGGGATGAAAGTGTGGCCATCGAAAGCTTTAAGGGAGTTCGACAGTGGGGATAGGGTTGGAGAACCCAGGGCGAGCCGACATGAAGCCGACATGATGCAGGTAGAGGCAACTCCGTCGATGACAGTTCAGTGTATACCTTTACCTTTTGAAAAAAATTGAAATTGGAATGAAAGCTGGTGGGAAAGGGGAGGTTTACACTTTTCCATGTCAAAAATAGAAAGCATGGAATCTTGTGGGTCGATACCACCAATAGCCAAAAGCAAAGCTTTCCTTTGTGCTGGGCATGCTTGTAATACTTTGAGCACTGACATAGCCAACGACGCTTGTGCCAAGTCTTCTACAATGTTGTAGTTTTGGGCGGCACGTGCAGATGCATTGTGCATTGTGCATCAAAGTGTCCCTTTAGGGGGGTGAATTAGAAGGTCAGCAGTCGGCCTTTCGATATGAAAATCGTTGGGTGGCGGTGGGTTTTGACTTGAGGAAGGTTCTACTGCATGAGCGACAAGAGCTCCATAAGATTTGGCTCTTGTTAGTAGCTCTACCATTTCAAATGTGTAAACGATAGAAGATCCTTCACTAGCTAAAGGATGTTGTGAACCATCGTTGCCCCCTTACGAGGGTTGCGGTTGGTTTGCAATAAGAGTTTGCTGCTGCTGAGCAGGAAAAGGATTTCTAATGACAGCGGGGGTCTTACCAGTATCCTTTTTGGCAATGTATTCTGTGCATTCCTGAAGACGTGGACAACGCGAGTTCATGTGGTCCTCAACACGGATTTTGCATGGAAATCTGGCAGGTTTATCCTTTTCATCGTTAGTAGGTGCAACGGCCTTTTGTTTTGGGTTTTGTTGCTTTGTTGACTGCTCCTCAAAAGGAGCAGTCTTTTTCTTTTTCTTCTTGTTCTTGTTCTTGCCACTGGATTTTTGTGTAGACTACACAAAGTTTATCGTGGTGGTAGGAAGAGCAGCCAATTTGGTAGAGGGGACAATCGACATCTCGGCGATGTGACCACTGAGTTGTTTTACAATATCCCTAGAGGTTGCACCAACAATCCCGTCGGCGTGCACTCTGGGGTGCTGAGTAGCGGAAACATTGGGGTTACCAAGGGCATTGGGGATTATGTCATAAAGAGTTCCAGACTGTGCATATATCAGATCTAAGTGCTGGGCATGACATATGGATTGGCCTTCTATGACCGCACCACCTAGAGCGACATCTCTAGCGATTTGTGGGAGTAGGGACTTGTAGAACCAGTTCGTTAAGAGAAAGTTTGGGAGGGGAGCTTTGACTAACCTCCGCCTACATCTCCATTCATGTATATGATCGAAGATGTGGGTGGCGATATCCTGACGAAATGAAGTGAGGAGCTCTATCCCAGTCTCATAGTGGATGGGTAGTTGGAAGTGCTTTAGGAATTCCATCACTAAAGTGTCGAAGGTGTTTACTAACGCATGTGGTAACTCAATGTACCATTTAGCTGCGTTTCCAGTGAGGGTGCGAGAAAAAATATGTAACTAGACACTATCATCCACCATAGAGTTTGAAACACACAAAAGATGGTAGGTGGTGATATGGGTGCCCAGATCCTCCCCTTACTTTCCATCGAACTTAGGGATGTCCATTGGTATCTTATGCGGGATCGACAGCCATTGTAAGTTGTGATAGATGGGGTCGTTTGTCAATTTGTATAAGTCGGGTATATCCAACGTTGCCAAGAAAGGCAGAGAGTTTGATGCCCCTGACTTAGACCATGGTGATGACATATGAATTGAGGAGCCTTATGCTCCTCCCATCGTTTGGCTCCCAATATTATACATGGGTTGTGTGGTGTAGAAGTTGCTTTGAGGTATGGTGTTTTAGAGTGGATTTCCATGAGGATTTTGATATTGGGGTATAGAATTTCCCCCAGGATAAGCGGTGCCCCCTTGACTCATTTGAATTTGTGAGTAGGGTGCCCCCATGGATTGGTTGGGACCTCCTAGAGGATTCCCGCCCATCACAGAACTAACCATTTGTCCTTGCTCGACATAAGGAATGTTCATATCAATTAGTGACTAACCATGCATGCTTGAGAATGGAGGGGGAACTGTTACGTTACCTACCGGCAAGTACATGTTGGGAACCCCCCCCAGATACAGGAATCTGGGAGTTTAAACTGTACAATGATGGCTAGCCATATTGTTGGTAAATGGAAACCGTGCCCATAGTGCCACATTGAGCATTACAAGGAGAGTTGTATGTGGCACTTGTCAAAGGTATGCAGTTTGACACTAAAGGGGTGGAACCCAGCATTGGTTGGGTGCCACTCATAGAGGGTGTCATGTAAGTGGTTGTACATGGAATAAAGGGGATAGCGGGATTCACCATCGACGGTGTTGTGTTGAATGTCAACTGGGGAAGTGGTGGAGGACCGAAAGTGTCCACAAAGTTCCATGACCTGTTAGTCATCGACGGGATAGATGGAAATGTTCCAACTATAGAAGCAGGAAGTACAGGTACCACAGGAGCCAAGACAGGTTCCAATGGATTCATGAGTGGAGGGTTAAAGGGAGGAAGGAATCCTTTGGTAAAGAAATCCTCCAGCAAACTTGAATCATCGGTTGTCCAAACAGATCCTGTGTGAGATCTAGGAGACTGATCCCCCGAAGATGGGGAATCTGGTTCAGTGGAACTCGGCGGATCTTCCACAATGAGTGGAGGAAGTCCTAGAAATTGTCTAGAGTGACAACGAGGGCCAGATGTAGCCATGGTGACCATTAATTTTTATCAGTAAATTTTATCGTGATATTCGTTAAAGTCTCAAATGATAGCACTCAAGTACCTAAAAAATAAAAATAAAAATACACTAAATTGATCAATCAGAAAATAGAGGGAAACCCAGTATCTCAATGAATAACAGAGAAGGCTGGCTAGATGTACAATTAGGATTAATGTAGAGCTTCACCTGAACCTCAAATTGAGGGGCCAAGTACTCTCATGAAGATGAGCACCCTCCCAAAAACTGAAGACAAAGTAGGTATGTCTGTGTTAGGTACCAAGACATCCCTTCCCAGTCACCTTGTGTAAGTCCCTAAAATTTTGGCCACTAAAGATACCTTAGATCATAGACACCACTGGGGGGGACATAGTCATAGATAGCACGCTATGTGGGTAGGATACTTGAGTCCCCGAATCAGCTCCAAAATCCCTGAAGGGATCCCCAATACACAGAATACCCAAAGGATTTGTAAGAGAAGGAGGGATACCTTCACTTACAGTCTGATGTTGTCTCATATTTTTCTCTATTTTTACTGAAGTGGTCCCAGTAGTATGAGTGCAGAAGGAATTTTTCTCTCTTTTAGTGACACTAGTTTGGTGTTAGATCTTGGGCAGTTTTACTCACTCTGCTTATCCCAAGATCCTAGCCTAGCAAATGTTTATTTTCTCAATAAAGAGTTACTGATTGATTTTGGTAAATTTTATGTGTACTTGATTATTGTCTTCAATAGGGGAGTTGACGTATGAAATGTGATGAGACTCTAACTCAATAAATCATGCACAAAACAATGCTTTTAAAAAAGTTTCAATTTGATGAAAACAAGTTGTATTCTACAAGTGAGAATTTTTCACATATTCATATGCTTTCCATGGATTTTATTCATTTAACACATGCATAACCAAAAGAATTCTTTCCAATGTTTCTTAACAACTACTTGAAACCAAAATAGAGCAGCTTTTAACTAGCTAAACAAAAGGATGAATAAAATATGTGGGTCTTCCTTTCGTAAAAAATGCTTTTAAGAAAGAAAAACAAAAATTATTTCCCAAAAAAAAACTTTTTAGGACACCTATTTTGCTAGCAAAATGTAGTTACAGATCTTCTTTTAGTCCATGAGAAGGCTTCCTATCCCTTTTGTCTTACAAACACATCTGAAAATCAAGGTATTGGGAGACTAACACTCTGTAACAGTGACTACAAATAGTTAGTAGGCCCACTAAAGCTCCATGTGAACAGACACAGTGCTTTATAATGCTTTGTGTAGTCTGCGAACCTGTGTTAGTGTAGGAAATCAGTTAAAAAGAGGGCTTTCTAGATTAAATTCAAAGATGAATACATGTAGGCAAGATGCAACAAAATTTTTGGTGGGTCAGAAAGGGATTGCAAAAGTATAGGGAGCTCTTAGAAGGAGGAGAAACTGAGAAGAGTCTGGGTAAACTGGGAACTAGATGTATAGTCCCCAGTGGAGTCGCCAATTCTGATATAGGATAAAATGCACGATGTATGGAGAATGAAGACACCCTCAAAGGTCTTCCCGAGACCTTTGACAGACTATAAGATTATCTGCAACCATCACAAAGTTACATGCATGTTCATAAACAATAACTAACTATAAAAGTAGGAGAAGGAGATTACCTCAAGCCTCCGTGTATATTTGTTGGAGAGCACAATGTAGCTAGGTGGAAATCCCTTGAGCCGGCTCCGGATCAAGTCCTACACATAGAATAGACAAGCATAATCACAACATACAACTTTGATAACTAATACATGAATACATAAAAGAACATCTAATTGCATATAACTAAGCTACTCATGCTAATAGGTATTGAACAAACAACTGAATGAATGATAGTATCAACACCACGGAGTAGATGGTACAATTGCATTTCTATATTAATGTTGGAAGAGTGATTACAACCATCTATTGTATCAGCCTTCCTTTACCCCTCTAGCTTCTCTCTCTCTCTCCCTTCTTGCTCACTTCTTATGATTTGGGACAATGCTCAATAGTTAAGTATGCTATCCTTTCAAATGCTCTAACCTCTTTAACAATGGCCCTAGCTTTGCTTATGTAGCAATTGAGTTAGGGTTTCCAAGCTCCTCCTTGAGTTCCCTAGGGAAAAAGCAATGAACTTGCCATTATTTTAAGCTCTTTCCCACTTGCCTCCTTCTTTTGGATTAGAAATCCTCCAAATATGTTGAATTTGGATGTTTCCTTGCTTTTCTTGAGTAATTTTAGGAACAAATATCTAGATATTTATGAGTCTATTCATTCCTTTGAACCTTAGAACTTCACCAAGTTTCACTAAGGTTGTTCCCATACTAGAAACTTGAGTTAGTAGGGTCACTAACACACCCTTAGGCTTGCAGACAATCTTTATAAAGTAGGTTGTTAGTGCATAGCCAGCGTTAGTGTGGAATCAAGGCCTGTGATTGTGGTCTTTGTTCCAACTATCATGTCTTTCCCCTCTGACTTGATGACGAGGTCAATTTGTTGTATAACATCTGGGTTTCCTTTACTACTTCTTCTAGGGAAAATGTACTGGGAATTGGACTTTGGAGCAGGTGTTCAATCAAATTGTCTTCATCCTGTGGTCCTACTCCCATGGTTGTTTCTAAGGTATACAATTGGGCAATATAAACTTCATCTTATTCCTCCTCTTCCAGCCATAAAGGTAAATCATGTTCTAGAGAGGCTGAGCAGAAGGGTATAGGACTAACTACTTGGACATATGCCCATTCTTAATGGTCATATTCCCAGCTCTGAGCTGATGTAAGCATCAGCAGTGGCCAGCCAGGGCCTCCCAAGGATGAGAGGGTAACCAGTAAGCTTAGCATTAGGCTAGAGAGCAAGGAAAACTACAGGGTACTTCCAAGAGTCAATGGAGACCATCACATCCTCCACAAACCCCTCAAGGGTCACTGTTGAGCAGTCTGCAAGTTTTAGGACCATTGTGGTCTTTCCCAAAGAACCTTGGAGGTTGAGCTTAAGCATGGTGTCCTTTATCATCACATTAATGGCATCCCCAAGATCGATCAAAGTGTGTGGGACAATGGTGCCATTGATGTGCACATCTACTACAGGGCTTCCAGGGTCCAAATACTTTGGACAGATTACCTGCCCTAGCATTAAGTCGAACAACTATCCAATGACATTAATGGTAGGGGCATCTCTTCTTCACCTCCATGGATGCTTGAAGCACTTCTCCTTAATCAACTTATTGTAAATAGGCACATCTTTTATTGCTTGGAGAAGTGGAATCTTTACACATAGATTTTTCAATTCTCCCAGAAGTTCAGTCTCTTTTGGGGTAGGCTGGAGTGGTTGGGTTAATCTCTCAGGAAAGGGTGGATTTACTTTAAGAATGCTTTCCTCTCTTTCTTCCTCAACCTCCCTAGGTGGAGGTGGAGGTTGGTTATCTAGGAGAACTCTCCCAGATCTCAGGTTAATTTCTTGGATCTCCACAACATAAGCTGGATATGATGTCTCTCCACTGTACACTTGATGAGTTTGTCCATTGTTCAAGTTCAAATTTGGCTGGGCAAACATCTGTGGTTGCTTGGGTGGAGTAGAGTGTAACCACTATGGTTGGGCAGGTGGTGGAGGAAATAAAGATGGAGCATTATTATGTTAGGGCCTCAACCCCTGGGGTGGTGCATTCCACCGAGGTTGTGGCAGAGCATATGATTGAAATGACTGGTTGGCTGGCTGGGACTGATACTAAGATGCAAAGGACCAAGGAGGAGGTGTAGACCAGGAAGGATGAGTAGGGGGTCCCCAAGAAGGTATGGATGTGGTCTGGTTGGGGTTGTAATATGCATGGGATGACCCTTACATGCTCTGCTGGTATGGCCTAGGCCCATGAGGTCTCCTTTGGTTTATGTAATAGAGCTGCTCAGTGACCCCTTCAGCTCCTTAATATACATCTTTGAGTCCAGGAAAAGAAGGGCACTTGTCTATGGAGTGGTTTTCTTCACAGACTGAGCAAATTTCAATAGAATTTAATGGACATTCATTCTTAGGGCGCCTCCTGGTGCACCTAGGACAAAAAATGGCCAAGGCTCTCTCTGCTTCCTCCTACTTTCTCTTAAAGTGCATAGTGTCCATTTGTAAGGTAATGGTTTGCAACATCTCACTCTTGAAATCTTCCAACATGTTTCCAATTTCACCCGTGACGGATAAGTTGGAAGAGGATGTACTGACCATAGGTTGACTACCCCTACCCTTTTTCCTGGCTGCCCTAGAATGGTTTCTAAAGACAGTCTTGATGTCCTCATAGGGTAACTGGTAGATATCTCCTCCTGCTAACAAGTGTGGGGTATCCAGAAGATCTTCCCTTACTCCCCTAAGCAGGACCAGCTTTAGTGACTCAGGGTTAAGTGTGCACCTGGCCCTTTTGTAAATAAGCTGGAATCTCTCTTCATAATCCTCTAGGGATTCATCATTGCCTAAGGTCATCCTAAAAATTTCTTCTTTAGTATCCTTAGACCTACAATAGTCTCGATACTTATTGTTGAAGGCTTGCTGCATTTGAGCCCAAGTTGTGATGTTATCCCTAGGTAAACCCATGAACCAGCACAGAGTTGCATCCTTGAGGGTAGATGGAAATATTTTCAACTTCTGCTCATCATCTGTATAGTCATAGGTTCGGCATATAACAACAAACTCAAATAGGAAAGTGTCGGGGTCTTCTGTGGTCAGGCCATGGAAATGAGGAAGGGAAGAGGGGCTTATATTTTTCATCTTAGTGTCCCCATTGGTTTCCCTGATGGGGAAGGTACCCTCAACTCTCTCACTATTTCCTCTTTCATTTCTATTTTCAGCCATTCGCTCAGTAGGATTAGGTTCTTCTTCTTCCCCTGTAGGTTCTTCAAATATGTTTGGTTTCTCACCTAAGGTTCCTCCAGTTCACAACCACCAAAGAAGAGGGAAGGTTGGTTGTTGGATGCAGTGGGGGTATTTGAATAAAATTTCCCTAAGTTATCGCTATTCCTACGAGGCATGAAAGGAAAAATTTTGGTTTGGTTTTGTGATTTTTTCAAACTTTGAAAGTGCTTTACAGAACTAAATTTGCAAATTGAATGAAAACTACTAATTGAATGAAAAACTAATTGCTGAATTGAAATCTAACTTGTAGAATTAAAATTGTAGAATGAATGAGAACTACTGACTGAATGAAAATATTAGCTAATTTCTTGAAATCTAACTTGCAGAATGGAAAGGAAAGCAAAGAATGAAAAAATGAAAAGCAAACAAAATTACTTTTGCAGAAATGAAACTAATGCCAGAATAGTAGAAATGAGAAGTAGAAGAAGGAAAGAAGTAATCACATATTACTCAGACACCTCCCTGACAAATGCACCAAAAAGTGATGAGCACCAGTATTATAGCAAGAATGCTCCAACTCCTAGGCTACCAGCTTTACTTTATTAACTCGGGGCTCGTATAAACTTGGAGGTGACAATGTTGTATACACAAGTAAAAGTGATGGTTCTACCTTTTGTCACTTGTTCAGTTGGCAAGAGACCACTGGGGGTTTTCAAGCCATTCTATGGATTCATAAGAAGCTTAGTTTCTTGATGAAATAAAGGGAAATCTAATCTTAGAGAGAGATGATCTATGAAAACAATGAAAAAGACTGAAATTCAATGCTAAATCACACTGTTTCCTAATTAACTGCGAAGAAACTATGCTTTGAAATAAGGCTAAATTAACATGAACCAAATGCTACTATCTAAGTGTGGGAGTTAAAATCATCAAACATCACTATTGTGCAAGTAAAGGGACTGAAATAACTCTGTTTTTGTCTTTTTGTTCTTTTCATGCAAAATCAAATATGCAAACTAATCTCTTATGGTGATGTGACAGGTGGTTTAAGGATGTTTGAGGATGGATGGAAGGTTTAGGAGATGGTTGGATGGTGTGGGAGACCCTTGGGTGACCTTTGGGGGCTTCCTAGAGGTTTTCCCTCAATTCGGCCTCAAAATAGGCCACTACAGGAAAACCTACAAGATGTACTAGAAACCTACAGGATTCCCTATATTTCTACAAGATGCAGCCATGAGAAAAATGATGGGTGTTAGAGGTGATGGAAATATTAGGGAATATGGTTGATGGGTGGAATGGAGTGAGAAGATACCTAGGATCACTCAGAAGTCAACAACAAGGTTAGGAGATGGTTGGATGTGCTTGGACAATTTCTATGTAAAATGATGAAATTAGTGAAGGCAATGGTGAAAGTAAGGAATGATTATGGAGGACGAAGTGGAAAGTTATTACTAGCTATGAGGTATATGTCTATTCCTAAAACATCTACTCTGCATTAGACATGTATAATTTCCAAAAAGTCATGTAAACAAGAAGCCTTCTCATAAGCTAGAAAAGAAAAATTAATGAACTAATTGTCTACCTTATGCATGAGGAAAGTAGCTGAAAGGAATTGAATCAAGGATGAGATCTACTAAAAGAATGAAGATAGAAGAGATGGAAATACAATCCTACTTTGCAAAACTAATCAAATGCTAGCTTAAATACAATAAACTCTAAAGCTTAGGAAAGAAATAGAAATTTGTGTTTTGGGGGCTGCATAAGGGTCCCTTCCACAAATGATGATCCCAGAGGGAAGAAGTGAGGCCAAGACACCCGTTGAAATCCTTGTGGTTCTTCTTTTATCCCTGCCAACCTGCTACTGAAGTAAGGCACAAATGGAAGCAAACTAATAAACAACCAATCAAATCTATAGTACTTGTAATGAAAATACCTCTAAAGAAAAATAAAAAATGAAGCTATGAAACTAAGCTAAACATACAAATACAAAAGAGGAGCCTTGGCTTCTAGAGTTGGGCCCTAACCCAAGAGATTCAACCCTATGAGTTAACTTAGTGCTGGCTCAAAACAAAACTCATTCTTATTACCAAAACAAAAAATTACATTAAAATCTTCCACAAGTCTGGAGCTTGAAAATACTTAGATTTTTTCAACAAAAAATAAAATCCTAATGAGGCTCTAGGCCTCTCTACTTATACAACTAAATTCCCCAATGACTTCCTTAAAATTAGCAAAGCTCAGCTCCCAAACTCAAGATAATCTAGCTCTTTGTCTCTCACTTTCTCAGTTGCCTTCTAATCCTCATGGCTTGCCTTCTTACACTTTGATTTGGTGTGATAAATGGAGGAATATTCAAATGAGGGAGAAGTAAATGAGGAGGATTTACCTCCTACAATCCCTCTCCCTTTTCCCATTCGAGTTTCAACCTTAGTCTTTGCCAAAATTCCTTGATTTTCTCCTTCAAACCTGCATTCACTGCATATTAGTCCACCAGAAGTGATTTCCCACTCTAACTCATCTCATAAACAAAATATAATCAAAAACATGTAATAAGTTGTGAGAAAATTTGGTTTGACTAAGCTAGGAGGTGAATTAAAGCCCATATAATTACCCAATGATAAGGCTCATCAGTCCTCATTTCCCAAGCCCTTGAAAACAGGAAACTTAACTGTATTCACCATATTGAATGGTGGCGGAGGTGGTGGCGGTGTGGGCAAAGGTGTATGTTGTGGAGGTGAAGATAGAGGTGGTGTGGGCGGATGGGGTATTCGCAGGAACCCTTGCCTTATTAACTAGATAGCGCTCTATGGTGAAGCTTGAGTTGCACCTTCATTTTCACTTAGAGGAGGCTCAATCATCGGGTATATTTAGGGCCTGTTCTCCCTCTATCCCTGAATAGCTTTCCACTTCTCATAGCTCCAAACATCAAGGTAACAGCATAACCCACTTTTCACACAAGGGAATCTTAATCCAAGTATTCAAAGATCTCAAATATTTACCTCGCGGTCCCTTGAAGAAGTGTCGCTCTGCTTCACTATAGCTGACCGAGGTATCGACTACAAATTTTGTCACAAATCCTCCTATGACATGATCAAGCCAGTGATCAACAGTGTGCGTGATCTTATCTTTAGAGGCTTCCAATCTCTGCACTAGCTCCGGGGTCCACACTATTGGATCGTCAAGCCTCCACCTTCCCTGGACATCTTCCAATTTAGCGATCCCTTGTACAGTTCGATTAGGAAGGAACATAAGACAATTTTGTGTATCTCTATGTTCAAATGCCTGTCCAACCACTGTGCTTTCATCAATCATGGATTTCTGTTTTCTTGCTCCGCAAATTCGTGGATCTTTCTATCCAAATACTCCTCAATTTCCTTCTTAGTTGGATTCCAGTGATGCAACATCACACATCTCTTTATGCAGATCTTGGTCCTGGCAATGGAAGCATTTGTTGGCTTAGTGGGTCCTGACCCAGGTTTAGAGTTAAGTTTTTCAAACAAATCCCTACACTATTGGCCCTTTCGGCATCAACCCATGGAGTACGGACTAAAGTCTCACTTGAAGCAGTATGGGGGGATGCTGGAACCAAGTTTCCGCACCCAAAGATGAGCGTGATGTCATTTTATGACCTAAACCCGCCTTCACGTAAATCAATAAGCTTAAGGCTTATCTATATAACTTTCATTAACCAACGTCTAGACCTTCGCAAAGGTTTACGACTGTCTTTCGCAGACTCTAAACAGGTGAATCAACCACTTACATGCCTCTGTGATTACTCCTAATTCTGTATTTACCCAGATCAGCTTAAGTGTTTGATAGCTTTAACATGCAACAAGATATTCTTCGCGTAAATCATTATTATTACTTGCATTCATATGACAATATAAATCATGTAAAATCGTGCATCAATATAGTATTAATTCATAAAACCATCATAACATAATAGCACATTCATTCATAACATAAATAAATAGCCAAAACACAGGAATTTCTAGAATAATATCTTTATTAATACTTCAGTTCTTCTTATAGACTCAAGACTTCCTTGCGCACTCAGCTGCAGGGGTCCGCACACTCAGCTGCAGACTCTAGGTCTCTGCGCACACCACTGCAGAGCCTCTCTTATACTCTAAGACTCCTTTGCTCTTTCTTCTACTGACTCATTACATTCATCTTGATTGATATCTACTTCTTTAAACTCTCTAAGACTCTCATTTTTATATAATCCCATGGTTCGCAGACCATGGGTAGGTCTATACAAGCCGACACAACTTACATAAAAGAAGGGTAAAACCCTTTATGACACTTTACAATCTACGTGCTCTGCGACCACAACTTGCAGAGACTTTACATTCTTTACAAACAAACTTGGGCTTTTTGCCCCAAAACCTGGGCTTTTGCCCAAAATTGACCCTAGGGGACCCTATCCCAATAAGAGGATGTAAAGAATCCCAACATAATGCTTTTGAATGAAGATGAGCTTTTCTAGTTATGCCTCCAAGACAATGTTGGTCATAATGTAAAAAATTATAGTTGGCTTATCAATCTGACTCTTCTTATGATAAATCTTCAGTTTGAGAATGATGTTGTAATAGTTGTACAATTATGAATACAACCCTAGTTAATAGGGAGTGTTGCAAATGTAACTAGTTTCAATCTTCATAATTGTTGTTGTGAGTCATTTCAATATATATATCTTATCTAACAAACAAAAGAAGAAAGAAAAGTTATTTTTTTAAAGCATGGGTTTCATGCTCCTTATTTATGGTCTTCTAGGTAAAAGCATGTTCTTCATTCTTCTAGGGTTTGTTAGGTCATATGATTTATTGTCATGAGTCAAGATAGTTAACATCATGTTTATAAGACCCTTCCGGGAAAGATGTAACCTATAAAATAATTTATTTTTAGCATAAAATTTCTTGGAGACATCCAAAGTACAATTCATCCCTGATAGCTTCAAGTCAGCTTAAAGGAGGGAATTTTACCCCTTAGAAAGGCTATAAATACAAGAAACGTTGACCTTATTCGACACACTCAGTCACTCAAGTTTGATCTCTTAAAAAGAAGTTTGATTTGAAGCTAGAAGTAGAAATAAAGGAAGAGAGAAGTTATAGAAGGCAAGGAGAATCCAAGAATAAGGAAGAAAGTCTATTTTTAGGGTCTATCACTCTCACACGTGCAAAATCTAGGGTTTCTACAACTTCAAGGAACGTTGAAATTGCAGGTCCAAATTGTAGGAGAATGAGTTGTAGTATCAAGTTGCTAGGAGAGAAAATATTATGTATTGACCTTGTTGACCACGGGAGGATTTGTATTGCTCAAAGGAGGATCTCTTGAAAAATTGAATTAGGGTTTTGAAACAGTTATAGGGTCAAAGTTGCAGGTAAAATTTTTAGATCAAAGTTGCAGGGTTGAAGTTGGGGATCGAAGTTGTAGCTAGACGTTGGTTGAAGCATGATTACATTTTTTTTATATTATCCAACTAGAAGGGATTAATTGGTACTTGGAGGAGGACTTGGTCTAAGGTTTGGGTATTTGTTGTATCATTTGAAGTAGATTCTATAAGAGGAAAAGAGATTTTCCAGGTTTTCCCCTTGGAGGGCTTTTTCCCTAGCTTGGAGCCTAATTTCTGTGTTCATTGTCTTTATTGTTTTTCTCTTTATATTTGTTTGATGAAAATATATAATAAAGAAATAGAAGAATATATATAGAGTTCACAAGAAAATATTAAGGTTAAGGAAAATATGAATTAATAAGCTGCCATATTTCATTTTCCAACAACTTATTCATGGATGTTTCACTTATGGTATTTTCATGCTCTTTAAGTGATTATGTTGAACATCACCGAAGGAAAGATCTGAGATCAGTTAGGAACCACTGCAGTAGTTCCTCCACCTAAAATACAATGTCTGACCCATGGCTTAGTGCTACATTCAAACATTTGGATGTGAGAGGGTTTCCTAATTCTTCACATAAGATTCCTAACAAGTATGAAGATTGGATGCCTAAATTCAATGGGAGTGATGCAAGAGCATATGAAAAAAATTTACATTAATTCTATTGGGATGTTGGTGGAAGAGTAATATAAGAAGAGGGAATTATCATGATTTTTTTTCTTTTTCCTTGGAAATATGTGCTAGTGACTAGTATCTAGATTTTCCTACATGAAGTCTTTAGTAATGGGACCAACTCCATGAAAAATTCAACAATGGGTTGTCCATTGTTAAGGAAGGCATGAAATATTAGCTAAGTTCCAAGGAGTTGAGAATAATGAAAGTAAGCATTAAGGTGTTCACATAAAGGTTTAATAAGATACTTAACAGACTTCCTCCTTTATACACACCCATTGATTGAAACATCCTTGAACTTTATATAGAATATTTCCTTGAGCATATGTCCTATGAATTAAAGGAAAAACTAATTAAACCCTTTTTGAGGCCAAATACTTTACCATTACTATTAAATGTAACTTGAGAACCTCTAATGTAAATGTGCTTTCATATTCTAGCGCTAAGGTTGAACTCAAGTTGAGGCCAAGTGCTTAAGTTGGCCCAACCCTTTAGGAATTTTCTCAAAAGTTTGATAAAGTCATAAGTGAGTTGATGCAAGGGAATATGTATATGGTGAATATACTATCAATATCGGAGAGGGAAAGAGGATCCCATTTGAACTATCCTCCTAAACCCCAATTCAACAATGATAGGGGTCCTACAAGAAATCCCTATAGTGGTAAGAATCCTTCACAATAAAGTGTGCATAACACCTCTGCCCTTCCAAAATTTCTTAGCCAAGATGGATTTTCCTTGTGTCAAATCTATAATGAGTTCCATAGCGAAGAGGAGTTTCCCTATAGCCAAGATAAATATGAGGATAGTCCAAGGCACTTGAATTTTATAAATGATCCCACTCGTTTCATTACTCTCCTCAATGAATCCTTGTCCATTTCCAAGAAAAAACATGAAGAGTCCATTATAAAAACTAATAAAGAGAGTGATGAAACTATTAATGTTGTTGAAGTAGGGGGTAGACTCAAGAGGATGCATTATACTGGGAAGAATAGTGATCCAAACCACCTTCAATGAAGTAGTAGTCATAGTATTATTCCTCAAAGGAGTGTCAAGCCACCATTACCCCCAGAGACTATTTACAAGCCCAACAAATCTCATCCTAACAACAAAATATCCTTATTTGTGGACTTAGTAAGTCTCTTTTTGAAGGTAAATGTTCCTATACCATTCTTGGAACTTTCCAAACTTGAACCCCAAAGAGGTTAAGTTAAGGAGATTCTCAACCTAGATAAAAAGTTGAAGGACCCTCCTGTTATATTACAAAACAAGTATAATAATCAAAGGAGTGAGGAGAACACACCATTTTTGTTGTCCTTATTAATATATAACCTCATATTACACAATTTTATGCTTGATTTAGGTTCCTTAGAAAATTCTACACCTTTAAGAGTCGTGAATCAATTGAAAATGAAAATTACTAGGCTATGCAAAAATGTGTGTGGTTTTGATTCAAAGTCTATCATTGTGCACGGTTTGATGAAGAATGTCAATGTATCCTTGGCTTATAAGAAATACATTTATGTACTAATGGACATAATATTCATTGATGTTCCAGATGCATGGGGCATTCTTCTGTTAAGGAAATAGTCTATGTCTATTGGTGGTAAATTACAAATGGATTTATCATATGCTACAATACCACAATTGATGGAAAACCATTTATTCTATATAAAGAGACACACGTGCCTAATAATGTGGAGGGAATTGATCCTTTCCCACTTCCCAAGAATCTTGATAAGCCCCAGCCTGACATAATTCCTTTGAACCTACAAGTGGAATGGAAACACTTTGAACCAAAAATCCTTAAAATACCTAAAATTGTTGAGGAAGTAACAAGATGTATCTATGAATTCAAGACAATGCCTATATCCAAAATTAAAAGAGAGACATATAAAAACACCAAAAAGAAATAATGGGTTCAAAAACAAGGAAGATATTTCCATGTTGGATATCTAGTACTTGTTGGTGATATACCTTATCCTTTTAAATCCCACAACAAATTAGGGCTTGACTACTTTTACATAACCAACCTTGACGGTGAGACCTTGTCACACCCTATAGAAGGAAAGGGCCTCACTTTGTTTAGTGGATCCTCATACATTCATCATTAGATAGTTGCATTGCATTTATGTGTCTTGTATTCTTGTGTGTGCATCTTGGTCTTGTTCATGCTAATGTGTTTTCATGCTAGTTAGATGAATTATTTTAGTTAACATTTTATTTTAATGTTATCATGTCCTATATTTCAAGGGTGATGATCAACACCCTACTTAGTTTCCATCAACAAGTTGCTTTGAGTGTACAAGAAACAAGTCTACAAAGCCCCAAGGATTGTTGGAGTTCTCATGTACTCCTTGTTCGAGCACAAGGATCATGAGCTATATGGTGATCACATGTCCCCAAGTTGGACCCCAAATGTTACCCACCAAAAAGTGGGTAACCATAGTAGAAATTTTCTCCTCTTTGGATATCTAGTCAACTAGCCGCCCTATTGATCAACACATGACATGATTTCATTTATCCTCCACCTATTTCTCTTAATATATTTCTTGCTCCCATCTGGCATTCCTTCCTGAAGGAAGGTGGGTCATTCATTGATAGTCAATTTAACCATTTTTTAATCATGTGATTTTACTTAATGTTTTCATGCATAATAATATGAATCAAGGCATGATCTAGATGATGGATTGATCTTGATTTTGTTGATCATTTTAATGATGCTAAAATTATGTACATTAAATTATCTATCCGAGTTTGTATATGTATGAAGTATATGGAAAAGCATATGCAAGGAATTATCTTCTAAATCTATTTAAAGTAGATTGGAATGAAAGGAAAATTATATTCTATAAGACAAGAAAATTGACATATATATATATATATACATATATAGATATACATATATAGATATACATATATAGATATACATATATAGATATATATATATATATATATATATATATATATATATATATATATATATATATATATATATATATATATATATATATTCTATGAAAGAACATAAATCTAATCTAGGAAAACGAGTAAATTTAATCTATGAAAGCATGGAAATATTTTTTTTTAGGTAATACCCATGGGGGATTTGAACCAGTGACCTGTCGCAAGGAGTGCCTTAACAGTGCACCCATTCACCATTAATCGAAAGCATTGTGGGATAAAAGCATGGGAATCTTAATCTAGGAAAGCAAGTAAATTTAATATATGAAAGCATGAAAATATTAATCTAGGAAAGCGAGTAAATTCGATATATGAAAGGTTCTAAATTTAATAGAGTAAAGTGTTTGAAAAGCATATAAACTTATCCATAAAATCTTGTAAATATAGGAAAGCATGTAAATGGGCATGAAATGAAATCTAACTCTACAATTGCAAGTAATGATTCTGCAAATCAAAATTCTCAATGTAGGAATGAAAATGGTAAGAATATAACTTTTCATGGAGTTTTTCAAGCACTTTTTTAAGGGTTATAAAAGAAATAGAGCAATGATTAAAAATTAGAACTCATAAATTGGTGCTTGAAAAAAACAAATTACTATTGTGAAAACAAAGCATTCAAATATATACTAAGAAATAGAAGTAGGAAATAATGAATACATTATACTACAAATCAACACCATACGTCCACAACGGCTCCCCTGATGATCACTTGATCCTTAGAAAACACAAGAACTAACTTTAAATAATCCCAAATATACCTTAATGCACAATGAAGGAAAATATCAATTGTCTGCGATTATATTATGGAAAATAATCCATAAAATAGTTCAAAACTTAAAATATTTGTCTGTTCTCACTTTTCTAAGCAAGATCGCTATATAGAGCTTTAGAAAATAAAAATATTTAGAGTTTGAATGGTATAAATTAGATTAAAGGTGATGACTAAGTGTTCTATTGCTAATATTCAAATTCAGCTTCCAATGACTCGCTTGTGACTCAACCCATGTGCAAGTTCATCTGAACATGTATTCATTGACAAGTTATTCTTCAATATCATTCAACATCGCAAAGATATAATACCCACTTAATGTTTGACATAATTCCATGTCATAATACTCCAATATTTTTCCTATGTGCTATGCCACATAACTAGGTGATCGAGACTTTGACTTTTCCACTGTGGTGACTCAGTCACTTCTTTGGTGCACCAAATAGGTAGATCACCATCACATCATCTTTTTCCATCTGTCTCTATACTTGGTTTGACTGAGTTGTTTCTAAATATTTTCTAACAATTGAATCTACTATAGGTTCACATAGGAGCTACATGATTTGTTAATTTCTGCAATGGTCACATATTAGCCTATTTTTATAAATAAAAACATATAAAACTATATAATAATAGACTCATTACCTCTATGTAACCTTTTGTAGCTTAGATGGAAAATGTACATATGGAATGTGATAAGGTTATGTAGAAAGGATGATTATGAAGGTTCCTATGAGATAAATATAGTAAAAAATAAGGGAGAAAGTTGAAAAAAAAATGATAATTTCTCAGTCCATCATTCCCCCACACTTAAAATATTGCATGTTCATATGTACTTGAAAAAATTGCAAAAAATTGTCATATTATAGATTTAGAGTATGGTCTCGGATGCCTGGATAAGGATATCCAGGATGTTTTGAATGCCTTTATTCTTCATTGCAAACAACCATCTCAACTTCCTCATGAACATCTTAGCTTTAAAAATTTTAATCTTTCCTTGCAATTCCCTATTGGAATTCTTCAAATTGGATTTTTTATGATACCAATGATACATTTAAAAATTTTGTGATTCTATTATTTAAGGATTTCATCCTCCATTTTGATGTCTTTCTAAGACCTCAAGCTATAATATTTCTTCATTTAATTCTTTTATTATATCTTCTTCCATAAGAATGTTGAAAGACAAATTAGATTGTACCGAACCATGAATTGGAGATGTTGGTATATCATTATCAAGAGAATATTTAGGAAAATCATAAAAAGCTTGTACCTTTTCATTTTGTACTTCTTATTCCATGGAATATATGTAATCATAAACCTATTGTTGAACCCCGCCAACCTATAAACTTTCTTCTTCTAGCTTTTCTAGCGATGATACAAGCTTGGAAACTTCTAAACTTTTATTAGTTTTGGTGAAATAGGGGTATTATCATTACCCCCATTTTGTCATGCTTCGACTTATCCTCTTGTACCTATTTTTACTTTCCAAATCACTTATTCCATTGGAATTTTCCCTCTTAAAACCATTTTTCTCTGGAGCCTTTCTCATAGTAGCATCATGCTCTATCTATTTTGTAGGGGTTATGTCATGTTTCTCTATCAATTGATTTCTTGCTTTTAAAATTGCCTTTTTTGTCCCTTGGTTTGTCGTTTTGATCTTGTATCTTTTTCTTTGATTTTCATAGGATTTGACGATTCATCTTGTTCTCTAGAGTTTAGAATCAGGGCTTAATCATTCTTGGGGACATTCACAAATTATGGCACTAAAATTTCTATGGTTCCTGTGGTTATAACAATGCAATTTCCTCTAATTCATTCGCTAGTGTTCCCATTACTTCTGTATTTTTATTTGTAGGTTTAGGGTTTGAATTTTCTGCAATAGAAACCCTATTTCTTCTACATATTCAAAACCATTAAATTACAAGTCTCATTAGATATTTCTTTAAATTTATTTCTTACAAGAAAATCTTCCCCATTGTTGTTTCTAAGTCTCAATTCCTCTTCAACCAGAATTTTTACCAAGAAAAAATGATAACTACTATTATCTATATTTACGTAATTCCTTTGTACTATGTTAAAATCCATTTTCTTGAGACTATTAATCAGGAAAAATGGTTAAATTTATTTCTTTACCTTTCTGAAAATGCCACAAAAATTCATGAGAAGCCTAATGTGGTAGAAGAAAACTATGCCATGAATTCCTTCACATGTAATGAAATTTTGGAGGACGTAGAGACATTTCTTCATTTCTTTTTCAATGCTTCAACTGGTATGCTTTTTGTCCATATTGCAACATTCATCTTATATTTTTAAGTAGGATCATCCATGAGTCTTCATGGAGTTTTTGACATTTAAACCAATGTTATCATGTTCTTGGTATCTTTGTGGCTTCCACCAAAAAGTATTGTATCACATTCAATATAATATCTCTGATTTCAACATCAACACCATCAAAATATCTTGCAAATTCCCTTGTCAAATCCACTTCATGACTGTAAAATTTCTCAAAAAACTTGACCCACCAGACTCTCTATAATCTTCTTATGCATTTAGGATATGCCTCAAGAAACTGCTCACCAATTGGCTCAACTCGAATGAGAAAGCCCATCTTCAACATTTGGGAATTCCAAACTTAAAACACTCTTTCAATAAACACTACAAGTGGTGAAGTAGTTACAATGGTGAAAGATAAGAAGTTGGTGAATTATGAGTCTTATTGGTAGGGGTAGAATGGTATTGGAACTTTCTATTCCCCTTAATTATTATATGATCCATAGATAAAATAAACAATGATTTCATGATTAATATTTTAATGGATTGATAAATGGAGTAAGAAATGAAATGATTCAAACATCAAGGAAATACAAATCATTTTTGGCATCATTTATTAGTAAGAAGGCTTTTGATTTGGCCTCTTTTGAGCTTAAGTTAAAATATACATGTCCAAAAATTCTAAGTTTTATAGTTTAATAAAAACAAACTAAAATGTGTTATCTATGTTACCTTTCAGGAAGTTTGGAAATGGTAGTTTTCAAATTTTTGGAAATATATTAGTTGACGAATTGGTAGTTTTTGTTCTTGTTTCTCTGGTACCTTTAATAGTTCCTATACATGTAATGTTCCTAGGATTATTTATGAGAGGTATTCAAGCTCTAATCTTTGCAACTCATTTAATCTCCCCCTATTTATTGGGATTGAAGGGGAAGGTTTCAGTTTGGAAATGTAAATTTAAATTTTGCGAGAACATTTTAAGCAAGAAGGGGAGAATCCTGATTTCCAAAAGCTTAATTTTCAATTAGGATTCTTTTTATAGTTATGCCAACATCCTGGTTTTCATCACTCTCTCTCTATATATATATGAAGGAAGATAAAAAGAAATTAAATTGAGTTTGGTGGTAAGGGATTATGATCTCCTTTTTCCACCATTTTCATCTTTGAATACTGCTACATATTTTGAATAAGTTCTTCTCTTGTTAGGGACTTGTGACATAATTTTAATCTATTCACATTAACAAGAAAAGTTACTCCATCAATAGTTTTGATTCTAATTGATCCATTTTCAAAAATTGCCTCTATTTCATAGGGGCCTAGCCAGTATGTTTGAAACTTTCCTTGAAAATATTTATATTTTGAATCAAATAGGAGAGCCCAATCACCTTGTTTGAACTTCTTCAACTTGATGAATTTGTCATGCCACCTTGTTCTTTGTTGTTGGATGATAATTGTTCTTTGAATGAAATCTTGTCTAATTGCATCCAATTCATTCAATTGTGCTAGCCTTTTCTTTTGGGCTTCAAATATATCTAGCCCCAATTTTTGTTGTTCTTATGAATGTATCCACTTGGAACTATATAGGAAGTAGAACTTTCTTTTAATAAATGTAGTACTTCATCTTCTTGTACACACATTTTGATGATTAGATTTGGTCCATTTTGATATAATTCGCCTTTTATCCAAGAGTAAGATGATTTGGATCTGATAAGTTTTTATTTTTCATTGGCTGACAATTGTGGTGGAAGATTTCCTGTTGCCAAATTGTTAGCAGTATATGCAAACCAATGATACTTAGTAGAAATTGCATAAATATATTCGTCAGGAAAAATATCCTCTATAGGAATTGCTATATTAGTATTTTGGATTCTGGAAAGAAAGTTAGCAACTCTATTTTTCTTTCCAAGTTTATCAAATATAATGATATTGAATTCCTGCAATAATAAAACCCATCTAGTAATTCTACCATTAGTTATAGGTTTATTCTGTAAATATCTAATGGTAGAATGATAAGTATGAATAAAAGTTTCATATCGAGTGATATAATGCTTAAATTTATTGATGGCATGGACTATTGCTAAAAACTCTTTTCAATAACTATATAATTCAACTCTACAAGAGTTAAAATTTTTCTTATGCAATTTAGTTGGTGATCTTTATGTCCAAGTAAAACCCATAGAGCTTCCTTTGAAGCATTTATAGAGATGTGGAATGAGAGGGACCAATTTGGTCCTCTTAAGATATATGCTCTAGAAATTATTTGTTTTAATGAATCAAAAGTTAGCTAGCATGAAGAATCTTAATAAAATTCACAATCTTTAGTAAGAAATTTAAAAAATGGAAAATCTATTATTATGAAACTTTCTATGAATCCTCTATAATATCATAAATACAAGAAAACTCCTTACATACTTTTGAGATTTGGGTACTGAAATTTTGATAATGAATTTGATCTTTGATGAATCAACTTTAATACCAATACCTAAATAGTGATGCCCCAAAACAATACCTTCATTAAACATCATAAAAAAATTTCATTGCTTAGAGAATGGTTAGTTTATTGACATATAATAATGGCTTTTTAAAGTTTCTCTAAATTTGTTTTGAAAGGATTTCCATACACTGTGAAATCATCCATATATACCTAAACAAAATCATGAATCAAATAAGAGAAAATACCTAGTACTTGTTTTTGGAATGTAGCGCGGGCATTGCATAATCCAAAATGAATTACTCTATACCCATATGTTCCCCAAGGACATGTGATTGTAGTCTTTTCTTTATCTTCTAGTGCTATTTGAATTTGATTATAACCAATGAAGCCATCAAGAAAAGAAAAATATTTTTTCTCTGGTAATGTGTCTAAAACTTAATCAATAAAAGGAAGTGTAAAATGATCTTTTAGAGTAGCTTTGTTTGATTCCATGTAATATATATGGACTCTCCATTTACCATTCTTCTTTTGCACAATAACCAATGGTGAAACCAATTTTATATCAAAAAGTAGATAGATAAAGTTTACATTAAGCAATTTTCACAATTCCTTTTACAATTTCCCTCAAATTAGGATTCATCCTTCTTTGAGGTTGTCCTCTACTTTTTCATGGGAATTCATAGATATGAAAGGAATTAATCATAACACCTATATGATTAATTCCTTTCATATCTATGTATTCCCATGAAAAAGTAGAGGTATGTTTTTGCAAAATCTTTATTAATTGATCTTTTTAAATTTCTTCTAGGTTATTATTAATGTTTAATGTTTTTCTTGGACAAATTTCTACAAGAGTACTACAAATTTTCTCCATATAATTTAATGATAACATAGAATTGTGTGATGAAAATATTCTATTCTACAATTTTCTTGAAAACTTCTTTATTACATATTCACATGATAACTTTGTTTTTCAAGATATTGAGAAAAATTATAATTATTCATAAGATGCATTAGCTGATTTTCTTCATCATCTTTCTTAAAAGACATTATTTGTGAAATGGTTAGAACATGTTGTACATATTCATATTCTTCTTCATCATCACCAATTCATTCTTTATTTTCAAATTTAGTAATTTCTTTAGTTGTAGGATACAATGTAAACTTTTCCATTGCATTTCCATTCAAGATTGTCATATCACCAGATCTACAACTAATAAACACATCGGCCATTGCTAACCAAGGCCTAAATAATATCAATGAATGACTATCCAAATTGGTTTTTAGTGTAAGTACCATAAAATCAATTGGATATACCGGGAATCTAGAGATACAAGTATGTCTTTTTTTTTTTTCTTTTTTTTTCTTTTTTTTTTTTTTTGGTGCACGCATGTGGTTCACGGACACCTTGGGCCAACAGGTGGCACTATGTCCACCTTGACACCTCGCGGCCTACTGCAAGACCTGACCCCAAGAGCTTTCAGGAATTGATCCTGTGACCTCCCATTTGGTGAGGCCTCGTCTTGACCAATTGGGCTAACCCTTGGGGCTTAGATACAAGTATGTTATCTAGTACACCCTCTAGTTTTATGGTGGATTTATCTATTAATTGTAACATAGTTGGTGTACATTGAAGACTAGTTAATTGTAGTTCATCCATAATACTTTTAATAATTACATTTATTGTTGCTCTTATATCAATTAATTTATTTGGTATCTCAATATTAGAAATATGAATCTTCACAATAGGACTTCCTCGATCTAGATATTTTTCTATATATGTATTTTCCATCATGATTTCTTCTATCTTCCCAATAAGTTAAACTTTTTGAGGTTATTTTTTTTTCTTCCTATCTTTTTAATGCATAATTACTTTATTGATTTTGCATATATAAAAAAATGTCTTTTATTTCTTGTAACAAAGGAAATTTAATACAAATATTTCATAATGCATCTAGCATATCATAATATGATAAACCAATTGTTTTTCTACATTTTTGTCTCTTTTTAATCTCTCCTAAAAAGGATAATTTTGTAGAGATATAGAAGTTTGCTTTGCTAGAGGAGTAGGAAGAGCTTGTCTTATTTCTGTGCCATCTATTTTAATAGGATTGTCTTCCTCTTTTTGTTCTTTGATGACAAGATGGGATATCTTTGTAATACTCTTCTTGATCTAAGATTAAAGTGATTTAAATCAAGAACAACAATCAAGTATGTTTGAAAATTTTGTACCTCAGCAATGTAAGTGGGTTGAGTTACTTTGTTGTTTGGGTTTGGAGGTGGTTGTGTAGGTATTTTAGTGGGATTAGGTATTTGAGGTTGCATTCCAAATATTTTGAGGTTGTTGTGGATAAGCTTGAAATTTTTGGGTAGGGTCTTGCATCGTACTTGGTTGTCGAGGCTACCAAGGACTTCTTGGAGCCACAAAGTATATTTATTCTGAGGCTTGAATGCTCCATTATCTTATTGATATACTAGCTTCAATCATGGTAATTATGGAGAATCCTTTGTAGCATGTGTTTATGCACAAATGATTCATATTGAAATGTTATCAAGTGGACATTCCTCTCAAAGGTTGTTTCTTTCTACACCTAGGACAAAATATAGATAATGCAACATTCTCAATTTTTTGCTTATTTTTCATTAGTATCATATCTATTTATTAACTTATATTTCCAAAAATGTTTGTTTTAAAATATTCTAGCAAATTACTAAGTTCAAATCTACTTACTAAACCAAATGTTGATTTACTTATCCTTGCCATAGCTAGGTCCCAAGGAATTTTACCACACTTTTCCATTCCTCTTGATATATGCTTCCACAATTCACAAATTTTCTCAAATGAAAGTTGGGATACATCCCCTTTAGTTTTAGGAGATCAATCGATTCATACACCTAATTTCTCAAAGTAAAAAAGTTTTTAAAGTGTCAAATACTAGTTTATGTAATTTTTCCCTTTTAACATTATAAACAAATATTTCTACAAAATCCTCGAGAGTCTCATCCTCTTTTTGGATCATTCTAAGAACATCTTCTTTAATATCATGCTATATGAAATATACTTATATTTTTCTAAAATTATTTGTCTCATTACATCCCATTATCTTACAAAATTTGTTCCTAGTCCCATAAACCATTTTAGATATCCATCTTTTAATGTAGTAAGAAATTTTTTTAATTTTTGAGCATCTTGTAAGTAATCATAACTTCTACAAAGTACCTCAGACTCAAAAATAAAATTTTATGGATATATTTTTCTCATACCATGGAAGTTTGGAAGTACAGATGGAGAAATATTCTTCATATTAACATTTGTATCAATATCTTGGATAGGAAATCCATAAGGATCTTCTTTATTGTCATCATCTCCATATTCACCTCTTCCTCTATCTACCACCTCTTCCACTTCCAAGAGGTGGTATTATTCCTCCTCGACCACCTCTAAGTAGTGGTCTTTCACCTCATCCTCCTCCTAATATTCTTTCATGTCCATTAGGAGGAGGGAATACTTCTCCTTCACCTTTTGTCATTGATTCTTCGAAATTGAGATAATATGTCTTAAGCCCTATATAAGCCCCATATTAGCCCAAAATACCCTTATTAAGACCTATATATTGAGTGATTACCTTTATATTATTATATTTTTATTTAGGTTACAACCCCTCATGATCCCATTTTATTAAAATTGTATCCTTTGTCTCTTCTATATATACTAAGGAGACCTAGTCTTAGGATCCTCAAATATTTCCTTGTTAAATTTATTTACTATATAAGGAGGTTTCCCCCTCTACGTGGACTATAATTATTGGTTTCTTATCATTTTTAAGGCTCACAGGTCATCACATTTTGTATCAGAGCTCTGGATCCTAGGGTTTTGTTGCTTCAAAGAGGTCATTGTGGAGTTTTTGCTATAAATTTTTTTATAAGAGGTTTCAAATGGTAAAACCTAGAGAATATTCAAAATACATCCTTAGAAATATTTGGTTAATTTTTTATATCTTGGTTCGCTATATTTTTAGAGATATGTTCCAAGAAAGTTTGGATTTCTTAAAGCTCCTAAATTCTATCTCAAATAGGAAAGTTCATAATTTTTGCTACAATTTTTTTTTGTGAGCATTCAAACTATGAAACTTTAACCACACTGAGGAGACATTGTGGTTAAAATCTAGTCCAAGTTTCAGAGATCTTGGTTCACTACATTTTTAGAGATATGATCCAAGGTAGTTAAGGTTTTTGTATGCTCCAGAATCCAGTCTCAAATAGGAAAATTTGGAATTTTTGCTATAACTTTTTTTGTAAGGTTTCATATAGTGAAACTTGGACCATATTAAGGAGAAATCTTGGAGAATATATGGTTTCATTTTCATAATTTGGTTCACTATAATTTTTTTATTTATACCCTATGGAAGTTAGGGTTTCTTAACAATCATGAAATAAATTTGCCATAGGTCATCTTGGTATTTTGGTTGTCTTCTTGTTTGGAAATTTTCAGACTGTGAAATATTCAGGGATTTTAGGAGACATATAAAAGTACCTCAAGTAAAGGTGCTAGAATTATATTTCAAGAATTGTACACATGGAATGTTATACAATTTTTCTTGTGGGAAGAGGCCAAAAAAAATAGTAAGTTTTGGGAAAGTTACCATCTTTCAATTGGCACATCAAATTTAGTTCACACCTGTGGAATTACTGAAAATACATATTAGAGTATCATAGAGGTTTTTTTTAGATCCATAATGCCCTCACATCTTGAAGATATATCAATAAAACTTTATCCATTCTGATATTCTCTAAATTAAGGTACATAACTTACCATTAACCTAATTGTTCATTAGAAGACTCCCTGTTTTTTGTTGTAATAAAGAGAAGGGCTATTATAATTTTCCAACATGCCTACAAAGGAAGCTACTACACCAATTAAATCTACTGAAGGCTCATCCTTGAATCGTGAAGAAAGTGAATGCTTTGAATTTAGGTTATCTCAATTAGAGAATAAAGTTATTGAAATGGATGATAGTATGTTGAAAAAGGTGGATTTCCCAAGTTATCAATAAAATATTAAAATAGAAATGGGAAAGAAGGTGAATGAAAATAAGGAAGAAATACAAAAGCCATGATTTCCATGGAAAACCTTATCCTGGAGAGGCTTCCTACAAGGGATGTGGAGATCCAAGGGAATTGTGAACATAAGGGAAGAAGTTTCTTGAGAATCAATCTCATATGGGGAGTATGATACCACAATTGTAGAGAACAAATTTTGAATCACATAACCATAATCATGAATTTTCAATCCAAGATCCACACAATCAAGGCTTAAAATTATCACAAGGGAACTATTACAATCCAAAGAATAATATGAGTAAATTTGATGGTAGTGTTCCTGTAACATGGAATATGGATCAATAATTCGATATACACCAAGTGGCATCCTTACAAAAGGTAAATATTGCATCCATGATTTTAGAAAAAAACCAACATGTATTGTATCAATGAATTTGTTAAATAAAAAAGGATTTTATTATATCTTGGTCCATTATTACAAAGGAAATGATATAATATTATGGGGATATTAAAACCAACAAATTCTTTAGTCAATTGATAAATCTTTGACGAAAAGGTCCTTTTATAAAGCACATTCAACAATTCCAAAAGTTGAGTCTTAGAGTAAAGAATATTTTAGAGGATAACTTGTTAGACCTATTTATGGGTATTTTAAAGGAAAGCATCCAACATGAGATGCATCTCTTTGAACCTAAATCTATAGAGCATGCTTTCGGTCTAGAAAGGATAATTGAAAGTAAAAATATGGCCACTAGAAATTGGTCACTAATAACTATATAGGCAATCAGACTCCCTTTCATAAACTGACAAGGCTGAATCCTCAGAACATGGATGAAATAAGAGCAAAGGAACTATGTTTCAAATATGACAACAAGTATAGTAAATGGCATAAATGTAGTGAGAAGAAATCATTTTACATAGACTGTGAAGACGAAGAAGATCAAGAAGTAGAAACTTCATAAGATCTAGAGCTAGAAGAAACTACTCCAACAAACTCTTGTCATGCATTGGACGTCATCAATACTCCACAAACCCTCAAGGTAGAAGGATATATCAAAAGGAAAAGGATAATAGTATTGATTGATTAAGGTAGTACCCATAAATTCATCAATTTCAAATTGGAAAAACTTCTTAATTACTTTGTATAATGGTAGATTTTATACTTATGTGGCTTTTTTTTGTAGATAGAGAGTTTTGATTTTCCACAATAGTATACAAAAGTTGTTGATTTTTAGAATCTCAAAGAGGATCCATCATCACGACAATGTTTTGAAGAAACAAGAGACAAAAGTGGAGGAATATATAAATTAAAATAAAATAAAAACTTAAAGAGGTTGGCTAAGAAAATCCTAAACCTAGGATAAAAAGAAATATAATTAAATTAATCAATTAAAAAGATATAACAATATTAATTATAATAATAAATATTTTATGATAAATATTCTCTTGATATTAATATAACCTTTAAGCATACATTTTAACCTGATATAAATACAAATAAATATAAAAATATATATAATATAAAATTATAAACCTATAGGAATTAAAATCTATGTTTTTAATTCAATATATTAAATGGTATAGAATTATAATAACCAATGTATTATAGTAAAGAATATACTATAATAATACCTAATGTATTTTAACTAATGTATTATTTTGGTGCTTTGTATATCTATCACCAAAATTTCAAGTGATGATTCCAAATCATGGTGGTACCATAAATTGTTCAGGGAAGTTTGGTAAGATTAAGTTGAATATGGGGGAGTATTTATTAGTTAGTCCCATTATTGCAATCCAAATGAGTGGTGTTAATTTTGTATTATGGATCCAATGGTTACAATCATTGGGAACAACAATCCTTAATTTCCAAGATCTTTTCATAATATTTTTCTTAGAAGGAAAGGGAATTGGGCTAGAGGTATTGAATGGAAACCGACTAAAGTGATAAGCTCTAATAGCATGACAAAATTGCTAAAAATGGATACCAATGTGTAGTTGCACAAATGTGTTCATTAGATGCTAAAAAATCTTTATCTTATGCTCTAGTAGATCTCAAAACTATATCAATTATCATGCTGAGGTATTTATAGAAATGCCCAAGGGTCTTCCACTTGTATGAGAATATGACCATGCTATTAATTTTCAATCTGGAAGTGTACCACCTAAAATTAGGCCTTATAGATATCCATGTGCAGAAAAGAGTGATATTGAGTGTATGGTTCAAGAAATGTTAGAGGCTAACATCATTCATACTAGCTAGAGTGCCTTCTCTTCACTTGTGGTGATGATTATCAATGAGGATGTTTCATGGCATATGCGTCCCGAATATAGAAAAATAAACAAAATAACAATAAAAAATAAGTTTCCTATTCCTATCACTGATGAATTGTTATATTCATTTCATGGAGCAATTTTATTTGCTAAGTTAGTTCTTGATTCTGGATATCATCAAATCAAAATGAGAAAAGAGGGCATTCCCAAAATAACCTTTAGAACTCATGAAGATCATTATGATTTTTTGGTTATGCCATTTGGACTTACAAATGCATCTTCAACATTTCAAACCTTGATGAATTAAATTTTCAAACCCTTAGAAAATTTTTGCTAGTAATTTTTTATGACATACTAATTTACAACAAATCTTGGGAAGAGCATGTACAATATGTTGACAAGGCATTGGAACTATTGAAGGAGAAACAACTATATAAAAATATTTCCAATTGTTCCTTTGAGGTCCAATAAGTGAAATATTTGGGTCATATTGTATCACATGATGGTGTCAAGGTGGATCTCAAAAAAATCAAAGTTATGAGGAAATGGCCAATCCCTAATACCTTGAAGGAACTTATAGGATTCTTAGAATTTATAGGATATTACTGAAAATTTGTCAAGAATTATGGTCAAAGTGAAAAACCTCTAGGAAAATTATTGAAGAGGGAAGCATTTTCTTGGACTAAACAAGCAACTAAAGCATTTGAAGAACTTAAAGAGGCTATGTTTACAACTCTTGTATTGTCGCCACCTAACTTCCCAAAAATATTTATTGTGAAGTATGATGCCTCATGAAATGGCATTAGTGTATTTTTGACACAAGAAAGGATACCCTTTTCCTTTTAAAGTGGTGAAATTAAAGGAAAGAACTTAATCAAACCAATCTATGAAAAATAAATTTCATCCATACTACATGCAATTAAGAAATGGCGTCGATACCTAATAGGAAGACACTTGAAAGTAAACAAAGCATGATAGTATGAAGTACTTCTTGGAGCAAATACTATCTTTATAAGAGAAACATAAATTGGCCGCAAATATGTTTGGTTATGACTTTCTAATTATCTACAAAAATGGAAAACAAAATATTGTGGTAGATGAACTCTCAAGGAAAGAGGAAGACACAAATTTTTAACCATGTGTTCTTGCTATTCCACAATATGGCATGGTGGAAGAAGCAAGGATAGAATGGAAGACATATGAGAAGATATGCAAAATCATTCAACAACTACTAGTATCAAAATCACTTATTATTATGTAATAATCCTCAACTCAAACAAAAGGTCCTATTGGAATTACACACTTCTCCTATAGGAGGACATTCAAGGTTCTTGAAGACATACCATAGGATCAAGAAATATTTCTTTTGGGAAGGATTCAAATCATATGTGCAAAACATCGTGTTGGAATCATGGTATACCAACAAAATAAAGGAGATACTATCAAGACCCTAAGGCTCCTTCAACCATTAGCCATACCAAGCCAACATTGGGAAGAAGTTTCAATGGATTTTATTACAGGTTTACCCAAATATGAAGGAAAGAGTGTCATTATGGTAGTGGTATATCAAATGACAAAGTATGCCCATTTTTACTCTCTTTATCATCCTCTTAAAGCATGTACAGTGGTAGAATAATTCATGGAAAGAGATGCATGGAATACCAAAGATTATTGTAAGTGTTAGGATCCAATTTTCACTGGGAATTTTTGGATTGAATTATTTTCTTCTTTGGATACTCAATTGGATCATAGAGCTCTCATGTTTCCATACACAATTTGATGGGAAAATTGAGATTGTGAATAAATGTTTAGAAGGATATCTACATTTCTTTTCATTTGATAAACAAAAAAAATGGGTCCAATGGTTTCCATTTGAGGAATGATGGTACAACACATCCTTCCTGTAACAGCCCTGGGTTAAATTTCCATGTAAATAAATAATGTATGGACATTATGAAAGAAAAAATCAAACCAAGGTCATGGGACATTTATTCCAAGATAAATGAGGGGAAAAAAATTACATTAGGATCCACTTTTGGTTAATTATTGACTGGCTATGGAAATTAGCATTGGCAAGAGGCAAAAGAAAATAAATGGCAAATTAATTATTATAGGCCAACAAGGATGTTGAGTTACGAAATGGGTATGTATTTACTCTTAATTCCACCACCTTTTTCCTCTTTTCTTATCTCTTTCATATCTTAATACACTAACATATTGATGGATTATGATAAGAAACAGATGAATTGTTCTCAGTTAAGATTTAGCCATCATAACTAACTTTTACTGCTCTTTATGCAGAAAAACGACGAAAGGAACAGTTGTTGTTCCCTAGCGATGTAACAACATAAGCCAACAAAGGAAGAATAGGAGCGCGTCAGTTGCGAACAGATCGGAGGACGGATTAGGAGGATCAACGCTAAATATGAAGAGTGCCTGAAGATAGCATTTAGTTGTGAATCCCTCAGGATCAGGAGATCCTAAGGGATCACATTTATCTTTTACCTCTTTCCGACTATAAAAGAAAAAGATTGTAGGAAGAAAGGGGATTGATCTCTTTTATTTCAAATTGTAATTCTAATTTACGAACTCATGTTGTTGGAGGACATGACCGTATTACAATGCTACTTAAGTTCAATGATTAATATATAATTGATGTTGTTGTTCATTCGTATTCTCTGAAGTAGCTCAGTAGTGTTCATTGGTGGCAAGGGGCCAACCTCTGGTGCATTAAACAGATTACTTGTGTTATATATTTTTGATTCTCGCAAGTTTGATTGGTTTGATAATTTTCCCATTTTTTGTGAGTTTATCCTATTCGCTATTTACCACTTTCCTGTATTGAAGTAACACATTTTCTTTACATGTTTTATAGCACTATCAATTGATTCAATTTACACTTATTGCAGATTAAATTATTTAGATAGTGAATCGTATTGATTTAATCAGCTGTACGAGTTTGGTTATCGCTATTGAACACTCAGATTGACATCATTGACATTTGGATTGCTTCATAGAGATTGAGTATGATTTAGATTGAGTCAACTAAGAAGAGATTGGTTATTGCTACTATGATCTCGCCTGATGCTATTGTTAATTGAATTGCTTGTGTAAGATTTGATTACGATTTCAGCAAAGGATTGACTCTTGAAGCTTAGATGTTATATTTCCTTTAATAATTGAAATTTGAGTTTTATAAATGCATCCATTTACTCTTGTATCAAAGGTTTATACTTTATTTTAAGAAACATTACTCTCTAGATTCATAGCATGCACATATTGTGTACACTATTGGAATAAAAAGACTTGCCCGGGTTGATGATTAATGTGGGGTAATTAGGAGTTTTAAAAGAGACCTTTTATCAAACAACATTTTGGCGTTGTTTCCAGGGAGAGTATCGCCATTTTACAAAGAGTGATGTATATTTGATAATTGTTGTTGGGAAATAATTGGGTATTGAAAACGGAAGGTAAGAACCTATGTAATGAGCAAGTAAAGTGCTTGCTCCTCCACCTATTTTTTAGCACAATTACAGAAAAGTGAAGTAGGTGTTTGATGTTTGTCTGTTGAGAGAGAACTGGGTATTAAAAATGGAAGGTAAGAACCTGTGTATGGAGCAACTAAATGCTTGCTCCCCTGCCTGCTTTCCAGCAGAATTGCTAGGAATTTAAGGTAGAAATAAACATTTGAATTTTTTGCATGAATGACTAAGAAGAAAAGACCAGAAAACAATACAATTCCACATCCCAAACCTGAAAAATCTAAGGGACCGATGACCCTTGGACGATCAACTTTTATCGACGACATATTAAGAAAAGTTGAATCTCAACCATCAGTAGGTCCTCGAACCGTTGCTTCTAGATAACCTACTGTCTCCCTTCGGGCCACAGGCTCACCATCTGTAGCCTACGCTGAGGTCCACAGCAAAACTGAATGGACTGAGCAGAGTTTTCAATACATTGAAAATTCGCGACCAATTCCCTCATAAGAAGGGAATTCTTGCAACATTCATGAAGGAGGAGGAGAAACAGGGGAAACAGAGGAACCAATATCCCCTCAGGTAGTAATTGAGCAGAGCACACCCAATCTCCTAGATCAAGGGAGTGTTGTTAGGATCATTCCCACCTCTTCTAGACATCCTAGGGATAAATCTCTAGCTCTAGAAATCCCAGAAGGGTACTGGCATATCTTTGATCAAATGGCCAATAATCCACAAACACCCCAAACCTCTACATTACAGTATCCTTTTGTTGACACAGTTGTCAACACCCCCATAAAATCTATCCCTCTACAAAATATTCCCACCTTTCATGGACTCACTTCAGAAGATCTGGATGGATTCTTGTTTGAATTCAACGTCCTATGTTGGGGTTATGATTACACCATCGATCCCCAAAAATTGAAGTTGTTTCCCTCCACTTTAAAGGGAGAAGCCCTACGTTGGTTTATAGGACTAGATGGGGGCACCATAAATGATTGGGACCAAATGAAAAATACTTTCCTTAAAAAATATCAGGATTATTGCAGATCTAGAGAACTAAAAGATGAGATATTCCAAATGGTAGCAAGACCTAGTGAAACTTTGGAAGAGTATGTGGAGTGTTTCCAATATAAACTCCAAAGGTCTCCCTACACAAATTTGCCTGATAATGTGCTAAAAACCATGATGATTAAGGGGATGAAAGACCAATGGATAGAGACATTAAATATTATGGGTAAAGGTGATATCTATCAAGAAGAATATGCTAACATTATTGATTTGTGTATCAGGTGCTCGAGGGGTAGTACAAGATTGAAACAAGTTGAACGCGATATGATCACCAGGGACAACAAAATATCTGGAGGAATCATTACTCATACTGAAGTTGGCAACCTGCTAGAATATTTCAAAATGGATATCCTAGGAACCTTGACAATACAATTAGACATCATGCAAGCCAAGTAGAAGCAGGTCGAAGAAAAACAGAACTTGGTTGTTTTCTGCCCTCGATGTAGGAAGAAACATAGTCATAAAGAATGTCCATTGGATATGGTACAGACCTGTGCCATATGCACTAAAGAACATGCCACAGAAAATTGCCCATTGCTCCCAGGATTAAAAGCGGTCTTCAAAGAGGCAGAGGAAGAAATGGAACCAGTCTACCTATTAAATTAGTGTCGCCAATGGCAATCACGACAAACAGGTATGCCTACTGACCCATATTCATTCTTTCAGCCCTCACAATATAATTCTCAACAATACATAGGAGCTACATGGCACAACTAGCCACCTTTTCCTACCTGGTCACCACAAGCATCTTCTATGCCACCTTGGTCCAATCAATCAAATCCAAACAATAGTTGGCCAAATTCCTCTTACTTTCCACCATTCTGGCAGAACAATCCATATCCATCTCAATGGTCCCCCTCCACTTCACAAAACCAAAACTGGCAATCAAGCTGGAAAATACCTACAAACCAGCCAGTAGGTGTTATAGACATTTTTGTGCCTTACAGCTATAAGCATGAAATGTCCATAATTCAAGGGATCCTAAGTCCCTAAAGATGTTGTTACAGCTCCTAAAGGAACAAGGTCAACCAATGACAGCTTCTCCCAGAAGTTCTCCACCAAAAACCACTCAGAAATAGTCAATTCAGGATCAATGCAGAGGCTCCACTAGCTGCCTGCGTTGAAATGCAGAGACTACACTGGCTAGGTGCACTGCAACGCAGGTGGAAACACTACCAGGGTGCGCTGAGCGGGAAATGACAAATGGAAAGCTCGTTCAACGAGGTGGAAAGACCCTGGAAGCTTCCAGAATCTTCTCCAATGACACTTGCCTCAATGAATTCGACTAGTGATGAGTAAGAGGCTCTCAACCTCCAAGTGGAAGCAAGAACTGACAGAGAGAAGCCACAAGTCAAAACATAAGCTGACTCATCCTCTCTGCTTACATCTATATATGGATCTCTCACCCAGAGGTTCAGGAGGCTGGAATTTTGTACTTTGGAGAGAATTGCTGTTGGTTTGAGATTGAGATTAGTACATTGGGTGATTTATGCTTTGTTGGAGGAGAGGAAGGGATCCCTTTGCTGGGAGGTAGATGTTGGATCGGAACTCACTTGGTTGTATCTCCTCTTGGACTTTCTTATTCTATCAATAAATTATTTGAGTTTCTCCTACATGCTGTGTACCAATGATGTTTTGTTATGCTTACATGTTTAGCTTAATCTGATCTTGAGCTTTTTATGAATGTATATCTGTATCTTCGTGTAGTTTCTCTCTCTTGTGATCTTGCAGGAATTCGGTGAAGCTGGGCCGGTGAAGGAGCAAGGAGCTGAGAGCCACTGAAGAGAGGAGTGATTGGATCGACAAACCAGTGGAAGACACAGGTTAGTTATATCCTTCTTCCTCATTTACATTCCATAAAGAAGAATACTCAATTAGTTTACCTTGTTTGTTGCTAAGGCACTATCACACCTTAGAGTGGGATAGGGGCATTCTGAATTGGATACTTTTCCCAACAACAGTAGGAACAATCCCCCTACCTCAACCTACGATACCAGCACCTTACACGTTGCAGCAGAATCCTCAACCCAATCTACGACCACAGCTCCCAGCCCAACGCAACCCAAATCCCAACAATAGACCAGTCCAGTTGGTACAAATTATTGAAGGGATGGATCTAGAAACTGAGTTGAGAGAGTGTAATGAACTCAAATTGAGATCTGGACAAATAATCGAGTTAGAGGGTGATAGAAATATACAATTGGAAGGACCACTACCTATAGAACAAACACCTCAAAGGGAGAATACAGTTAAACAGAAAAGCCATGAACAAACTATTACCTCTTCTCCACCATTCTTAGAAAGATTGATTATACCTTGCCCAATTGAATATCCCAATTTCGATCTCCTGGGAGAATTAAAAAATATTTGTGTAAAAATACCCCTCCTCCAGGCTATTTAGGACATTCCAATCTATGCAAAAACCATTAAGGAATTGTATACCAAAAAGCCTACGAGGAAAATAAAAGTAACACCAACTGTCCACGTAGTCAGAACTTTGTCTGATTTATTATTAGGCAGAGAAATACCGGTGAAATATGAGGACCCATGAAAACCTATAGTCACAATACAAATAAATGGATGTTCCTTTCCCAATGCGTTAGTCGATCTAGGGGTAGCCATTAATATTCTCACAACAACAATCTGTTAGAGACTTGGCATCATAGCCTTAGATCCAACTACGACCTTGCTATAACTTTCTAACTGATCAATTGTCAAACCAGAAGGGACATTACAAGATGTAATGGTGTTAGTAGATTCTTGGGAATACCCAGCAGATTTCTTGATTATTAATCCTAGAAACCAGCTAGATGGACATCCTCTAATATTAGGAAGACCTTGGCTAGAGACTACAGATGCTTATATAAGCTGTCGAACAGGCAGTGTAACTATAGCAAGAGGAAATAATGTGAAGAACCTAGCTTTATATCCTCCAGCTCAGCCAAGCCTAACTATAATAAAAACTAGGAAACAACCTGTAACATATTTAACTGAAAATATTCGATCACCACTAACTGTAGTAGATGCTCTTGAATTTAAAAATCAAACAAAAGATGACAGTCCACCCAAGCATCATTAGGTGTTGTTCCCTTTAGGGAACAACACCTTGTGAGTATTTTTTAGAACACCCTTTCTCCCCCTTGCATGATCATCCCTAGACCATCCCAGTTCACTCTTTATGATCCTCTTTATGGCATAAACGTACAATACATATTTAAGGACAACAAGTATGGAGTCTACTCAAACAAGAAAATATCTTGAATATTATCATCTTTAACAAAATTGGTTTGTGATGATCAAAAAAGAAAGGACACAATTATCTATATCACTTCACTTTCCTTGTCTCCACTATAAATCAAATTGATTGATTATCTATACCATGCTGGTTCTCCCCTGTCCTGTATAACTCTCTCTATTTATTATCAATAAGATTATGGGTATATTTTTTCTATTGATATGTTCAAACTTCTTCCACCATCTCTACTCTTAATGAGTGCTAAGCCACCCTCTATATATAAAATGGGGAGTGTTACAATATATATATATATATATATTCACTAACAATTTTATGATTTTTTTCCACAGATGGAGGATAGGGTGTCTCATCACGAGCCAGCCTACCATGATCATAAGGAAGGAGCAAAGTGGCATTCCCACTATGGCCACCACACTAGGGATATGATCCAATGGATGTATCAAGAAATAAAGTCCTTGGAATAGGAGGTCTCATCATGAGCCGGCCTGCCCACTTTCGCTACTTCCCAGTGAATGGCAATGTGTTCATCTAGTTACCATGCTAGCACATTGGTCTCTAGTATGGACATCATAATGCACTTCCCCAATTATACATAGAGTACCATGGTTCCCAACGGTTAGAAAGCAACTTTGTCAAGGCTATGGACGCCTGCAGGCAACAGAAGCTCTGCTAATGGTATTGAAGTTTTATTTTCTACATCAATAATTATTATAATGCCCTCTTATTATGTTTTTATATTTTCTATGGAGAGATTATGTCCCTAACTTACCTTGAACCTTTATGCATGAGTTAATCTTTTAAAATCAATCACAACATTTTTAAGTGGAATAATGGCGGTAAAGTATTATTTCTTGCATATGCTGTCCTTTTTCTTTATCGCATCACCTCATGGAATCTTATCACTTATTGATAATTCTCATTACATGCCTTGTTTTCATCACTCCAATATCCTTTATGATCCTTTCATTAATATGCGTACCTTGCCACTTTCATTACCCAATCCATCACCCCTGTACTTTGCCACCAGCGCGTTATCCTTTCATTCATTCAGTCGTAGGCGACCTATTATTTCGAGAGGGGGCAAGGACCTCCAATATACTTATGCATGCACTGTCATATTTTCATTTGATTTTTCAAAACAATATGACATCCCATGATCACAGAGCATGTGGCATTATAACAGTCCTCGATAATGATATTTATGTTTATGAAGTATCACCTAATAGGGCCAAATTGTAGAAGCTAAGAAAAGAACACCAGAAGCTTCACAAGATGGTCAAGAGGCTCCAAAGGAAAATAAAATAAATCACAACGGGAAAGGTTCCGAAAAATACCCCAGAGATAGTAAATGTGGCTGTGCAAATAGAATTATATGAAGGTAGGGTTACAGGAACTCAAACTGAACCCATACCTACTCAAACAGTCATCACCCAAGAGGAACAGCATGAAAATTTAGTAGACGTAGCTACTCATATGGAGGTTTGGACCTCCCACAACAATGAAATACAGACAAAAGATGTACCCTCTTATAGCATGGGCACTCAGACAGAGGTTTGGACCTCCCGCAATAAAGAATTACAGACAAAAGATATCGCTTCTCATAGCATAAGCACTCAAATGGGCATACAAGCCAAAGACATCATGACACACAATGACCCCATTGTATTGAATCTTCAGGAAGAATTGGCACAAGCTCGGCTCATGTTGGAACAACCTAAACAAGAAACCGTTTCTTGGCAGAAATATCAAGAGCTGCAGAAACAGCTTCGGGAAATGAATACAACAGAGAGCGAGACTTTTGATAGATGCAGAAAGGTGGAAGAAAAAATAGAGAAGATCAAGCTCAAACTAGACAGAGTCATAGGTCAGACAAACACCATCTGCTCATTGTATACGTATGTCCTGGCATGCAGGTCTCCTGCCACCAATTATTCCTTGTTTTTGTTAGAACGGTACCTGTTGTTGAAAACTAAAGTCGTGAGAGTTTGTAAACCAAATGAATTAAGAACAATTGAAGATTTTATAAATTGCTGCAAGCAACATGGTGTAAAGGTCCAAAGGCTTCTTTGTGAGTTTTACCTGCAAAATTTTGTATTAGAGAACGAGGTGGAAAAGAACCCTAATCCTTTTGTAAGAGATGTTCAATTCCAAGCCTTTATTTTGTTTGTAGTTAACCAACTCAAATGGTTTAAAGATTATAATGCATTTAAAAGACAGGAACATGGATTGGATCTTTGGGTAAGAAGTGAACCTAAGCACCCTTTACAAATGTTTTCCAACCATAAGAGTCTGATGACACGAGAAGGGGTGATTAAAATTTTAGGGCCCATTCATAAGGAGATTGTATAGAAAGGAGTATCATATTTCCTCTCCATTCAAGAAATATCTCTGGATGCATCTAAGCTCATGTGGACGGTCTCCACTAGTAGTGTGCAAGATAGGGAACCATTTAATTACAGAAATTTTAAAGCAGCTACAGCCCGTTTGGTCACCTATAGCAATCTTATTTTGAGAAAAGACCCTTATTGGTTAGGATGTCGATTTCGGAGACCCATTATTTGGTATCCTCCTTGAAGATTATCGAGTTATCCACGAATTACGTGAAGGAAAGGAAGTGCCAGCCTTTGCACTCCTGGCTCAACATCATGGTTTTAGACCAATTTTTGATGCTCCCTCTCTAGCCTACTCTTTAACTACACTGCATAAGAACTACTTACTTTTCATGAGGACATGAAACAGAGTAAGTAGGGGAGTATGTTGAGTTACAAAATGGGTATGTATTTACTCCTAATTCCATCACCTTTTTCATCTGTTCTTATCTCTTTCATATCTTAATACACTAACATATTGATGGATTATGATAAGAAATGGATGAACTGTTCTCAATTAAGATTTAGCCATCGTAACTAAATTTTACTCCTCTTTATGCAGAAAAACAACAAAAGGAACAGTTGTTGTTCCCTAGCGACAGAATAGCATAAACCAACAAAGGAAGAATAGGAGTGCGTCGGTTGCAGACAGATCAGAGGATGAATCAAGATAAACACTAAATATGAAGAGTGTCTGAAGGTAGCATTCAATTATGAATCCCTCAGGATTAGGAGATCTTGAGGGATCGCATTTATTTTTTACCTCTTTCCGACTATAAAAGCAAAAGATTGTAGGAAGAAAGGGGATCGATCTTTGTTATTTCAAATTATAATTCTAATTTACGGACTCGTACTATTGGAGAACACGATCGTATTGTAATGCTACTTATGTTCAATTATTAATATATAATTGACGTTGTTGTTCATTCATATTCTCTGAAGTAGCTCAGTAGTGCTCGCTGGTGGCTAAGGGCTCAGCCTCTGGTGGATTAAACTGCTTCCTTGTGTTATATATTTCTGATTCTCGCAAGTTTGATGGTTTGATAATTTTCCCATTTTCTGTGAGTTTTATCCTATTCGCTATTTACCACTTTCCTGTATTGAAGTAGTACATTTTCTTTACATGTTTTACAGCACTGTCACTTGATTTGATTTACGCTTATTGCAGATTAAATTATTTAGATAGTGAATCGTATTGATTTAATCAGCTGTAAGAGTTTGGTTATCGCTATTGAACTCTCAGATTGACATCATTGCCATTTGGATTGCTTCATAGAGATTGAGTATGATTTATATTGAATTAGCTAAGAAGAGATTGGTTATTGCTACTATGCTCTCGGCTGATGCTATTGTTAATTGAATTGCTTGTGTGAGATTTGATTACGATTTCAGCAGAGGATTGAGTCTTGAAGCTTAGATGTCATATTTCCTTTAATAATTGCAATTTGAGTTTTATAAATGCATCCGTTTACTCTTGTATCAAAGGTTTATACTTCATTTTAAGAAACATTACTCTCTAGATTCATAGCATGCACATATTGTGTACACTCTTGGAATAAAAAGACTTTCCCGGATTGATGATTAATGTGGGGTAATTAGGAGTTTTAAAAGACACCTTTTATCAGCCAACAAAGGACAGGAGGAAAAAATGAAAGAGAAATACGTGAAAATGAAAGAAATTCCACTTAAATAGGTGGGGGAGAGGAAGAGATAAGAAAATGATAAAAATATTAAAAGCATATGTATGCAAGGAAAAATGGAGAAAAAGAAAAATAAAAGAAAAGAAAATTGGAGAGAGAACATACTAGAATTATTTTGGGAAAAGAAAGAAAAAAGAGAGAGAATATATAACACTTGGACACAAGAAAGTTACAAGTAAGGAGAGCAAGAAAGATTGGAGGAATTTGAGTGATAGCCAAGAAGGAGGTTTGAACAACAACTAGCAAGGGTAGAAACGAACAGAGAAAAGAGCAACCAACATGAGAATTTTTTGTAGGTAACAATGTGCATGTTTGATTATCTTGTTGGGATTTGAATGCATGGTTCATGTATTGGTTTTCTTTTCATTTTTTCTATCATTGGCATGGCTATTTTCCTATATTGACAATCATGTACAACCTTACCTTACGCCATTTCTTAGATAGCCATGATGTAGTGGGTTCCCAATTTGGTTGAGCTTTGAATGCCAATAAATTTTGGATCCTAGTTGAGGTGGTCTCAGAAAATCCAATGGGTTGAGGGTGATGGTTTTCTCTGGATGAGCCCTTGACAGATGGGTGGATATAGGAAAAGCCCTCTGGGTATGGTGAAGAAATTCTAAGGCATCCAAGCTTATATTTGCTTTGGTGATTTATGGACATGGTGTTAGGCAAAATCACTATGTCTTGACGGTGGAGGTAGCTTTCCTCTGAATTCTTTGTTTGGTTATGTTTTGGTTATCCCATGTGTTATCTCAAAATCAGATCCTGATAGGCTGCTGGTCAGGTTGACTCTAAGTAACTATTTCAAACCGACTTTAGGCTAAGGCTTAGCCTCCTCAACCTGAGAGGGCTCTCTCTTGATGGATTAATGATTTTGATTAAAGAGAAGATGGCTGACTCTTATAGAGCAACTGTGAAAAATATGAATGGTGTAAACACATTTAACAACTATCCATTGGGCTTATGGAGTCAACAACACCTCAATATAACAATGAACTCAACCTTACATGGAAGTCAGGGCATTCAGCATTTAAACATTCAGAACATAAACTCATAGGGGACCACACAGTTTATAAATGTATACAGGAAGTCAAAGCACATTCAGTGAATTCTGAGTGATTATACATCCATACCACTGTAAGAATTAAGAAAAGGACAACATCACATATTCTGAACATAAAAAATCCTTCATGAATCCTGAGAAGTAAAGTCAAGCATGTATTACTGAAAATGAGTCTTACATAGGCCCAATACAAGCTTTTCCATAAAATTTCCAACCCCGATTACATTGCTGTTTCAGCTATATATAGAGCTCTTATTCTAACTTATCGAGATTCCTCCTCAAGCATGAGGGGAATTCGAAAACTACTTCTATTACTGACAACTCTTAAACTCTAACTACTTAATAAATACAACAAAGTGTTGACTGGAGTTTTTTAGAGATCTAAATCAACTATGATTCTAACTCCATATTACATGCATGATGGCTTTAATTAAGATGATTCCTTTCTATGACATCTGGTTCTCTTTCAGTTTGGCTGAGATGGGTGTTTAATGCTCCATGTTAACCTTGGATGCTATATCTTCTTCACTGTCCAGAAAAATTAGGAGACTATCCTTGCTTCTCGGCTGTATAATCTTCGAATCTTCATAAGTCAGTTTTTTAATTGTTGTCCCTCAAAATATGATGGTGGCCACATTTTGATGTGTTGTCCGCTGTTATGAAACCTGATTTGATGATGTGTCATCCACTGTTTCGAAAACAAAAAGGAAAACGTATTCAAGCTGTCTGATACATGCTTCAATTTCCTTATGATATGACAAAATGCCACTTTTTGATTCAAACTATTTATTTCCACTTGTGCTAGTCTGATTGGCTGTTGTAACTTCAGGTGTTCTCATTGTATACAACTGTCCTTCAAAATTTTCCCGCTTCAACTTCAAAACTGCTTGATTTATGTTGAAATCATCACTTTCAGCAGTTTCGTAGCGCGCTACGAAACTGCTGAGTTATTTAAAACAACTTGTTTTTAACCTGAGACCTTTATTAACCGAGTGCTTGATTGCCAAAAACTTCTTTAGACTTTCCAAAGGCCGAATAGGGATTTAGATTTCTTCAGAAAGATAAGATCAAGCAAACTTATCAAAATTTTGAAATAGAATCTTACTTGAAATGAAAACTCATTTAGCAAGTCCTTTAAGCTGGCTTAGCTGTGCCTTCAGATCTTCAATTTGTTTCTTCATAACCTTATTCCCAGCTCTCAGTTGCATATTGATCCTTCTGATGTACTTGGCTTCTTTGATTGCTGGTACTGTCCAGGTGGTGAAATTGTGAATGGCCATCAACCACTGAATTCATCTGGGCTTCTATAGTTGCATTCCCTTCCCATAGAGTTTTATAATAGTTTGCTTGTATGATTGCATGTCTTCTAGCAGCTTTCTTCAATTTGGCAATCTCATGCTTAGCTGATTCTAATTGGCTCTTTAGGTCTGCTATATTATCTTCTTTAGATGTGATGACTGTTTTTCCTGTGTTTTTCTTTAGCCAACGTTGTGTCCCTTCCCCTGTTTCCTCTGTTCTTGACAGTGCTTCCTATACTTGCTGGAATCTCCTTGTCATAGGTCTTCTAGGTTTAAAAACAAACTCTTCAGCTGGCTCATCAAATTTAAGCCTTTTTGAGGCCTTGGCTTTCTTGGTGCTTTCTTTTTCTAACTGTATCAACTCAATTTGAACTGGTAGAGACTGCTCAAAGTCAATAGCCTGTAATAAGGCATTTAAACTTCCCTTGGACACTAGACTTTCTTCGACTGCTACAGCTTTACCTTTTTCCTTATTCATCTGGCTTCTTGTTCTTATCCTTGAGACTACATCAGATGTGCTTGTTTCAGGTACAGTCTTTTTACCATGAGCTTTTTCCTTAGTTGATTTGTGAGGTTGATCTTGGATGATGAGTGGCTTCACTTGTTTTCTTACTTGTGAATTTGGAACTCTTTTAGCTCTTGCTTCTGTTTGGAGCTCAGCTATTGTAAAATCTCTAGCAGGTAGAGGAGTGAGGCCAGTCTGGCTTTTGAAGCCAGCCATAAAAATGAATGAATTCCAATCTCTGCCTACCTTTTGGAGCCCATCTAAAACCAGTAGTTTGATCAAACCATGATGAAACAAAGAGGTTTCACAATCCTCTTTCCTCAGTTGTACCTTATCACACATCTTACTCAAACTACGGAAAAGATAAAAAGGTAAGTCTATGGAGACCTTCCCGGTAAAATGCAAAAGGAGTTTAAAATGGTAAGAGTAAACCTTGTTATACCTTCCTTCACAAGTCAGATATTTCTGTATGCAGGTGAGTAAATGAGCATAATATTCTTTGACATAACTCCTGGGCACTGCCTTACTTAAATCTTCATTTACAAATTCATCCTTCAAAAACTCCTTACAAGGATTCATGTCAAACTTGAAATTTTTAAACCATTGCTCTTGTCCTCGTGGGATCTCTGTCACAGTAGATATCACTTCTGGCGAAACCTGCAATTCTATCATGGCTACTTTTGAATTCAAGCCTGTGAAGTTAAGTGCAAATTCTTTAGTTACCTGTGCGTGCCCTCCTTGTAATTTTTTGCAAAAATTCCAGCACCCGCCCTTTTTAAATGCTTTCTCCACCTCTTTATTTCTCAGCGTTATATCTAAGCCTTCAGGCTCAGTCCTTAGACATTTGCCGGATCTGTGCTCCTTTTTCTCCATTGATTCTTCCAAATCTTCGCAAACAATGACTACCAGCTCCGGTTGGAATTGTGATTCAGCTTCTATTTGAATTCAGCCTTGCTTGATTATCAGCCTCGCTTGATTATCTTTGCAGTTGAATTTTAAATTTTGCCGTTTAAAATCTTTCAAGTTGTAATCTTGCAGATTTGTCATTTCATGCAAGACTTACGACCATCATTAAGTTTTATGCACGATGGTCTTTCTTGGAAATGATGATTCATGCGTATCAACAGATCTAGTGGTGGTGATAGTGGCAATGAGTGGTGAAACGTGATAAGAGGGGTACATGAGCTGACATGAGAAGACACGGCCTATGAATCACCTAACGGATTTGACATTTCGGGAAAGATTCGCTGCGAAATGTACGAATCCATGATTTCACAGCGCTGTCAATTTTAAATTTGAATGATGCGCTGCGAAACTGCCTAATCAGGATTGCACTGTGAAATTACAAAAAGGCACGGTGACTAACATAAGATAACAGGTGGCTATAAAACAATGGTAGATGGAGGGGAACCAATGGGAGCTGAGAATAACTTGACTCAAAAACTCTTCAAAACTTCAGATTCTAAGGGAAGAAAATTAAAACAAAAATAAACTAGCACTGACCCTTGTCATCGGGCTAGGATGAAAAGTTACATATATCAATTTTAGTTCTAAGTGATAACACCATGTAATCCCAAATTTAGGCTTGGAATATGAAATGAGGGTAATTGGGCTGGAAGAAAGGATTGGTTTAGCCCAATATATGGTTGGGTGGAATGTGGAAGTGCTTGACTTGGTTGGTACTTTTCATATGATGTATTCTTTAATGAAGATCAATGAGAACAATTTTTGGTTTAGAGTTGATTGTGTGACTGGTTTTTCAAGCTCCATTACTAGTTAAGTGTATGTTACATGCATAATGTATTTCTTGTTATATGAGGTTCTCTTGTTATTAATTTCTTTCATGGTTTGACAGGCTCTTGGATAATTTATATGGATGCATGGGCTAATCTGTGTTTTATTGCAGCTAGTATGAGAGGGAGAAAAGCCTTCTTGATGAACATGTAATGGAACTAATGAAAACAATGAACAAAATATGCATTCATGACCTACATGTACCATAGTCACAAAGTGTTTATATAAATTAATAATATGTGGTGAGAAAGCATGAGGCACAACAGAGCCTAAGAATAGAGCATGAAGATTTACATATAGTTTTGACAATTTTTTGGAAAAGATTGGGTAGTTGGCTTTAATGTTGGCCCTAAATTTTTATAACAAGTTTTATGGCCACACTATCAGATCTAAGATATGTTGGCCACAACCGCATTCAAGATGGGTTATTCATGCAGCTAGACACCTCTAGTTGCACTGATAAGCTTGTATCCATGCGGCTAATAAGTAATCTAGGTCAAGGAGTGGTCTAAGCTTACGGAAAATTGTTGGGTTGTGTTATATTCTTTCCACGACTAGCCCACGTAGTTAACCGAGGGGTTAGAGGGCCCTTCGTTGCGCCGATTGTGTATCGGGGAGGTCACAGGGGGTTTTAGGTGTACCCATAACCCCACTTTATGGGGTACAGGGCAACGCCCCAGAAAATTTTGGTTTTGGACCCTATGTTAGGTTGGGCGGACCCACCTATGTTTTTGTGCATGATTTTCGCAGATGTTTTTGGACGTGATGGTTTTCGGTCCATGGTATTGGATGCTTCAGCATGTATAAATATGTATTGTAACATTAAAAGGAATATAATGAAAAATCAAGCCGGTAGTCCCGGTTTTGTGATCCAGGGGAAATCTCTGTGTATATGTGTTTTATGTGTTATGCTCTCGCATTGTTTATTTTCTGTGTTTTAGAATTCGTATGCAGGTAATTTATGTACAGGGTTAAAACCTACAAAAATCATAACTAGGGAAAATTAGGTTGATAATGGTGTGATCATGTGTCTCTAGGTGTTTTTCGTTAATTATAGACAAGTGGACCCTATTTCCATAACTACATCTTGGAAGTTGGGTCATTCATAGTAAATATCAACTCATGTTTACCCTGGTAAGCTTGTTAAAGTGGGTAAATGTGGGGTGGGGTGTTACAGATTGGTATCAAAGAAAGTTCACATCACTAGACCTGGGTTAAACACATATTTTTATGCAAATATATATATTTATCATGTGTGCATGTTAGTTATTTTTTTTTTTTTTTTATATCCATGTACATGATGTTGTTACAGTTTTGGTGTCATTATCTTTTTTCATGCATGAAATGATATTCTCTTGATATTATTATGTATCATGCTAATATGGATTGACTTGTGCAAATGCAATAACCTCACCTTAATTAAATGAGGTAATTCTTTTGATTGTGCATTTTATTTGGTTTATCTAACTATGGCATGTTGTAGGAAGATAGAAGGGCAAGAGATGAAGAGTAGAGTGGTTGAGTACAGTTCATATGACTCACGGCACAGGCCAGAAGAGAAATCAGTGGTATGGGAGAAATCAATTGAGAAACAGGGAGAGGGAGACTCTCATGATTTAGTGGACACATTAAGAAGTTTGACAGCATATATTAGAAGTTGTAAATATGATAATCAACAGTTGATTGAAGCTCAAGAAAGGTTTGCAAAAGCTCAAGAAAAACAGGTTGAGGTTAATGCAGTTATTCTTCAAAGCCTTTCAAATTTACGGAGACATGGAAAGTTGGGGACCAATCACGGAGACAGACAAGAAGAAAATACTATTGTGGCAGATGGAAGTCGGTCTCAGAAAAAGTATAGGATGGATAGTGATGATATAATAAAGAGTGGCATACCCTTGAGTACACCAGAGAAGAGGACTAGTATGCATGGATTTGCTTCTAGATCTATTGATAGGAGACATTATCGCCATCACCGCCAGCATCATCATAGGAGAAGTGGGAAAGAGCATTTTCCAGAGAAATTCAAGAAAGCCTAGCCTCCTACTTTTGATGCTGAGATGACCAAATTAGAAGATGCAAAAGAATGACTACTTGGAATGAGAAATTATTTTAGACTTCATGATTACTCATAGAATATGAAAGATAAGTTAGCTACTTTTAGTCCCAAAGAAAAAGCAAATATCTGGTGGGAAGATGTTAAGACTGTAAGGGGAATAAAGGAAGAGAAGTTGACTTGGGAAGAATTTGAAAGAATCTTAAGAAAGAAGTAACTATATGAGAGGTATTATGATGGAAAGGCCAAGTAATTATATGAGCTTAATATGGGTTCCATGTCATATGAAGAATATACAAGCAAATTTCTAGAGCTATTGAGATATGTCCCATATCTCAAGGATTGGAAAGAAATGATCCAAAGGTTTATTAGTGGATTTCCATTATCATTCAAAGATTGGATTGAGTTTGACGAGCCTCAAAAATTGGAGGAATCCATCACAAAATTGGAGTATTTCTATGAGAATTCAAAGCACAAGCCTAAGTTCAAGCATGACTGGAAGGGTAGCGAGAAGACTAAAGGAAAAATGGCTCAAAAATCGAGGAAGATCTTAGGATGCAAGTGAGAAGGAAAATATGGCTCCTCATAAGAAGTCCAATGCAGCTGAGAAAGGACATGGGTCTCAGCCTGTGGAGCAGTAGAATAAAGGTAGTGGCAGAGAACCATTAAGGTGTTGGACTTGTGGTGGAGACCATCACAAGAAGGATTGTTCATTGTATCAATGTGTCAGGCCTCAGATCTACAGTGCTCAGGAGGGACAAACAGTTGGAGATGTAGCTCAGAGCATTCCTCAAATCTATGCAATAGTTGATAACAAGTAGATAGACCACCAATCATCCACCATCAAGATGGAAGGTAAGATTTGTGATCAAGTTCTTTCTATTTTGATTGATCTAAGATCAAATTATAGCTATATTAGTCTTGAACTGGTGGATCATTTATGTTTGGATAAGGAATTGCATGCAAAATCTTAGTTGGTGCAGTTGGATACATGGACTAAGAGAAGAGTTCACCATTGGGTGAAGTCTTGTGCATTTCAACTTAATGGCATGTCTATAAAAACAAACCTAAACTTGCTTCCTTTGGGTGCATATAACATGTTATTGGGAATGAATTGGATATTTATTCACAATACCAAGGTATATTTTTATGAGAAGGCTATTGAGTGCTTAGATGAGGCTAGAGAAAAGAGAAACTTGCATGGGAAGCAAAATCCTAGATTAGTGAGGAGGATTACAACCATGTAAGATAAGAACAACCACATAAAAGGATGTTTACTATTTGCAATACATATTTCTAGTGACAAAGGGTTAAATGATTAGGATGGTGAAGTGTTGAGGAGGCATCCTATCTTACAACAGTTTCAGGATGTGTTTCCTATAGAGATTCCAAATTTGCCTCCTCATATGGAGGTGGATTTCTCTATTGAGTTGATACCTGAAGAAACACCAAAATCTAAGGCACCATACAGGATGGGCGCTCCTGAGTTGGCGGAATTAAAGTTTCATGTTAAAGAGATGCTTGATAAGGGATACATAAGGCCAAGTGTATCTCCTTAGGGAGAATTAGTGTTGTTTGTAAAGAAGAAGGACAATACTGTCATACTATGCATTGATTACCGGTAACTGAATAAAGTGGCCATCAAGAAAAGGTATACATTGCCTCATATTAATGATTTGTTTGATTAATTGAAGGGAGCTACAATATTTTCAAATATTGATCTGAGATCATGATATCATCAGGTGTTCATCAAAGAAGAAGACATATATAAAACTACATTTCGTACAAGGTATGGGCACTATGAGTTTGTGGTGGTTCCTATTGGCTTGACCAATGCTCCAACCACCTTCTTGTGTATGATGAATAATTTGTTTTTCCCTTATCTAGATAACCTTGTGATAGTGTTTGTTATTGATATATTTGTTTATTCAAAGAATGAGGAAGAGCATGCAAATCCTCTGTAAATAGTATTGAGATTGTTGAGAGAGAATAATTTGTATGCCAAGCTCGGTAAGTGTAGCTTCTTTCAATCTCAGATTCATTACTTATGACATGTTTTTCCAAGGAGGGGATAACAGTGGATCCATAAAAGATTAAGGATATCATGGAATAGCTAGCTCTAGAGAATGTGAATGAGGTAAGGTCATTCATGAGACTAGCGGGTTATTACAGGAGGTTCATCAAGAACTTATCCAAGATTGGCCATCCTATCTCATCTTTGTAGAGGAAAGGAACTAATTTTGAATGGAATACTAAGAGTGAAACCAACTTTGATTAGTTGAAGCAATTACTTACCAATGCTCTAGTTTTGCGGATTTCAGATCCCGATAAATACATTGTGGTTTATACATATGACTGAAAGGAAGGAATTAGTGGAGTCCTAATGCAGGAAGGGAAGGTGGTTTGATATGAATCACAAAATTTGAATGAGCATGAGAAGAATTATGTGACTCATGATCTTGAGTTGGAAGCTATCATTCATGCATTGAATATGTGGAGACATTATCTCCTTGGAAGGAAATTCATTTTGATGAGTGATCATAGTGGACTGAGGTACTTGTTTGGAAAACCCAATTTGAATGCCAGGTAAGGTAGATGGTTGTATAATATTAGTGATTTTTACTTTGAAGTCAAGTATATCAAATGCAAGGAGAATTAGGTTGTAGATGCACTCAGTAGAAGAGTACATGAGAATCATATTTCAGATGTGAGCTCTTGTGGGATAGATTTGAAGGAGAGGATCTTACATGCAGGGAAAAATAATGAAAGGTACCAACAGTTGAAGTAGGGATTGCAACAACAATGTGAGGGTGATAAGGATTAGGATTATTACCTCACAACATATGATTTGGTTAGATTCAAGAACAAGATTTATGCGCCTGATAGTAGTGAACTGAAGAAGCTCATTTTGAGAGAATTTCATGTCCAGCCATATTCAGGACATCCAAGATACCAAAATATTTTGAAAATCTATTAAGAAGTTCTATTGTTTGCTTAATTTCAAGAAAGAGGTGACTCAATTTGTTTCTAAATGCTTGAACTATCAACAAGTGAAATTTGAATGCAAGCATCTAGTTGGTCTGCTGCAGTCTATTCCAATTCTAGAATGGAAATGGGAGGTTATTTCCATGGATTTCATTACAGGATTGCCAAGGACATCAAGGCAGCATGATTCCATAATGGTTTTGGTTGACAGGTTGAGAAAGGTAGCTCACTACATTACAACAAAGTATACTAATTCAGCTAGTGAAGTGACTCAAATATTCATTAAAGAGATAGTGAGGTTGCATGGAGTTCCCGAGAGGATTATATCAGATAGAGATGCCAAGTTCACTTCCTAGTTTTGGAAGGAATTGTTTGTAGGCTTAGGGACATAACTAGCCTTCAATACAACTTACCATCTAAAGAAAGATGGGAAGACATAGAGGATCAACATGATCCTTGAGGATATGTTTAGGATCTATGTCATGGACCAACAAAGGAAGTGGGATCAATATCTTCCACTGGTGGAGTTTTCTTATAATAATGGGTGTCAGGAATCCTTGAAGACGAGTCCATTTGAGGCTCTCTATGGGAGGAGTTGTAATACTCCTATCATCTGGAGTGATCTAGTGAGCAGGGTGTTGATTGGACTTGATATGTTTAAATAGATGGAGCAAGAGATGGATGTTATCAAAAAGAATTTGAAGGAAACTCAACATAGGAAGAAGAGTCATGTGGATCAACATAGAGTATGTTAGGTAAAATTAGTTCGGGGATAGAGTCAAAGTTGACTGGGTTAAACAGTGGTGGTTTTTGGCATGTGGTATAGCGTACCTATGGTTTTTTGCCCATGGTATTGCATGTAATGGAGACATTAAAAAGGCTAGGAAGACTTAATTGTAATGTAGGCTAGGGAGGTGAGCGATGAAGGCTCACTTGGCCTGGTTGGATAGGGATTTGGCCAAGGTTAATCATAATTTCATTGGGTTGGGGTTTTCCCAAGATAAGCATTGTGTTCATTATTCTTATGTTTTATGTGTTTCTTGTTTAATTATTTCTCGCATTAATTATTTTATTTTCTCGAGTAAATTTTTTATCAATGTATCAACACCAAATAATTTTTTATCCATTATAATAATATTTTTTTGAGTTTCTTTCAATGATCTGAGCCTTTATCGCATCAAGGTATTCCTAGTCTGCTTTCTAGAAATGCTATTAAGAATGTGGGCCCAAAATAACACCCTCCTTGTCATCAAGAGCTGATAAAAACATGCTAGTAACATCTATTCATGACCATGATCCGCACCACTTAGATTTTATTAAACACATTGGTATCTTTGTTTCAACAATAAACCTTTCTTGTTAGGGCACAAAAAATTAAAACATAGCTCGTTGCTTTGAACACTTCTGGATTCACTCGATCTCTACCACACCATCGAAAATTACGCTTCAGTACATGATACTTTTTAAAAAATTTCAACAAACAAGTTCTAGTTTTGGGAACTGCCATCAGTCCAAACTTGGATGTTGCATGTTTCACTTTATCACACCTAATTTCATTTCTCAAAGTCATTAAACTATTATTTACTTTCCTCATACTTGGGTTCCTCACATCCTTCGTCACCCTTGGTTGAATTCTTGGAATCAACACCGATATCGACATTCTAGGTCGAAAAAAATGATCCAAGAATCCCTACATCCACATGCTCAATCGATAAACCAAATGGGCCTCACCTTTGAGGTCATTCATCGTGTCAACCTTGAACAAGATCCTCTCATTACAACCTGCTGGCATAACCTCCACATTGTCTGTCTCTGATCTAACCTAAGATCTATCAGGGCTCTTGATATCTTTAACAAACTCTTATGTCTCTCACACCCAATGCATTTGCAACATACAACATCTCCACCTTCCATGTGATCACCACAACATTGTTGCATGCAATAACCACCACAATGTGGTTGAGAAGTCTGTTGTGGGAGCGTTGTCTCATTTTAACACCTAGATCCATGAGCATTTCAATGAACATTATGATCTACACATCCCATATGCAGCTAGCAACATGACAGCTCCAAGCTTCATCCCATTAATCATCACAATTCTTACTTTCCTCATCAAACTGGCTTCTCCATGCATTCTTATGGGACATAAATCGTAAGACCTTTGACCTCATTCCCAACTCGACTCCTTAGTTCCTTAAAAGCATCAAGCAACACATCTATAAGAAGCAAGCAAGGATTCATAGCCATTTTCTCTGCAGGATGAGTGGCAGTGGCCTCTTTATTGCCCAACACCAACTGGGTTTCCTTGTGCTACCACCACTACACAACTACATAATTACAGACTTGTGCATCCTCTGAGGCCCAAACTCCACATTTGATTGCCCCTTAAGTAGATTCATATCATCTATTTCCATTGGCTTGGTTTACCACCTGCATTCAACAACTTTACACTATGTCATGATCTCCTTGTGTTTTAGGCTATTGTTGGGCTTGTCGTAGTGCACCATAGGTAACTTTTATTCCTTGTGCAAACCCCATGCGACCTACACATAGTTTGATCCACTGAAAATCAAGAATCCTTTCTTTTCCACTATTAAACGTATATTCCATGTATTCAAATTCAACCTCAACACCATTATCAAAATTGTTAATCTCATTAGAGAGTCCAGGTTGACCTTGGCCACAAAGGTGTTCCTCTGAAGCCCAAATCCTGGACCATGGCTTTGATACCAGATGTAAGTTTTAACCCTGTACATAAATTACCTGCAAACAAATTCTTAAAACATAAAAATATACAATGATGAGAACATAAAACAATTATACATAGATATTTTCCCCTAGATCCCAAAATGGGGAATGTCATATTGATTTTTCATTATATTCCTTTCAATGTTATGATACATATATACACATGTTGAAGCATTCATAACCGTGATCCACTAACCTTGGATTAGAACATAATCGTAGTTCCCTTGATTGGATCTACAAATACCACGGGAAAAAACCATTGTGCCCAAAAAACCATGCGTGAAAACCATGGATAAGTTTTCCCACCATCTTTGGGTCGACCCCCCATCCTTGGTTCCACCCAACATAGTATTCAAGGAGTTTCAGCTTGGAGAGAATGTGTACTCGTTTATCAATCCCAAGAAGAGCTCCTTGAAGATTGGATCATGTGCCAAGTTGGCACCTCATTATTGTGGATCCTTTGAAATCCTTGGAAGGATTGGAGCAGTGGCATATGGGCTTGTTTTTCCTCCAATAGGAAAAACCCATGATGTTTTTCATGTTTCTCTACTCAAAAGATATGTACGAGATGTTGATCATGTGATTGATTGTTTGGTATTGCAGGTGGAACCTTAGGGAGAGTTACAGCCAGAGCCTTAATGCATCTTGTAGTAGAGGAAGGTAAGGTTCTAGAACCGAGCAATATTGAAATTTAAAGTGCAATTGAAACACTTTGGGCTTGAGGAAGCCACATGGGAGATGGCTGATCAGATGTGTGCATTATATCCTTATTTACTTGTTGGTTAAAGCAAATATGCTTATGTATATATATGTGTGTATGTGTTTGTGTGTGTCATTCTAAATACTAAATCAATTTTTTTTTAATATAGCTCCAATAAGTAGTATGTTTTTCATGTTTTCAGCAGTTTTGTCTTGCCATAAGAGTCATAGAACACTGAGGATGGTGTTCCCCCAAGGGGGAGGGGATTGTAATAACCCGGGGTTAAGTTTCCATGTAAATAAATATTACATAAACATTATGAAAGAAAAAATCAAACCAAGGTGACGGGACACATATTCCAAATTGAATGAGGGAAAACACATTACATTAGGATCCACTTGTGGTTAATTATTTATTGGCTATGGAAATTGGCATTGGAAAGAGGAAAAATACAATAGCTGGAAAAATAATTACTACATCCCAATATGGAGATGAGGAAAAAATGCAAAAGAAATAAAGGAAAATGAAAGAAATTCCACTTCAACAGGTGGGGAAGAGGAAGAGATAAGAAAATGATAAAAATAGTAAAATAATATGCATGCAAGGAAAAATGGAGAAAAAGAAAATAAACGAAAACTAGAGAGGGAACAGTCTATCATTCATTTGGGAAAAAAAAAAGCTACAACACTTGGACACAAGAAAGAGACAACCAAGGAAATCAAGCAATGGAAGAGAAATTTGAGTGACAACCAAGAAGGAGGTTTGAACAACAGCTAGCAAAGGATAGAAAAGAACAAATAAAATAACAACCAAGAGGAGGACCTTTTGCATGTAACAGTGTGCATGTTTGGTTATGTTGATGGTATTTGAATGCATGGTTCATGTATTGGCTTGTTGGTAATTTTTTTTGTCATTGGCATGGATATTTTCCTAGATTGATAGTCATGTAAAACCTTTCTTATGCCATTTCCTGGATAACTACGATGTATTGGGTTCCCTATTTGGTTGATCTTTGGATGCCAATAGATTTTGGATCCTAGTTGAGGTGATTTCAGGAAAATTCCAAGGGTTGAGGGTGTAGATGGTTTTCTCTAAGTGAGCCCTTGATAGGTGGGTGGAGATAGGAAACCCTCTGGGTATGGTGAAGAAATTCTGAGGTATCAAATCTTGTATTAGTTTTGGTGATTTCTGGACATGGGGTCGGGTTAAATCACTGTGGCTTAAGGGTGGAGGTAGTTTTCCTATGGACTCCCTGTTTGGTTATGTTTTGGTTATCCTATGTAATCCCCAATTTAGGCTTGGAATATGGCACATGGTTGATTGGGCTAGAAGAAAGGATTGGTTCAGCCCAATCTCTAGTCAGGTGGAACGTAGAGGTCCCTGACTTGGTTGGTACTATGCATATGTTAATATGTGTTATTCTTTAATTAATATCAATGCGCATAAATTTTGGTTTAATGTGTTGATTATGTGTCTTATTTATCATGTATCTATTATTGGTTAACTGTAAGTTACATACATAGTGTATTTCTTGTTCTATGAGGTGCTCTTGTTATTGATCTATTTCATGGTTTGACATGCTTTTGGATAATTTACATGGATGCATGATCTAATCTATGTTTTATTTCAACTATTATGAGAGGGCGACTCTTGGGTCCCTATAATACTAGTGATTACCCCATTACTATTGTAGTTATACCCCTTATTTATATTGTTGTGCCCCCATTACCCCCATATTGTTATTAATGTGCCCATAGAATCCCTCTATTGTTATTTTTGTGGCTTTATATTATCATTGTTAGGTCGGTTGGATTATATTGTGACTCCATAGACTCCTATATATAGAAAGGAGGTTTTGTCATTTGAATCATCCAAGAATTGTTCATTTAAGTAATATAAAGGAGGTATCCCCCTCGAAGAGGCTCAATTCTAAGGCGTGGATCTCTCTTTTCTATCTTTTTGTGAGCTGGTTTCATAACATTTGGTATCAGAGCTTTGGATTCTAGGGTTTCGCTGCTCCAAACAGGTCATCGTGGCATTTTCGCTATAACTTTTTTTCTGTGACGTTTCAGAAGTCGCACAAAAAACCCATTTGAGAAGAAATCGCGCTGAACCTTGGGTCCGAATTTCAGAGCTTTTCGCGCAATATTTGCGGAGATATGATCTCAGGAAGTTGGTCTTTTTGCAGACTCCTGAATTACACTCAAAACAGGTGACCTGGGGAAAATCGTCATAACTTTCTTTCTGAGCATCCGATTGAAATTTTGTAAGAAGGTACAGAAAGCGGACGGACTGTAGTTTTCTTTTATATATTTTTCAAAGTCAAAGGTTGAAACAGTGACACGTGGCACTTCATACAAGTTCGCTCTACTGAACTAGTCTATAATCAGGTCACTGCGGGAGATTGTGCATAACTCTTTCTTGGAGAATTCAATTTGGTTCAGACTAGTGGCATTGGAAAGAGGACACAAAAGGCTACTACAGGTCACAATTTCAGAACTGGATGATTCAAAATTACAGAGATATATCAGATTCAATATCAGGCTTCTACAAAGTAAAAAAAAGGTGTGTAGTTTTTATTTTTTATTTTTGCATAAGCTTGGTTTGAAGGAATTCAAAGGGCCTAGTAAAGCATTATTATCGGTAACTAATGCCCCGAGGAAAGAAAATGCAAACACCTAGTAAAGAACCTGAAATCTCTAGCATGACTCATGAAGAAGAGGAAGAAATGCTACATGATATATCAAAATTACAAGAACAAGTGCAACAAATGTCACGCTCACAAAAGCTAACAGATGCTAAGATAAATGGCATGGAATCTAAGATAAAGGGCATGGAAGCTAAGATGGACGATTTGAAGATAGATTTGAAGACAGATTTGAAGAAAGACATGGCAAATTTGAAGACCGATTTGAAGACAGACATGGCAGATTTGAAGACAGATTTAACAAATTTTCTACAAGAGATACTTACTAATGGTGAAAAGGTTGTAAAGGAAACTCATGATGTGAACAAAAGTAATGTTAATTATGAGTCCATAGATTCTAATGTTGGATCGAAGACCCACCATATTCCAAAAATCGATATGAGGAAGTTTGATGGCAAGGATACCGCCACATGGATATTACAGATGGAGCAGTTCTTCGATCTCAATAATGTGCAAAACACACAAAAGGTACGTATGGCAACTTTATATTTGGAACCAAATCAATTTGTATGGTATCAATGGCTTTGCTCTCGTAAACAATTTATCACTTGGGCAATTTTTACGGAAGAATTGATAGCACATTATGAGGATACAAAAAGCAACACTTTTTTTAGCCGATTGATAAATCTCAAACAAAAGGGTTCAATAATGGAGCACATTGAGGAGTTCCAAAAATTGAACATAAGGGTAAAAGATATTCCAGAATAGCATAGGATTGATGTGTTCATAGGGTCTTTAAAGGATAATATCCAACATGATGTTCGACTTTGGGAACCTGATTCATTAGAGAAGGCATTCAGGTTAGCAAGAAAAATGGAAAGCAAAATTATGGCAACCAGGAAGCATACCACTCACAACTATAAAGACGGAAGTGCAGTTGCCCCTAGTCTTCCACAACCTATAAGGTTGACACCACAACAATTGGAAGAAAAAAGAGCAAAAGGGCTTTGTTATAGTTGTGATAGAAAATACACTAAAGGTCATAAGTGTGCTGAGAAGAAATTATTCTACATAGATTGTGAAGAGGAAGAAGAAAAGGAGCAAGAAAGGTCAAAAGAAGAAGATATACTCCAGTAACAAAGCCTAGATGAAGAACAAATAAATCCAACCATATCTTGTAATGCATTGGCGGGAATTACCACTCCTTAAACCATCAAGATAGAAGGACAAATCAAGAAGAAAAAGGTGATAGTGTTGATTGATTCAGGAAGCACTCACAATTTTATTCATTGTAGGGTAGCAAAAGAATTGAATTGCTTCCTATATCCAGCACCAGAGTTTCAAGTGATGATTGCAAATGGAGGAACAATAAATTGCTCTGGAAAGTGCCATAATATCAAGCTATCCATGGGAGAATATGTATTGACTAGCCCAATGCTTTCCATTCCAATGGGAGGTGCTGATGTTGTACTAGGAGTCCAATGGCTACAATCCTTGGGTACAATAGCTTTTAATTTTCAAGAAATTTTCATCAAATTTTTTGTGGAAGGAAAGGAAGTTGAATTAAGGGGTATTGCAGGGAAACCAGGAAAGATAATCAGCTCTAATGGTATGACAAAGCTTCTAAAAAAGGAGCAAAGGGGTGTAATTGCACAATTATGTTCGCTAGATGTTTCCACATTAGAATCATCTATTTCTCCAGATCTCCAAAAAGTCTTGGACAATCATTCCAAGGTATTTGAGACTCCCAAAGGTCTCCCACCTATGCGTGATCATGATCATGCTATTCATCTGATTCCAGGAAGTGTTCCTCCAAACATCAGGCGGTACAGATATCCCTATGTCCAAAAAAGTGAAATTGAACGTATGGTTGCAGAAATGCTAGAGGCTGGTATAATTCAACCGAGTCAAAGTTCTTTCTCTGCTCCAGTAGTATTGGTGCACAAGAAGGATGGATCATGGCGCATGTGTCCAGATTATACGGAGCTCAACAAGCTCACTATTAAAGATAAGTTCCCCATTCCTGTCATTGATGAATTACTGGATGAATTGCATGGATCAATTTACTTCACCAAGTTGGATCTTCGTTCAGGATATCATCAAATCAGAATGAAGATTGAAGACATTCCGAAAACGGCATTTAGAACTCATGAGGGTCATTATGAATTTTTGGTCATGCCTTTTGGCCTTACCAATGCACCTTCAACATTTCAAGGTTTGATGAATTCAATTTTCAAACCATTCCTTAGAAAATTTGTGTTAGTATTTTTTGATGATATACTTATCTACAGCAAGTCTTGGAAGGATCATGTTGAACATGTTGACAGGGTGCTACAACTATTGGAAGAGAAACAATTATATGCCAAAAGATCCAAATGTTTCTTTGGAGTCCAGGAGGTGGAATATTTGGGTCATATTGTATCTCATGAAGGAGTTAAGGTAGACCCTACCAAAATTAAAGCCATTAAGGAATGGAAAATCCCCACATCCATAAAGCATTTGCGCGGATTTCTTGGGTTGACAGGGTATTATCGCAAGTTTGTTAAGAATTATGGGAGAATAGCAGCACCTCTAACAACATTATTGAAGAAAGATGCATTTTCATGGACTCCGAAAGCAACAAAGGCCTTTGAACATCTTAAAGAGGCAATGTGCCAAGCACCGGTCTTAGCTACACCGGACTTCACAAAAACCTTTATTGTGGAATGTGATGCTTCAGGAAATGGAATTGGTGTTGTTCTAATGCAAGATGAAAGACCCATTGCTTTTGAAAGTCGTCCAATCAAGGGAAAGTTTCTAAGAAAAGCTATTTATGAGAAGGAAATGTTGGCAATACTCCATGCACTTAAGAAATGGCGACCCTACCTAATGGGAAGACACTTCAAGGTAAAAACAGATCATGATAGCCTTAAATACTTTTTAGAACAAAGATTATCCTCTGAAGAACAACAAAAGTGGGTCACAAAGATGTTGGGTTATGACTTTGAAATCATCTACAAAAAAGGGAAGCAAAATGTGGTGGCAGATGCACTCTCAAGGAAGGATGAGGATGTGGAAGCATTGTTGTGTGCTATTTCTATCATCCAACCAGATTGGATAAATGAAGCAAGGGAGGAATGGAAGAATGACGAAGAAGTGTGGGCACTTATTCGAAAGCTACAACAAGATTCCAGTACGTCTGATACATTTAGCTGGAAAAATGATTTGTTATGGTACAAAGATCGCTTATACCTCTGTAAGAATTCCCAGCTAAAACAAAAGATTCTTATGGAATTGCACACTTCTCCCTTAGGAGGGCACTCAGGATTTTTAAAAACTTACCACAGGGTTAAGAAGGAATTTTTTTGGGATGACCTTAAATCAGATATTCAAAAGTTTGTGGCAGAATGTTTGGTTTGCCAACAAAATAAAGTTGAAACAATTAAGACACCGGGTCTATTACAACCTTTATCCATTCCAAGCCAACGTTGGGAGGAGGTATCAATGGATTTTATCACAGGTTTACCCAAGTCTGAGGGAAAGAGTGTCATCATGGTGGTAGTTGACAGACTTACCAAGTATGCACACTTTTGTGCATTATCACATCCATTTAAAGCCAGTACAGTTTCTACTGCATTTATGGAAACAATTCAAAAGCTACATGGAAACCCAAAGATTATTGTAAGTGACAGAGATCCCATTTTCACTAGAAATTTTTGGACACAATTATTTTCTTGTCTTGGTACTCAGTTAGCTCATAGCTCATCTTATCATCCTCAATCTGATGGGCAAACTGAGATAGTAAACAAATGTTTGGAAGGATATCTTCGTTGCTTTGTATCTGATAAACGGACACAATGGGTCAAATGGTTGCCTCTAGCTAAATGGTGGTATAACACTTCCTTTCATACAGCAACAAAAATGACCCCATTTATGGCACTTTATGGGTATCAACCACCATCCATCACATCATATTTAAGAGAAAATTCTAAGGTTCAGGCAGTGGAACATCACATCGAACATCAACAACAAGTCCTCCAACTCTTAAAGGATAACCTCGTGTTGGCACAAAATAGAATGAAACAACAGGCAGATCAACATCGCAGTGAAAGAAGTTTTGATGTAGGTGATTGGGTATTCCTACGGCTACAACCATATAAGCAAATGTCCCTCAAGCAAGCTAAGAAGGATAATAAATTATCACCAAATTATTATGGTCCGTACAAGGTGTTGCAAAAGATTGGTACTATGGCATACAAATTGGAGCTTCCTGCAGCTTCTCGATTGCACCCAGTTTTCCATGTTTCATGCTTAAAGAAGGTTATAGGCGACAAGCTCCCAGTTCAAACAATATTGCCAGAACTTGACGAGGAAGGAAAAATTATATTGGAACCGGAAGCAGTTATAGAAACAAGAACTCGACAACTACGAAATCGATCAATTTCAGAGTACCTTATCAAGTGGAAGAACTTATCCGCTGAAGATTCCACATGGGAGGATGAGAATTTTATGCAGAAGTATCCTGAACTACTCAAGCGTTGAGGACAACACTTTTTTGAAAGAGAGGGGCATGTTGGGTCCCTATGATACTAGTGATTACCCCATTACTATTATAGTTATACCCCTTATTTATATTGTTGTGCCCCCATTACCCCCATATTGTTATTAATGTGCCCATAGAATCCCTCTATTGTTATTTTTGTGGCTTTATATTATTATTGTTAGGTCGGCTGGATTATATTGTGACTCCATAGACTCCTATATATAGAAAGGAGGTTTTGTCATTTGAATCATCCAAGAATTGTTCATTTAAGTAATGTAAAGGAGGTTGCCCCCTCGAAGAGGCTGAATTCTAAGGCGTGGATCTCTCTTTTCTATCTTTTTGTGAGCTAGTTTCATAACAGCGACAAGCCTTCTTGATTAACATATGATGGAACTAAGGAAAACATTGAACAAAATATGCATTCATAACCTATAGGTACCATATTCACAATTTTTTATATAAATGCATAATATGTGTTGATAAAGCATGAGCCACAACAAAGACTAATAACAGAGCATGGAGATTTATACATATTGTTGATAGAGTTCTAAAAAAGTCTGGACAATTGGCTTGAATGTTGGCCCTAAATTTATAGAATAAGTTACATGGCCACACTGTCAGATCTAGGATATCTTAGCCACAACCACACTGAGGATGGGTTATCCATGCAACTGAAGGCTTTTGGTCACATTGATGAGCCTTTATTTGTGCAACTAAGAAGTAATCTAGGTCAAGGAGTGGTATAAGCTCAGGTAAAATGATCACCAAGGAAAGTTCGGATTATAATGGTGTGATCATGTGTCTATGGGTGTTTACAATTAATTCTAGACAAGCGGGCCCCATTTCTTTAACTTCATCTTGGAATTTGTGTCATGCATAGTAAATATCAACTCATGTTTACCCTAGTAATCTTGTTAAAGTGGGTAAATGTGGTGTGGGGTGTTAGACTTCCATACTTCATTTAAAATGTCACAATTTTTGGCACTTTATGGATATGATCCTTCATCTATCATATCACCCTTAAAAGGGTATATAATGTTTCAAGCAGTAGAGGACCACATCCAATACCAACAAGAGGTTCTCAAATTATTGAAGGACAACTTGGTTATGGAAAAAAATAGGATGAAGAAATAAGAAAATCAACATCATAGTGTAAGGGAATTTGAAGTGGGGGATTGTGTATTTAGGAGACTACAACCATATAGATAGATGTCCCTATGTTGATTTTTTCTTGGTGCTTCAAAATCAAGTCTATGTCTAAAACATGATCACAAACACACTAAAATGCCACAACACCAAGCACTTTGCACAATGGAAAATGTACAATAGTGAATCAACGAAATACACAATAGACTTACAAACCCAAAACTTGTTTGTATTACAACTTTAATACACCAAACATAGGGATCTTGTACCACAACACATGACAATCAACCTACCTAAGAACAACAACAAAATTGGATTGCTCGTTGAAGAAGCGCTTACACTAGTCCTTTTAGTCCAATTGCATTGAACACCTATGATCCGAATGGAAAATGGCATCAACCCATGGTATTCATCCACCTCTGTTATTCATCCACCCGTGTAATTTACCCATGGTATTGTAAGTGGAATCCACCCATGGTATTGTAAGTGACATCCACCCATGTTATTGTGACATCCACCCATGGTATTCATTCACCCATGGAATTGACCCATGGTATTGTGACATCCACCAATGGTATTCATTCACCCATGAAATTGACCCGTTGTATTATGACGTCCACCCATGGTATTCATTCACCCACGGAATTGACCCGTGGTATTATAACTGAAAAATACTATCAGTAACAAGTAGCATTTTGTAAAAGGACAGATTGTCCACCACAATGTAGTCCTTACAGTTATTATCTGTTTTAATAAAAAAATTCTTTTTGGTTTTGTTTATTGGGCATTCTATTCTTTTTCTTCTGGCAATTTTTTAGATCTTGGGGGCCTCCCCCCCACAAGATCCATTTCAATGTTTTAGATCTTTGGGGCCTCCCCGCAAGATTCGGATCAGTGGTAATAGAGCAGGTTATGATTCCATGGGAATGAGGGTTTGATGCATAATTCGGTTTCAATTTTTTCGTCAATATTCAACAAACTTCAGGCACACGTTGCGACCTCCACAAAGCACTTTCTTGGGCCAAGCAGGAAGAATTTTTCTTTTTCATTTTTTCGCAGGATTTTTTTTTTGGTGACGAGTTTTTAGATCAGATATAAAAAATTTGGTGCAATATTTACAAAAAAAAATAACAAATCTAGATTCCTTGCAAAAAAATACCAAAATTCAAAAAAAAAAATCAACCGAATCAGAGTCTCGATGAGGGAGATATCGTTGATTTAAAATCCGCTATGTTGTACAATTTTTTTTTTGATGACAACTAGTGGATGACGACTCTCCTATCATTTTTTGAAGTTTTTATGTGGAATTTCAGAAAAAGGATTGTAGATATGAGAACCTCTTGAAAACGCACCCAATTAAAAAAAAAAATGGGTCGAATTGGAGTTCGGATGTGGGAGATATCGCTGATTTAAAATCAATTTTTTTCAGAACTTTTGTGACGGAAGAAAAGTTATAGCACGAATCTGAGATTCTAGAGTGTCTAGATAAGGATTTCCAACACATGGAAGATGCAAAATCGTCCTTCTGCTTCCAAAAATAGGTTATAATAAATATTACGAGTTATATTAACTGAGTTATGTCCATTTTAATTATGGATCAGCATTCAGAGCGGATTCCATCAGAAACGTGCCTTCCTAGCCCACTTTAGTAAGCACCTGCTTCACATTCATCAATTTTAGCATAGCAGCATTCGGATTGGGTTATTTAGAGATGTGCCCTCCCACCCCAAGCTATGTAGGCACCTACTACTTCATCAACAACCAACATCACGGTTATGGGTCAACTTCACAAAATCCTTCTCATAAAAGTCCATTTGTTAGGCCGCACATTGTTAGTATCACAGTTGGTCACAAGCATTACAGGGTATCTCTATCCTCGGATCTTCGTTTGTCATGGTTATGGGTCATCCACAAACCCACACTTCATCGAAGTCCATTCACTAGGCCGCACACTGTAAGTATCATAGTTGGTCACAAGCATTATAGGGTATCTCTATCCTAGGATCTTCGTTCATCATGGTTATGGGTCATCCACAAACCCACACTTCATCAAAGTCCATTTACTAGGTTGTACATTGTCAATATCACAGTTGGTCACAAGCATTACAGGGTATCTCTATCCTTGGATCTTCATTCATCATGGTTATGGGTTAACCACATAAAACCCTTCTCTTCAGTGGCTCTTCATATTCAACAAAGGCTTCACAGGAGGGAACTTCACGCAATGGGGACCATTGCTTCTTAAGGAGGGAGGAATGATCCAAATGGAAAATGGCATCAACCCATGGTATTCATCCACCTATGTTATTCATCCACCCATGTAATTTACCCATGGTATTGTAAGTGGAATCCACCCATGGTATTATAAGTGACATCCACCCATGGTATTCATTCACCCATGGAATTGACCCATTGTATTTTGACATCCACCCATGGTATTCATTCACCCATGGAATTGACCCATGGTATTGTAACTGAAAAATACTATAAGTAACAAGTCACATTTTGTAAAAGGACAGATTGTCCACCACAATGTAGTCCTTACAGTTATTATCTATTTTAACAAAAAAAATCTTTATGGTTTTGTTTATTGGGCATTCTACTCTTTTTCTTCTGGCAATTTTTCAGATCTTGGGGGCCTTCCCCCAAGATCCAGATCAACCTAGTAGGCCCCTTTCCATTTATACTTGTAGATAATATGTTGCTCTAATACCTATGCCCAAGCTATGGATAAATTTCTCTACTACTTCAAAATTTCTTGCACATATAAGCTTCACACTTCTACCTTCTATCAATGATAGTGCTCCTCCAATGTTACTGAACATGGGCCTTCAAAATTATACCTCCACATAGTTTCTATGTTGCTCCTTAGATCATTTTTCCAGGGCTACAAATATCGGATCTGTAATAATGGAATTACTCCTTAAAATATCTACTTAGGGAACACAAAATTTGTCTTCTTGCAGTGGATATACACACTAAATCACTGTCAAATTAGCCTTCACTATTCCAGGAAAACATAGTGATTTAGTCTCCTCAAAATTGTACATAAGCTCTTCAACACACAGTCCTAACCCTCTTGTTTAACAAACTTATACCAATCAAAATCTACAATCATCTACTTGGAAACCAAACCACATACATTTTCAAGGATCTCTACATAGCCTTAAAATGCCATGGTCCCAGGGAACTTTTAGTGAGGTACTTAGCCCTAAAACTTGCTTCTTCAATACTCAACTTTAGAATTTAAGTATTTACCTCACTAGCTCTGTGTATATATCACTTCACATCCCTCAACTTTCTGTGCATTACTTTGATGAGGTTCGACCCTCACTATTGATGGACTACAAGCCTTATGACCTTACTGTCTACCAATTCTAAGGGTCTCATCCCACCTCAACACACAAAACCCCACTCGATCATATACAAAGAAACATACAATAGAATAGATTCCTAGAAACACACAAAATAACACGTTCAACTCCACAAAAATCTCTCTCTAGGCACAAAGTATACTCAACCTTCTTACCATCAGATGTAGCATAAGACAAACCATACAATAATCTTCTTTCAGTTGTGGCTTTCTCTTGAGGTTGGGTGCCCTATACAGAGGCTTGATTCCTCATTATACTAGTTGTAATGTTGTGAAAAATGAGCTTTATCTTATTCCTTATTATAGTGTTCTTTGGTGGAGAGACTTTTCACCAAGTGTCACATCTCCTAAGACAAGTTGACTTGAGCCTACATGCTCAAACACCATTTTACATAAGGAATAAAATTCGTTCATTAACATTATCCCACTCCATTATAGACCTAGGTTCCCCTTAGCCCATCAAATGTTCCCCTCATGCATTCAATCAATAAACAATCATTTTCTGCTTTAGCCTTTTTCCCACAAATTTGGGTACAAAGCCCACTACTTGGGTACATTACCCACAAAAACACATTTTCATGGGTCAAATCCTCACAAACCCAGTACCCCAAGGGTTGTGAGAGTACCTCCCAAGATAAACATCTCATGTAATATTCCAAATTGAAAATTTATAGCAAATAACATAAAAGTGTACAAGGAACAACAACCATAAACAAATCCCACACATGCATATAAAAAAACTAGGAAAATAAAGTAGAACAATTGAGCCATTTTAATAATCTCGAGAATGATGAGTAAAATGATTAAGGAAAATGGAACTTTGGCTTGCTACTGCAAGCTACACAAAACCCTAGTGGGACAACTCTGATATGGAGGAAATACTAGCCCAAATTGGTATTGTGCACTACCTAGGAAATTATTGTTGTTGCTGCTAGAATGGGACTAAAGATTTTGCTTAGAATAATACCTAGATCACTCTAGAATTGCATCCATGGGCTCCACTCCTCATACCTAAGAATACCCAACTCCAAGCCAAAACTGGACCCATGAAGTGATGCAAATTTACTAGCTAATCAACAATACACCCTGCTATAAGCATGTGGATTTCGGTCCCAAATATCACCTGAAACTTTTAGTAAATTTAACCAGAGACTCCTCTCAATAAACCCACAAAAACCTAGAAATGGTTTGGGTTGAATCCACCAACCCCTGGTGACCCCCAACAAGTGTTAATTGCCCAATCTAGCTAGAAAATGCCCCACAATTTTGATACTACTGAATTATGCCCAAATCTACCACGAGAAATTTCTCCCAACTCTAGCTAAATTCTCCACTAAGAAATACTCCCTATATCCTTCCCTTCTCTCTCCTGACTCCATTTCTTTAAACCCTTGTGCAACACTTGGTCAATAACTTCTCCACCCTTACCAAAAGATAGAAAAATTGACCCAGGTAATAGCCTCCAATCCAAATCGAAAAATCGTTGTCCAAACTATGGTCTAATAATAAGAAAAATCTCTATAAGATCTTAGAGTGTCTAACCCACACTTCCTCCCACAATGTGCTCCACAAATTACCTTTGTGCCCAAGAAAAAAAGCACTACTGAATAAACTCCTATAATGATGTCCGATGGAATCTCTGAATTGATCTCCCCAAATTGCCTCACTAGGGAGACCCTCGAAGTTCTCCGAAATGAGGGTGGAATTCCACTTGAAATTTATGGTTCTAAACAACACTCTAGCTCTCGTACTAAATAACTCCAAGACAAGATGAAATATGAAGTGTAATAGCCCAAAGATAATCCACAAAATGAGTCCATCCTCCTTTTATAATTTCCTCTCATGTTTCTACACTCCTTTTTCATATTATTTTATTAGTGGGGGGGCCATTTTCCACTAAATTACTTTTTTTTCCATTAAATAAAATATTTTTTTTTGCTATTCTCTAATAATATTTGTCCATTTTTAATTAATATTACTAAAAGTGGGTAAAATTCCTTAATGACTCCCATGCTCACAAAAATGGGGATATTACATCTCAACACCCTGAAGCAATGGAAGGAGAACTATAAATTAGATCCGAGATATTATGGCCACTATAAGGTGTTGTAGAGGATTGGAAGTATGGCCTACAAATTGAAGTTGCCTCCATCTTCATGTGTACATCCAGTCTTCCATGTTTCTTGCTTAAAGAAGGTTATTGGTGATAAGATCCCAGCCCAAATTCTTCTACTAGAGATCAATGAAGAAGGGAAAATAATACTAGAACCAAAAATAATTTTGGAAACAAGGACTATGCATCCAATAAATCAAGAAATTACTAGGTACTTAATAAAATGGAAGAAACTACTAGTGGAAGAAGCAACATGGGAAGATGGGTGTTTCATGAAAAAACACCCACAGACAGTCATGTTGATGACAACACTTCTTTGAAGGGGAGATGCTTGTTAAGCCCTATATAAGAACCCCTTATTACGCCCTATATATTAAGTGACTACATTTATATTTTTATATTTTTACGTAAGCTAGAACTACTCATGGGCCCATTTTATTATAAGTATCTTTTGTCTCATATATATATATATATATATATATATATATATATATATATATATATATATATATATATATATATATATATATATATATATATATATATATATATATATATATGGGCCCATGAGTAGTTCTAGCTTACATAAAAATATAACAATATAAATGCAGTCACTTTATATATAGGCCTTATACTAAGGAGAACTAGTCCTAGGATCTTCAAATATTTTCTTGTTCATTGTATTTATTGAACAAGGAGGTTTCCCCATTGATGTGGATTTTAATTATTGGTTTCTTATCATTTTTAAGGTGCAAGGATAATAATAATATGGTTCTTCTATTGGATTCCCTTATTCTAGTTCTTTAAATACCAGCCTTCTTAAGAAAAATACTTCTCCTTCTTTTTCTTCTTCTCCTTCTCCTTCTATAGGTATCTCAAGTTTTTGTGTAATAAGTTGTTCTCCAGTTGAATGAGAAAGAAAGATAAATACCTCGGTTGAATATGTTGGTTCATCTACTACTACTTTTGTTGACTAAATTGGTTCCCTCTAGTTCGAATTTCATATATTTGCACCTCAGGATTCCTTCTTCTAGCTGCAAAAGTAGGAATTCGTGATGTGGATGGTGATGTGGTTCTTACTGCACCACGTGATTTGGTTGGGTTTGTAGGTGATTGTGGAATTGAAGTTCTTTCTCTGATGAATCTACCACTAGAATATCTTTCTCTATACATGCATTCTAAAATTAATGAAGTTAACTTATGCAACTAAGAATGAAATGCAATTCAACAACTAAGGTTAAGAGGAACCTCACAATGTGATGTACATGTTTGTACTTCTCATCTTACCCTTACTCTTATTCATAGTTGTGTAGATTAAATGGAAATCTAAATTAAAATCTAAATCCTATGTATACTTCCCTGAAAACAATGCCAAAAATGTCAGTCAATTTAATGATGCTAAAATTCTATTACATTAAATTATCAGTCCGAGCTTGTAAACTTATAAAGTATATGGAAAGGTAAATGCAAGGACTTAGCTTCTAATTATATTGAAAGTAAATTGGAATGAAAGAAAAATTCTACTCTATGAAGGCAAGAAAATTAACATAAAAAATAAATATTATTCTATGAAAGCATATAAATCTAATCTAGGAAAATGAGTAAATTTAATCTATGAAAGCATGGAAATATTACTCTAGGAAAGTGAGTAGATTTAATCTATGAAAGCATGTAAATATTAATCTAGGAAAGTGAGTAAATTTAATCTATGAAAGCTTATACTTTTAATATAGGAAAACATTTGAAAGCATATAAACTTATTCTAGAAAAGCTTATAAATCTAGGAAAGCATGTAAATGAGCATGAAATGAAATATGATTCTATAATTGCAAGTAATGATTCTGCAAATTGATATTCTCAATGTAGGAATGAAAATGGTCTAAATATACATTTTTATTGATTTTTTCAAGTGCTTTTTTAGGAGTCATAAAAGAAACATAGCAATGATTAAAAATTAGAACTCATAAATTAGTGCTTGAACAAAAAACAAAGTACTACTATAAAAACAGAGTATTCAAATCTATGTTAGGAAATAGAAGCAAGAAACAATGAACAAATTATACTATAGATTAATGTCGTATGTCCACAATAGGACCTTGCCATTGATCGCACAAGCCTTAGAAAAGCATATAACTAACTTTAAATAATCTCAAATATACATGTATGCACAATGAAGGAAAAGATCAATTGTCTGTGATTATATTATGGAAAACAAGCCATAGAATAGTTCATAACTTAAAATCTACGTCTGTTCTCACTTTGTTAAGCGATATCATTATATAGAGCTTTATAAAATAACAATATTAAGAGTTTGAATGCCATAAATCAGAGTAAAGGTGATGACTAAGTGTTCTATTGCTAATATTTAGATTAAAATTTCTATGACTCTCTTGTGACTCATCCAATTTGAAAGTTCATTTGAACATGTATCCATTGACAAGCTATTCTTCAGTATCATTCAATCTTACGAAGATATCATGCTTTCCTAATGCTTGGCATACCGCAATGTCATAGTCCTCAAATGTTTTCCTCCCTGCCATGCCACACAATTGGTTGACCAAGACTTTGACTTTACCACTGTGGTGACTCAATCACTTCCTTGGAGCACTAGATATGTAGATCACCATCTCATTGTATTTTTCCATCTGTCTCTATGCTTGGTTTCACTGAGTTGCTTCTGATGATGTGCTAACCATTGAATCTACTACAAGTTCACAAAGAAGCTACAAACTTTGTTAATTTATGTAATGGTCACATATTAGCCTATTTTTATAAAGAAAAACATATAAAACTATAGAATAATGGACTCATTACCTCTATGTAACCTTTTGTAGCTTAATGTCCAATGATAATATAAAAGTTGACACGGTTATGTAGAAAGGACGATAGTGAAGTTTCCTATGAGATAAAGCTAGTAAACAATAATGTAGTAAGTTGACAAAACGATGTTGATTTCTTGGAACATCATAATATATTCATGTTCCCTCACTTCACCCAAGAGGTTAGTCTTTGACTCTATTCCGGTGTGACCTCTTATGAGGCCTTAGGGTTTTAGGAAGGACACTACCAAGGGAGGCTCCAATTGAAGTAATGTGTTCATGGTATTCCATACTTACCACTCTCCATCATTTCCATAATTCCATCTCCATTCTTTAAGATAATGGTCATTGGTCATAAATATTGGCACCTTCTCATCCTCATCATTGATTCTAGGTCAGAAAACTTTGCCTTGGAGGTTGATGCAACTAAAAGAAAGATAAAAGAAAAATAAATGCATAATGAAATAAAAAGGATAAATGCAAAGGATGGTTGGGACAAAAACTAGTGCATGGGAAAAACCCTAGCATGTGCTCTAACTCTCCTCATTATCCATCACCTGGTTCTTAGAGCACATGATGATCCATACACAAAAAGGAACACTTTTATTGTCCCAACCTTGACGAGAAATAAACTACCTCATCATTAATGTGTAATAAATTCTAAATCTCAAAAATGAAGCTTAGGTTCCTAAGCTATGCACCCAAATTATCATAATGAGGTAAAAGACACACTCATTCCTCCATGATTTATCCTTCCATACATCTATACACTCAATATTTTGTACCACTATTAGCTTGTCACTTGGCTATGGGAATTGGCCTTGAAGTCATTCCCACACTATTTCCACCATCTTTACATGCACCTATGGATTGATGGGCTAATTTGGGACTTGTCATTTCCCCTTGGGGTTTGGAAACACCTTATAGATTTTTACATCTAACCATCCCTAACATAAGGAGGGGACACTTATATGGGACTTGGTCTAGTTAGATATTTGAAGGTGATCTTTGTATGAAGTGTTATTCTACCCTTAACATTAAGTATGGTCCACTATAATGCATCCATGGTTCTTTTTACCTAATGGTTGATGAATTTCACTTGATATTGAGAGGGTTTTTTTAGGTGGTTATCATCTCACTAGCACGTGTCTCCTTGAGTGATTTCCTCACATTCTCAACATAGTAGTAGAGGTTGTACCATTGAATGGAGAGAGAGAGAGAGAGAGAGAGAGAGAGAGAGAGATTGACCTTGATGATGCAACATTGCCTATATAGAGCAAAGCGTTGGCCTATTTGATGACCCCAAATGATGCTTTAAACCTGAAGGGACCCCAAATGATGGAATTATAATCCAATGGAGCTTGTTTTTGGAGATATTGATAATGTTCCTAGTGGACCCAATATGCCCCTAGGATTTCCTTAACACGGTTTGAGGGGCATATGTTGCTCTAATGCTAAGATGATGATGGTCATCACGAAGATGATAGGGAATGGGTTGTACATCAACTTTAAGCCCCAATTATTGAGTTATAGAGTGCTATTTCATTCATATTCCTCCTTTGAGGGTGATGTAGGGCACCATGGGCACAACATGTTGTCATGGAGTGGCTTTGGATGGATGCACATGATCCTTGAGATGCATATTGGAGTATGGAGCACTCATTAGTGCATGTCACACCTTTTTGTGGCTTAAAGAGATCATTTATAGGATAATTTCATGCTTGAGGAGCATTTTATCCCACCCCTAATGGCTTTTATAACACCTTTTTTATGTTTTTTAGCTATGAGGTTGGATTGTAACCTCCTTCTTGTGGAAAGTAAACTTGTAAATAGGGATTCATTAGTTGATTTATTGTAAAATGAGTGAGATATGTCTCACAAAAAATAGATCCTTCCCTCATTCTTTTTCATCAAAACATGTGATTTGACTCCTCTATAAGAGATTGCAATTTATCTCTTTTTTGATACATTCGGAAAATGTGATAGTTATCAATGGAGCTTGCTAAAGGATGTGGTTTTTTCTTGGAAACATTGTTCTAGAATTGAAAAAAGTGCATATGTGGATGTTTGTAATTTTCTTGTATATTATTGATATTTTTTATGCTGCAATGTTTAAAGTGGGGTTCAATTGTTCATGACTAAATGCTTATCGTTGCTGAAATTTTTCTTTAATATTGCATGTAAAATTGTCCTCTTAAAAGCTTATAAGGAAACTCTCTATGTGCATATTTTATACTTAATTTCCCCACTCACAAGAATTGAAGAGGGGAAAACCATATAGATATGTTTCATTAATAAGAGTAAATAACAACACAATATATGAAATAAAGTACCTTGAATTGGAGATAATTCTCCCTTGCTCCTTATCCTCATCCTTCCTTGAGCCTCACAACTATAATTACCAATATAAATCTCAATACAATAAGTTTACTTCAAAGTTATACCTCTTTCCCATTGATATGGCCTCCATTATATAGATGACAGATAAGCTATAATGGGAAAAGATGATGAGTTTGAATGCTTAAGTGAACTAGGTCATGCTCAAGTCTAAAAGCTAGTTGATGGTGATACATACAAGGTGTAAATCTCATCCCATGTAGACTTTCCTTTTCATTATAAAATTTTAATAGTAGGATGGTCGTCGAAGTTTTGAAATAGTGCAACTAGTGACCATCACATGCTGTAAGTGATGTAAACTATGATTGGTCACACTCTTCTATGAAATATGGGAGTTATTATGCTAAAAAAATGATCTGACAACGGAAAAATTTGTAATGTCTCAACATAGGATATAAAGGGATCCTTGGGGACTCATGAGGGTTATTTTTAGGGCTAATACACTAAGGATACCACTACCATTATTATGTAGAACCAAGCTCACCCAAGCTAAATGTTATAGTCTAGTGGGCCCTGGGGTGTTGACAACTTCAACTTCAATGGATATAACCTTTCCACCTAACTGCATAGGAAATGTAGAAATGATTCATTGAGCCTTAAATGTGTGACCATAAAATGCCTTCGACATGGCCCTAGATGAGGCAAACTTAAGAACTAATAGCTCTTGAACATGGCATAGCCATGATGCTAGTGTAGGCTCCCACATCAATAATAAATCTACAAATCATTGATTCTATGTGAAATTACTTTTATTTGAAAAAGAAACATGGTTTGGGAGCTTATGCCTACATTATCCAAAGTCAAATGTAATTAAGCTAGTATCTAAAGGGTCCAATGCACATATAGCTAAAACTAATTTTTTTATTGCGTTAGGTGGCTCTACAAAACTTCCAATGCTAACATTGAACACAGTTCCTAGGCTAAGTCTTCCACAATATTGTACTTAGGGGAAACTTGTTCATTAGGATTATGCATATACATTTGAAGTACATTTGTATGTGGATGAAGCACTATGCAAAATGGTGGCTTCTCTATTTGGAGAGAAACACCAAGCTATGAAGTAGATGTTGGGTCCTTATATGAAGAACCAATCTTAAGAATATAATAATTATGAGATAATATTTGTAATATTATTGTCTAATCACACATGCATACATTAGCACTTAAGGGTGCACCTCTTTAAAAAGTGATGACCCTTAGTATTATAGCAAGAATGTTGCCACTCCTAAGGGATATCAAATTTAATTTTCAACCTAAGGTTCATATAAAATTAAGAGGGGTCAATACTATGTGTGCAACAGCCAATGCATTCTTCTTTTGTTGTTTTGATGCAATTGAAGTGAAATTAGGTTGTATAGAAACCACTTCTGCTATCTATGCTATAGGAAATACTTAGAAATTGGAAAAAAACAAAGAACAACAAGTAAACCTACTCTAATTGCAAGAAGGGAAAGAAAACAATTTCAAGAAATCTAGAATAAAATAAAATCTATTCTATTGTGCATGGTAAATAAATTTTCAACTAAAAGAGAACATTGAAACAATAAACCCTAATTTGCAGAAAACAAAGTAGTTTTGCTACAACCACTAGGTTAAAGATTCTAGGGGGTCTCTAAACTTCTAAATTCCATCTTCAGGGTCTGATGTACATTGTAAGGTGCTAAGGAAGGATGAATGTGCTTTTGGTGAAAATATGGAGGTATTTTGATGCAATTTGAGGGTTTCTACAAGAGTCATTGTTTTTCTATAGGAGACAAACCTAAGAGAAGTATTATGTTTTCTACACGTGATTTGAGAGATGGTTAAGGTGAAGGAGGGTTAGAGAAGGGTCAATAAGTCTTTCCCAAGCTCAGGTACCTTTGATGGATCATTTCATGAAACAAATAAGAAAATATGGAGTTTCCTATAGCTTGTCAATATAGAAATTCATGCACTAATAGATTGCATAAATGTATGATGGTAATCAAAGATATAATGATCTAAGTGAGTTTAGTGCACAAAAAGTGTACCAAATATATCCAAGAACTATTGTCTAAATCAAGCACTAATGTCTATCTTAAAGAAGGATGCATAAGTGGATTAATAAACTAACTAATTACATAAATTAATGTTAATAACATAAAGGATGAGTTGAATTTTTGAATGAAAAGAGTATTATTGTATAAAATCATTTATTTCTAGATTGATCAAACAAACATGTGTAAACAAACTTGGAGGAAAGATTGTTCAGTATCCCTGCAAAGACAATATTTTTAGAGACAATATTTACAAAAAGGGATGACTGAACCAATGCATGGAAAGTAAGGATACAAGAAGGGGGCTTGGGCACTTGGGTTGGGTCCTAAACCTAGGAGACTTGGGTCCCTATAGGAAAATCAATACAGAAACGAAAGAGTGCTTCTCATTAATCAAGAAATCTGTTTATACATGAGATATGATAGAACTAAAAGTATCAGGAAAAAAACCTTCACTACTATTGACTACAATCTCCAAAAGTTTGAATCACTAATGGGCTACTCAAGCCCCTTATTTATACACAAATAATAGAGGGTAAACATCCTTGAAGAGAGGGTTTCTTCCCTCCAAAAACCATAGAAAATAGGATCTGATTCCCTGATGAATTCACAACTATAAGGAAGTGATAATGGTCTTGAGCCAGTTGAGTTTTGAAAATCCTTCATCAGGGGACAAGCCCCATATTTTTCTCTTTACGGGACTCCTACGTGTTTTGCATCAAATATTCTCAATTCCCGCATAATAAATGCATTAGGCACACAAGATATGGCAGTCATCTCTTGACCTTAAATCTAAAAAGTAAATTATTAAGTGCAAAAGGAAAGGCTAAATGTGCCTAGGAAAGGTTATATGGGCCTTAATTTGCACCGATTTGGGAGGCCCGCCACAAAGGGTGACTTATTGTTCTCCCTTGTGGAGCTATAGGATTTTTGGAAATACTTTATTGTTGATAGGGTGGGAAAAAATTTGTGAAAATAGAAGGGTGTTACTGTTGAAAAAATGTAACTAGGTTTGGTATTCATAATTATCATTGTGCTTGTATTAATATATTTCATGTAAATGAAAAAGAAAAAATATATATTTTATTATGATTATGTTGACGGTGCTGGACCTGCCAACAAAGGGGATCTCCTCGATGTGAAGTTCCAACTAGACCTCACACTATTTGGTGTAGGAGTCCCATCTGGTACGATGGCCCAGTTTCCATTATATTAGAGATTTTCCTTAGCTCTTGTTGTTCAACACATGAGAGTGTTATGCTTGTATCTTCAAAAAACAAGGTGAGTATGCATGGTGAGTGCATAATGTAACTTGTGTCTAGGTTCTCTTACTGTAAAGAGAGAGAGTAAAGTAAGTCTCTAGATGAGAGGTAGTAGTACCACCCAGGGAGAGACACACACGAATGAACAAGGGTTTATCCAGCATCTAATGGAGTAGTCCACAACAAATGTGGCAGTCATTAAAACCAAAGTATGGGGGAAAACACATGCACCATCCTGCAGAGCAGTCCACACGAAGGTGCCAGTTGTTACAACCAATAAAAAAGAATGGTCTGTCTAATGTCATACGAAGTAGTCCACACGAATGATATAGTAGTGATAAACAATGCAACACATCTTCAGCAATTTAAGTACTAAAATAACCAAACTAGTTCAACTATCTTAGTATAGGTTAAGTAAACATGCATTACGAATGTTTAAAGAGTAGTCTTACAAACATCTACAAAACATGTGTGAAAAAGTGTTGGCCTTAACAAGCTTCTGAATTAAGAAAAAGTTACAAGACACATTTGTACACCATACATCAATAGTCCTAGTAATGGGACATTGGAGCCACTCCTCACTCCTCAAAGAATATACTACAAACTCTCAAGACTATGCAAGAGGAGCCAAGGTAAAAATTCCTTGCTCATATAATGGGAGGGGTATATATAGCCAGGGGTGATGCTTGACCCTTGTGACTCTTAGACTACCCTCATGATCGTTCAACTTCCAATGACTTTTCAACTAACATGACTCTTCAAGTTCTTGTGTGTGTCCATTGGACTTCACTTTACATTACATTTAGTTACAACGGATATGGCCCATGATGTTGATGTGACCGAGACAACTCATGACACAACTCGACATGACATTGCTGACATGTACTAGCTGACTGTGGTGTCCATGTCAAGTTTCTACACTACTGAGTGATGGATTTAGTCTTGGTGTGCTTTCTCTTCTCCTCTGCATGGCATAGTGATGCGGGGTCTTTGATGGTCTTAATATTGCTTGATGCTTCAATGTATGTGTTCCTTTTGATTGTTTCTTGATATAATTGGTATGCCCATCTAGTTGTGAGCAAGTATTTAGCATGTGAGATCCTTCTTCATCCTATTCGTCATCTCACCATGATTCATCAGTGTACATGTTCCTGTAATTCACTCATGACAAGACGACATCAAATCCAAAACCTCCTATTCTAGCATGATGCATTGTTCTCATGTTTTGAGTGACAAGAGGGAGGACAACTCACTGAGACAACACAGAGTGCAGCTCAAGCTAGAATGAGGAATTCTGGGAGGACAACCTGCATTTTCAAGAGAAATTGCACATTCATCACTGGGAGGCAATATTGCGTAGTTAAATTCACCAGTGTCAGCTGCAAGGTGGGACCCTGAGGGGGGAGACCTCTACGCAGTTTCCAGAGGGAGGACAGGGTGGGGCTGTAGAGGGATTGTTGGAAAGTTCTGCATAATTTCTAGAGGGAAGATAGAGTGGGGCTATAGAGCGACTGTTGGGTAGTTCTACATAATTTCTAGAGGGAAGATAGATCAGGACTACAAAGGGACCTGTTGAGCATGATTGTGCAATTTCTGGGATCAGTGCAGGATAGGTAGCAGGGAAACTATTAGACATGTCTGTGCAATTTTTGAAGGTAGTGTATAGAAAGGTAACAAGAGTTAGCTGGGAAGTTCTACACAATTTCTGAGAACAGTGCAAAGAAAGGTAATAGAGGACCAGTTGGGCATGTCTGCACACTTTTGGAGAACAATGTAGACTAAGGTCTTAGAGAAGTGGAGACTCTCGGTAAGCAAGAAGGAGTCATGATGACTGTGCTTGAAAAATGTGTAGTTTATTTTGGTCATGGAGGCAGTCTTTGCACAATTCTGAGAGGAAGACAGGTTGCTCACCTCTGGGATTGTGTAGTGAAACTAACCTGAAGGACAACCTCAAACACTATGCAGTTCCAGGCAGCAAAGCAGGGTCACTGAGGGCTAATACTACACAGTGTAGCTAAGTCAGGGTCTTGTGAAAGAGGGTTGTTCAGTCAGTCAGATTTTCAGGAAAATGGCTAAGTGTCGAAAGCAAGTGAACTTGTTCAAACTGACATTATGATCATACACATAGCATACTTAACGATGGGACAACATAGACCACCATGACAATAAGTCAAAACATGCCCTTGGTGAGACTATCTTAGAGCTAAGAGTGACAAGCACGACACTTGTGATAGACCTTCAGACGACTGTGATGACACTTGTGTGACAATTCTTACAATTTTGTGTGTGAGTATGACGAGTGTTTACATAGTGAAGACTACCCAAACACACAAAGATAAACCTTCAAACTCACTAGAATAAGATCACAAGCATGACAAAGCAATCAACATGCCAAAGATGACTGTCAGTCAAACAAGAAAAAGGGTGGAAAGACTTCACAAGATCTCATCGGGTGAGCTCAAATGTTTGCAACCATCAAAGGAAAAACCAAGGAAGGCTCCAAAATTTGGATGCAAGCCAAAATTTTAGAGGGTGTTGCAGCTACTACAACATATTATTATTATTAGTTTCTATTCAAAGCATGTTCTTCATTCTTGTAGGGTTTACTGAGTCAAAAAGAAAAAAAATCACGTGTCAAAGTCCCATTTGGACTATTTGTAAGAAAAATAAAAAAACATATTTTGAGTCAAAAGAGTCATTTTGTCACCCACAAGACCAATTCGGCCCTACCTAGACAAGTAAACCTAGAATATGCACCTTTTTGACCTCCTGGATAATTATATATACAAGACACTTCGACCTCATTTGCTTACTCAACTTACACATCGATTTCTATGCCAAACTAAAGAAGAAGAATAGTGAAGTTAAGGGAGAGAGAATAAGAAGTCAAATGAGAGAGAATTCAATGGTTTTTGGCTTGTTCTTTCTCATACATGTGAAGGTTCTAGGGAAAATCTGTGAGCTTGTAGGTTTGAATTGCAAGTTCAAATTTTTGTGCTTGACCAAATTTGATAAGGTTTGAACAACATTGAATTTTTTTGACTTTGACTTGGTTGGAGGAGTTTTGAAGGAGGGTTGACTTGGATCTATTTGGAGGTCTTGGTCTTGGATATCTCATTTTGATCTGGTTCTATAACAAGATAAGTTGTTTGGGTTTTCCCCCTTGTGAGGTTTTTCCCTGGCTTGGAGCCTACATCTTTATGTTCTTTGTCTTTTGTGATCTTCATGCACTTTATATTTTGATCATTGCTTTATGAAGAAGACATAATAAAGCTAATAAACCTAACAGACATTCACAAGTAACTATCTAGTAAGAGAAATCAACCCTAATCTACTAACATATTTATTTGTCAACATGTATCAGAGCTAAGGTGAAGAAAGGGTAGCTTGATTATCACATTTTGTTGGCACTCTTGTTTGAAGACATTCTTGAAGCATCTATCTTCTCTCTTCCTCTCCAATGACAGGACACATGAAGTAAGGTCTAAATACTCTTAGGAGTCTCCTTGAATCTATCAAAAGTTGCATCACTAAGTTCATCTCCAAGCAATCTAAAGAAGTCATGGATGGAAGTATTCATTCCACTCTTACAAGTTCATTTGAATATTATAATACATGGGAAATAGAGAGTGGATATTCAAGGTACATGAAAAGGGACCATGGTCAACTCATCACTCTATCAAAATGAAACTCTTCTCACTCGGTGAAACTTGGAGACAAGAATATCTACTTGGTCAAAGGGATTGGATCTCCCTCCTTGGCGCTGGAATCTGGTGGGAATATTCATCTCAACAATATACTCTATGTTCCAAGTTTGAAAAAGAACTTGGTTTCTATTTCTTGCTTAGAATATAACGGTGATAGAGTGGAATTTGTTGATGGATAAATTGTTGTTTGGGCTAAGGGATCTAGTATTGAAAAATGCAAGGAATATTGGGATTCATGAGGGGAGGTTGTATAATCTTCTAACTCCTCCTCCTCAAGATCTAGTACATTTAGACATCAACCCTTATGAATTATGGCATAGAAGGTATGGTCACCTCCATTACAAGATATTCCAATCATTGAATCAAATTGTTACTGGTATACCTCAATTAAAATAAGAGCATGAAGGAGTTTGTAAGGGATGTTCCCTTGGAAAGAGTATGAAGAAATGATTTACTAGCGGTGACACAAGATCCAAGGAAATTTTGGACTTCATACACTTTGATGTTGTGGATATATGGAAAAGAAGTCACTTGGTGGTCATCGGTACCATGTAACATTTATTGATGATCATTATAGAAAGACTTGGATATACCTTCTAAAGTATAAATATGAAGTATTTTAGAAGTTTCAAGTGTTCAAGGCAATAGTGTAAAATTTGACAAGAAAGAATATCAAAACCCTAATATTAGATAATGGCGGAGACTATACTTCTAGGGAACTTGTGGCCTTTTACAAATAAGCAAAGATTAAGAGGGAGCTAATGGTTCCCTACAATCCTCAATAGAATGGTGTGGCTGAAATGAAGAATTGATCCATTGAAGAATGTGTAAGAGCCATGCTACATGACCAACACCTTCCCAAGTTCTTATGGGGAGAAGATTTTGTAACATTAGTCTACATATAAAATACAAGTCCTCACATAATTATTGATGATGTGACCTTGGAAGAAGCATCCACAAGAAATAAGCCAAATGTTGATCATCTCATAACTTTTGAATTCCATGCATACATTCACATTCCCAAGGATGAAATGAAGAAGTTGGACCTGACAGGTATGAAAGGAATATTTGTTGAATATAGCACCTCAACAAAATCATATAGAGTCTATTTCAAGTAAGAACACCATATTGAAGCAAGCAAAGATGCAACTTTTTATGAAAGTATTGCATACAAAAAGTCTAAGGATATTCCCATTGATTTTTATGAAGAATAAGAACTTATCTTTACAAATGAAAAAATTTCAAGGCAAGATAATATTCCAAAACTTAAAAATAATCATGAAGAAATTGAAGGACCAAGTGAACTCATGCAACCATACATCATTCCAAAAACCTAAAAAAGACCAGCTTGGTTAAGGTAAACTCTACAGGAAGAAAAAGGACATACAATAGCAAAAGGAACATTCAGAGAAAGTAAGAAGCCTAAGAGATATTCAGGTTATGTAGCTTACATGACTACACTTATTGAATTAGAACCTACCACTTATGAAAAGGCAACCGAACGTCATGAATGGAAGAATGTAAAGCAAGAAGAATACTAATATATAATGAAGAATGATGTTTGGGAAATTGATCCTAGACCTAAAGGAAAATTTGTAGTAACTTCCAAATGGGTGTAAAAAATCAATCATGTAGTAAACAGAAGTATTGAAAACCAAGATTTGTGGCAAGATGATTCTCTCAAAAAGAAGGAATAGAATACAATGAAACTTTTGCTAAAACATCCAGATATACAACCATTAGACCACTGTTTTCTATTGCAACTACTCTAGGATGGAACATTCATAAAGTGGATGTTAAAATAACCGTTTTAAATGGAACGATTGATGAAGAAGTCTACATTGAGAAACCCCAAGGATTCAAAGTTCATGGAAAGAAAACATATGTTTGCAAGTTGAAGAAGGATCTATATGGCTTGAAGCAAACCCCTAGGGAATGGTATGCTGGGATGGATGCTTATCTATTAAGACGTGGTTTTTTTAAAAGTTTTGCAGGTCCTAATATCTACATCAAGGTGGTAAGGAATGAACCCATGATCATACTACTCTATATGGATGATTTACTAATAACAAGTGTGGAGCACTGTATTCAAGAATGTAAGAATCAATTAGAAGTTGAATTTGATATGAAGGACCTTGGAATAATGCACTACTACTTGGGACTATAAGTATGGAAGAAACCTAGTGAGATATATCTTGGTCAAGGAAAATATGTGATCAAGATTCTGCAGAAACTTGGTATGATGGATAGCAAGCCTATGACAACTCACATGATTAAAAATTAGATAAAGTTAAGGAATTCAAATTTAATCCGTGTTGTTCCTTGATGCACCTTATGAACACCAACTAGATATATGTTTTGTTTTCAACACTCTTAATCAATTTCAGATAGATCCAATGAACGATCATTAGATAACAACTAAACATATTTTGAGATATCCATGTTGGAATATGCATCATTGTTTGAGATATGTTTGAGGTAACAAGATTTAGTTATTGGGCTACATAAATTCATATGAGGGAGATAGCGATGCAGATGAAAATAGTACTATAGGAGGATGTTTTAGTTTGGGATCCTCTATGATTTCATGGATGAGAAAGAAACGTGATTCAATGGCATTGAGTAGTGTTGAATCTGAATATATAGCAACCAGTGAATTTGGTCGAGAAGTTGTTTGGCTCTAGAAGTTGCTTATAGATTTGTTTGAAGGAGTACCTTTTGAGCCTACCATCATAGGTTGTGATAAGCAGAGTTGCATAAGGTTGAAAAAGGATTCAATTTTCCATGCTAGGAAAAAACACATTAAAAATAAGTACCACTACATCTAAATTTTGGTGTAGGATGGGGTCATGAAGCTATAGTACATCTCCACTAATGAACAAGTAGATGACATTTTGAAGAAGTTTCTTCCTAACAAGAATCTCAAGTATTTTAGAGATAAGCTTGGACTTGTGGATATTTCCTCCATGGTTGAGAGGGAGTGAGGATGGACACCGTATTCTCCATGTGTCATGCACTATGGCCAATACTAACAATCGTAAGCCTATAGAAGGCACTGGTAAGGAGAAGGGAGGATTGGATAATCACCTAGGATTGATACTCCTTAAGGAATGGTATCCAAGATAGGAGTAACCCCTAGGACCAATACTCTTTGAGGATAAGTTGTCTAAGATAAGAGTCACCCAAAGGTTGATATTATTTAAGGTTAGGGTATCCAAGATAAGAATAGTCCTATGAGGGCATACCTAGTGAACATCCAGATGGGGTATGCACCTAGAGAGAGGTGGTGGTAGTGTCCAAATTTATGCCTCCTAACATTGTGCTCTAATCTAGTGGAGAGATAAAGCTTGTTAGTTAAGGCCTTGCTATGTTTGAAAATGTTGATTATGATGTTGATGGTTCTTATCAATCCAAACTCTTCTTATGAGAATATTTCAATTTGATAGTATCCTAGTATCATGTTGAGTCATTATGAATACCTCCCTAGATAAGAAGTAGTGTTGAAAAATGTAACTAGGTTTGGTATTCATACTTATCATTGCTCTTGTATCAATATATTTCATGTAAAAACAAAGAAGAAAAATAAATTTGATTGTTATTGTCGTTGTTGTTGTTGTTATTGTTGTTGTTATTATTATGATATTCAAAGCACGTTCTTCATGTTTGCATGGTTTATTGATTCGAAAATAAATTGTGTCATGTGTCAAAGTCCCATTTGAACTATTTGTAAGAAAAAGGAAAAAATTATTTTGAGTCAAAAGAGTCATTTTGTCACCCATAAGACCAATTTGGTCTAGAAGAGGCACCTTTTTGACCTCCTATACATCTATATATACAAGACACTTCGACCTCATTTTCTCACTCAACTCACACATTGATTTTTGTGCCAAATACAAGAAGAAGAATAACGAAGTCAAGGGAAAGAGAATAAGAAGTCAAAGGAGAGAGAATTTGGTATTTTTTATCTTGTTTCTATTCACACATGTGAAGGTGTTGGTAAAACTCTACAAAGTTGTAGGTATGAAATTGCAAGTCTAAATTTTTATGCTTAACCAGATTTGACAAGGCTTTTCCAGTGTTGACTTTTGTTGACTTTGACTTTGTTAGAGGAGTTTTGAAGGAGGGCTAACTTGGGTCTATGTGGAGGTCTTGGTATTGGTTTTTTGGTCTTGTATATCTCACTTTGATATGATTCTATAGGAAAAGAAGTTGTTTGGGTTCCCCCTTGTGGGGTTTTCCCTGGCTTGGAGGTTGCATCTTTGTGTTCTTTGTATTTTGTTATCTTCATGCACTTTATATTTTGGCAATTGCCTGATGAAGAAGAAATAATAAAATTAATAAAGAAAACAAAAATTCACAAGTAATTATCAAGTAAGAGGAATCAACCCTAATCTACTGGCATATTGATTTATCAATAGTTACAAGGCTCCTTTCTGAGAAAACTATTGATGAATTTCATCCATCCTTGGGCACGAGTGAGTAAGATTATATCCAATAAAATAATGTAAGGGAACTTAAGTTTATTCTTCTCCTTTGTGTCCCCAACATTAATGTTTTGGGCTTAAGCGACTCCTTTTTCAGCAGAAACTTTTCCTTCCTACTTTTCTTCTTCCCTCAATGTGGTTGAGGATTATTTGAATGTGTGGACTATACCAAATTCACATTAGAGTTATGATTTGGTACTATAGTATTTTGGGTGACTATAACAGTAGAAAATGGATTCAAAGAAATAGTCATTTGACTAAGCTACCCACTCTACTATCTAATAGAAGCACGGGAAATGGAATCCATCATTCCATTAGCATGGGGTCTTGGGTTGGGTATCAAGGGATAATTTGATAGCCTTAAAGCATGGGAAATGATGCCATACAAGGTGATATACTAAGATAATATTATATATAAATGTTGGGATATAATATTCCATGCTCATTGTTCACCACCCATAACATCACAACATCCTTGGAAATGGGTGGTAACAATGATTTGGTAAACCTATCTACCAAAATTTCATCTAAAATATTATCCCTAATGAGCCTAAACCATCTTATCTATTTTTGGATGTGATTATATATATGAGTACCAATGTTTTTATATAATGATTTCATAATATTCATTCTGTAATAGACCTGACCTGAAAATATATAAAAATACAAGTATACCCAGAATAACAAGAGAGAAATAGATAAACTTCAGATCTTTATTGATATCAAAAGCCTTAAGGTAGGGTAACACCATACAGTCACTCCTTAAGGAAGAACAGTCCACAAGCCATATGCTTGCCAATACAATAACCATTGATATCTATCAATGGGGAGTCTCTAGCTTCTATATAAGCTTCATACATACAATACTTTACCATGGGTCGCTCAATACCATATATCTAATACCACGGGCTTATCAGATTACTGCTAACTACTTGTGATCCCTTACATGATGCAGGTTAACCACTTTATTTATTAACTATGGCCCATCTCATTATTACATTATTCCCTTGGGTACCTCCCTCTGTACCCCATACTATCCCCCCTAGGTATACTACATTCAACCCCCCTTAAACATGTTACGTGCCCAAAACATAAGAAAAACAAAAATAATAAGAGCTACTCAAAAGAGTAGTCCACTGGTACCATGCACATGAATATATCCATCCAAGAGAAAGGTGAACCCTCGATATAGCTGGTGCCTCGCTCGCTTGAGATGGAAGTTGAACCTGGCGACTCTTCTGTGTTGATGTGTTGTGGGTGGATCGTCGCCCCTCTCTATTTGTCGTGTGAGGGTTTTTGTCCTTGTGGATAATTTTTTACCATCGTGTTGGTTGTTTTCTTGTTGGGTGATGTGGGTGGTGATATGCTAAAGTTTTAACCAATGGTGTATCTTTCTTTAATTCACCACCAAATGGAGCATGATGGGTATCTAGTACATGTTGAGGAGCCTGTAATTGTTGCTTATCTTCTAGTATTACTTAAACCACAGACTCCTCATCTGATGTATCAGTACCAGTAACATTTTCTGCTTCAACCTCCTTGGACTCTACCTATTTATTGATGGAAATATCCTGTAATGTGATTTTCTTCTTGTTATACCAGAGCTTCAGGAATTTCTTCTGCACATTAATATTGATAGTACCAATAGATTCCATCCAAGGGTATCCAAAAACAACATCCACATTATCCATATCTGAAGCATAAAACTCATAATGCAATACATACTTATCCATAGAAATCTTCAAATATTTATAAACTTGAACATCCTCATTATCAACCTGTGTGTTTTCCATGCGTTTTGTTGGAACTTGCAATTCTTTTGCCAAATTAACATTTATAAAATTTTGCTTGCAACTAGGATTTATAGACACAATGATCATCTCCTTCTGAATACATCCATGAACTTGTAATAAGGAGATGCCATCAGAAAATAACCCCTTACAAGTCTCATTCACTTGTTTTCTATCATGAGACCATTTTTCTAAAAGGATTTCTTCTAATTTTTCACGAGGAAGTCGCCGCACTGAATCGTCAAGTGAGTACCACCATTTAGCAGCTTTTATATTAAATAGTAGGCTACTTGTCCAAAATTGTTTGGATCTAGACTTGTGATATTTTATAAATTCTTCAATAGTGGGACCATTATCACATCTTGTAAAAAATCATCTCATTAGAAGACATGAAGTAGAATGAGGGTTTTGAAAAAAATTACCCACTTTATGTAGCAAATTTAAAATGGCCACCGTTTAGTCAATATTGCTCAGAATCCTTATTATAGCCTATTTTTGGAAATGGAATGACCATTCTGCATCTTTCCAGGTGATGGAAATCCTGATCTAAGCAAAGTGGAATTTCATATTTGCGCTACAATTGTCCCACTGTTAGAAAAATTTCTGAAAAAAGAACTGATTTTAAATTAGCGATATCTCACTCATCCAGACTCCAATTCGACCGATTGTCTTTTTGAAATTGGGTAATTTTTCAATAAGATCTCATATATGCAATTATTCACTCAACATTCCCCACAAAAATGACAAAAATTAACTGGAGATCCATCGTCCACGAATTTTCGTCAAAATTTTTTTGCAACACAACTGATTTCTAAATCAATGATATCTCCCTCATCCAAACTCCAATTCAGCCAATTTTTTTTTTGAATTTGGGTATTCTTTTTACAAAGGATCCATATCTGCGATTTGTTTCTGCAAATTTTGCACTAGAAGTTTCAGATCTGATCTGCAAACTCATCGCCCCAAAAAATTCCTACAAAATATATATATCTCTCTGCTTACCCAAGAAAATGCTCTGATACGACTTGTAATATAGCTAACATGAAAATATATGATAAAGAAAATACACCCAATAATAAGAAGAGAAATAGATGAACTTAAGATCTTTATTAATATCAAACCCTTGAGGTAGGGTAACACCATACAGTCACTCTTTAAGGAAGGAGAACACTCCATAAGCCATATGCTTGTCCATACAATATTCCTTGACATCTCTCCATGGGGATTCTCTAGCCTCTATATAGGCCTCATATATACAATACCATGGGTCATTACCATGGTTTTCTCAATACCATATATTTAATACAATGGGCTTATTACATTATTGCTAACTATTTGTGGTCCCTTACATGATGCGGGTTAACCACTTTATTTGTTAACTATGGCCCATCCGATTATTACATTATTCTCTTGGGTACCTCCTTCTGTACCCCATACTATCCCCCCTAGGTATACTACACATTCTAGTTACATATTGAATAAGAAACTATAAATTACTTAAAAAGGTCATTCCTATAGAAATAAAGCCAGGTTAGGAAGTCCTTGGTAACCCAATGTACAATTTGGTGTCACCTCATGTAAATATTCTCTAGAAAAGATGCAGTTGAATAATTTCCCCCACCAAAGAGTTTGTAGAACACCAAAGGTGATGGATCATAATGTGGTTGGAATGGTTTCCCACAATTTTCCATCAAACGTAGGTATATATGATGGGAATTTTGTGGGAATTTCTTTGTGTTGAATGAGATATTCATCAAATGCATATTTCCAAGAAAGGTAACTTGATGTTGGCAAATAAAGCTGGATTAAATGAACGCATGGCTTGTGAGAAAGACGGATCTTGTAGTCCCCCCATATATAAGTTTCTCAAAGTGTAATTTTTCCCTAAGGTATTTCACCTAGGGATACCAATGCACCTAAATATATTACTTCCACAAAGATATTAGTACCCCCAAACACATTAGTGATCCCAAGGGTATGAATTCCTATAAATAATTTGGCACCCCATGGGATATTGGCATTATAGAAATGTTACTTCCCCTAGTACAAGTGAAAAAGATAGAAGTAGGACCAAATACTTGATTATTATTCGAACCAAATGAGAATCCAACCTTGATATTTTCTAGCCACATAGAAGGATACTAGAAGTAGATAGAATTACACTCTCAATAATACTACCAAGGCCTTTCACCCATTGAAAACAAATCTAGATGTGGGAAATGGAAAAGGTAAAAAGGGAAAACTAACACTAGGTAAACATGTGGGATGAAATGACATTACCAATGGCATTCACCACATGGGATAACTATATTTGTTAGGAATGGTGGTGGATATACATATTTTTCTAATACAAGGTAAAGTATATACATATTTTTCTAATACAAAGTAAATTCAAAGTAAAAGAGACTCATATCAAAATAATAGGTGATGATGGAATAGGTCCTCCCACTAGATGACCCTTTCATGCCTAACATTGTGTGAATGTGGTTGTCTAAGGAAAAAGCCTTACTAAATGGTATGTTCACTCTGATGAGCATGGGGTCAAAAGGTGCAATGAAAAGTGGGTTAAATTGTTTTGCTAGACTTTTTCAACCACTTCAACCTTATTTTGATCACACCCTTTAAATATAAATAGTGACTTTCAAAATCTAATGGTCTAGATTCAGCTATTGTGTACAACGCCCTTGATCAATATTTGATCATTATATTTTTGGTCATCCATATTTATTCTTTCCGAGTCAAAAAATTAAATGACTAAGCTCACTAGACCATTTTACTAGTGGGACTTAGTTTGGAAAATTGGGGCCTAAAATCTTCTGGGCGTAGTTTGAGGCATAACACTGATTTTTTTTGGGATTAAAACTTATATTCTTAGGAATATACTTTTTTTTACTATTCTACACAAGTATATCATTCCAATGACAAAAAATCACCTCAATCATATTCTGTATGCAAAATTTATGCCAATTGGAAGTTGATCCTCTTGTTTTGACCACCATAATTCAAGAGGATACCATGTCAACCTCCATTTCTCATGAAAATTTGGCTAGCCATGTGATCATGATGAAGAGGACTCTATAAGAGTCAATATTTTAACTCTAGTTACGAGTTCAATGAGTCAAACCTAACCACTAGTAGGCTATCAAGTGGTGTTATAACCGGGCCACTAGGAGGAAAATGGATTCCATTCTATTTTAGTGCATTTTTTTCCATAGACGAGTATAGTAGCTCAGAGGGATAGGGAGGGAGAAAAAATAGAGGATTTGTGTGCTCTAGTAGCACATGAGTCGTGGGCCTCACTTTTTTTTTACTTGCATCCATTTTCCATTCAAAGAAAGAGAGCAAATCAACCTCACCTTGTAACTGGTTTTCTTCCGAAAGGTTTTCACAAGATATATCATGTGTCAATTTTGGTTTGTGAGTTTTCTAATTTTTTTTTTCTCTATTTTGGACATAATTACAATTTTCATGCATACACAATAGATAGTAATTAACATATCTAGAAATATAAGGTGGAATAAACCCTCATTATGTAGATTTCATATTTTCTAATATATTTTAGTAAATTTATTATGACAATTTATATAATGGATTATTGAGGGCATGTCACGGATCATATTGGTATCAGAGTAGGTTTCTTTAGGTATATTGTGGATAATTTTAGGGATTGATATTTTTAAGTTGAAATTCATAAAAACAAAACCATAACCAATGAATAAGTCAATAACCTTCTAGATCCTTTAAGGGAGAGGTTCTCATGACTAAAAGAAGAAGTTGCAGATATAAACCATAATGTGAGCCTCTTCATGTTGACCCTAACAAATAAGCTTGGGTTATCCAGAGAAGATAGGGATTCTAACACAAAGGTGTGATTAAAGGGTATATTAGGAGATTAGGAAGAAGTAGAGAAGGGTCCAAAGAAAGAACTTGAAAAAGATCAACCCAGTTCAAGTGTTGTGAACCATTCAGAATCCCTATTCAAAATGTAAGTGAAGGTTGATATCAAATCGTATCAAGGTGAGATTGACAATTTGAAGCTAAGTAATTGGTTGCAACAATTAAATGTCTATTTTTGTTTTCATCATATATAGGAAGAATAGAGGGCCATGCCCTAACTTGGTGGGAAAGGCACATAGAGATCTTGAGGTTGGAGGGAGATCCTTTTTTGACTAAGTGGATGATTTTAAAACCCTAATAAAGTCACAATTTTACCCTATTGGATATGTATAGGACTTGTTAGAGCCTAGATTTACCTTAGGCTGAAAAACGTAGGATCTAGGTCCACATCAAACCATGCTTGGCCTGGTAGTTAGCCCTACCAGGTCAGGAGAGGGATCTCTTCGGGTCAATCTCAGCAAAATATAATCACTAAATGCTTGTGATGACTGATTTAACTACTGATATCAGGCTAGGTATGTGTGTGCAAGAGTTTGACTGAATAAAATGATGATTTGTTGGCTCAGATGGAAAGGCAGATTTTGGATGCAGGGAATGAGGCTTAGTCTTGCAGAGATCTAAATGGAGCAAGGTAGGCAATTGTTTTTGGCACTTAAATTTGAATGAGATGGAAGGATTAGACAAGTGAGGAGCTAAAGAGGGCAATGAAATTCGTGGATCCTCTCCAAATAGCTGAAAACATCAAGAAACTAAAGCAAACCTCAAGTAAAGCACTGCAATTTCAATGGATTCTACTTACACTCTTGTTTGATTTAGTTAAGAAGAACTAGACAAAGAATGGCATACATAAAACATAACAAAATTCACAATTACAAAAGAAATCACTGTACCAAGAAAAATTTCCACATGGATCCCAAAGAGTGCTACAAACCCTGGTCTCAATTCCTTAGCCAAAATGCTGATATGAGTGTACAATGAAGCTCAAGGCTTTCTCAAAAGTCCAACCATGCTAATGACTGAAAAACTACATAATATAGACAAACCATAGCTCATCCTAGCCTCTAGGGGTCGAGATCACATGTTTAGGAGCTGTTCAACAAATTCTAAACTGATAACTAGAAATCAGGCAGTGGAACAGTATGCCTCTAAAAACAAGGGAACTAATTCATTCAGTTTCAAATAACATTTTAACCAATGAATCTACCTCCAAAAGTGAAAATTTGACATATTTACATCATGACCCATCAATGTAAACTAAATTACATCACAAATTTGACATTAAGAAAGTGAAAAAGTTAAACTGGCCAAAGCTGGGCGAAAAACAGAGTAATGCTTGGTCAAACTGGAAAAATTTCCTCTATGTGCCGCCCCTGATTCTTTATCCGTAGCTCCTGTTTGGACCCACTTTTGGAGGCCTTCCCGATGTCCATATTATCTCCACGTGTGCTTGTTGGAAATTTCTACCTATCTAGTTTCCAACCCAAGTGTAATTTTTCAATTTTGCCTCCATTTTCCCCTCCAAAATTCAGTTCTCCCAACACTGCTTCTTGTGTGTCAAAATAGGGGTAGTAAGGTCATTTTTTGAGTGTTTTTGACCTTTTTTAGGGCTCAAAACCTGCCCAAATTTCTTGGCCATTGGTAGGAAAGCATATTTTTCCATGCCAAATCCAAAAATGCCAAGTTTTTGTGCTTTGGAGGCTCCTATCAAAAGCGAGCGCCATGTGGCGCGGCGCATAGAGTAGAAAATCCTGTTTTTTGTGCCAAAATTTTCAAAAATGAAAAAAGTGCCCCAAATTTTTTGAAATTTGGGCTGATTCTTCTCCATCAAGAGCTATTTTGGTGTTATCAGGAAATCTAGTGTCTATGCAGAGCTGCTAGTCCCACTAAGACTGGTAGCTATCTTAGAAACAAACAAACTAAAACTACTTTCGTTTTCCTTTATGAGAAGTAGATAAGAGGGGAACAAAGGAGACCAACCTCTGTCTTGCGCTTGGTTCCTTGCTTGATTCCTTTCCCTTCTGATAGATCTTTGCCACTCACTTCCTCGTCTACCCAGCTTCAAAGAGTACCTGTGGAATCAAAGCAGCATAACACTATCCAAGAATAGAGATCTACTATCACAAACAATATAGGACCAGATATATATTGACCACACAAATGCATATATCATCAATCATACAAGAATGTGGAGGAAAACTTGAATATCTTTATTAATATCAAGAATAGAAAAGAGGATTACAACCAATTGTTCTAACCCAACATCATCCTCTCAGCAAGAAAGCCCTTCTTCACCTCATGAAAAAGCTTAGATCACCCAACACTATGATGTTACACCAAGAAACCAGCAGCACTTCCTTACAAGATACAAAATTCCAACCTCTGGATCTCTGGGATGATGGATCTATATATAAATGATTGCAAGGAGGTGAGTCGGCTTCAGAGATTTGATTAGTGTCCTCTCTTTGATAGTTCTTGATTCCACTTGGAGATTGATGATCTCTTACTCATCCCTGGGCGAATTCAGAGAGGCAAGTGTCACAGGAGAAGTTTCTGGAAGATTCCATGATCATCCACCTCACAAATTGACTCTGCCATTTGTCCAATTTCTCCCATTACACCCCATAGAAGGGCTTTTCAATATGCATCGCACCTCCCGTGTGCATTAGGTGGGATGCATCGCACTTTGACCATGGAGCAGGTGAGATGGTCCAATTTTGACCAGTTCTGAGCAGTTTTTCATGGAGAACTTCTGGGAGATGATGTAATCAGCTAACCTTGTTATTTTAGGGGTTGGAACAACACTTTTAGGGGATTAGGAGCCCTTGGTTTATGTACATATATGATTGGGGTTGCAGTGCCCAAAAATGTCTATAACAGTTGCCCCCTAAAGCATGAGGTCGTTATTCTTTTGATGTCGGGTGAAATGCTTTATCATGAGGATCCGAAGTTTTTTCAAGCCGGAAGACAACCTGTAATAAGATACAATACAATACATTATCTTCATAATATTTTCATGATCTAGATGAGGCGGGCATTCCCATGCTCAACTTTATAAATTCATTTTCATGTACATAATACAGACAATCGTTTGTGTGCAGACTGATGATTCTAGTAGAGCCATCATCCCTTAGATTGGATGATTATCTGTGCAGCAATGATGTACATTTGATGTCTTTATTTTCCTGAATATATATCGCAGCCCAAATGGATGAAACTAGATCTGGGGTCTTCAATCTCATTCGATCTTCACTCAAAGTACAAGTCGATCCATGTGAGAGATGTTTTGGAGTTGAACATGGAAAGACATCGCCTGATTACCAGCCAATGATGTAAGCTGTTAACAGGCACGAGAGGAATCACCGATAATGATGATGACCCTCAAGGTACTACAGTACAATTCACGTGGTGTGAATAAGGGACTTGGCGTCGAACACCGCGCAAAATCTTTCGGTCGAAGGCAATTGATGTAAACATGTCGCCGGAAGTGAGAAACTTACCATTGAGGCATGCAAGCTTCAAAGTACTGAAAGGGTTGTCCCTAAGTCGACTTCTTGGATAATGAGCTGATGTCAACAAGAAGCGACCCACCGTAGGAGGGTCTTAATGAATCCCACATCTATGGCACGGAATGGAGTAAATGATTTTGGAGGTGAAAACGGTCTAATGATACAGGGTTCAAGGTGGCGGTCATGAAAGAATGGAGTGTGAATGTATTGCAGTGGATGAGACACAGGTGAATTCTCTGAGTGACTTCTCTTGAACATACCGGCAACACTGACATGATGGATTGGTAGTGTTAACCCCAAATATGGATGGTGTGATGGACTAATGGTGATATGACCAGTGAACGGAACAACCCAACCCGACTCAGATGCGGAGTGAAAGTGTCATGTTCAAGAGCGACTTGCTACCAATAAAGTTTATTCAAGTTTTCTTCCCAATTTTTCCCCAGTCATTGCTGACTAGTACCTCTTTATTTTTTTCAAGCTTGAGGAGGATAACATATGCTTGTTCTATAATTTTCCCTTTGGGCAAACCCATCGCTATGTTTTAACGAGCCTAGCGATAGTGAAACTAGTTATTTTTTGTATGGATAAGTTTGTCGCTATTCGGTTTTAACGAGTTTAATGACAAAGATAACTCGGTCCTTTTCAATTTAGAGAGTCTGAAAGGGACGTAAAGAAAACTCCAATAATCCTTTTTCGTCTCATAATCCCTTAAGTCTGAAAAAAGTATAAAATAATACAAAAGGGATGAATTTTCGGTAATTTTAACGAGCCGAACAAAACAAGCGCTCGATCTTTTTGTGTAATAATCCCTCAGGTCCAAAAAGATTAAAATCTAGAGGAGGGATAACACTTCCGGTCACTTTAATGAGCTGGAGAGGCTAATTTCTCGGCAATCTTTTCATATTTTACGAGTCAGACGAAAAGAGCTTAAAGGAGACTCGTTTTTTGAGGAACGAGTGATAAATTCGGGTAGCAGCGGATTCCAGGTAAGGTTTGGAATTTTCTAATCACGACAGTGTCACAAGGATGGCTAATAGGATCACTCTTCGTAGCTGTTCCTCAAAAAGGGTAAAAAATCAAATGGATGTGAATGATCGGCCAAAAAAACAGAGTGGAGGTGATGATGAGAACACGACCAAGGCTTCAAAGGCAGATGATAATGCATTCACGATGGTTATTTATCAGAATTTGGTTCATTTTTTAATGAATGAGCTTAAACTTTGGGGGAAACATTTGCTCATTTCTAATGTTTAATTTTTAACGAGCTTGAACTCAACATAAAAACTGCTCGATCCAGTCGTATAATAAGGATGTCTCATCTAAGATGCCATTTTTTATGGAGCTTGCACCTTAGAAAGCTTTTCCCCGCATCCTTTCTTTATGCAAGTTAGGAAATGACCAATCCTACGAGCTTAAAGGGTTAGAGGACCTACAAATTTAAAAAATAAATGGTCGCTCTTCGCTTGCATGCCAAAAGGTTTACATGCCCCCAAGTATAGTGAAGTAGAGTTTCCAGGTTACCCCTCAATTTGCAGAAAAAACATTTGTTTTATCGGGAAAGGCCTACCTTTTCCAGGTTACCCTTCAATTTGCAGACAAAACATTTGTTCTATAGGGAAAGGCCTACCTTCTAACAGAGGTATCTTATTCCAGTTTAACCCCATTTTCCTAAATGGATGGGTGTATCAACCAGTCATATATCCTTTGCGGAAACCTACTCTATGTCCAAGGTTTTCCTGCCGAAACAGACCAGGGTGCATGCCCCCTGGGTTTCAGTCATGTCCTCTCGAATCACTCGCACTCATCAGGTGGACGGACTGGGGATTGATGAGACATTCCTTGCATGAAAATACCTTTCAGGGATGGTATTTGACTATTTTCTATGTGTGAGCTGGGGAATGAAAGCTGGTCTACGAGCTTGACCACTCTTCCTTCATGCGGAAAAAACATTACTCTAAAGAGCAAGGAGACAATGGCTCCCATGCAATAAATATAGTCGCGTCCAAGGAGTAGATTATAATCTAGGGGTCCTTGGACTACCATTTGAACGGTTTTCCTTCTCAATGTTATCGACACATTGGGTAGGATCCCTAACGGTCGACTGGTTCCTTTGTCAAAGCCTGTTAGATTTCTCATCTCAGGCAAAAGAGATGGCGAACCAAGCGCTTTCCAAGCAGTTGAGGAAAGGATACTCACAGAAGCCCCTTCATCTATGATGGTACCGGCCATGACCATTCTATATATTTGTGCAATGAGTCGAAATGGTACACTAGCCGGTAAACGGGGTCTGCCTAGTAGATTCCAATCGAAGGAAACAACTAGGTTGCTTGGAGGTGGAACCAAATAGACGGCTGGATATGACCCTGACGAACTTCCTTCCCGCGGTAATGGAATGGGTACACTGCCCCCATGTTCATCAGTGTCTGTGCTTATGAAGAGAATTTGAACGGTGTCATTCTTGTTCTCTCCGGTGACTGTATCATCTAAAGATGGACCTTCTGAAGGCAAGACCGGATCAACTGCCGCCTCGACCTTTTGACTTTCATCTGGTGTGAATTCAAATGGTTTATCTTCAATGATAGACGCTTCGACCAACCACAATGGCATGTCAGTCACATTTTCAACTAGTGATGGACTTGGCAAGAGTTTCTTATATCCAGGAGGAAGTCGTAACGGTGAAACCGGACGGTCGTCCAAAACTCTTTTAGCCTCATCTAGGAAGGGACAACGATGGACAGTGTTATCTCAAGATCAAGCTCTGGAAGGCTGCAAACCAGGAAGACTTCAAGTAACTATTTCAAACCAATCTTTAGACTAAGGCTTAGCCTCCTCAGCCTGAGAGGGCTCTCTCAAAGGGTTAATGATTTAGATTAAAGATATGAATAGATGACTAACTCTATGGTTTGTAATTGTATATGTTTATAGGTTGAAAGATGAAGGCTGGCTACCATTGGGCTATGGAGTCAAAGTATGTTTCAGTACCACAACAAGATCAGCTTAACATGAAGTCAGGGCATTCAGCATTTGAATATTCAGAACACAACACACATATGGAACCACAGCTCATAAGTGCACACAGGAAGTCAGAGCACAATCAGTGAATTCTGAGTGATTGTACACCTATGCAACTGTAAACAAAACTAAGGAAAGGACAACACACATTCTAAATATAAGAAATCCTTCATGAATCCTAAGTAGTGAAGCCAAAGCATTCTACCTAGCATGGAAGTCAAGGGATTATAGAGTTCGAGTGTAGAAATGACAATACAAAACAGTGAAACATAGTAAGTTTATCTATGAAGGAAGTCAAAGCATCAGTGATGAATTCTGAGTATCATAAGTAAACACCACTGCAGTGTAAGTATTGGAAGATGCCATCATAACAAGAACATACAAGAACTCTTCATGAATCTTGAGTTGTCTAAGTAGAAATCTGCATTAGGTTAAAAATATACACAGTCTGCACATAGAGCAGCAGCTGAGCCAAAAAGTCTCCAACCCTTTGCTAATTCGACCTCTTGCTCTATATAAAGCATTTACAATTAGGATTCCATCATCCCTCATCAAGATAATTCGAATTTTCCATCAGTGACACCTATTCTAACCATAAAACAAACCATTAATTAGAACTAGCTGTTAACTAGGAGTGCTAGTGACCTAATACAACTAGGAGTGTAACTCCTTATTATGACTAAAACAACCTTATCTAAACATTTAAAACATTCTTTGACACCTAAGACTCCATGAAGTCGAATTTGATGAAGCCCATAACCTTCCAGCTGGCCCTTGATGACTCATCCTTTTGCTGTTCCTAGAAACTAGGAGACTGTCCCTTGCTCTGTTCTGGCTGAAAAATAGGTCTTGGGACAGAGCTCATAACTTCTCGTAAAAAATGTATTTGGAAAAACTGAAAGAGGTTTTTGTAAAACAATCCATGCTGAACAAAAACCTCTTCTTTTTTTTTAAACACTACTCCAGCTACCCAAAATCGATCCTTGAAGAAGACGTGTAAAACAGGAAATTTGATTTTTTGAAAAACTGCACCTACAGCAGTTTTGTAGCGCAACTTTGGTCACCCTTTTCTCCCAGATCATAATGAATTTGAGGAAACTGAAGGAGGATTTTTTGAATAAATAGATTCTGAACAAAAACCTCTCTTTGTTTTTTGTAACATCGTTCCTACCGCCCAAAATAAGTCTTTGAAAAACAGTTGTCAAACGGGAGATGAAAAACTGCACCTACAACAGTTTTGTAGCGCAAATTTGGTCACCCGTTTCTCCCAGCTCATAATCAATTTGAAGAAAGTGAAAGAGGTTTTTTCACTTTAGTATCTTAGGAATGAAAACCTCTTTCATTTTTCAGAGAGTAGTTTTCCACTGCTCAGAAACGCTTCTAGAAGTTGACTGGTAGAAACTAGGAGACAAAGTTCCTCTTTTCTAGAGTTTCTTTTTTATTCTTGTCTTCGACCTTCTGCTACTTGTTTTGCCCTTTCTGGATGTTTAAACCTTGTAAATACTCCCTTTTAGAAATCCTTCTTCACAAATATTTTCTTTTTGTCTCTCAAAAACCGGCCCATCAAGTCATAATATGCAGCTACAGCAGTTTCGTAGCGCACTACGAAACTGCTGTGTAATTCTAAAAACACAGCTTGAGGCCAAAAATTCAACTCTTGATCTTTCCTTTGCTTGAAATGGCCTTTCCATATGTCCTAAAGTTGTTCAAAACTGAATGCAAAGGCATCATTCTTCAAGGAAAAAATTTAAAAAGGTAAATCATCAAAATTTAAGGACTTAACCTTACTTGCTGCGTGATTTTCCTTAGTTAAGGAAACCTTTCCCGCTGTATCTTGCTTCCTTTATTGCAGGTGAAGTATTGAGCATGACAACTGACCACAGAGCCTCCATTTTTTGAAATGAGCTTCCTTGGTTGCATGTTTTCCTTGAGATTTTTCTTAGTTTGGCAATTTCAAAATTTTCCAAATTCAACTTTCTCTTCAACTCTTCAAAACTACATTCCTCTTGTTGAGAGATGACTGCCTTACCTCTGTCATTTTTATACAGCTGTGATGATGTTTCCTTAGCCCTAGGGCTAAGTCCTGTTTCAGCTCTTATGATATCTCCCTTTCTTTGGACACATTCTCCTTTGAAATCACTTTAGATAAATCAATGTGGAAGAAAATACCTTGCTTAATTGAGGAGCTTCCTCGCTTGAATTTGATGAACATTTCTAATCTCTGATCACCATGGGCTTGTTTGCTCATACTAAGAATTGTATCAAATGTATATTGCATGAACACGACCAAGATCAACATGAGTATGTCTAGGATCAATTAACTTTTACCTTACCCTTTTCCTTTGAAATTTTTCCAGTGATAACAGACAGCTTGATCGCCTTCACACAGTTTACAAGGGGGGGACTTACTTTTCCTTTTCTGTCCCGACGCTTCGCTTTCACTAGTTGACGATGTACTTTCAACATGATCATCAGAGGTTGTTGACACCGGATTGTGCAAACGAGGAGACCAGTCCCTTAAGATCCGAGGGATGCAAGGACAATCTCGATGATAGTGATCTCCTTTGCAAATGACACATGGAGATTTAGGCTTTGATGGTGCAGTGTGTGGATTTTCACTAGATGATGCCTGGTTGCCCCTTTTCGCCTTTGGCTCCTTCTTCTTCTTCTCTTTCTTCTCCTTCCTCTTCTTCTCTTTCTTAGTTACTTGATTTTTGGCTTTACCAGCTTCATCAAGCGAAGAGGAAGGAGTCGAGGGAGAATCGAATGAAGTAGAAGGTTGGGAGGTAGCTTTGGTATTGTCTAGTTGCTTACTTGATGCTCAGGAATCATGGTGTTCTGAACGACAGAGGTTGAGAAGAGCCATACAGGCAGGCCAATTGTCAATCTTGGAAGCGACAATGTGGCCATATGGGGTGCACCAACATCTCCCCAAGAGGAGAAAGGACTAGGATTTCCTCCAAGGGGAAATCCTTGGTTGGTGGACTTCATTTTTCTCAACCTAAGACCAACGTAGGAAAGGTGACATTTATTCCGATTAAAATAAGTTTTAGACGCTTTGACACAACTTGTTTTTTCAATTTTTAAGAGTCGAGAAAAAACAAAAGATGACTCTAGTCGCCTTCGATTTTTAATGAGCTTGAAGTGACAAGTGCTCAGATGGACCTTTTCCTTTAAGGAGTCTGAAAAGGAATGAAAGAGACTACTCTGGAAGTCTAGACAGAGGGATTACCAAACCAATCGCAAAACTGCAGAATACTTTTTACGGTACGACAGTCAATCTTCCCGAATGCTGTGTTCAGTGCATTGCGATCGATAGGGCGACAGACACGGCTTCCTATGGATAAAGGATATAGCCTATTGTGGTCTCCCAATATATACTCGATGGTACGTGGGAGCACAAGTCCGTACTAGCACTTGTCGTCTCAAAGTGGAGGAATCACCCAACCAGCAATGAAAACAACAGTTACCAGGCTTTACAACGCCAGAATACGTCTCTAGCCTAGACTTCTAAATGTTGTGCGTTAGGTTCCAAAGCATTTTTAGATTCATTAAATTTATTTTACAGTTGATCTTGTTTAAGAAATTTGCCTTTCAGTTTCACCGTGTGATGTAGATATACAATGCCTAAAATGCAATCTAAGATGATAAACAATCGTTTAATCTTCTTTTTGCAATGAAAATCCTAGCTACTAAAGAAAGAGAGATGATATTACTTCAACATAGAGCAGATAGCACACACTATATGCACTATCCTAAATCAAACCAACAAACAGTCTAAATGCAAATGCACATGCATGTATTTGTTTTCAACCTTCTTAATGTGTGAATGATAAAAAGAAAGCTAAGCGCAAATCTGAATTATTTTTCAAAGCGACATTACTAAAAAGCTTCTTTTCAAGACAAAATGAAGACAATGATGACACTTTGCGATTTGGAATTGAAAACTTGCTTTTGACACTTGAAAAACTACTAATTCAAATCAAATACAAGAGTAACAGTGTAATCAACTATCAAGAACAATCGAATTCTCTTCTATGATTGAAAACGACACTTGCGACACTTCCAAATCAAGAAACGACAGTTCAATTACGCTACTTCTTTGTAAAAGAGAACTGGAAATGGCTCACAAGACATAAAAAAATTTACAGTTCTTTGCACAATGGAGGTGGAATAATGGCAAGGAAGTGGGTTTCCACAGAGGTATACTGACTACAGACAGCAAAACTCCCGAATAGAGCTGAAAAGAGTGAAGAAAAACAAAAGTCTGGAGGCAAAATTAGCCTTCTCTGATCATCGCACCTGTTACACAGGGATTCCAGTATGCATCCCACCTACAGCACACGGGAAGTGTGATGCATACTAATATCCTTGAAGAGAGGGTGCGATGGTACAATGCGAGACTTTTGATCCAGTTCTTGATCACAGTTTGCAGCATAGTTCATGGATTTAGGCTGAGCAAGTTATAATCAGTAAATAAATCACAGGGGTAGATCCAAGGAGGTTACTAGAGCCACCACAAGGGAAATTAGGATGTTTACAAATCAATTGTTCAGTTTATAAACAAAACTCGAAGATAGACTGAAGCAACATTGATCTACTTTGCATTTTCATAGCAAATGCAGTTCAAAGGCTAGCTGGCTTGACTTCAGGCTCCGTCAGTAAGTTTATAAAATAAACAAATATAGAAAAGCAAACAAGCTATTCGCTCCCCAACGGAGTCGCCATTTTGTTATCGGGAAATCTAGTGTCTATCTAGAGCTTCTAGTCCCACTAAGACTGGTAGCTATCTTAGAAACAAACAAACTAAAACTACTTTCGTTTTCCTTTATGAGAAGTAGATAAGAGGGGAACAAAGGAGACCAACCTCTGTCTTGCACTTGGTTCCTTGCTTGATTCCTTTCCCTTTTGATAGATCTTTGCCACTCGCTTCCTCGTCTACCCAACTTCAAGGAGTACCTGTGGAATCAAAGCAGCATAACATTATCCAAGAACGGAGATCTACTATCACCAACAATATAGGACCAGATATATATTGACCACACAAATTCATATATCATCAATCATACAAGAATGTGGAGGAAAACTTGAATAGATTTATTAATATCAAGAATAGAAAAGAGGATTACAACCAATTTTTCTAACCCAGTGTCATCCTCTCAGCAAGAAAGCCCTTCTTCACCTCATGAAAAAGCTTAGATCACCCAACATTATGATGTTACACCAAGAAACCAGCAGCACTTCCTTACAAGATACAAAATTCCAGCCTCTGGATCTCTGGGATGAGGGATCCATATATAGATGATTGCAGGGAGCTGAGTCAGCTTCTGAGATTTGATTAGTGTCCTCTCTTTGATAGTTCTTGATTCCACTTGGATATTGATGATATCTTACTCATCCCTGGGCGAATTTAAAGAGGCAAGTGTCACAGGAGAAGTTTCTGGAAGATTCCATGATCATCCACCTCACAAATTGACTCTGCCATTTGTCCACTCTCGCCCATCGCACCCCATAGAAGGGCTTTTCAGTATGCATCGCACCTCCCATGTGCATTAGGTGGGATGCATCGCACTTTGACCATGGAGTAGGTGAGATGGTCCAATTTTGACCAGTTCTGAGCAGTTTTTCATGGAGAACTTCTGGGAGATGATGTAATCAGCTGACCTTGTTCTTTTAGGGGTTGGAACAACAATTTTAGGGGCTTAGGAGCCCTTGGTTTATGTACATATATGAATGGGGTTGCAGTGCCCAAAAATTTCTATAACAGTTGGGCTAAGGAAGCCTCAGCCAATATCTGAAGTCGATCATGCTCCTTTCGCCTCTTTGATGCCTTCTTCAATTTTGCCTTTAAGCTCCTGATTCTCGCCTTGCAAACTTTTTTCCTTTCCATGTAATGAAAAGCCATGTGTCTCAACATGTTTTTCTCCTTGTTGGCATTCTCCAACAATCTATCTAAGTGGATGTTGGCTTTTTCAAGCCAAGACTCCTGATCGACATTGATCTCTTGCTCAAGTGAAGTGAGCTCCACCCTCCTCCTTTGGGCAGCTTGGCGATTCTCCCAAATGTTTTGGAACTCCATAATCATCTGTTGATCTTCAAGCTGCTTATTCCTCTGCTCTAGGTATTTTATAATCCACTTAGCCCTCTCCAAGTTGAGGGACAAGGCATTGATGTCCGCCTGCTGCTATTGGATGATTTCTTTGAGATTTGCACTTTGCGGGCCCACATCTGTATCATCATCCCATATGAGAATGAAGTCCTGCTCACCTGAAGGCCCCTCATCCTGTAATGGCCTCTTGCCTTTTTCTTGAACCTGTTGTGCTGATGACGGAAGTGAGACCCCTTCCACCCCGGGTGGAGATAATACTCGCTTTGCTGCTACGAACAACTACCTAGTGCCCTTCTGATAAGTGATAAACACCAGCATACTAGCAGTCCATGTCTCATGAACCTCATGCTGATAAGAAGGTCCACTTATCTCGTGCAAAGCCTTTAAAGGTCCCTGAGGAGCTGGGAAAAACTCATGAGAGATGAATTCCTCCCAAGTGATGCCCTATAAGCCAAGTTGATGAGTGACCACAATTTTAATGAGAGCAAAATGGTAAATACTATTGAACCGCTGTTGAGGAGTCTTGTGTTGCACTAGAGTGGTCATGTTTTCAATATTTTGGCACATGAAGTAAGGGATGTTCATCATCCTCACCCTGGTAAAATGCATCAGCAGCCTGATATGATAAGAATATAATCAGGAAAACCGGCCCTCACAGCTAAAATACCTCATTATTAATTTCATCAAAGGAGCATAAGAATCTTTGAGGTACCGAAAAGGAAACACTCTTCTGAGTTGTCTCAAATAGCCGGGCTTGATCTATGGTTCATAATGCTACCAGTCAATTTGCTGCTTCTTGTTCCATTGCTCTCCAATGTTGGGAATACCGGTTGCTAGTGAAATAGATTCTAGTGTTAAAGTGAATGTGACAGCAGCTAGAGTGGGTTGACCATCATGTAAATGAAGCAGAAACAAACGAGCCAACTCATGATGAAACTAAATTCTAGCAACTAGCTCACAAAATTCATAGCAGGACTGGTGCTAGAAATAAGAGATGGCAAGAGGGTAGGCCTGTAACTCAGCAAGAGTGGTTGGTTCTTCTCGAATATGTTTGCCACCTCTATGAGGCCTCCTGGGTACATATACCTCTACAGGTGAGTAACTGTGTGTCTCCTTTTCATAATCAAATGAGGGATTAGATTCCATCTCTGCTGGTGGGTGAGCTGCCTTGAAGTTGTCTTGATAAGTTAGGTGATTTGTGATGTTTTTGATTTTCTGCTACCAAGGGGAAAAATGATATGAGTGACTGTGAAGGGAGGAAACAATGAGGGATTTTATGGACTGTTGGGACATGGTTTAGTGAAGGGAACAAGGAACTAGGGAGTAATTTGGGAGTTTTTGTTATAGGACTAGGGTTTGGGAATTTGTGTTTGGGATTTTGGGAAATGGGAATTGGGGTAGGAATAGATGATGTTTTAAGAATGTATGAGTTTAGGGAATAAGGAAATGAGGGAAAATGGAGTGAGGGAGTGGAAAGATGAGGGAATGACTTGGCAGCCAAATAATTGATACAAACCCTAGCACTATTTTCTTTGGAGAGAGAGGTAGGGTTTCATTTTCTTAGCCAACCACCATAAGACAACCACCATAAAACAACCACCAAAATTGGATGAAAAGCAGTGATAGAGGCTCAACCTACTTACACAAATGAGGATCCAAGTGTTTTGGGAAATTTGGAGTGAGTTGGCGAATATTTCGGGCTTGCCAGCTGTATGTGCCGCACATCAAACCCAACGCGCCACGCCCTGTGTGTGCGTCATGCCCGTGTAAATTTAAACTGGAGATCGCGGCCCTATGTGCCGCGCCTGCTATGTGCACCGCACCATCTGCCCAGTGCACCGCACCTCTGATTTTTGACAAATTTCTCCAAATTTGTCTTACTTGCTCTCAAACACAACTTTGCTTTGCCCAAATTTGTCTTTGAAATGCAAATGAGCCTTTGAATAGAAGAAATGACTTATATACAAGGAGCTTTAATTTTTTGGTTTATAAAACCCACTTTTACAATGTTTTGAAAATGACTTTATTTTGAATTCTGTTTTGAGCTTTTTCAATTTATTAGAGCTTGTGATGAATTGAATGACTTGTGTTTGGTTTTCTTTGCAGGGGGTTAGAGCTACTGGGGCTAGGGAAAGTGATCAGGGTTACAGATGAAATGATTTACACACGAAGAAAATAAAATTACATGAATTTGTACAATAAAAGCTAAAATACTTTGTTTTTCCTCAAAACAGATTTTTGAGGAAAGACACGTCTCTGAGCACTTGATATTAAATTTTATTGGTACTAGAACCTCCTCATGTGCCTGCTGGAGATTATTGGACATTTTGAAACCCTTTTGATGAAACCCTAATGCAATCCTAAACCTAATGACAATGAAAAATACTTTTGCAATTTTTAATACAAAAAGGTGACTGTATGTGTTTTTAATGAACAAACACGAGCCAGGTGGTAAATAATATGAGGGAAACTGTAGGAAAAGCCACTACTGTCAGATGATCCATGCACCTAATGGAATGCAACTGACTGGGCGGGACACCTAATATGGAATGCAACAAGAGGATTTGATCTCTAACGGAGGGATGAAGATACAGACACTAACATTGGCTCCAATGGGGATGGTAGCTCGTTGGAGGTGCCAAGAACTACATATCTCTAGGAAAGTAAGCAGTGCCTTTGTCCATTGGGCTATGGAGTCAATAACTTCGACAAATCGAAATTGAACTCTTGACTTAAAGACTCAATAGGACTGAATGTGACTCAAAATTGACTCATTTTCAAGACTGAAATCAACTGAAGGCCTGACTCTAACAAACCAAATCAAAACTGAAATCAAACTTCAGTTTTATAGCCTTCACCTCGGGCCCCAAACCGAAGAATGAAAACAGTACACACTTGCAATGGAATTTAAACAAACCGGTATATACAATGATGAATAGGATAGCAGAAAACATTTCACACATAATACCATTTGTGGAGCTGACCTTTGACCAGCCCACCAGGATAGTCTTCACCATTCATCTCTTACAAAAGGAAAACATTCTGGCCCCAATATGCAGCAATCTTGTATGGTCCTTTCCAAATATTTTCAAATTTGCCATGTTTACCTTTCTCTTCATTCCTTGCATCCAATTTCAGCACTATGTATCCAATTTCAAACCTGTTTGCCTTTGCTTTTCGATCATATATTCTCTTAATCCTCTCTTGCAGCTTGGAAGTGTTCTGAAATACCTCCTCTCTAGTTTCTACAAATGAATCATTTGACTGATCCTCCATTGAAAACCATCATCTTCGTTGCCTACTTCTTGCAGAAGTTTGACCACTGGGACTACCAGAGAGATTGGGAAGACTGTCTCCACACCATACACAAGCTCAAAAGGAGACATGCCTATAGATTTCTTCTGACTTACCCTGTCTGCCCAAAGTGCATTGACCAGCTTTTTGTGCCAACTTTTCTTGTTAATTTCCAGCAGCTTTTTGATAATGTTGACAAGGGATTTATTTCAGGATTCGACCAATCCATTGCCTTGTGGGTAATAGGCAATCGAGTGCCCCAAAGTGATCTGATACTTATGACAAAAATCAATCATTCTTTTCGATTTAAAGGTTTCTGCATTGTCAATGATTAGCTTATTTGGACAGCCAAAACGAGACAAAATGTTGTTTTCAAGAAATGAGATAATTACCAAATCAGTGGCCTACCTTGTAGTAATCGCCTCAATCCATTTGGTGAAATAATCCGTCGCTGTGAGGATCCACTTATGTTGTGCTGAAGAAGAAGGACGAATCTCACCAATGAAATCCAAACCCCACTGCTGAAATGGAGCACTTACTTCGATGGGTTTGAGTGGTAAAGGCTGCAACTTCCTCTTACCTTGAAAAATCTGACATTCGTGGCAGATGGCCACTATTTTGTACACATCAGCAAAAAGAGTTGGCCAATAATGCCCCGCTCTCAAGATTTTGTTGGTTGTTGTCTTCCAAAAAAGATGGCCTCTGCAATCTCCTTTGTGAAAATCTTCCATCACCTGTTTTGCCACTTCTTCCACTAAAAAATTGAGCAAGACACCACTAGGATCTTTCCAATAGAGTGCGCCATTCATGATACAAAACTTTACAACTTTCAATTTTAGTGTCCTACTTTTGTTCTTAGCCATTCCGGGTGGTGATGACAAATTTTGGAGTACATAAATAATGTCCAAATACCAAGGATAAAGAAGGAAAATTTCTGATACCTAAGCGGGCAGATTCTCTTCATCTTCCTCGGACATAGCATCAATTAGATTAATGTCCAAGGCATGCAGATTTGACTTAGCCATTAGTTTGGCCAGCCCCTGTCCTTTGATGAGCTTTGTTGGTTTGATCTCCATGTCATACTCCAACAAGGCAGCAATCCAATTGCCTCTCCTCCCCTCCGGATCTGTTTGCACTAAAACATCCTTAATAACAGCATTAGGGACATAAGCAAGGATGTGAGAATGCAAAATATAAAACTAAAAATATTTCAATGCTTTTACCAAAGCAAGGGCCTGTTTTTCAATAATATTGTACTTCAATGCCACATCCCTTATGGTTCTGCTAAAAAATTAAATTGGTTTCTCAAGCTGGTCTCTTTTTTGCATCAAGACCGCTGCCATAGTATGATCGGAGGCAAATGAAAACAAAATAAAATCCTAGGTATAGTCCGAGCTAATCAAAACCAGAGCTGAAGAAAGGGCCAATTTCACCATATTGAAAGATTTAATTGCTTCCTCAGTCCATCTCACTACACTATCTTTTTTGAGCATGTTTGTGATTTCCCTTAAACGTTCTGCAAGGTTAGGCACAAAGCGACATAAGAAATTCATCTTACCATTGAATGATTGAATTTCTTTCTTACTTCGTGGAAAATCAATTTTTTGAATGGCCTCCACATGAGCTGGATCGATGCAGATGCCCTCCTTTGATATAATATGCTTGAGAAGCTTGCCTTCATCCATAGCAAACAAACTTTTCTTTGGATTGAGTGAGATGCCATACTTCCTACACCGCTGAAATACAATCTTCAAATGATAAAGGTGCTCTTCATCTGAATTAGAGAAAACAATTAAGTCATCAAGATAAACAACTAGAAAGACATCTTTTTCATTAGCAAATGTGATATCCATCACCCGCTAAAAGGTTGCACCCGCATTTTTCAGTCCGAAAGGCATCTTTGCATAGTGAAAGGTTCCCCACATAGTGGTGAACGATGTTTTGTCTCGATCGTCCTCATGGACCAAAATTTGATTATAACCAGAATAACCATCGAGTAGTGACAACCGAGATGCTCCAACTACTCTTTGAAGTATGTGATCCATCTTGGGCAATGGATAGTTGTCCTTCAAAGAAACTTTGTTTATATTTCTAAAATCATTACATAACCAAATCTCACTTGTTTTCTTGTGCACGGGCACCAAGTTTGAAATCCGATCTGAAAATCTAGTGGAGACTATAATACCAGCCTTATACAACCGATTCACTTCCTTCTCAATTGAGGGCAGCAGCTTTGGATTTATTCTTCTTAGCTTCTGACGAAAAGGCTTTTGATTTGTCTTGATCAGGATGACATGCTAAATTATACATGTATCATATGACTTCAAATCTGAATAATCCCAAGCAAATACATCAGTAAAAGAGGATAACAAACTGATATACTTTGCTTTTACCTGTGGAGGCAATGCCTTTGATAATTTTACCATCTTAGGATTTTCATCTGATCCAATGTTCACATCCTCAACTCCTTTCTCGGTTGGTAGCAAGCTTGGTTTTCGAGCCACATCATCTTGATTGAACAACTCCTCTAAAGGTATTAGACCTTTAGGAATGATGTTATCTTTGAGTTGCAAAACTTCCACATCACCATCATCATACTTTACATCAATAGAAGTGTCTTTGAATTTACCTTTATTTTGCATAAATTCATTGATCTCATCATCATCTTGAAACACTTTCTAATACCGTTGATTGTCTAGGACAGCTGGGTGATGTTTGACATGAATCTCAAACTTGTTGTTTGAATTCATTGGAACTTTCAAATTACTTGATGTTGTTGCAAGTGAATCCGCAATTACATTCTGAACACGAGGAACACATGTCAAAGTATAATTTGAAAATACTCTCAAAATATCAAGTACCGCATTGCGGTAGGCCCACATTTGAGGATGCTTTGCTTGGTATTCCCCTTTCACTTGCTTGATAACTAACTCGGAGTCACCATACACTGAAATCTTTTTGGAATTCAACTTTCTAAGAATTTTCAAACCAACAATTAAAGCCTCATTATTTGAACAATCAAAAGCTAGTTTATAGGAACAGACCCTTACATTGCTTGGCACTTTGTTTGGGGCGAAAACAAGGCTGCGTATCCAAATGCCAATTCCAGCACCTTCCCTTCCTACCACACCATCAATATCCATGATCCACAAGCCTACTTCATCCTCTTCCAAATGCTGAAATTCTGTTTGTTCTATTCCTCATCCTTGTTGTCCATCATTATGCTGCTGCTATCGGCCAGCTGATTGCTCAGTGGTACTATCAACAAGTCTTTGTCTTTCTTGCTTTAAGACCTCTTTGAAATTTTCAATGATCTCAGGAATGTCTTCTACTTGAACTACTTTGCTATTTACATCATTAAAGCTATCTGAATACAAAACAAATGATTCTAAATCAGTATGTACATAATTGATTGGATGATTTACCAGTTTCTCTTTGCCAGTGATCATGTACTTCATCTTTTGTTCCCGGTATAGTTTCCTCATCTGACCGAACACGGGAATGGTGGCATAGGAGAAATCAAGTTGCATTGTCCCTTTAATATTTTCTCCCCAAGATCTAGAAAGAAGCATGCCAAATCTAGGAGGTATATCTGCCACGACCACATCCATCAAAACATTTTTAGCCGGAATCTGATCCAAACTGACCACCAAGTCCTTGATAAGACCAATGCACCTTACTCTACTGGAATCGAAAGAGTAAAGGTCATGATACTTTCTAGTGATTTCCAATCCCAATTTCTCCATGATGGCCTTAGGGATGAGATTATGAGAGGCTCCGGAATCAAACATAGCATTATGTAACACAAAGTCATGCACCCTGAGACTGATGTAGAAAGGAGCTTCATCACTATCTTGAGACTGACCTTCCAATGATGGCCCAAAAATAAACTCGGGACTGTCATCCTCCACGTTCACCATATCAGATGATGGATCTAAATTCAAAATCTTAGACACCTGACCTTTATAATTGCTATTCTTCATCAACTCAGTCAAAGGAATGGATATTTTTATCTTAGCAATTTCATTTTCTAAGTTAAAAATTGAAAATTTTTCTACCTCTTTTGTTGAAACCTCTTTCTTTTCAGTTTTCTCCTTTGACCCACTTGGCTGATTGGATCTTTCATTTGCTGATGGCGTTTTGTTGGTGGTAGGATCAGCTGTCTCTTTTCCCTTTTTCTGCACATTAGGATGATCATTCTTTGACACTACTACCTCCTTCCTTTTCTGAATTAGATTAATGGGCACATCTCTATTTCGGAGTGAATATTGTCGCTGCTGAGCTGACAAAGCATTCATGTATCCTCTTTGGTATTCATCGGACCCTTCCTCAAGAACTGTCTCATTTGCCAAAATGAAATTTTCATCCTTTTGTTCAGCTGAATTCTCGGAGTACTCCTCATCTTCAGTGATGAAAATTGGCATATCATTGGGCGTAAAGAAATGATTTTCTTCTCCAATCACATTCTCCTCTTCATGTGATTCCGAACCATGTACAAAATTCTGTTGTAGAGGTGTCTACACCTGCTGATGCACTGCTTGATCTTAGGCTCATTGCTCTCTTTGTTTGATCCTAAATTGTGGCGGATGCTGGCCATGGAAGTTAGGATTTCTGAATTGTGGTTCAGACTTGTAAAGATTCAATCTATCAAACATCTGCTCCACCTTCTAAAGCACTTGATCTGACGTGGAAGACTCTTCTTTTATTGTGACTTTCTTTTCAGCTCTTGCTCTAGCTCTCTTGGCAAGGAGATTTGCTTCAACACTGACTGCAATCTTATGCATGTCTTCCAAAGTGGCCAGATCTCTCTCTCTTAATTGATAAGCCATATTAGTATCAAAACCATCCAGAAACTTAATCAAGGCTAGCCCCATAGGTGGCTTTATATGATCAGGAATTGCATTGTAAATGGAATTAAATCTAATACAATAATCTTGGACAGACTCACCAACATTCCGCTTGATGCGCTCATATTCAGAAAGGATCTGAAGAGGATTTTTCTTCACTTCCCAGCGATCCAAAAATTGTCTCTATAGATTGGCCAATGTAGTGATACTTGCAACCGACAAAGCTCTAAACCATTTCCTTACTTCACCACCAAATGTTTGTACAAATAGTCTCATTGTCACATTTTCTGCATCAATCTCATCAATATCAAAGAAATCCGTCATTCTGTCCACATGTTTCTAAGATGTAACACTGTGAGGAGTGCCATCAAATAAAGGAATTTTGCTTTGATAATCAGTGGGCATATAATCTAAATTTTGAGGCAGCACAAGGGGTGCAAAATGAGCAGCTATCGCTCTTGGTGGATTTGCAATCAGCCTTGGAGATGTTGGGGGAGTGGGTGCAGCTGATGTATGGGTGTATGAGGAGGTGTGTGGGGAGGTGAAGCAATTTTGGATGTTTGAGGAGTAGAAGGAGTAGACGGAGGTGATGCTACTGCAGACTTTTGATCAGAGATAATAGGTTGCATAGGGATGGTGGGAATGAAAGGCGGTTCGGTGGGAATCTTTGAGCTATATGCAATTGCGGAGGATCCAAGGGTTGCAGATGCCGTTTCTGAGCAATCAGCGATGTTTGAAGCCACAATTGAAGTTTGGAGTTGTTTCAGGATATAATCATCAATTGATTTATTAGCCTTTTCAACTTCAAGAGTTTTGACAAATTCTAGATTCAAGACAGTAGCACCAACAACACTTTCGGATTTTGTTTCAAACAATGACAAATCAAATTGTTCGTCAAACTCAAGCTCTTCAAGATACTCAAAAACAACAGGACATGAACGATATTTGAACACGGGAATCACGGAACTTTCTTGACGAAGAATTCATGGAATCAAATTGGGATTTTCATATACAGGAGGAGGATCTAGATCTGGATTTCGTCTGGTATATCTTCTGAAAGCCAGTGTGCTATTGTTTCCAAGGAATCAAACGGAAATTAACAAATTGTTCAACCTATCAAATCCTAAACTTGTCATCCAAAAGCTTAGAATTATTAGATGTACTGGGGTGATTTGCAGGTTAGACTTTCCGTTTATAAGACTAGATCGGAGATTGATTGAAGTAGCATTTATCTACCTGCGCCAATGCAAAGCAAAAGCGTTTCGAAGGCTACCTGGCTAATCTTCAGACTCCATCTGTAGTTTATAAAACAAAGAAAACTAACAAACAAATAATTTCTTCCCCAGTGGAGTTGCCACTATGTTAGAGCCTAGATTTACCTCAGGCTAAAAAAGGTAGGATCTAGGTCCACATCAAACCACGCTTGGCCTGGTAGCTAGCCCTACCAGGTCGGGAGAGGGCTCTCTCTGGGTCAATCTCAGCAAAATATAATCACTAAAGGATTGAGATGACTAATTTAACTACTGATCTTAGGCTAGGTATGTGTGTGCAAGAGTTTGAATGAATAAAATGATGATTTGTTGGCTCAGATGGAAAGGCAGATTTTGGGTGCGGGGAATGAGGCTCAGTCTTGCAGAGATCTCAATGGGGAAAGGTAGGCAATTGTTTTTGGCACTTCAATTTGAATGAGATGGAAGGATTAGATAGGTGAGGAGCTGAAGAGGGCAAGGAAAGTCATGGATCCTCTCCAAACAGCTAAAAACATCAAGAAACTAAAGCAAACCTCAAGTAGAGCACAACAATTTCAATGGATTCTACTTACACTCTTGTTTGATTTAGTTAAGAAGAACTAGACAAAGAATGGCATACATAACACATAAGAAAATTCACAATTACAAAAGAAATCACTGTACCAAGACAAATTGCCACATGGATCCCAAAGAGTGCTACAAACCCTGGTCTCAATTCCTTAGCCAAAATGTTGATATGAGTGTACAATGAAGCTCAAGGCTTTCTCAAAAGTCCAACCATGCTAATGACTGAAAAAATACACAATATAGACAAACCATAGCTCATCCTAGCCTCTAGGGGTCGAACTCACATGTTTAGGAGCTATTCCAACCAATTCTAAACTGAGAACAAGAAATCAGGCAATGGAACAGCATACCTCTAGAAACAAGGGAATTGATTCATTCAGTTTCAAACAACATTTTAACCAATGAATCTACCTCCAAAAGTGAAAATTTGACATATTTACATCATGATCCATCAATATACATTAAATCACATCACAAATTTGACATTAAGAAAGTGAAAAATTCAAACTGGCCAAAGCTGGGCAAAAAACAGAGTAAAACCTGGTCAAACTGGAAAAATTTCCTCTATGTGTCGTGCCTGATTCTCTATGCGTAGCGCCTGTTTGGACCCACTTTTGGAGACCTTCCCCGTGTCAAAATTATCTCCATGTGTGCTTGTTGGAAAGGTATACCTGTCTACTTTCCAACCCAAGTGTAATGTTTTAATTTGGCCTCCATTCTCCCCAACAAAATTCAGTTCTCCCAACACTGCTTCTTGTGTGTCAAAATAGGGGTAGTAAGGTCATTTTTTGAGTGTTTTTGACCTTTTTGAGGGCTCAAAACCTACCCAAATTTCTTGTGCAATGGTAGGCAAGCATATTTTTCCATGCCAAATCCAAAAATGCTGAGTTTTTGTGCTTTGGAGGCTCCTAGCAAAAGCGAGCGCCACGTGGCGCGGCGCATAGAGCAGAAAATCTTGTTTTTTGTGCCAAAATTTTCAAAAATGCAAAAAGTGCCCCAAATTTTTTGAAATTTAGGCTGAGTCTTCTCCATCAAGAGCTATGTTGGGCCAAGGAAGCCTCAACAAATATCTGAAGTCGATCATGCTCCTTTCGCCTCTTTGATGCCTTCTTCAATTTTGCCTTTAAGCTCCTGATTCTCGCCTTGCAAACTTTGTTCCTTGCCATGTAATGAAAAGCCATGTGTCTCAACAAGTTTTTCTCCTTGTTGTCCTTCTCTGAAAATCTCTCTAAGTGGATGTTGTCTCTTTCAAGCCAAGACTCTTGATCGGCATTGATCTCTTGCTCAAGCGAAGTGAGCTCCACCCTCCTCCTTTGGGCAGCTTAGCGATTCTCCCAAATGTTTTGCAACTCCATAATCACCTGCTGATCTTCAAGCTGCTTATTCCTCTACTCTAGGTATTTTATAATCCACTTAGCCTTCTCCAAGTTGAGGGACAAGGAATTGATGTTCACCTGCTGCTCTTGGATGATTTCTTTGAGATTTGCACTTTGCGGGCCCACATCTGTATCATCATCCCCTATGAGAATGAAGTCCCGCTCACCTGAAGGCCCCTCATCCTGTAATGGCCTCTTGCCTTTTTCCTGAACCTGTTGTGCTGATGATGGAAGTGAGACCCTTTCCACCCCAGGTGGAGATAATACTCACTTTTTTACTGCGAACAACTGCCTAGTGCCCTTCTGATAAGTGATAAACATCGACATACTAGCAGTCCGTGTCTCATGACCCTCATGTTGATAAGAAGGTCCACCTGTCTCATGCAAAGCCTCTGAAGGTCCCTGAGGAGCTATGAAAAACTCACGAGAGATGAAGTCCTCCTGATTGATGCCCTCTAAGCCAAGCTGATGAGTTACCACAATTTTAATGAGAGCAAAATGGTAGATACTGTTGAACCGCTGCTGAGGAGTCTTGTGCTGCACTAGAGTGGTCTTATTTTCAATATTTCGGCACATGAAGTAAGGGATGTTCATCATCCTCACCCTGGTAAAATGCATTAGCAGCCTGATATGATAAGCATATAAACGAGAAAACCGGACCTCACAGCTGAAATACCTCATTATTAATTTCATCCAAGGAGCATAAGAATATTTGAGGTACCGAAAAGAAAACACTCTTCTGAGTTGTCTCAAATAGTTGGGCTTGATGTATGGTTCATAATGCTGCCGGTCAATTTTTTGCCTCTTTTTCCATTGCTCTCCAATGTCGGGCATACCGGTTGCTAGTGAAATAGATTCTGGTGTTAAAGTGAATGTGACACCAGCTAGAGTGAGTTGACCATCATGTAAATGAAGCACAAACAAACAAGCCAACTCATGATGAAACTGAATTCTAGCAACTAGCTCACAAAATTCATAGTACGATTGGTGCTGGAAACAAGAGATGGCAAGAGGGCAAGCCTGTAACTCAGCAAGAGTGGTTGGCTCTTCTCAAATATGTTTGCCACCTCTATGAGGCCTCCTGGGTGCATGTACCTTTACAGGTGAGTCACTGTGTGTCTCCTCTTCATAACCATATGAGGGATCAAATTCCATCTCTGCTGGTGGGTGAGCTATCTTGAAGCTGTCTTGATGAGTTAGGTAATTTCTGATGTTTTTGATTTTCTGCTACCAAGGGGAAAATGATATGAGGGACTATGAAGGGAGGAAACAATGAGGGATTTTATGGACTATTGGGACAGGGTTTAGTTAAGGGAACAGGGAACTAGGGAGTAATTTGGGAGTTTTTGGTATAGGACTAGGGTTTGGGAATTTGTGTTTGGTATTTTGGGAAATGGGAATTGGGGTAGGAATAAATGATGTTTTAATAATGTATGAGTTTAAGGAATAAGGAAATGAAGGAAAATGGAGTGAGGGAGTGGAAATATGAGGGAATGACTTGGCAGCCAAATAATTGATACAAACCCTAGCACTGTTTTCTTTGGAGAGAGAGGTAGGGTTTGATTTTCTTAGCCAACCACCATAAGACAACCACCAAAATTGGATGAAAAGCAGCGATAGAGGCTCAACCTACTTGCATAAATGAGGATCCAAGTGTTTTGGGCAATTTGGAGTGAGTTGGTGAAGATTTAGGGCTTGTCGGCTGTATGCACCATGCATCAAACCCAACGCGCTGCACCCTGTGTGTGCGTCACGCCTGTGTAAATTTAAACTGGAGATCGCGGCCCTATGTGCCACACCTACTATGTGCACCGCGCCTCTGATTTTTGACAAATTTTTCCAACTTTGTCTTACTTTCTCTCAAACATGACTTTGCTTTGCCCAACTTTGTCTTTGAAATGCAAATGAGCCTTTGAATAGAAGAAATGACTTATATACAAGGAGCTTTTAATTTTTTGGTTTATAAAACCCACTTTTACAATGTTTTGAAAATGACTTTATTTTGAATTCCGTTTTGAGCTTTTTCGCTTTATTAGAGCTTGTGATGACCTTAATGACTTTTGTTTGGTTTGATTTGTAAGGGGTTGGAGCTACTGGGGCTAGGGAAAGTGACCAAGGTTACAGATGAAATTATTTACACATGAAGAAAATAAAATTACATGAATTTGTACAATAAAAGCTAAAATACTCTGTTTTTCCTCAAAATGGAAAGACACATCTCTGAGCACTTGATCATAAATTTTATTGGTACTGGAACCTCCTCATGTGCCCGCTGGCGATTATTGGACATTTTGAAACCCTTTTGATGAAACCCTAATGCAATCCTAGACCTAATGACAATGAAAAAGACTTTTGCAATTTTTAAGACAAAAAGGTGATTGTATATGTTTTTAATGAACAAACACGAGCCAGCAGGTAAATAACGTGAGGGACACTGTAGGAAAAGTCACTACCGTCAGATGATCGATGCACCTAATGGAACCTAATATGCAATTCAAAAAGAGGATTTGATCTCTGACGGAGGGATGAAGATACTGACACTAACAAGACTATTGGATCTCGTTGCATTACTTCAAGAAGAACTAGACATAGAGTTTACACAAATACACCACAAAGTTCAAAATTATGGCCATAATGTTAGGTATCTCTCTAAAACCTAGACATACTCCTCAATTATATGAGGGTTATAAACAACCATATACAAAATAAAGTCATGTTGTTCAAACCTAGATAAGTGGACCAGCTGTCACATGGAATAAGTCGATCTTGCGGACAAGATAGACCTTCCTAGAATCTAAAGAAGACCTAATGACAAGCAAACCAATCACACACTATCTTTCTCTAAATATTCTTTTATAAACAAAGGCAAACAAGTGTTTTTAGGGCCTACCTTAGGTCCAACGCAAGTTTGTGGAAGCCTCGCTCCTTCGATCCAAATGAGCTCCTTTGTCACGAATCTGCAAACAAATTAAATAGCACCTGAAAAGCCAATATAATAAAACATATTTAACATGAAAGTCAAGGAATTCATGAAACAAATAACATGAGACACTTGTTGAGAAAAATGAGTTTGATTGTATTAATTCAAAAGAAGAAGAACTTTACAACCTGTGCCTTGACGCTGTACAAGCTCCTCCCAGGATCCAGCAAGAAGTCTCCTCTACTTTGACAAGTTTCACTCTCTTCCCAATGAAGCCCAAAAGGTATGTGATCTCTCCTCTTAAGCTCAACTAGGAAGTCTTAATTTCACCAGCATTTACCCTAAAAAATGTTCAGCTTCTAACCTCCCTAGCAACCAACCCAATGCCTGAATTTATAGTGCAATGGAGAGAAGTTACTAGGTCCTCCTTCAAAGGGATAAAGCCCTCCTTCAAAGGGATAGCTCCTCTCATCAAGGGATTAGCTCCTTCTCTTTTGGGATGCATGAACCACCTAAGAGCGGCAAATCCACCTCAAAATTCCTTCCAGAATAATCTAGAATTAACCCAAAGTGATTTTTTAGAATAAACTTGCGCCTTTTTTACTTTCACAAGGGTCCGCACCCACACCTTTAGGGACAGAGCGGGCAGGTCCGCAGTTTTTGTAAACAGAAGGTGCGGGACCGCAGGTAACAGTGAGAGAAAGTGCAGAACCAGAGTTTCATTGATTTTCAATGTCTTTCTCTCATTTTCAAAGCTTGACTTGAAGAGCTGAGGTCTGAGACTTGCTTAGGAGGACAGTACAAGAGATGATAGACCCATACTGACTGCAAATAATCATGGTGACGATATTTTTGTGTAACAGATTGGCCCCTAAAGTGTGAAGTCTGTAGTAGATGAGGATTTCATTTATCATTTAGGAAGAGTGAAGTACTTTATCATTTCGACGATCATCTTGTGGAGAGCCAGTTGGAACCTGTAAAAACATTCAATGCAAAATATATATATGAGATCATATCATCGCTGAGGTAGGCATTCCCGTACTCAGATCAAAACTGACTTAGAAAACTAACTACTTCTCTGATACAGGAATGATCTTGTAATACATCACAAGTATAGACTCATGTGGACACAGTATGGACGCAGCCATCTGTTTATGAATAGTCCATTATATAATGAATACAAAATTCCTCGCAGCCTGGATTGTGGAAACTAGATCCAGGGTCTTCATTTCTACTTCCCGAAACAGTACGATTCTATCCATGCGAATGAATGTGTTGAAGTCAAACATGGTAGAAACCACTTGATTACCAGTCAATGATGTAAATTGTTAACAAGTGTGAGAGAAACCACCAGTGATGTCAATGGCTCTCAAAGTACCCAGTACAATCCATGAGATGTGAATAAATGTGTTGATGTTGAACATGTCACGGAATCCTTTGATCGAAGGTCAATGATGCAACCTGTCGTCAAAGGCGAGAAACCTGCCATTGAGGCATGCAGATCCCAAGGTACTAACGATTTCTAGATCATCTTTCTAGATAATGAGCTGAAGTCGATAGAAAGCGATCCGTTGCAGGTAAGCTCACAACACGAAATCATAGATCAAGTTGAAGAAACTTATTTGCAAGGACTGACTCAGGGATGGTCAAGATGGATGACAGATATTTTGCAGATGAATGGCTTATTGGCAGTGACCTCTTGAACACATAACGACACGACAGATGGCTTGGTGACAATTGTCCCAAAGTTAATACCCAGAAACCGGTTGAAGACTTTCAATTTGGTTTGATCAACTGTTAGGCGAAGGATTTCCCAACCCAGGTGAATAAAAGTGTCGTGTTCAAGAGTGGTTACAAAGTATGACAAACAGGCTCATTTTTTCTCTATTTTCCCCCACCATTTCTGGCAAGTACCTCTTTATTTTTGACAAGCTTGAGGAGGATAACATTTGCTTGATTATAAGCTCATCCTTCGGATGAGTCCAACTTAGTTTAAATTCGAACCCTAAGAAGGAGTGGTTCGTTCCTATTTGTAATTTAATAGGTCCTTTACTGTGAAATTTTAACGAGTCCATTATAGGAGAAACTTGGCGTTTTTCAATTTTAGAGAGTCTGAAAAAACTTAAGAAAACTCCAGGGTTAACCTTTTTCGTAAATTTGTGTCTCCCAAGCCCGAAAAAGTATAAAATAATACTTGAGAGAACTGCTTGATCTTTACGACCAAGGAGTACTTTTCGTAATTAGTGCCCTTGATCCGAAAAAGTAAAAAAGTGATCAATGACACGTCGTTTTATAACCAATATCGAATTTGAAACGACAAAAATCCGGCAATCTTTTCATGTTTTTACGATCGGAAAAGAGCTGTAAGTGGACCGTCTTTTAATTCCGTTTTAACGAGTCTAAAAGAAAAACTCGGTGATCTTTTCATGTTTTAGGAGTCAGAAAAGAGCTTAAAGGTGACTCTAAATGTTTTTTTCGTCGAAAATGATAGATTTCGCCTGAAAAATCCGTTATCCTGAACAAAAACGCAAACATTACTCATACCTGTTTGAAATGGATAAAAATGTTGCAAAAATACCTTTCCAAAGTGAAACATAAACAAATTTGAAATTTATTTACTCAAAAAACTTATAAAAAGGGCCTTCATCAATTCATTTTTACCATTTGAGTTTTGTGTGAGAAAATAGTGCTTTTGCTCAGAAAACTTCCCGTGAAGATTGCGGAAAATCGAACCATCGGAATCGAACGCCGTCTTCTCCAAGTAATCCACATCATCCTACTCTTCATTTTTAACCGTTTCTTGTTTTAGGCTTTCATTTTATTTTTTGGAGGGTTTTTAGGCTTAAAACCCGTGCGTGGGGGCCCGCAGGTGTACCACTGCTGGCCGCAGACCCCGACTTTTTCTCCATTGGGAAAACGTTAGGGGTCCGCACCTTCCATGTAGACAAGGTGCGGACCCACGCATTGTGTGTAACCCGGAGGGTGTGGTCCCCGCCGCAAGGGTTTTTAACCCAAAATTTCTCAAAATTGGCCCAAACAAAATAATTTCTAGCATTCTAATTTATCTTTTTACTTGATGCAGAGAGTACATCATGCTAGATTGGCGTGAACGAGAGCATGAGGACGTGGATGCTGCCGCACGGAATCATCAACCTTCGCTTGATGCTTTGAAGGCGTGCAGACTATACAAATTCTGGGCCATTCCTGGCATGAGGGCTCAGGTGGATTTCTTACAGTGGCTGGTTGACAGATGGATCATACAGGACCAGTGCTTCTTCATTGGTGGCCACCAGCTCGAAATCGAGCCGGCAGACATATATTTCTTGACTGGTTTGCCTAAGAGAGGCGAAGACTTGACTCTATTCAGGGCTAGGCCAGGTGGCCAGTCTGTCGATAACCTCCGGCTAGAGTTCTGCAATAGCCAGGCTAGAGACAAAGGGATAGACATAAAAACCATATCCCTTCCTGAACTCATGGTGATCGCATTTACTGTCACCAAACTTTGCGGGAGTGTCGCATTACATATTGCCACCGGATCCCAGATGCGTATGGCAGTTGATTTCTTTCGAGGCACCATCTTCAACTGGTGCGATGCTATGTTGGCCAATGTAAAAGGCCAACTGACCAGAGCCAAGAACGGGCAACTAAAGACCTTTGGTTATGGGGCTTTGGTTGTGAGTTTTGGTCTGGAGAGGGTTCCCATGTTGATCCCGCAGCACCTTACTGTTGGAGTTGGGCTTCCTCTAGAGCCCAAACTGATGCGATGGGTTGCAGTTATGGCCCGTCATCCGGACGAGAGGACAGAGGTTGCTCGATTCAAACCGGAGTATTTCCAATGGTTGGAAAAACAGGTTTTTTCTATTCAGGACTTCCCTTACGCTGGGTTAGATTTTCGTGGTGACCCAAACGTGGGTCTTCCACCAGGAGAGCAGTGGGATGACTCAGGTAAAATCATTTTCAACATTTTCCTTATTTTAATTTTTTTGTTATTTTTCCATCGTCCCAAAACTGATAGCAAAAGTTTCAAATGCAGATGTGGGTCCACAGCAACCAACGGCTCTCCGGCCTTATAAGAGGAAACAACCAGTTGTAGCCGCGCAAGCCCCACGGGACGAATCAGCAGAGGTTTTGGCCGAGTTGAAGGGTCATCTCGAGCACTTGACAGGAGATATTCCGGAGACCACTATAGATGACATTCCTCGTCGACTTCAGCGCTATGTGATTGGGGTCCCAGGACCTTTTAGGAGGTTCCTTTGCAAGGTGGCCCGTGCAGTGGTTTCTTATCGAGATCATCACCAGTGATAAGATGATCGCCTATTGTGGGCACATATGACATTTTGGTTTTTTTTACTTATCATTTTTGCCGATCATAAGGTGTTTTTCAACCTATGATCGAGGACGATGTATTTTTTGACACACTCCTACATATATATCACTATTACGGGCTTATCTTGTAAATCATGTTATGGAATGGTTTTAAATTTACATGTATGATTATTGCAAATGTCTACTTAACATTCGAGAAGCAATTACATCTGCTAATGTATTTAAAGATCTTGGAATATGCTGATACTCAATATAATCAAATTCGTGTTCCAAGAGACGCACTCTCAAAAATAATCTTAATAACACTGGATTTCTAATGGCATACACTCTATTAAGTTGTAATACAATGAGTTCAGAATCTAACCTCACTATCAAACACTGAATCCCAAATGAAATAGATTCAGATAATAACTCAATCACTGCACTATACTCGGCAATGTTGTTCGTTGTTTGACCGAGGCTTACCCCATGCATAGATACTAACTCGTCAGAGGGCGAATAGGTAACCCAAGCTGCGGAAGAAATGTTCCGTGTATTACGACAAGCACCATTAGCGAAACCAATGTATGTTTGGAGAGGCATCAACATCTGCAATATCAAGAGTAAAACCAAGATAAGCAGGAATAATGACGAAAAAACACTCTCTAAGCTAAGCACACTTTTTAAACTAAAACACACCAGCTAGAAAGAAAAGCTATCCTAACTAAAAATCTCCACACCCATTCTTTAAGCATAATACCTCTTCAAGTAAAGACCATTTCTGGGTTTACCTAAAGAGTCCCCGTCAAAGTCTACCAATTCATAGGCCCCTTTTGCTAGCTTTCGCTTGAAAACATAGGGACCATGCCACATAGGAACGAATTTTCCAGCGCCTAATTTATCATTAGCTTGATCGTAAACTAAGACTAGATCTCCTTCCGAAAAATTTCGAGGGGTCACATTTCGATCATACTGAGCTTTCATACATTTTGTGTGAGTCTCGATCGCCAATGCAACATCACGTCGATTCTCATCTAATTGAGCCAAGTATAACAAACGCTTTTCCTCTTCGAAAGTGGCTGGAAGTAACTCGATGGCCATTTGCAGTGACGGGATTTCGCATTCAATGGGTAGCACAGCTTCCAAACCATAGACTAGTTGGAAAGGAGTGAACCTTGTTGATGTTTTTACTGAAGTTCGGTACGCCCAAAGTGCTGAAAATAGCATGTTATGCCAATTCGACCAATGAATCCCAATGATTTGTCGGATCATGATGACTAAAACTTTGTTGATGGATTCAACCAGACCATTAGCTTGTGGATAATAAGGGGTTGAACTATCATGACGCAAACCAAGCTGGCCTGTAAGTTTGGTCATCATAACATTTCAAAAATGATGCCCATGATCAGTGATTATTGCTTGTGGGACACCAAACCTAGCAATTATATGAGTGAACACGAAAATTGCAGCTGTCTTGCCGTCTGCCTCAAATGTAGGCGTCGCCTCGGCCCACTTGGTAAATAATCTACCGCAAGGATGATATACGCATGCCCCCCGGCCGAGTGAGGGTTACATGTAATAAAATCAATACCCCATTTGGCAAAAGGACCAATGGCAATTATAGGGTGGAGAGGAGCAGGTGGAGCGCGCATCTTTCGATCAAAAATTTGGCAGTTGTGGCATTTTCGGACCGCGGTAATACAATCTTTAAACAAAGACGGCCAGAAGTAGCCAGCGCGCAATATCTTTTGGGCTGTGGCATACCCAGACATATGACCGCCACACGCTCCAGAGTGACAGTCATTTAGAACCCTTTCAGCTTCCTCGTGAGTTAAACAACGTCGAAAAACAGAGTCCGCCCCACGGCGATAAAGAGTGTCTCCAATAATCCTGTATTGTTGGGACTGGAATCGAATTTTCCGACGTTCTGACCTTGAAATTTCTAGCCGAAAGGATTGGGCTTGGAGATAAATGATGATATCCCCATACCATGGATCTAAAGTGTTGATTAGAAACAAGGATTCGTCCGCAATGGGCTCCTCCGCCACAGTTTTCGTGTCAGCGCGCGGGAAGTCACACATTAACTCCGCAAAAACTAAAGATTTCTTAGACTTAGATTTCTCAAATTCCAAGTCGAACTCCTGCAAGATAAAAATCCATTTAGAGTACTTTCCCCCTAGCAATTGCTTGGTCAAAATGTATATCATAGCGTTGCAATTCGAAATTACTGTAGTTTTACGTAGTAAAATGTAGTGACGAAAACGTTGGACAGCTTGAACAGCTGCCAATGCCAATTTCTCCACATGTGAGTATTTTAGCTCAGTTGGATTTAAAGCTCGACTGATGTAATATATCACATGTTCAGTACTGAATTCATCTTCCTGAACTAAGACCATTCCAATGGTGGAATGAGAGGCGGCGAGATACAAGAAGTAATCCTGGTTGTAGTTGGGAGGATGCAATAACGGTGCATGGGTCAACGCGTGTTTGAGTGCATCAAAAGATTTCTGAGCTATCTCATCCCAATAGAATGGAGTATTCTGTTTCAACAAGCGGGTAAAACCATTTGTAACCTTGGCGTAGTTAGGAATGAATCGTCATAAAAAGTTTGCTTTCCCTTGCAAGCTTTGGAGTTGGCGAAGACTCGAAGGAGGAGGCAATTTGACAATAGCTTCAACCTTCGAGAGATCGACGCGAATGCCGGCTTTCGAAACTACAAACGCCAGCAACCGACCTGTTTCTATACAGAAAACACATTTGTGTGGATTCAACCGAATCCGATAATGCCTACACCTCATAAAGATTGCTCGTAAATGGACGAGGTGGTCAGCTCGATGTAATGAATGAGTAGGCAAGTCATCGAGTTAGGGTTGCACAATGTGCTTGATGTCATGAAACGCATAAGACATGGCCCTTTGAAAAGTTGCTCCGGCATTCTTGAGCCCAAAAGGTAACTTGCAATAAGCAAATGTCCCCCATGGACAAATGAAATCTGTTTTTGGTTGATCGACAAGTAGAATATTGATTTGATTGTATCCGGAAAAACCATCCATAAACGAGAATATTTCGCTGCCGGCACAATCATCAATGATTTGATCGATATAGGGAGTTAGGTAATTGTCCTTTGGACAGGCTCGATTAATGTCCCTATAATCGATGCATATTCTTATTGTTCCTTGCTTTTTGTTAACCGAAACAATATTCGATACCCAATCCGTTAACGGGATCGGATAAATGAAACCTGCTTTGAGTAATTTCTCAACTTCTGCTTTAATTACAATAGCTTTTCTTGGGTGAATCTGACGCAAACGTTGCCGGACGGGTTTAGCATCCGGGTAAGTCTTGATCTCATGAACAACAATCACGGGATCAATTTCTGGCATTTCCTCGTAGGACCAGGCAAACACGTCGCGGAATTCTTGAAATAGGGCCTTATATATTTGAATTTCGTCATCTATACATGAGGCACGTATATGAATGTTCTCAACAATTCCAGGCTTAACCGAAATGTCAATAGGAATAGTTCGAGCGATGTTTCCCAAATTTAACTCTGAATCGGGATGTTTCATTGGATTCCGAGGTTCCTTGACATATTCAGTCATAAAAATTTGATGAAAAATCATTTTCAAAATGATCATTCTCGGGTAAAAACGAAGATCTGTGATGGAGATCTTCCCATGGTAAATCATCTACACATAGGATTTCACGAATTTGCTCATCAGAGTGAACAAGTTTAGAAAATGTGATTAAATCCGAGCTTGATGTGAAAAGTGATTCCTCACGGACCACATTCATGAAGTCAATTTCAGTTGAAGATGGGTCGGTAAATGATTGCACGGCCTCATACGCAATTTCATATGGACTCAAAGGCATGACATCACCAAATTTGTCTATCTCAGATTCAGAAGGAATGATCCAAGGATCATCATAAACAATGGTGTCTAATGTAATCATATGAATGGTTGCAAATGAAGACGATGCGTTGATCGGAGGAAAAGGAAAAGTTCCCAGTAAACCGGCATCTTTAACTAGTCCTACTCCAACATCCTTATAAGGGATAGTCGTTTTACCGACATGCTGAATACTTTCAGAAGAGGCTGGGTCGGATGAAAAGTAAGCCAGCTGGTCTACTGTTATGACCTTTCCATTATGAGGAAACTTTATAACCCGAAAGACCGATGAAACGACCGTTGTCATAGCGTAACACCAACTTCGACCCAAGAGAAGGTTGTAATCTAGAGGGGCATCAACCACTTCCACATCTAGATTAACGGTTTTTCAACCCCTATAGGCAAATCCTGTAGAATGCCAAAAGGATGAAACCCACGGCCATCAAAGGCCTTTAGAATCGTCAAGGATTGATTTAGCGAAGGAGAACCAAGCGATCTCCAACACTGTATCGACATAATACACATTGAGGCTCCCTCATCAACCACAGTCCGATGAATAGGCCTGTTTTTTACTATCACTGGAATCTGGAAAGCCATTTGATGAGGCAAACACGGTGTACTATTTTCTAGATCGAAAATTATTAGGTTCGAGTCCTGAACGTCAACAGCTCCTATAGCCGACAAAAGTAATTTACGTTGTGCTGGACATGATTGCAGCACCTCCAAAGCTGACATTGTTGAGGGTGAAACAGCTAAATCCTCAACAATGTTATAGTTCTGAGTCGCTCTTGCATGTGGATTGAAAGCTGACTTTCAAAGTATACCCTTGGCGGGCTGTTTGATTACCAAGTCTGGATTAGGTTTTTTGATCTGTAGTGGATCGGAACCGGGAGCTAAGGTTGATGGATTAGAATGAGGAGATTATGCTTCTTTACCATCAACAGGACTTTTACTACCATAATCATGCAATCGAGTCGCAATCCTAACATGGGACATCATCAGTATGGGTTCTTCATTGGCACTCGAGGAAGAACCTATCATCTTACTGTCTTGAGCTGGAAAAGGATCCTTCAAATCAGCAGACATTTGGGAACCTTTGACAATCTTCGCAACCTCTGCACGATGAGGGCAGTCTCTTGTAAAATGTTCATCGTCACAAATGAGACAAGGATAGCGAGGTTTGCGTTTTTCATCATTGGATTCCGATTTTTCAGGTTTCTCCTTTGAATTTTTGTCCGTTTTATTCTTCTTCTTTCCTTTCTTCTTCCCACCGGATTTTGATTCGGATGTAGATGACTCTACAACATGAATATCGATGGAAATTGTTGAGATTGCAACAAGATGATGGAGCTTAGTGAAAAGAGTCGCCTTCACTAAGTGGGCCCGCAGGCTATTTTTGGCGCAAGTTTATTTTTAGACTATGTCTATTTTTAGACATATGGATCATGTCTATGGATTGTAGGTTGTTGTTTATGGATGATTGATCAAGTTGGGAAAAAATAGATGGACTTCTATTTTTGATGAAAGTGTGAGTGATCAAAGTCTATTTTTAGACTGGCTGTCAAAAATAGAAAAGTCAAATATTATTATCTCACAATAATATTTGGACTATAAACTTAATCTTATTCTCTTGGAGCACTTCAGTTTGAGCTACAGAGGTGGCACATGCAATTGTCAGAAGGAAATACGCTTTTCTTATGAGTCAGTTGAGTTGTTGCATGCATGACTTCAGTTAGAACTCAATCAATTGAGTTTGGTGGAGTTGATTGTGGAGTTGATGGAGTTGTGCTCAGTTTAGCTTTGTTAAACTGGTTGTATTTAGTCTAACTGGCAAATAGACTAGAGATGAGTTGGGTGAATTAGTTATTAATTAATTCACAAGTTATTAACTCATAATACAACTAATGAATACATCAGTTAACTCAGTTGCATGTCAGTGCATGTTCAGTTCAACAGGGACAGGTGGTAGAGAATCAGATTGCTATCAGTTGTGACTATAGTTGTGCACCAGATCTTGCACAATCAAGGGCTTGAGTATGCCAATGAGTTTTCTCACGTATTTTCCCACATTATAGCTTGTGCTCACGTCCAACAAAGTGTGAGTGACTATTTTTCAGGTGAAAAACGAGTTTGGTGAGCCATTCTCATCAGTTCTTGAGCAGGTATTGAGCAGTGGACGCAGGCAAGCAGTGGAAGAGATTTGGAGATCAGATCTGAGCTGTATTGTGTGTAACAGAGGTGGATATACTTGTGAGAAGTATTACGCTGTGTAATGTTACATGACTCAATCATTAATATACAGATTTTGGGGTTTTTAGCGAGATGCTTTCCCTGGGATACATACTGTGTTAATGTGTGAATGCTCTTGATGCTTTATTGTTATTGATGTTGCTATATTGATGATCAACGTAGAGGATCTTATGTATTGTGTATGTTTTCCGCAATAGTACATGATCAGGATAATCTCCATTGAATATGTGTTAAATTATTCAAAATTTCTACATGGTATCAGAGCGAGCTAGATAATTGTAGAAAAAGTTTCTACATGGTATCAGAGCTGTTGATCATCAGATCTACTATTCAGGAAGTGTTTACATTCCATTTCTCTAGGCAGAGCCTGTAATCGGGCCAGGTAGCCTCTGGATTCATCCTTCCTTTGGAAGGTGAAATATCCGGTAAAAGCCCATACAGTCAATCTCTGTACGAGAAATATTGTGTTCTCACGAATTCTAGATCGGAGGCGGTTGAGTTTGGAGCTGGTGGAAAATCGAACTTGCAGCAGTGTTGTTGAAATGTCTTTCAACGGATTGCAAATGTTATTCCAAATCAAGAGTGACCTGGCACTCAAGGATAAACTCAGAAACAATAAAGGTGAGAATGGATCTTCATCAAAGGTATCTGATGAAGAGAATTGTGCTTTGGTTGCCAAAGCAAAGAAGGGGAAGAACAAGAAAGCTTCTCATTCCGGTGCAAAAGGCAAGAAGCAGGACATGTCCAAGGTGAAGTGTTTTCACTATCACCAGCACGGACACTATGCCATAAATTGTCCGCAGAAGAAGAAGAACAAGCAAGCTGCTGGATCTGCAGGGGGAGAGGCCTTAGCTTCTCAGTTTGAGCTTGATTTTTCATTGATCGCATGCTTGGTTTCAAGTGTGATGGGATCAGTGTGGTTCTTGGACAGTGGTGCGTCTTTTCACATGACGGGAGATAGAGAGTTGTTCTCTGATCTAGAGGACAAATATCTTGGAGTGCACATTGAGATGGGCGATGATGGTAGATATAGTGCGACCGGTATCGGTACCATTTCCTTTGAGAGGGAGTCTGGTAAACCCTTTGTATTGAAGGAAGTCATGCATGTTCCAGGATTGAAGAAGAATCTCATCTCAGTGGCGATGTTAGAAGACAAGGGGTATGATGTTGCTTTCAGTGAGGGAAAGGCCTTCCTGCGCAGCAAGACAACTGGTGAGACCCGAAAGATAGGGGTTCGAATGAGGAACCTGTATCAGTTGCATGTAGATGGATGCGCAACAATGGCAGGCAAGGCAGAAGGATTGGTGAGCCGGGATGATGGCGAGTTGTGGCACAGGAGATTGGGTCACCTTCACCATGGAGCCTTGAAGATACTGCAGCAGATCACTACAGGGCTTCCTAAAGGCACACTTGCGTAGTCAGATCAGTGCAAGGGGTGTACTTTGGGGAAGTTTGTGAAAACCACCTTTCACGAGAAGGATAGTCGCGCCACGACGATCCTTGAGAGAATTCACACAGACGTGTGTGGACCTTTCTCAGTTGCTTCGACAGCAAAACACAGGTATTATGTGATTTTTGTTGATGATTTCTCTCGTAAGTGCTGGATCTTCTTCATGCAGAAGAAGAGCGAGACATATTCAAAGTTCTGTGAATTCAAAGCACTGGTCGAGAAGGAGTCGGGGAAGAAGGTGAAGGCTCTTAGGAGCGATAATGGTGGTGAATACATCTCAGACGAGTTCAAGGATTTCTGCAAGGCAGAAGGGATTCGTAGAGAGCTCATAGCTCCCCATAACCCATAGCAGAACGGGGTAGCTGAGCGGAAGAACAGAACGATTGTGGGTGTTGCACGGGCAATGTTGCATGATCAGGGCCTACCCCTTCACTTGTGGGTGAAAGCATGCAATACAGCAGTTTATGTGCAGAACCGTTGTCCTTATAGGATACTTGGCATGAGTACACCGAGGAGGCTTATTCTGGTAAGAAGCCTGATCTTTCTCATTTGAGGATTTTTGGTGCTAATGTTTACATGCATGTGACGAAGGATGCCAGGAAGAAGTTGGAGCCAACCGCAGAGGTTGGGATATTTGTGGGGTACACTGATACGCCCCACAACTATCGTGTGTATTTGCCAGACAGTGGTAAAACTGTTGTGCGACGGGATATAAAATTTCAGGAGGAGAAAGCCATGAAGTGTTCGCTTGAGAGGGAGCTACACTTGCATGCAGATGAGGAGCTATTAGTTCCTAAGGATGAGCTTCAGGACGTGGATCAGCCACAGGACGAGGTTCATGGAGTGGAAGAGACCACTCATGCAGCGCCAACCATCAGAAGGTGAAAGCGCTTGACAGAAGTTGAGCGACTGGCTCAAGATGCAGAGAAAGTTGTAGGACCACCTACAACCCAACGCAGGCGAAGACAGTCACCTGATCGGTACACTGGATACATGGCTCTTATGAGCAAGTGTGTTGTGACTGAGCCATCCTCTTTCGAGGAAGCTGTGGAGGATCCCGCATGGATAGACGCCATGGTGGAAGAGTATGATTCTATTGTCAGAAACAGTGCATGGGAGATTGTTCCTAGATCGGAAGGGAAATCAGTGGTGGGTTCGAGATGGATCTACAAAGTTAAGCAGGCAGCTGACGGGAGTGTGGAGAAGTACAAGGCAAGATTTTTTGCCCGAGGCTTTTCACAGATTGAGGGGATCGATTATGAGGAGACCTTTGCACCTGTCGCAAGGTATTCTTCCATACGGACGATTCTCGCTCTCTCAGTGCAGATGGGATGGCACATTCATCAGATGGATGTGAAGACTGCGTTCCTCAACGGAGTCATTGAGGAGGAGGTGTACATTGAGCAACCCGAAGGCTTTGAAGTCTTCAGCAGCGAGTCGCATGTGTGCAGGCTCAAGAGAGCGCTGTATGGGTTGAAGCAAGCACCACGTGCTTGGTACACACGGATAGACAGCTATTTCACAGGACTTGGATTCTCCAAGAGCGAGGCGGATCCGAACCTATACTAGATTGTGGTGGAGGGTAAGTTGCTTATCATTGTACTGTATGTTGATGATTTGATTCTAACGGGTGATGAGCTGTTGATACTGTCATGCAAGAAGGATCTTGCTACAGAGTTTGAGATGAAGGATTTGGGCCTCCTTCACTATTTCATGGGATTGGAAATATGGCAGCGCAGTGGTGGACTGTTTGTTTCTCAGGGCAAGTATGCTCGGGAGATATTGGAGAAGTTCAACATGCATGGCTGCAAGCCTGTTAATACTCCTCTTCCTGGAGGTTGGAGGAAGGAGGATGCCACTTCGGGAGAAGAAGTGGATGCCATTGTTTATCGACAGTTGGTGGGGTCGCTGATGTATTTGGTCAATACACGACCTGATATATGCTATGCAGTTAACCAGCTTTCACAAGCTATGGTTAAGCCTACCAAGCTCTTCTGGAAGGCGGGCAAGCATGTATTGCGCTACTTGAGAGGCACATCGGGATATGGTTTGTGGTACAGACAGGAGGATGAGGTGAAGCTATGTGGCTTCACGGATGCAGATTGGGCAGGGAGCCCAACAGAAAGAAAGAGCACATCAAGAGGGGTCTTCAGTATTGGATCGACAGCAGTTTCTTGGTACAGCAAGAAACAGAGATCCGTGGCACTCAGTTCAACGGAGGCCGAGTATATGGCAGCAAGTTTGGCTGCATGCGAGGCTATATGGATGAGGAAGATCCTAGTTGGTTTGTTCGGTTCTCATTTGGATCCTACTGTGATTTACTGTGATAACCAGAGTTGCATTAAACTCTCGGCTAATCTTGTATTTCATGATAGATCTAAACATATTGACATCAGGTACCATCATATCAGAGATTGTGTGCAGCGGAGGATCATGTTACTTTCGTACATTCCAACGGAGGATCAGGATGCTGATATTCTGACGAAGGCTCTCACCAGGAGCAAATTCGAGTACAACCGAGGCAGGATAGGGGTTGCTGATAATCCATATCTTGTCGAGAGGGAGTGTTGAGATTGCAACAAGATGATGGAGCTTAGTGAAAAGAGTCGCCTTCACTAAGTGGGCCCGCAGGCTATTTTTGGCGCAAGTCTATTTTTAGACTATGTCTATTTTTAGACATATGGATCATGTCTATGGATTGCAGGTTGTTGTTTATGGATGATTGATCAAGTTGGGAAAAAATAGATGGAATTCTATTTTTGATGAAAGTGTGAGTGATTAAAGTCTATTTTTAGACTGGCTCTCAAAAATAGAAAAGTCAAATATTATTATCTCACAATAATATTTGGACTATAAACTTAATCTTATTCTCTTGGAGCACTTCAGTTTGAGCTATAGAGGTGGCACATGCAGCTGTCAGAAGGAAATACGCTTTTCTTATGAGTCAGTTGATTTTTTGCATGCATGACTTCAGTTAGAACTCAATCAGTTGAGTTTGGTGGAGTTGATTGTGGAGTTGATGGAGTTGTGCTCAGTTTAGCTTTGTTAAACTGGTTGTATTTAGTCTAACTGGCAAATAGACTAGAGATGAGTTGGGTGAATTAGTTATTAATTAATTCACAAGTTATTAACTCATAATACAACTAATGAATACATCAATTAACTCAGTTGCATGTCAGTGCATGTTCAGTTCAACAGGGACAGGTGGTAGAGAATCAGATTGCTATCAGTTGTGACTATAGTTGTGCACCAGATCTTGCACAATCAAGGGATTGAGTATGCCAATGAGTTTTCTCACGTATTTGCCCACATTATAGCTTGTGCTCACGTCCAACAAAGTGTGAGTGACTATTTTTCAGGTGAAAAACGAGTTTGGTGAGCCATTCTCATCAGTTCTTGAGCAGGTATTGAGCAGTGGACGCAGGCAAGCAGTGGAAGAGATTTGGAGATCAGATCTGAGTTGTATTGTGTGTAACAGAGGTGGAGATAATTGTGAGAAGTATTATGCTGTGTAATGTTACATGACTCAATCATTAATATACAAATAGTTGGGGTTTTTAGCGAGATGCTTTCCCCGGGATACATACTGTGTTAATGTGTGAATGCTCTTGATGTTTTATTGTTATTGATGTTGCTATATTGATGATCAACGTAGAGGATCTTATGTATTGTGTATGTTTTCCGCAATAGTACATGATCAGGATAATCTCCATTGAATATGTGTTAAATTATTCAAAATTTCTACAGAAATCTCCGCAGAAGAATCTTATGTTGGGGAATCAGGCAAGGTTATGATAGGAGAAGAATTCTTGGAAGACTTCTTCTTACTTTTAGTGTTAACCGTACCAATCATACCATCGGCGGCATGAGATCCCGAAGGAGCTGCAGCGATTTGATTTTGCTTGGGAAGATCGGGGATTTTCTCGTGTAACGTACCTGACTGAGTATAGACCAAGTCAAGGTACTGTGCTTGAGCAATTACTTTCTCCTCAGTAACAACTCTGGCTTTAGCTACATCTTCAGTGATCTTTGGCAACAAAGATTTTACAAACCACTCAGCCAAAGTCTGATCCAGAATAAAAACCTTCACTAAACGTCGTCGACGTCTCCACTCATGAATATGATCTGAAATGTAAGTGGACGTCGATTGCTTTAACGAAGTTAACAATTCCATGCCATTGTCATATCTGACTGGCAAATGAAAATGAGTTAAAAACGAGGTAGCTAACTGAATAAAATTATAAAAAGTGCCTCGCGGTAACTCAATGTACCACTTGGCCGCAAGACCAATTAGAGTGTGCTGGAAAAGTCTTAGACGGATTGAATCATCTAAGATGGAATTAGACGCACGCCAGAGGTGATAAGTCATCACATGGTTCGACGGGTCCTCTCCTGATTTGCCTTCGAACTTCCTCTCCTGATTTGCCTTCGAACTTAGGAATATCACTAGGCAACTTATTCGGCGTTGGCGGCCAAACGGAAGATAATTAATGGGATCGTTCATTAGGCGCGACAATTTAGGCAAATCCAAAGTTACGATAAACAGTAACTGACGATTAGGGTCCCTAAAACTCTGGGTCATGGGACCAGTCCCAGGAGGAGGATATCCAGGATAACTAGGAATAGGAATTGCATTTGGGATATTGTATCCTCCCGGAAAACCAGGATTAACCAGACCGTACTGGGGTTGCTGAGGTTGTTGATAAGTGTACCCAGGGTATGGTTGATACTGATATACTGGCTGCTGCACAGCAGGACCGAATTGGTACTATCCCTGGTACGGTTGATAAGTAAATTGTGGTTGACTTGTGACAACTGTACTTGAACCAAGTTGTCCTACAGGCATCTGAACCGAAGTTTGAATCGTGGATCCAGACGGTGGTAAAGATGTCTGAGGAGTAGATACAAGAACAGTAGAAACCGGAGCTGTCGATACTCCAGAAGTAGGTGGGGTAGATTGAACAGATGTTGCGGCAGTTGCAGTAGTCATTTGAGGCGGAGTACGAGGCGTACTAGGCCCAAGCTGAGAAACTACCGAAGGTACAGAAGTTTGAATGTTAGACTGGACTGGTTGCTGGGGTGTACCAAAAACTAAGGGTTGTCCAGTTTGAGATAACAACTGTACATATGGCTGCAACACCCGTTGAGTTTGCGATGGATCCCACACTATATTCATTCCGGGGTACGGACCCATAACAGGTTGAGAATATTGAGGAACATAACCGGGTTGAGGGTAGGATTGATAATTCAAAGGTACATTTCCCATTCCTTGAACATATGATTGACCGGAGGGTGGTTGGAAACCTTGGTTCGAGTACTGACCTTAGGGTTGATACCCTTGAGGCACGTACTGATACAGGGGTTGACCTTGAGGTATAAATTGATACCGGGGTTGACCTTGGGGTACATATTGAGTCTGGGGTTGACCTTGAGGAACGTACTGTCCCGTAGGTATGTACTGTCCTTGAGGTTGCCCCCCAGATGAAAATTGGGTACTTTGAGGTTGCCCCCCAGGCGATAATTGAGGCTGCCCCCTAGGCGGTAACTGGCCACCTTGAGGTTGAGGATTGGGAATAGAACCTGACATCATGAGAATATCTTCTATGCTCAACGCTTAGTACCATTGCTTCTAGTTAATAACCCTTGCTCAATGGGTTGAGGAGATGCTCCCGAAAAAGTACCAGAAAGTGACTGATACCCAGAGGGAACAGAAGGACCGCCATACAAAGAGGATTCGGGTGATTGAGTAAACATGGACTACTGTCTTGACATATTTAACGGAGGATAATAACCTCTAGGTGTTGGGTGATAAGGAACACGAGGTGGTGAAAAACTTAACCCTGGGTTTTCTAAGAAATTAGTCAAAGAAAGATACCAAGTACTGCTCCTAGGTGGACTGTAAAAAATTGATTCACGCTCCCTTAGCTCAATAACAGGTTGATTTTCTGGGATAGGGATGCCTACTTCTTCTTCTGGAGTAGCAAGTTCTTCAATAGCTATAAGTCCAGAAGGAAGATCTTGGGTGATTACTCTTTCTACCCTAGGTGAACCAGGACCAGTAGAAGCTGGAGAAGCAAACCCCGATGTCGGAGTAGCAATAAATTCACTTTCAGGTTCGGATATTTTAGGTTCCTCACCTATATCACTAGTAGATGAAAAGCTACCAGTAACTTCGGAAACAGACACTGATTGCGGATTATAATCTGCTACTAACGCTTGAAAATCAGGATGTACCACCAAAGAAGACTCTCCTTCTTTAGGTGACCCAACTCTACTGTCTCTAGGAGTTACGAGGACTTTCAAGCCTTCAAGCTGGCTCGGTGAAAACTCAGGAGGTTGGCCCCAAAGTCTACGGGACTTCCTCGGTAATTCAGCCACGGTTAAAAACTTTTAACTACTTCACACGCAAACAAAGTAAAATATCAATGAAAACCACCTAAAGCCTCTAAAGAACCAAACAAATTTGAATCACACACCTAAAGAATCTAGGAGATCAAACACACACAAACAGTAACTTTCCGTACTGAAAACACTAGTTGGTGATGAAATCCAACGTCGTAGAGTTCAATACAGAAATGGCGGTTGGAACAGTTACCCCGGCAACCTGCTTAATGAATAGACTAGCACAAGTTCCTCCACTTAATTGTCTCGAGTGAAGAGAACCCCCCAGAAAATCCAAGTGAGTCTAGCCGACGTCTACTCCAGGTACAGTGGGATCTTCCCACCACTGTCACCTCAGGAAGAATCCTAAAGAATATGGCCACTAAGGTTACCAACCGAAACAAATATACCTGGGGGAACAGTCTACGATCCGATACGCACGCAAGGGCAGAGTAGCAAGCTCAATCCCCTTGAAGGCTCCTTGACATAATCCAAGGTTTACCAACAAGTGACCCCAGGCTCCTCGATAATGGTTAATCCGAGGTTTACCGTTTTTAATACGTGAATATCTGGCGTCGTTCCCAATGAGGAAGGATTGATTCCCACACTGGTTCGGACACGATCTCATGCTTCTCCTTTAAGAGGAGCTTTCCCAGAGCATAAATGAAACAATTGGATTTCTTCCCTACCACAAGATATAGCTACTTGTTTGTTTTTACTGTCTTGGAGAGTTAATTACTCTCCTACTCCAAGACACTAGCCTAAGCTAAGTTGGTGTATCAGAGCCCTAGAAATAAAAAAGTTGCTAGATGAATTTTACTTTAAGCGTTATTTTTTATTGGTTTTTGTTTAAGTCAAAAGGTGCAGAGATGAAACTCGTGGTATGAAGACTCGACTCAAAATCACTAAAAATGCACCTAAGATGATTTAAACAACCTTTTCTCTTCGATGAACTTCTAACTAAGAAAGAGTTTGAGATTGCAAATACTTTGTAAACACAAATCTTTCTTAACAAACAAATTAAAAGAAGAGCTTTTGTCCTTTCCAATGCACTCAAAACGAGACAACTAGTTATTTCACAAAAATTTCCCTTTTTCATTTCAAAGCACTCAACCACTACAAAAAACAAACTTTTTCCAAAAGAGATTTTTTTTATTTTTATAAAACACTCAAAACTATTGAAATGACTAACTTTGAGATCTATAAATTATAAAAACCTATTTGAAGTCAAAGCCTACAAGATGTCTTTTTTAAGGATGTTTTACATAGCTAGATGTAAGCTAAGGACCAATTTATGCAGAATCACAAATCAGTCAAAAACAACCAATTTTGTTTTCTTTTTAAAAATGAAAATCCAAACTTTTAAACACAAACTTTTCGAAGTTTTGTAAAGAGAAAACACAAAGCGGATTCCTCAACAAGGGGAGATTTTATAAATGGTCATACTCATAAGAAGGTTGGTAGACACCAAGGTGATCTGAGGTCCCTACAGCTTCTAAGCTCAGAGCTACTACAAAACCAAAATGAAAAACAAGCCCAACAAGCAAAACTCTAAGGAATTTCACCTTCAAAAAGTGCGGATAGGTACGCACTGTGTTAAAAGGCTAGGGTGCGGTCCTCTCCCAAAGCTATGAAAAATGAAAAATAACCTTGGATCTACAAACTCTACCCAATTTTACACACAAAAAGCCAAAAACAGAAACAAAAGCACAATTTCTCAGGTCAAAGTAAGAACAAGGAAAAGATCAAGTCCCCAGCGGAGTCGCCATTTTGTCACACGGAATAAGTCGACCTTGCGGACAAGATAGACCTTCCTAGAATCTAAAGAAGACCTAATGACAAGCAAACCAATCACACACTATCTTTCTCTAAATATGCTTTTATAAACAAAGGCAAACAAGTGTTTTTAGGGCCTACCTTAGGTCCAACGCAAGTTCGTGGAAGCCTCGCTCCTTCGATCCAAATGAGCTCCTTTGTCGTGAATCTGCAAACACAAACAAGCAAAAAAATTAAATAGCACCTGAAAATCCAATATCATAAAACATATTTAACATGAAAGTCAAGGAATTCATGAAACAAATAACATGAGACACTTGTTGAGAAAAATGAGTTTGATTGTATTAATTCAAAAGAAGAAGAACTTTACAACCTGTGCCTTGACGTTGTACAAGCTCCTCCTAGGGTCTAGCAAGAAGTCTCCTCTACTTTGACAAGTTTCACTCTCTTCCCAATGAAGCCCAAAGGTATGTGATCTCTCCTCTTAAGCTCAACTAGGAAGTTTTAATTTCACCAGCATTTACCCTAAAAAATGTTCAGCTTCTAACCTCCCTAGCAACCAGCCCAATGCCTGAATTTATAGTGTAATGGAGGGAAGTTACTAGGTCCTCCTTCAAAGGGATAAAGCCCTCCTTCAAAGGGATAACTCCTCTCATCAAGGGATTAGCTCCTTCTCTTTTGGGATGCATGAACCACCTAAGAGCAGCAAATCCACATCAAAATTCCATCTAGAATCATCTAGAATTAACCCAAAGTGAGTTTTTTAGAATAAACTTGCGCCTTTTTGACTTTCACAGGGGTCCGCACCCACACCTTTAGGGATAGAGCGGGCAGGTCCGCAGTTTTTGTAAACAGAAGGTGCGGGACCACAGGTAACAGTGAGAGAAAGTGCGGAACCAGAGTTTCATTGATTTTCAATGTCTTTCTCTCATTTTCAAAGCTTGACTTGAAGAGCTGAGGTCTGAGACTTGCTTAGGAGGACAGTACAAGTGATGATAGACCCATACTGACTGCAAATAATCATGGTGACGATATTTTTGTGTAACACCAGGCTTGTGTACCATTGAGGTCCTGTTTTGTCATATTTTTCAATGCCTCATTTGACCTTGTACCACCTATTTCCTATGCTCATAACTATATTTTGTCTATGTTATTATATATCTTCACCCTTTTGAACCCAAAACCATTTGACACACATTTGAAGGTAAATTTTTCTTAGTTTTATTAATTCCTATGTTTCTAATGAATATTATGAATTTTAAGTTGATTTTTCTAATGATGCATTGTTTAGTTCTATTCCTTTAACTTACATCTAGTCTTGTAACCAACCTCTAAGGTTGGCATATCAGTGTATCTCTATAAGGAATATGGTCACATGGGATTTGAGGGTTGAGGTATCAATATAATTCTATATTGATCACATCACGCTAAGGTCACAAGTGTGAGCCTCTAGCTCTAAAACAACCTTACAGGTCAAAGTTTCCATATACTTAACTTCAGGAATGATTTCTTAGGTGATGAGGGAAAATATAAATATTCTAGAACATGACTTTTGTTCCTAGTATGGAAAATTTAGTAATACACAATCCATTTTCTGAAATACAACATGGTTTGAGAGATATGTCGGATTCTTCAATGACAATTTACCCAAAATGAAAAAAAAATCCCAGAGTCATAAGCATTGCCCAAATTTGAGGAAATTGCAAATTCATTATCTAATCATCAAGAGGAATGAATCTCAGCGATTTTCAAATGATTTTGTGTTAAGTGGATCTTATGTAATCATATCCTTGGTTTTTCATCAACCAAGGTCCACCAAGAATGTATAAAATCTAATATTTTGTAAATATGTCCATGATTGGAAGTATAAACTTGGAGGAGTTAGTTCTAACTAGCCCCCCTACCTTTTTTTTTATAAATGTGTGATTATAAAGGAGGTTAAAAAGGGTTCTTTAGTGTGGTTTTTTTTGTGAGGATAAATATATATCTATATTAGAGTAGATTGCAAAGTGGAGGCTTCCAATTCCTTGTAATTCAAAGTCTGATCATTGGGAAAATTTGACTGATTATGTAACTCTAATTTATCTTTGAATCAATGGAATTGTTGATGTTGGTTTGAGATCATTCGTAGTGTGAATTAGTTTTGACCCTATATTTTCTTAGGTAGTGTGTCACTAGTTGTGAGGTCCCAACAACTCAGCCCACATTGCCTCGTTCCTTTTCTCTTCATAGTATAGTATAACTTAGTTATTTTCCTTCGTTCTAATAGGAAGATTGTAGCTTGTTTCCTTTATTTGAATTCATAATTGAAGTGTAGGTTATTTCCCTTTAATGCACCATTTAATTTTTTCTCTGATCATTGAATGTTTTTATTACTCACAATTGTGTTTTTTGCAGGAATGAGATTGTTCATTGAAGGGAAATGACAGACATTGTAACCCTCCTAGTTATTTAACTACCTGGTTCAATTAATATGATAGACTTGTAACCTATCAGGAAGGGGATTCATGCAAAACCTCAATAACCACCATCTCAGTTCTTTTCCCTTTCTCTTCTTTCAATTATTATTTTTTATTTTGTTAAGAGGTATAGACTATTAAAGGCTTTAAATACACATTGCAGCTTCTCCTTGTTTTCATGAATGCCCTGCCTAGTCAAAGTAAAAGAGTGTAGCCCAAGTGAGAATACTTTGTCTTTTCCCCAGATAGAAAACATCTCCTAGGTTTACTTCCTATATGAATTCCTTTCTATTTCCATCCTATATCATAGCTTATAAATCCTACTGATGATTTGAACTATGCACATATAGTGTAGCATATCGAAGTTTAAAACATCCTGGTTAATAATTTATGTTGGAATTGTTAAGCAATTAGTTTGACCAATGTTTTTGCACCATTTCTAGGGAGGTATTAAAAGGTTTAGGGAGCTAGTAGTCTAGCTTTACTTGCAGATGATTTTTCTTGATTTCCCCAACACTTAAGACTTGCAGGAGTGAGAAGGTAATAAAAGAGGTAAGAACACTCATGACCACTTTGGTGAGTCTCAACAATCCCTTTTCATGTGGGTAAAATGTGTTTCCTTAATGAAAAAATGTTTTCTCTATTTTTCTTCATGGAAAGGAATAAGCTAACTCATGTCAACAGATAATTTGGTGATAACAGGGTCTTATTAGCGTGAGGGCATCGAAGTACATGATAAATTTTTATTTGAAATTATTTTCTCTAGCATATTTCTATTTATTCTTTAACAATTTTTTATTTTCAAGGTGTTGTCAGAACCCCCATACACTAATCCATGTGCTAGATAGGAATTAGTAACCAACAAGGTGACATAAAATAATTTTGAAGAACTTGTTGGAGAATGTTACTCGAGAACTTTCTCAAATCCTAGTAGTAGCTAGTGTCTCTGCCTCTTAGGAAGTGAAAATATTGGTAGTGGTCAATAACATATATACCTCCTAGAAGTGATAAAAGAGAAAGAGATCCATAAGCCATCTCTATAAGAGTATCTAGAAGCCTTCATTGATCACCTTTCCAATCTATCAAGGAGACTAAAGAGTCATGGACCAAGTTCGATGGAGAGTAGTCATCATAACATGAGATCAAGGAGTTCTCAACATGCATACCATTAGATACCTCATGAACTCGTGAGACCACCTTTTAATAGTAGAATATTTACATGGCATGGTAGAGGAGGACATACACAGTGAAGCAGATGGGTAAGAGAGCCAAGGATATCATGACTATATTGAACTTTGGTTCTAGGAAATCATGAGATTGGAATACCACTTTCTTCTTCAAAAATTTATAACACCACATCATTTGAATCAATTGGTTTCTCATGCTTTGGTATGCATCAAAGCATAATTTTCAAACTTGATTATGCATACATTTTGTTATTTTGTTACATATGGATTCACTAAAAATATTTCTAGATGTTGGGTTGTGTTATATTCTTTCCATGACTAGCTCACGTAGTTAATTAGGGGGTTTGAGGGGTGTAGGTAACCCCACTTTATGGGGTCTGGGGCAGCACCCCAGAAAATTTTGGTTTTGGAACCTATGTTAGGTTGGGCGAACCCACCTATGGTTTTGTGCATGATTTTCACACATGGTTTTGGACGCGATGGCTTTCGGTCCATGGTTTTGGACGTGATGGTTTTCAGTCCATGGTATTGGATGCTTCGACATGTATAAATATGTATTATAACATTAAAAAGAATAAAATGAAAAATCAAGCTGGTAGTCCCGGTTTTGGGATCCAAGGGAAAATCTTTGTGTATATTTGTTTTATGTGTTATGCTCTTGCATTTTTTATTTTATGTGTTTTAGAATTCGTTGTTAAAACCTACATTTGGTATCAGAGCCAAGTTTTTGCTTCAAGGGGATGCCTTTGTTGATGAGGGGTTTCGCTCGGGCCTGTGGTAGACCCTGTTCAATGGGAGATCTGTGAGATCGATTCCGGTGGTGAAAGAAGATGGCGAGCAGTGGAAAGATAGAGATTGAGAAATTTAATTGTCGGAGTTTTGAGTTGTGGAAACTCAAGATGGAGGATCTGTAGGTGGATAAAGATCAATGGATCGTGGTAGATCCAGGTACCCAACCAACGGGAGTGTCCAATGAAGAATGGAAGAAGTTGGATCGAAAGGTAAAGAGCACAATACAATTGTGTGTCTCAGACTCAGTATTGTTGAATGTATCAGGGGAAGCTATGATGAAGGCTTTGTGGGACAATTTAGGGACTTTGTACCAATCTAATTCTCTGGAGAATAAATTGTTCCTGCGGAAAAAGCTGTATAACCTGAGGATGAAAGATGGAGACTCAGTGACAGAACATCTGAACGCTATAATATTGTGGTAAGTCAATTATTATCTGTTGATATAAAATTTCAGATGAAGATAAGTGCATCAGTTTGTTGTGTTCTCTACCAGATTTGTGGGATAGTCTGGTTATTGCAATAGGTAGTAATGCAACTGCCTTGAAGTTTGATGAAATAGTCTCATCCTTGCTGACGGAGGAGATGAGACGGAAAAATACAGAGAGCCAGAATGGTGATGCCTTGTCTGTACGAGGATAGTCCCAGAACAGAAACAAAAATAAGTCATCGAGTGGGAGATCTAAATCTAGAGGGAGATCTAAATCTCCAGGAAAACCTGTAAAGGTGGTGTGCTACAAATGCGGAAAGGAAGGACACTACAAAAGGGACTGTAAATCTAAATCTCCTGATAAAGGAAAGGAATCTGATGATGCTCCTTCTGTAGAGGCGAAAACCACCTCAGATGAAGGTGGGGATGTGTACTTGGCTTCTTCAACTACACATGTAGATCATGAGGCATGGTTGATTGACTCAGGTGCATCCTTTTACTTCACTCCCCATAGAGAGTGGTTTTGTGAGTATGAGAAATACAATGGTGGTGATGTCTTCTTGGGGGATGACAGGAAGGCTAGAATCGTTGGTCATAGAAAACTGAAGTTGAAGTTGCAAGGTGGAAGGGTTAGAACACTTCTGGGTGTTCTGCATATTCCTGCATTAGCCATAAATCTGATTTTTGTAAGCAAGTTGGATGATGTAGGTGTAAAATCAGTGTTCGAGAAGGATACCTGCAAGATGGTTCAGGGAGCACTAGTATTGATGTGGGGAATTCGGATTGGAACTCTGTACAAGCCGCAAGGTAGCACTGTTGTTGATAGGTGCAATAGTTATGTGGTTCCTGAAAGTGGAGCAGAAAATCTAGTGGTCTCTAGAGAGAAGACCATGCTATGGCATCAAAGGCTTGGACATATTGGAGAGAAGGGCCTTCGAATACTTGATGGTAAAGGTATGGTAGAAGGTATGAGTAATAGCTCTCTGGATTTTGATTGTTGTGAAAATTTTGTATACAGCAAGAAGAATCGGGTGAGTTTCCCCTTTGGTAGTAAGAGGGCGAAATAAATATTAGAGCTTGTGCATAGTGATGTGTTTGGACCTGTGAAGGTTCCATCACTGGGTAAGTATGTGTACTATGTATCATTTATAGATGACTTCTCAAGGAATACATGGATATATTTCCTTAAGAAGAAATCTGAAGTCTTTGACAGGTTTAAAGAATTTAAGGCTCTCGTGGAAAATCAGACAGAGAAGAAGATAAAGGTGTTGAGGACAGATAATGGTGGAGAGTTTTGTAGCAAGTAATTTGAAGAATTCTATAAGAAGTGTGGTCTAGAATGGTAGAAGACTACTCCATATACACCTCAGCAAAATGGAGTTGCGGAAAGAATGAACAATACGTTTATGGAAAGGGCAAGAAGCATGCTCAGTGGTGCCAGGTTAGGACAAGAATTTTGGGAAAAGGCGATGGATATTGCATGTTACCTAGTCAATAGGTCACCTTCATCAGTGTTGGAGGATAAGACTCCTCAAGAGGTATGGACTAGTAAGAAACCTTCTCTTTCACATCTGAGGGTATTTGTATGTGATGCATATGTACATGTTTCAGAGGTTTAATATGCAGGATAGTAAACTGGTGAAGGTTCCTATTGCTGTAGGTGTGAGGTTATCTGCTGAACAGTGTCCCGAGACACAAGAAGAGGAAGAGGACATGTCCCATGTTCCATATGCAAGTGTAAACGATAGCATGATGTATGCAATGGTCTGTACTAGACCAGACATTGCACATGCAATGGGAGTATTGAGCAGGTTTATGTCAAAACCAGGGAAGGAGCTTTGGACAGTAGTGAAGTGGGTTTCCAAGTATTTGCATGGCACTAGTGATTATGGTTTGTGCTACCAAGGAAGACCAGGATTGGACAGAGTGTTGGATATTCGTGGCTTTGTTGATGCTGACTGGGCTAGAGATCTGGATCAGAGAAGATCTACAAGTGGGTATGTTTTTAACCTATTTGGAGGTGCAGTTAGTTGGATGAGTAAGAAACAATCTGTAGTGGCACTATCAACTACAGAGGCAGAATACATGGCAGCCACTCATGCAAGCAAGGAATCAGTTTGGTTGCAGAGATTGTGTTCAAGTATGGGGTTAGTACAGGAATCTATAAGGATAGACTGTGACAGCCAAAGTGCAATTTTCTTGGCAAAGAACCCTGCATATCATTCAAAGACAAAGCACATTGATGTTCAGTATCACTTTGTGAGGGATATGATGCATTGACAAATTCCATGAGCTCTGAGAAGTTCTCTTGGTGTAGAGAAACAATGGGCATTGTAGGGCTGGATAAATGACTAATCTCTGATGTGGCCCCCTATGGAAAGAAAACAACAAGTGGGAGAATGTTGGGTTGTGTTGTATTCTTTGCACGACTAGCTCACGTAGTTAACTGGGGGGTTTGAGGGGTCCGGGGCAGCGCCATGGAAAATTTTGGTTTTGGAACATATGTTAGGTTGGGTGGACCCACCAATGGTTTTTTTCATGATTTTCGCACATGGTTTTGGATGCAATGGTTTTCGGTCCATGGTTTTGGACGTGATGGCTTTCAGTCCATGGTATTGGATGCTTCAGCATGTATAAATATGTATTATGACATTAAAAGGAATAAAATGAAAAATCAAGCTAGTAGTCCCGGTTTTGGGATCTAGGGGAAAATCTCTGTGTATATGTGTTTTATGTGTTATGCTCTCACATTGTTTATTTTATGTGTTTTAGAATTCATATGCAGGTAATTTCTGTACAAGGTTAAAACCTACACTAGAATAGAAGGAGAATGTTCTTTTTCAAGTAGGATAGGGTAGTTTAATGAATACATTAATATAATAGTAAAGATAAAAATAAGTCTAGATGTGAAAACCAAACAAAGGGTGCAACTAGACATGAGTCTTGCTAGGAAACTAGGGACTGGTGGGCAAGATTCACACTAAATTTTGTAAGTTCATGTTGGTTCCAATGGTTCTTTAAATATTTTTGGTTCTATGCTCGAGTTGGATGATGTGGGATTCATTAAGGCCTAGTTTTCAGTAGATCTTGTCCCATTGACTCCAACAACTTATCTGGGACCAAGATTATAGATCCTTTTGAGTGCCTTGGAGTTTTCATACATCAATGGCATATCTCATCACTAACAACAAAGGAATACTTCAATGTCTCTTGATTTCCAAATCCTACAGGTGACTTTACTTCAGCACATTCATTCTCAAGGTGACTTGACTTCAACACATTCATTCTCACCTTTCAGAATTATCTCTTGCACCTTGACACTCATTGACATCAATGGTGAGTTTTCTTGGACTGTTTAATGACATCCATCAATGATGAGTTTTCTTAGACTGTTTAATGACATCCATCAATGGTGATTTTTCTCAGACTGTTTAATGACATCCATCAATGGTCAGTAATCTAGTGAATTATTTATATGTTTGACTTCAACAAAATTTATTCACATAGATATAATTTTTATATGTGGGTTTACAGTGCAGACTATTTGGTTTGTGATTCTAATATCAGTTTGTAGCAATGTGCCAATAAAAGATGAGGATCCAATCTCTAGCATCAACTTACAGTATCTTGGGTCTTTTCTTGATCTCATCATTCCTAGAATTTCTCAGTTTTTTAAGCATATATATAGGTCAAGTTTCACTCCTTTCAGTCTAGGACAACAACAAAAAATATCTAAAAATAGCATTCAATCCATAATCCCCAATTCTCTTCAACTATAGCATTGGTTTTGAAGATTTTTTTCTTTGTAAAATTCATATTTGATACTCAACATGCTCATATCCAACAATCATCTCAATGAGTCAAACAGCCAAACAATTTTTGAGATAAAAACACTTTTAATTCTTTTGATTTTGTTAGGGATAAAGGAAATTTATCAATCTGCAACTTCTTATACGTTTTTCATTTCAATTTCTTTCCATCCTAATTTCATTTACTTATCCTCACTCTACTACACCATGCCTATCATTTCAATTGTATCCTATCCACCACTTTATCTAACTTATACCCAAAAATTGATCATCTTTGAAATTTCATGAAGAGGATGAAACCCTATGACAATTTGTGATGTGAAACATCATAAAACAGATCAGACCATTGGTAGCACATGAAGGTACATATGTAACAACATATGAATTGTTGCAGGGAAGTTTGAGGTCATGTATGAAGATGATGGAGAAATCTTGTAACCAACCCTTAAGGGGTTGTTGTTGGATGGAAAGACTATTGTGGGAATTGCATAGCTTTTATCTGAAATCATATATTTTTTCTACGTGAGTTATGATCTACTTCTAGCATGGTATGAGAAGAATTTATATGGAGTCTTGAGGTACCATTTTCTTATGCATAGTCTTTGAAATAAAGCATGTTTGGTTGATGAAATAAATTCTAGATTATAGAGCCATTGGGTACTTGTAGTTTTCTCTTATTGGTCAAAATACATAACATTTGATATCTCAAGGAAACTAACTCATGTAGTTTGGCATTTGTGACTTGGGAACACTAGAGTAGAGCAATTTTAAGGGCTTAAGGGAATTTATCAGAGCTTGGATTTGGAAATTTTTGGTTCCACTTACATAACTTTCATTCTTGGCTCTTTTAGTGATTGATTCTTCATTGATTTTCCATTTTGTTGGTTCTCTTCCTTATTATTCAATTATTGTCTAGTAGATAAAGATCCATTAGCCTTTGTACAAATTCCCATTCTTTTTTCCTTGGAATCTGAATTGCACACCCTTGAATTTGAATATATATCTATATATCTATATATATATATATATATATATATATATATATATATATATATATATATATATATATATATATATATATATATATATATCTATATATATATATATAGATATAAAGTGTTTATCTGTGAAAGAGGTGTTTTTACAATTAGGATCATTTCGTCGATATGAGGAACAAATAAAATATATTGGCAGATAGACAGAGTGGAATTCTGGAAGGTTTCAACTACAACTAGCTCAAAGCATGGGAAGGGAGGGTTATCCTCTATTCATGAACATGGATCATCCAATAATAAATCTAGGGAAGACAACTTACCTTGGGATAGTGCCCTTGGAACACCATTGGTTTAGATTGGAGTTAGTCCATCCCTTTTACATACTAATCCAATTGAATTAAGCTTCCTAATGGCTACATAGGTTCCTGAGTCATCTAGATTGCAAAATCATAACACAAGCCTCACTACTCATTCTCGAATAGAATGCCAAATAACAACCTCACTTAACAAAACTTCAAAGGAAAATGCAATATAATCCACTGCAAATGAGCTTGTATTTCATGCACAAGGTCCAAATATTTCTTGTTCAAAAAGAAACCCCCTTATCTCAGTAGTTGATCACCTATTTGGAAATACAAAAAAAAAATGTTTATGGTACATGATGTGCCACGCCATTTTGTTTGTGGTGAAGGGCCCCATGCAAAAAATCTCCATGAAGTATTCTTAGTCATAAAAAAAATCCTCAATCTTTGACATTTGAACTAGAAATAGAGAACATGTTTGAACAACCATATTATGCAGCCTTAAATGAATCTTTTTTTTGTAGATAACATTCATCTTAAAGTAACAAAATCCATGATCTCTTCTCAAGAAAAGAGAAATGATTGAAAATTAGAAAAATTTATAGTCACTAAGTTGGTGTTTAATGGTCCATTTCAAAATTTATGGTGATTTCATTATTGCAAAAAAGGATCTTACATTTGAGGGGGTATTCTTGATTCTAAATTTGTAAAGGTTAAGATACCAGGGGTCATGTTACAAATTTTCAAAAATCATTTCTTTAGAAGTGACAAAGATAAATGCAATAATGTTTGATAAGTTGCTGCAAAAAATTAACAAGAATGAAAAGATCGATTTTGGTTTAAAAAATTGAAGATGGGATGAAAATTTGTGTTTATCCTACAAGCCTAATGGTGTATGAAATTTGGGTGCAATCTTTGGTTTAGGTGATTGAAATGACTTCAAGTGAAACATTGTTGTGAGTGAGTCATGTAGTACATGGTTATGTCTACAATGAGTGAGAATATCTTCGAGATATGGTGGATTAATTCATTGGGAATGAAATTGTTTCATTCTTCAACCTTATCAATGAAACATCAAAAGAGCTTGTGTTATTCTATATCGGAGTTGATGATTGATGGTTTTCAAGTTGGATATCATAGGAAATCATGCGGATGTTGATGAGGTTTTGGGTAGTGTGGTTGAGGCATTGAAGGTTGTTATTCAGGCACTTGTAAATGGCATGATAGTATCATATTCTCTTAAAGAACAAATGATGGTGTTAGCCACTTTAGTAATGATTGTGGCTGATAGTCTTGACTGAGCATTGCACCATCTAGAAGCATTAGTTGAACTCCTGCTAAGAGTGATTAACAAACCAAATCATGTGGTGAATCAACAAGCTGGAGAAAATTCCTATGATTGTTTATGGCAATTGGATAAGGATTATCCATGCTTACTCCTTGCATATGTAGGGTATCTGTTAATATTGTGGTAGAGTGAGAGAAATCATGCTACATAGAGATACATTTTTCTCTCACAATCTCACTATCTATTTGTATAACTCATTAGCTATCTCAAGGGTGCTTGGGTTGGCAACTTCCATTTAATCAACATCTGTACCACTGGTGCCTGTCAACACTACAAGAGAATAAGAAAATAGCATTGGAATTTAGTGTATTTCAGTTCACGAATTGGACACATTTTATAGCATAAAAATGGGCACAATCAAGCATGTTCATCATAGCACCAAACTTAACATCAGAAATAATGTCGTAAATAGGGCCGAAAAAATAGCACTGGAAATTGCGCCAGAAATAATGCTAGAAATCGTGTCGGAAATTGTGTCGAAAGTACCACTAGAAATCACACCATAAATAGTGTCAGGCATAACAAATAAATAGCACCTGAAATAGTGTCAGAAAGAGTGTCAAGAATAGATAGGAATAACACCATTTTTAGCGCCAGAATTAGCGCTAGGATTTGCTTCTAATTTGGCTTTTGGTTTGGCTTCTAGTTTTGCATTCAATTTTTCTTCTCATTTTTCTTCTAGCGTGGCTTCCAATTTGGCTTCCGTTGTTGTTTCTTTTTTTTTCTTCCAAGCAAAGGGAATAGTGCCAGGATTTGCATCCATTGTGGCTTCTAATTTGGCTTCCAGTTTTTCTTCTAGTGTGGCTTCCAATTTGGCTTCCATTGTTGCTTCTTTTTTTTCTTCCAAAAATGATTATTGTTTTGCATATAGTTAAATTAATATGTTTTATTTCAATTTAATTAGTTAAATATATCATGTCTCTTAAATAAGTTATATGATTATACAATAAGTCATATGAATGCATTTGAAATATTTTATAGGATAACATTTATAAAGAATTTTTAGGGAAACAAACATCCATACAAATTAACAACATCATTATACTTATTAAATCTCCATCAAAATAGAATCTACAACATCTAGTATATATAAAATAAAAAGATAATTATTTTAACATGATCAACATCTATAATTAAAAAAAGTGAGTCAAATATCTATAATTTAAGTGAATTTGACAACATCCATCATTAACAGTAAATCAAAACCATCATATGTAATAAATGTGCATCCAAATCGTTAACCACTTTCAATATCTAAAAGTTGATGAGTCAATACTGATAAGATCATCATCATATATAGCTAAAACAAGTGAAATTCACATATACTAGTCCAACAATCGAGATAAGTCAAAATGATACATCATGTACAAATGATATAAATAAAAGTGATAAATTATGTAAGACAAAATGATACATGTCAAAAAGAGACAACTCAATAATATGGTACTAGAGGCCGTGAAAATGATACATATGACAGTAACCATGAAAATCGACATTATAATAATGTACAAAAAATTATCCATGATACAGTTTATATGATCATGAATGTCACTCGCTACTACCAACAACTGCCTCATGATCATCATCAAATGTATCGACATCGTCCTCATTGTCATATGTATTTGTGTCATCATGAGCATCATTTGTCATCTCAGAATCAGACGCAACATGATCTGGATCTATGTGATGAGTATCATTCAGATCTTCTCAAAGATCCTTGTTCTATAAAAAAAAACATTTAGAATGAAAAGTTATTATTTATTTCATGCAATAATTAATATATATATATATATATATATATATATATATATATATATATATATATATATATATATATATATATAGAATAGTATTACAAAATATGAAATGAAATGATAATCATATTTACAACATATTAAAGTGCACATATGATATTAAAATTTCAAATAAGTTACAACTAAGATGTCATTCAATGAAACATTCAACAATTCTAATAAATGTTAGTAAAAATCATAAAAAAAAGAGATATAATTTAACTATCAATTGTAATTTCTATTACATAAGCTTAAGTGAAAACCCTCTCCATTTTGTGCTATATATACACTACATTTACACACTCAAGTGAAGGGATGGTCAATGTTTCCTTTTCTTGGGCATTGGGTCCCCCATAGCAGGTTTTGGGTGCAAAACCCAAGTTTTGGCAAAAAATATTGTAAGTCTCCGCGAATTGATGGTGCGGAGTGCGAAGTCTACAATTGGGTCATAGGGTTGTCCACCCTAAACATTGTATTGTAAACTAGTGTAAAGTCGGCCTACCCATGCTCCGCGAACCATGGGATTGTATAAATAGAGCGAGGCTCTAAGTTGTAAGAAAATAATAGAGGAAGGAATCAGTGAATTAGATAGGCTTAGTGAAGAGTCTAAGTGTCTTGGGTTGTAGTAGTAGGTAGAGGCTCTATAGCTGAGTGCGCGGACCCCTACAACTAAGTGTGCAGGGCAGAATCGAGTCTGTAATTAGGACAAAAATCTAATAAAGAGAAGTTTATCCTAATTCTGTGCATCTAGTCTTGAATCGTTATTCTATTGTTATGCATTACTTTTACTCTGTTTATTTACTACGCACAGTTGAGTAAATGCTTGTATGGTTCAGAATACTTATATATGAAAATAATCTAAGTAATCAACTAATAGTGCATAATTAGGAAAGACTTGGGTAAATAATAAGGATCGTGCTGCAAATAGGACTATGCGAAGATAGCATTACAGGCCATGAGGTGCCCACCGGTGCTCGTAGCACAGTGAGCGTGAAGGTTGGACCGCATACCAATCCCAACATATCAGACATCCTCAGGGTGTGGAAACTTGGTTCTATCACCCTCCCATACTACTTCGGGTGAGACCTCAGTCCGCGCTCCGTGGACTGTTACCGAAAGGGCCAGTAGTACCAGGATTTTCTTGGTTAAATCACCTCTGAACCTGGGTCAAGCCCCACTAAGCCAACAAATGGTTCCATTGTCGAGACCAGGATCTGCATAAAGGATGTATGATGTCATGCCACTGGAATCCTACAAAGAAAGAAATTGAAGAGTGGTTGGACAAGAAGATTCACGAGTTTGCGATGTAGGAAAACAGAAATCTGCAAGTATCTAAGGAACAGTGGTTGGATCGCTACTTGTACACTAAAATCCATGAAATTTTCTTTGCATCTTTTCAGTCTGAGCTGTATGAGTGGATCACAAAGTTAGCAAACATCCATGGAAGCTGTAGACTTGAAAAACCAATAGTGTGGACGCTAGAACTAGTGTGCAAACTAGAAGCCTCAGAAGAGAAGATAGCATGAGTTGTGTACCACTAGCTTGACCAAATAATAGGAGGATTTATCACTGAGTTTGTAGTAGACATGACTATCATCTACAGTAAGGCAGAGCGACGTTTTCACAAGGGACCGCGAGGTAAGTATATTAAATCTTTGAACACTTGGATTAAGATGCTATTGTGTGAAAAGCGGGTTATGCGAATAAATTAATGTTTGGAACTATGCGAAGCAGAAAGATATACATAAGAAAATGTAGTGAGGAGTTGGAAAATAGTCCCTTAATTTCACCCTCACAGGAAAGCGAGGAGGAGCTCATGAAAGTCTCTATGAGAAGTGCGGTCAATTTGATAAGACAAAGAATTCCACATTTACCACCCCCACTCACACCGCCACCCGTTTCACCCTCCTCACTACCATCTCCACCCACTCCACCTCCACCACCACTGCAGTTCAGTATAGCGAGTGTGATCAAATTACTGGTGTTCAGAGGAGTAGGAAATGAAGATCTAAACAAATTTCGGTTCGTGGTAAGAGCCATATGGGAAGCACAAGGCATCATGGATGATAATATTAAAAAGGCTACGTTGGTAAGCGCATTTCAGGATCGCGCATTAACGTGGTATATCAAGCATTCTAATGACCACCTGAATGCAGGAATTGCAGAGATCCAGACCGCGCTAAACAAGGAATTTAGTAGGCCAACATCAGAGACACAATCAATCATCGGGTTTAAGGAGATCGCGATGCTCCCACAAGAGATCCCTGGGATCTGGACGAAAGGCTGAAGAGTATGATCCATGAAGCCAATATGACGTTAACAGATGCACAACATCGCACATGGTTTGTGGCCTCACTTACGCCACACTTAAGGATGGCGCTGTCACAGAAAAAAATTTCCACCGAGGCCGAAGCATTGGAGATGGAAATGAGATTGCATGAGACCCCTATACAAGACCCTGGGTTGGGAGTCCAACAAATCCACACTCAACTATAGAATCTATGTCTGGAGATGCAAAGTTTGAAACATGATAGGACAACTTGGCTGGAGGTGCGCAAGGAAGTATGGTGCATAAAATGCAAAGGCCAAGGGCACGATAAGGGCACGACAAGGATCATTGTCTAGTGTTCGCAAACTACTTGGCAAGGGGAGGTCCAATGCCATTAAGACTAGAGGCACAGGTGGGGCCGAGCACAGTGTTTGCATTATGGTGCGCGATCAGCCAAATAGGAAGAAAACATACCACAGATAATTTTCATCTGTTGCAAAAGTATATTCAGATGTCCTAGCAATTGTTTTGTAATTTCTGTAGGTCGGTAGGCCATGACAAACACACCTATCGAAGTTATGAACTAATGATGGATCGGACTCCTGCCTATAGGGTGCAGACTGAAACACGAGCCCTCAGCCCAAATGCAGGGATGGCGTGCACCGAGTTTCAGGGGCGCGGTCAGGGTCGAGGTTGAATGGGACCAGGAAGGGGTTGCTGACAGATAATTTGTTACAATTGTGGAGGGATAGGGCATTATGCCCATGATTGTACGAACCTAACTAGGATATCATGTTGGTACTGTAATCAGTTTATCATGAGGCAGAAGATTTCCCTTTCCTGATAGCGAAGATTTGCGAAAAGGGGGTACTCCAGCCCCCTCCAACCCAGAATTTACAAATGATGAGGTCTGAACCACGCGAAGAAGACCGAAATGTAAACATGATGCTCAAGTTTGGTATGGCCATGAGAGATGATAAAGGGAAGCAGCCAGAAGATAGCACATGGGTTCACAAGACTCCTAAAAAGGAACCCGAGTTTGACTTAGAATGCGTGAAGGAGACATTCATGGAAGTTAAGAGAAGCTTCATGGAGGCTTCCACTTTAGGTAGTAAGGATCAACTAGAACTAGGGATGGATCCTTCAATGCTCACTACCTTTCTGGAGACATGCATGAAACTGTTGTGTGAAAAAAAGGTAGTCAAAGGACTACAAGAACTTATCACTAGGTGCACAGGGTTAGGAGAACTTCGTGTGGTCCAAAAACTTGGAAAGCATGCATTGTGCACAGGAAGGGAGATGAGGTTGACTGCTCAAATAGGTGAGTATGAAATGAATCAGGTAATCCTAGATCTGGGTTCGGACATGAATGTACTACCAAAGCAAAGATGGGAATGCATGGGCAGACCCGTGTTATAATGGTCCCCTATTCAATTACAAATGGTGAACCAATAGAATATTTTGCCCATGGGAAGATTGCAAGGGGTGATAGTTGATATTGAAGGTGCGAATGCGCAAATCCTCGTGCCCTGAGGATTTCTGACAATGAGAGCTTCGATAAAGAGAAATCCCATCCCCTTAATGTCTTCGTGGAGAATGGCTATAGTAGGCGCCTAGGTTAGAAGGATTTCCATAAAGCCTCTATAAATTCGTTAATTAAAAAAAAACCTAAAGAATGCCTTCTAGGTGTCAATCTTCCCTATGTCCAAGGAAACACGGACAAGATTGCTCGGATCCTTAGAAATTAAGACATTCCCTCAACCTTTAGGCCCCTCAACACCATTCATAAATCCCTCTGGTCGGTGAAAGATCCCATTGACCCTAAAGACATGAAGGGAGTCTACTTGATCCCTTGTTCTTGTGGGACCCCCTATATCAGGAACACAGGGCGCTCCATCCACCAGAGGATCAACGAACATGCAGCTGACTTTAGACATGGGAGAACCAAGTCCTCAATGTTAGCAGAGCATGCGGAAAAGACCAAGCATCATGTTTGTATAGAGGAGGCCAAGGTTATTGCCAAGGTTACGCAGTTCCATCACCGTAAATTCAGGGAAGCTATTGAAATTGAAAGAAGGCCTAACAATCTCAATAGAGATGATGGCTGGAAGATCAGTAGCTGTTGGATCCCTCCCCTTTCTTCTTAATCTTGCTTTCCTTTCCCTCTCTCCCCCCCCTTTTAACCTTTTATAGCTTTTGAAGTTCCCCCTTATTTCCCTTATCCTTCTCGTTTGAGCCTTATCTTTTCTTTCCTCCTAGGGTTTCTCCTTTGGCTTAGTGTTTCTCTAATGGTCCTATTTTTAAAATATTGTTATTTAATTTAACGACCATAGAATAATATTTAATAAAAATAAAATAGAATAGCATTCTTGTCCCTATGGAATTAAATAAATTAATAGCCAAAGAAAAACTTTCTAAAAACCCCCCTTTAATTATCCCTGAGGATTTTAATTGAATATATATATAGCTATAAATAAATAACTATTTAAAATTATTAATGTTTCTAACCCTTGAATTCTCTAATATTAAAAACTTTCTAACTATTAATTGAAAATTGATTGTTAATATATATTTATGTCCCTTTAACTTATAATTTGATCAAAATATATTTAACTATTCTTGGGTTTCTTTTATCACTAACTAATTTTTATTTATTATAATTTTATTTATTTAAAATTATTTTATTTTTAATTTAATATTTATTAATTTAAAATTAATTTAAATTAATTTATTTCAATATATATTTATAAATATAGGTATGGATTTGCTAAGGGCTTGCCTCCATCAATCATGAAAATGCATTTAGAGGAATTTATTATGGAATGTTAGAACATAGCAGAAATGGAATTTTCTATGTTAGTACATAGTAAATCAGATTACATAGGATAAAGTAAATAGTATATACCCTTGTTGGGAAAGGATGGTTCGTACAGGGCTAGGGTAATACCCTAGGGTTTTCAGTTTACTGCAGACAAACGCCTCTGTTCCGGCGCTGCGCTCTGCCTACCTTGCCGTTTCCGTCCACACCTGTCGCTTTCTATTATAGACCTCTCGTTAAAAATGGGGGACAATGTGGAGGTTGAGGCGGTGGATTATTCCGAGGAGCCTTTTCCTGATAGAGTTATCTTTGGAAACCCTAGCTTCTCCCGCTCTCAGCCACTTGACTCCGCTATCTCGCTATCTTTCCCGGATCCGCCTTTGTCCTCGCTTGTCGTCTCCTTTCCTCAGCATAGCTCGGATCCCCTACCCTCCGGGTCACATTCAGTGGACTCTCCAGGGTTTGAAGTTCCACCATTGTCACCGGGTACCCTACACATCCTATCCTCGCACACTCCCCCCTCACTCTCTTTCGACCCACATTCTTCTATCTTCACTATTCCCTCTGTGGATATTCCAGTGACCACAGCCACCCCTCACCCTTCCTGCTCAGGTGCTCAACCATCTAGCTGGAAGGCATCACAAACCCTTTGGTGGACCACCCATTGGCTCCTCGCACCAGCAAAAAGAAGACTAAGTGCGTCAAGGCGACATCAAAAGATATCACCATCAGATTTGGAGAGACCTTGGCTATCGATGAATTTGCTATCATGGCTCGCACGATGCTGGTCGGACATGTACGTGGTCGGGCGTATTCAGCAAACAGACTATCGCAGTGGGTTAAGTAGATTTGGGGTGGTATTCTGATGGAATTACCAGAGGTCCATATCTTTCCCAGGGGTTGGTTCTCCCTGCATTTCTCAAAGGAAGGTTACACGGACCTGGTACTGGCCAAGTACTGGCACATTGAGATGGCCCTGGTCCTTCTTAAATGATGGAACCCATTATTTGATCCTGAACATGAACAAATTGGGGCAGGGCCACTATGGGTTCGCCTGCCAAGGCTACCACTATAGTTCTGGAATGAGGAGGTCTTCATCAGGATTGGTAATGCTTTGGGTACTTATTTAGATCACGACCGTACCTTCGTGGAATCCAAAAACAGAGCACTTGCTCGCATCCTGGTCCATTTGCATACACGTGAGGGCTTGGAAGAAAAGATTACCCTGCAGTGGGGGAAATACATCAGAGCCCAGATCTTAGACTACGAACGAGTGCCATTTCGCTGCAGACGATGTCACAAGTTCGGACATCTCTTCAAAGAATGCCCACTCAATCAGAGACCTGAGGCTTCACCTAAAATCATGCCTGCACCATCCAGGGCAAATTCCCCTGTTGGTTCGCACCCCTCGCCTTCAGTTCTGGCTCTAGCGGTCATCCCTCCTCGAGCAACGACAGTAGACAGTGGCTCCAGACTGTCTTCACCACCGATGACCAAGGCTCGATCTGCTGCGAAGGCCATGATTGCTTCGGGTATCTCTCTGAACCCTCCTCTCTCATATTTTGATTTTACCTCGCATATGGAAGCCTCTCTGATTCACTCTTCATTTTCTCATTGCATCATGTCCACTCCTCTGCCCATTGTCACGACTGCCCCCACTAATTCTACTCTCCCTACATCCGCTCCATCGTCGTCATCCTCAGGGCTGTCACCCCCTCACCAATATTTCCTCCGATCCAGGTCACACACCAAGGAACCCCCGGTCGGTCAGACTGGTCTAGGTCTTATGATGCCTGGTGTCATACCCCTAACTTCCAGGGGTCGAAAGTCAGATCTCTCCAAGGCTATCAGGAGGGCTGGGGCAGAGGTTGCTTCTGGCCGCCAATCCACTATTGATGGGGTCCTTAGAGCAGGGCATACCCTAAGGGGTGTCCCTCCATGAAGTGCTTGTCATTTAATTGCAGGGGTTTAGCTAGTGCCCCAAAGAAACTAGCCTTGAAGAGACTACTTGAGACCGAACCGATTGACATTATCCTACTTTAGGAGACTCTGGGTATGGCTGAACAAATCACCCACTCTCTCCTTTCATTGATTCTGAGTTGGTCTTTCGTAGCCCTAGATGTTGTGGGGAGGTCTGGGGGCCTGGATATAGGATACAACCCCCGATCTATCAGGGTTGATGCATCTTGAGGGGGATCGAGATACTTGGGCCTGGATCTTTTCTCTGCGGACCTAGGTATGACACTTAGAATTGTGAATGTGTATGGACCTTGTCACCAAAGGGAGCAGTTCTGGCAGCATTTTCTAAACCTATCCCTTATGAATTATGAGCATACTATTATTGGAGGGGATCTAAATTTTTCTCTAGGTTTCAGAGAATCATGGGGATCTGCAGCCCAAATTGATGCCATCTCGGACCATATGACTAATCTACTGGAGCAGACCGACTTCATTGATGTCCCCATGTAGAAACCTCTTCCCACCTGGAGGAACAGAAGAGTGGGTGATGATGCATTAGCCCGCAGACTTGACAGATTCTTAATGAAGGGACCTCTCCTCCAACAGCTGCATCACTTTAGACAATGGGTGGGATCGGGGGGCATATCAGATCACTCACCCATCTATCTAGAATTTCAGGGGCCTTTCAAAAAGCTGAAAGCCCCTTTTAAATTCAACCATGTATGGTTGAGCGACCCCTCATACATCAAGCTGGTATCCAACTTTTGGAATGCAAACCCGATTAACCGAGATGAGTCCTTTGCAAAAGGATTCTGCAACTATCTCTCAGAGATCAAACATCTCTTGATTAAATGGGCTAGGGAGAAACTTGCCCGAGAAACCTCACAGCTATCTAATATTGAAGTGGAGCTGAGTACTTTACTTGATGATCGAAGCCTGAGATTCATATCTGCAAAGGAGAAGCTCTGACTGATTGAGCTTGAAAAACAGAAGGCCACCATCCTAAAGGAACACGAGGAATCACATAGGCTGAGGAGTAGAGCTATTTGGTTAAAAGCTGGGGATGACAACACGAGGTTCTTTCAAAATTTCGCCAAAGGCCGTAAGGTATCTAACACCATTTGGAATCTTCCCATGCCAGAGGGGGAACTGCAGATACCTTCACGAAGCTAGCCCACCTGGGTACTACTCACTTTAGGAACCTCTACAAATTCCCTCGCGAAGCAAACCTACCTGACATCATTAATGTGGCAAGACACTTTCCAAGGTTTGTCAATGAGGAGGAAGCAGAAGAGCTCTTTGCACTAGTCAGCCCTGGTGAATTTGAAGACACGTTAAAATGGTTCAAGAAAGATAAGAGCCCTGGCCCGGATGACTGGACCATAGAATTCTACCTGGCTTTTTATGAGTTACTGGGGCAGGACTTATTGCAAGTTGTGGAGGAAAGCAGAATATCTGGTTCCCTATACCATGCCATCAACTCAACCTTCATCACTCTCATACCTAAGTCTGACGCCCCATCCTCATTTGATGATTACAGGCCTATCTCCTTATGCAACTGCCTATATAAGATTATTTCAAAGACTATCGCCAATTGACTCAGGCCGATCCTCTCCAAGCATATTGCTCCTCAGTAATTTTCCTTCCTTGAGTCCAGACAGATCCACGAAGCCATAGGTTCTGCTCAGGAAGTCATTCACTCCATCTAGACCAAACACCTGAAAAGCAACATCCTTAAGATTGACCTATCCAAAGCTTTTTACCGAGTCAGCTGGTTGTACATTAAGATGATGCTGATTCATCTGGGCTTCCCCCACAATTATATCTCTTGGATTATGGCCTACATCAAAACCCCCTCCTTCAGTGTCCTCATTAATGGCTCGGCCTCTCACTTCTTCCACTCTAAAAGGGGGCTTTGGCAGGGCTGCCCTTTATCCCCACTTCTTTTTCTTATTGTCATGGAGAGGCTGAGCCGATTGATTGCATCTACCAAAAGGGATGGAGATATCTGTGGACTCAAGATCACTGACGACTGCTACATCACTCATCTCCTTTTTGTAGATGATGTGCTCGTCCTACTTGATGGCAGCATCTGGGATTCCAGAACTTTTTCCAAGATCCTCCTTCTCTTCTCATCAACCACTGGAATGCTTTCCAACTAGTCCAAATCCACCATAACTTTCACCTGCAACTCTGTACAGGAATCCCAATTTGCGCTCCAAGTCTTCCCCTATAGTACACATCCCATGGATAGAGGACTTGTTACACAACAATTTGTCACCATTTGTCACTGTCCCTGTTACCCCTCTCCCACACACTAGAGGACTCATACCGGGACCTGTGAGAAGTGACATGACCTGAAACCACTTGCATCATATTCCTCTAAGTATGAGCTTCATATACCCTGAAGACATCTCCTGCAAAATACCCATGAAAACATCTCTTTTTGAATTAGCGTGGGTCCACAGTTCACTGCCCGTGCCAATGAGGGAAATCCTCTAAAAAGGGCGTGCCATTGGCGCTCTGTCTCAGAGTCGCACTCGCGCCAACCGAATTGAGTAAATTTTTTAACAAACAAGCTCCCGAAGGTTCTCTTCAACCCATTCACCAACTGAATCTATGTTGAGCTAGGATGGTTTGGCTTCAAATCTCCATAGAAGGGAAAGTGGTTTGCCACCTTTCATGGAAGTTTCCAAGTGATAAAGCCAATCCCATGAATAATGTGGTTGATCCTATCTCTTTCTTCTCTATCTATAAAAGCTTGCCTCTATACCTTGAGCAAGCTAGTCATAGTTACAATAGTTCCAGTTCTAGCATAGTGATAGAGAGTTTGAAGCTGCAAGAGCCTTCTTTGCACCCATAAGGCCAAATCTAAGTAAGGAGATTCTTGTCACCCAAAGAGAGAGAGGCTTGTTCCTTATCCCAACAAGCTTTGCAAGACTTGTGTAGCTGACTACCCAGCCAAAGGAGGATTTGACGTCAGAACAATGGTTGTATTCTTCTTTGTTATTTATTAATAATAGATGACTATCATTATGGTTCCACTCTCATTGTCTTATGTTTGATGTTGAGTTATATCTTTTCTGACTGATATATAATTGCATCTACTAGATTTTATGCTTGTTTTCGTGTTGTTCTTTGCATGTGCAGGTGTCCAATCACGGAGATCGTGGGAATCGTGTCCGGCCAAGGCAAAGGAACGAGGGCGATATCTCTTCTACGAACATTAGCGTTGGAATCCAAGTAGGTTCTCATCATCCACTTTTAACTTGCAATTAGGAACTTGCGTGATAGCATTGTTTGATTGTTGCTAGACCGAGTCTGGGCTAGTAGGGATCGTCTCTGTCCGTAGAGAGGATTTACCTCCACAACAATTTGGCGACTCCGCTGGGGAGTCTTGTCTCTTTGGTTTCTCGTTTGGTTGCTTAGATAGCTTTCTGGGTTGGATTTCTTGCTGTTTCTTGCTTCCTGGTTTGCCTAGATACTGTCTTCAAGCCCTGAGTTGCTTGCTTTTGTTTTTGACTTAGCAAACTTGATTAGCGCGCTTTTTAGCCTTACAGTCACGCCAATTGGCGCAAGTTGCTCAAAAACAACCCGCGCCAATCCCATAAAAGCGCGAGTTGCAGCCTGACAGTCGCGCCAGGCCTGTCAACTTTTCCAGTTCGCTTGTCTTCAAGCCCTCTGAGCTTGGATTTGTATGTTGCCGCGTCTTTTTCAATTACTGGAGTGTGTTTGATCCTTGTTTGACTGGTTTTAGACCTTCATCCTTCGGGTGTTTGCCTCTTTCTATCGATTTCACCTTTTAGCCCTAGGACATCTAGTGGCTTTGTGCATCGAGCCTTCCGTAGGAGTCTTGGGTTATTTGATCGTCCAGTCGACTTTGTGATTACTTTTTGCATTTGCTCAGTAGTTGTCAAAGCTTTTTCTTGTTATTCAAGTGATTTGTTTCTTTTTCGCTTGGGTTTCGCTTGGCTTCGTTTGGGCTTAGATCACATAGCTCATAGAGGTCTTTGTGCTTTCTTCTTGGTTTGAAGGACTGTTTTGGTGTTTTGGGGATTCGATTGTGTTCTCATTGAGTGAAATTGATCTTTTTCTCGGTGTTACTATCTCTCAAAATTTGTTTAGTGCACTTTTCCATTGAAAAGAAAAACGAATAATCTCTTTTGCGTTGCATTAGTTAATTGAAATTAGAAGCTTTTCATTGATTAAGTGATTTAAAACAAAGAAAAGTTTCGTTTATTTGTCATTAGCTACATTAGAGTGCTTCTTGATTGTTTGTGGTCATTTTGTTTGAAAAATTCTCAACTCTCTCGTAGTTAGTATTCATCGAACGAAATGATATTCTTTGGCATATAGTTTGCATTTAGGGAATTGTGAGAGATTACATACAGTAGGACCTGGAAATTGAAACTTAACTAAAGATCAACCGTAAAATGAACTGAATGAACTTAAAAACACATTGGAACATAACGCTCACTAATTAGAGGTCTAGGCTAGAGACGTGCTCCGGCGTCGTTAAACCTAGTCACTGTTGTTTCACACTACGGTTGGGTGATTCCTCCTTTTGTGACTCGATAGTGGTCTAGCACGGACTTGAGCTCCCATGTACCGTCGCGTATATAGGGGAGACCCCACTAGGTTATCATCCTTTATCCACAGGAAGCCGTGTCTGCCGCCTTACAAGCCGTAACGCACCGAACACAGCATTCGGGAAGATTGACTACCGTACGGGAAGTCCTTGGTTTTCATATGACTGCCAAGGTGTATACGCAGTTTTACGGATTTGTTTGGTAAACCCTTTGCCTAGTCTCTCCAGAGTAGTCACTTTTGATCCTTTTCAGACTCCTTAAAACAAAAGGTTCACTTGAGCAGTTTGTCACTTCGGGCTCACAAAACATTCGAAGGCGACTAGAGTCACCTTTTTGTCCTTTTCTCGACTCTTAAAACATGAAAAGGTCAAGTTGTGTCCTTGCATCTTAAAATTCATTTGGCAGCGATAAAAATTACCTGGTTAGATCTTGTGTGCGTTAGTTTGAGTAGGGTCCTTTATCGTTAGATTCCCTTAGGTTTTGTTTGAAGTTTGTCATCCTGGCTGAACCGTCGACTCCCGTTCCAAGTGATCAAAGGTCTCTGTCTTTCATTTCTCCTGAGGTACCGGTTGTAAGCGATACTCTTCCTGTTATCCTGAGTATCCAACCGATCAACTCTCACGCTCCGGACGACGAAGGTTACGAAATTCATTGGAACCCCATCTGGGAGCCTGAAGAGGACGACATTCCTTTTACCCCCCCTGGTGTTTCGTCTCCAATGTCTACCTCTCACATGGATGAGACATCTCCTAGAGTGAGTGAGACACCTGTTTTGTCGAATATCGACACTCCCATCCCAGCTACTTCTCCGCTCCCCCCACGCTACCAGTCGTTGAGGGACAGAGTAAGTGCCAGGATCCCTGCTTCGACTATGTGGGATCCCCATATCACTCCCACCACGGGATCTTTTGTTTCACACGTCCACACTACACCTGTCACTTCAGTTCCGACAAATCCAACTGTTTGTGTAGCACATTCAACTCTAGTTGTTAGTGCCGTTACAACATCTTCAGCTCTGGATACTGGTGCTAGTCCTCCTCACGGTCAAGTGAGTAGTGGCCAACCGGCACACTCACCCAAAGTTGTTCACCCTGCACAAAGTGCTCCACCCTCTTCTGGTTCTATCCCAGGAGGGGGGCCTTATGATTCCTATGGACAAGCTGTTCAGGATCCGAATGTGCAAGGTCCATTCTTTTATTACGATTCTACTAGTCAATACCTTCAGCTTTCTCGACCCTTGCCTACTCAACCTATTGTTGAGGTTTCGGTACCATTATCTGTTGCTTGGAACGACACCACTTTCCATGGGGCCCAAGCAATGCCTGCACAGCTTCAAGGACCGCCTAACCAAGGCCAGCCATCTTATGTGCAAACCCCCCAAGGGCAGCAATATTATGGCCAGTCTTACCCAGGACAATCTGGGGGCCCACAAGTGTTATAGACATTTTTGTGCCTTACAGCTATAAGCATGAAATTTCCATAATCTAAGGGATCCAAAGTCCCTAAACATGTTGTTCCTACCCCTAGAGGAACAAGGCTAACAAACCACAGCAATTCACAGAAGTTCTCCACCAGAAACTGCTCAAAAACAAGTCAATTCAGGATCAATTCAGTGACTCCACTAGCTGTCTTCGCTGAAATGCAAAGTCAACACTGGCTACCTGCACTGCAACGTAGGTAGAAGCACTACCAGGGTACGCTAAGCGAGAGTTGACAAATGGCAAGTTCATTCCAAGAGGTGTCAAGACCCAGGAAGCTTCCATAATCTTCCTCAATGACACTTGCCTCAGTGAATTCGACTAGTGATGAGTAAGAGGTTCCCAATCTCCAAGTGGAAGCAAGAACCTACAAGTGGAATCAAGAACTGACAGAGGGAGAGGACACTAGTCAGATCTCAAGCTGACTCATCCTCTCTCCAAACATCTATATATGGATCTCTCCTCCATGAGATGTGGGGAGGCTGGAATTTTGTTATTGCAAAGAATTGTTGTTGGTTTGAGATTGGAATCATTGGGTGCTTAATGCTTTGAAGGGGGTGAAGATAGGAATTCCATTTGCTGGGAAGGAGATGCTGGATTGGAGCCCTCTGGGTTTTATCTCTTCCTGAACCTTGTTATTCATCAATAAAGCTATCTTGGTTTCTCCTATATACTGATGTATCTTTGATGTATGATTGCATTAGTATGTTTAGTTTATTTCTAATCCTGAACTAGTTATGAATATGAATCTATGTCTTTGTGTAGTGTTCTCTTCTTGTTATCTTGCAGAGACCTGCTGAAGCTGGGTGAGCGAGAAGGCAAGTAGCTGGGAACTCTCAAAGAGAAGGGAAACTAGATCGAGGGACAAACGAAAGACACCGGTTAGTCCATCCATGTCTCTTCATTCTTAATTCATAAAGGAAGAATACTAGAATAGTTGTCTCTGTTTGTTGCTAAGGCACTGTCACACCTTAGGTGGATAGGATCGTCCTGCATAAGCATTTTTCCCCACAACAAATTGGCGACTCCACTGGGGAGATCTGTTTAGTCATTTTATTTGTGTCTCTATCATTGTTTGTTTCATAGACTCAACAGCAACAATCGAACTGCATCTGCTATTCTCAGATGCAAAGTAGACAGTTGCTGCTTTGATCCGATCACTGGATTTGTCTATGATCTGAACAATGGACTCACAAATGATTTGATGATACTTTGTGATAGATCTTAGCCCTCCCTCAAAGCATCCCTTTGATTGTACCTTGCTTGTTGCTTTGATTTGGCCTGAAACTGTAGATTAAATAGCAAACTGTGACCCAGAACCCAGTGAGAAACTCTTGTTTCTCCTTCAGCGCAGACCCTGTGAAGAGGTTCTGCATTTCAACGCAGGTCCTGTGAAGGCTACCTGCGCTGAATGTCAAAACCCCTGTGTTGAGGGTGCGCTAATCCAGTTAGGCCTTGTGCAGCTGGGGTTCTCTGCTCTGTTTTGCCTTGTTTTGATCTCTGATTTTTGCAGCCTGTAACCAGCATAGGTACCTGTCTGATAACTCCTTTTCTCTACTTAAATTCCGCCTCCTTTTGTACAAAAAGACTGTGAGTGTTTTTATGTGTTTGTGGCGTCATTTACAGTTTTCCTTTGCAAGAGTGAAATAGTCATCCTGTAGCCCTTGATTCAGATCTGTTGATTGTGATCTTAGGAGAGAGTTCATTGGCTATTTACAGTTGATTATACATTCATTTTTGCTTTTGGTTTGAGTTTGTCTCTTTTAAGTGTCGAAACAAGTGCTCATTTCGAAAATCGTTAAGTGTTGTAATCTCTTCTACCCTTTCTGATTTCGGAAAAAGTAAACTTGTTTGTATTTGTCATTTAAAAGAAAATTCAAAGTTGTACAAAAAGCTTTCTTTGTAGGCATCAATACTAAGAAAGCGGAAAACAAACACCTGCATTGTGCATTTGCATCTTGATAGTTTGCATGTTTGATTTAGGAAAAGTGCATTAGAGTGTGCTGATTGCTCTTTGAGAAAAGATGGTGTCTTTCTTTTCCCTTTGTAGCTAGGATTTTCATAAGTTGAAAAGATATAAAGCTTGCTTATCATCTTTAGACTGCATTTAGGAATTGTATCATACATCTTGTGGTGAACCTCAAAAGGAAAACTTCTAAAAAGATCAACCTAAAATAAATTAAATGAACTTAACAAAGCTTTGCAACATAACGCATAACATAGAGGTCTAGGCTAGAGACTTGTTCCGGCGTCGTAAAGCCTGGTGACTGTCGATCTCGTTGATGGTGGGTGATTCCTCCTGAGGGACGATAGCGCCAGTACGGATTGTGCTCCCACGTACCGTCGCGTATATATTGGGAGACCCCTATAGGCATAAAACCTTTATCCTTAGGAAGTCGTGTCGGCCGCCCTACTGATCGCAATGCACTGAACACAGCATTCAGGAAGATTGACCGCCCGTACCTTAAAAAGTATTTTGCGGTTTTGCGAGAAGTTTGGCACACCCTCTGCCTAGAACTCTAGAGCAGTTTCTTTTGGCCTTTTTCAGACTCTATAACAGAAAAAGTCCATCCGAGCATTTGTCACTTCGGGCTCGTTAAAACATCGAAGGAGACTAGAGTCATCTTTAGCTTTTTCTCGACTCTTTAAAATTGAAAAAGCAAGTTGTGTCTAAGCGTCGTTAAAAAATTATTTTAAACGGAACAATCACCCTTTATTCCTACGTTGATCTTTAGGTTGAAAAAATGGAGCCCACCAACCAAGGAATTCCCCTTGGTGGAAATCCTAGTCCCTTCTCCTCTTGGGGAGATGTTGGTGCGCCCCATATGGCCACATTGTCGCTTCCAGGACTGACAATTGGCTTGCCGGTCTGGCTCTTCTCAACCAATGTCGTTCAGAACACCACTATTCCTCGAATCAACAGTCAGACCAGACCAGAGTTACCCACCAGCCTTCTACTTCATCTAATTCTCCCTCTCCTCCTTCCTCTTCGCTTGACGGAACTGGTAAAACAAAAAACCAGGTTCCTAAGGAGAAGAAGGAAAAGAAGAAGAAAGAGAAGAAGAAGAAGGAGCCAAAAGCGACTGGGGGCAAACAAGTGGCGTCTGACAAAAATCCACACACAGCACTGACTAGGCCTAAATCGCCATGTGTCATATGCAAGGGAGACCACTTCCACAGAGATTGTCCCTGCATCCCTCGGATACTAAGGGACTGGTCTCCCCGTTTACACAATTCGGTGGCATCAACCTTTGATAGCCATATTGACATCTCACCGTCAACTAGTGAAAGTGAAGTCACAGGACAGAGAGGGAAAGCTAGATTTCCCTGCAAACTGTGTGAAGGCGACCATGCCATCCACCGTTGTCCCTTCTTAGACGAGGCTAAAAGAGTTTTGGAAGATCGCCCGATTTTACGAGCGCAACTTCCTCCTGGATATCAAAAACTCCTGCCAAGTCCTTCACCAGTTGAGAACCCGGCTGGCCCGCTCAGGTGGTCAGCCGAAGCACCTATCATTGAGGATGAACCGTCTGAATCCATACCTGACGAAAGTCAAAAGGTTGAGGCGACAGTTGACCCGGTTTTGCCTTCAGAGGCTCTATCTTCGAATGATACCATCACAGAGGAGAATAAAGATGACACCGTCCAAATTCTCTTCATCAACACAGACTCCGACGAATAAGGGGGCAATTTGCCCATTCCTTTATCGCAGGAAGGAACTTCGTCAGAGTCATACCCGGCCGTCTATTCGGTCCCACCACCAAGCAACCTAGTTGTCTCGTTCGACTGGAACCAACTAGGCAGACCCCGTTTGCCAGCAAGCATACCATTCAGAATTATCGTTCAAATATATAGAATGGTAATGGTTGGCACCATCATTGATGAGGGGGCATCTGTGAGTATCCTTTCCTCTATTTCTTGGAAAGCGCTTGGTTCGCCAGCGCTTTTGCCTGAAATGAGAAATCTGACAGGCTTTGATAAAGGAACCAGTCGACCTTTAGGGATCCTCCCCAATGTGCCCATAACATTGAAAGGGAAGACCGTTCAAATGAAAGTGATGGTCGTTCAAGGACCCTTGGATTATAACCTACTCCTTGGACGAGACTATATATATTGCATGGGAGCCATCGTCTCCTCACTCTTTAGAGTAATGTGTTTTCCGCACGAAGGAAGAGTGGTCAAGCTCGTGGACCAGCTTTCATTTCCCGGATCATGCATCGCAAATAGTCATATACCATCCCTAAATGGTCTCTTCACGCAAGAAATGTCTCAACCCACGGTCCGTCCCCCCGATGAGCGCGAGTAATCCGGGAGGATATGACTGGAACCCAGGGGGCATGCGTCCTGGTCTGCTTCGGCAGGAAAACTTTGGGTATAGAGTAGGTTTCCGCGGGAGAATATGACTAGTCTGTACCCCGTCCGTCTAGGAAGAGGGGTTGTTCTAGAATAAGATTCTTTTGTCAAAGTTATGTGAGTTGGCGGGCTTCATCTCTCACCTTTGTGTATTTCGGTAGACATTGCCGAGGAAGTGTTTTGTTTGAAAGATTAACGAGACAATCTTTGGGTAACCTGAAAGAGGTAGGCCTCTCTCGGTGAAACAAATGTTTTGACGGAAATGAAGTAGAGGTAACTTTGAAATCGTACTTTATGCCTGGGGGCATGCAAACCTTTTTGAGTGCAAGCAAGGGGCGGCTATTTATTTTTTTAAATTTTTAGGTCCTCCCTTTAAACCTGTAGGTCTAACCCTTTAAACTCGTAGGATTAGTCGTTTCCAAACTTGCATAACGAAAGGATCTGGAGCAAAGCTTAGTGAGATGAAGCTCCATAAAAAATAAAATCTTGATGAGACACTCTTATCATATGACTGGGTTAATCGAGCAGTTTTAGCACACAGTTCATGCTCGTTAAAAAATAGACACAAGATCCGAGCAGTTTTAGCACATAGTTCATGCTCGTTAAAAAATAAACATAAGATTGAGAAAATGTTTCCACCCGCGTTTAAGCTCGTTAAAAAATGAACTATCCCGGTAAATAACCACAGTGAATGTAATATTATCAGCCATTAAAGCCTTGGTCGTGTTTGCACCGTCACCTCCACTTTTCCATTGGCCGATCGTTCACCTCCATATGTTTGTTTACCCATTTTGAGGAACAGCTGCGAAGAGTGATTTCACTAGCCATCCTTGTGACACTGCCGTGATTGGAAAATTCCAACCTATACCTGGAATCAGCTGCTAACCTGTTTCATCACTCGTTCCTCAAAAGATGAGTCTTCTTTAAGCTCTTTTCATCTGACTCGTAAAATATGAAAAGATTGCCGAGTCCTTGGCCTTCCAGCTCGTTAAAGGGACAGGAAGTGCTATCCCTCCTCTAGATTTTAATCTTTTTGGACCTGAGGGATTATTGCATAAAAAGATCGAGCGCTTTTTTTATTCGGCTCGTTAAAACTATCGAAAACTCATCCCTTTTGTATTGTTTTATACTTTTTCGGACCTAAGGGATTAGATGACGAAAAAGGACTTTTGGAGTTAACTTTATGTACCTTTTCAGACTCTCTAAAAATGAAAAGGACCGAGTTATCTTTGTTGTTAGACTCGTTAAAATCATTAAATAGCGACAAACTTGTCTTTAGACGAGAATGAGTTTCACTATCGCTAGGCTCGTTAAAACATAGAGATGGGCTTGACCGAAGGGCAAGTTATAGAACAAGCATATGTTATCCTCCTCAAGCTTGACAAAAATAAAGAGGTACTGGTCAGCAATGACTGGGGAAAATTGGGAGAAACTCAAGAAAACTTTGATGGTAGCAAGTCGCTCTTGAACATGACACTTTTCCTCCGTACCACAATCTGGTTGGGTTGTTTCATTCACCGGTCACATCACCATGGTCTCGCCATACCATCCATATTTGGGGTAATGCTATCGATCCATCGCATCAGTGTCACCATATGTTCAAGAGAAGTCGTTCAGAAAAGTCAACCGTGTCCCATCCACTGCCGTACATTATCCTTCATCCTTTCATGACCGCCACCCTGAATCATATGTCACAGATCGTTTTCACCTCCATCAAAATCATTAGCTTCGTTCCGTGTCATTGATGTGGGATTCATTAAGGCCCTCCTTTGACGGATCGCTTCTTGTCGACATCAGCTCATTATCCAAGAAGTTGATCTAGGAACAACCCCTTCAGTACTTTGAAGCTTGCATGCCTCAATGGCAAGTTTCTCACTTCCGGCGACAGGTATACATCAATGACCTTCGACCGAAAGATTTTGCGTGGTGTTCGACGCCAAGTCCTTTATTCACACCACGTGAATTGTACTGCAGTACCTTTAGGGTCATTATCATTATCGGTGATTCCTCTCGCGCTTGTTAACGGTTTACCTCATTGACCGGTAATCAAGTGATGTATTTCCATGTTCGACTTCAGAACATTTCTCACATGGATCGACTTGTACTTAGAGTGAAGATCGAACGAGTTTAAAGACCCCGGATCTAGTTTCATCCATCCAGGCTGCGATATATATTCAGGAAAGATAAAGACATTGACATGTACATCATTGCAGCTCATCCTACCCAAAGGATGATAATTTCATCAAAATTATCAGTCTACCATCAGACGATTGTCTGTTCTATGTACAGAAAAATGAATTTATAAAGCTGAGCATGGGAATGCCCACCTCAGCTAGATCATGAAAGCAATATGAAAAATAATGTATTGTATTGTATCTTATTACAGGTCTCCTCCCAGCATTGGATGAACTTCGGATCCTCTTGATAAAGCATTTCACCCGATAAACGGCCTCATACTTTAGGGGGCAACTGTTATAGAAATTTTTGTGCCTTACAGCTATAAGCATGAAATTTCCATAATCTAAGGGATCCAAAGTCCCTAAACATGTTGTTCCTACCCCTAGAGGAACAAGGCTAACAAACCACAGCAATTCACAGAAGTTCTCCACCAGAAACTGCTCAAAAACAAGTCAATTCAGGATCAATTCAGTGACTCCACTAGCTGTCTGCGCTGAAATGCAAAGTCAACACTGGCTACCTGCACTGCAACGTAGGTAGAAGCACTACCAGGGTGCGCTGAGTGAGAGTTGACAAATGGCAAGTTCATTCCAAGAGGTGTCAAGACCCAGGAAGCTTCCAGAATCTTCCTCAATGACACTTGCCTCAGTGAATTCGACTAGTGATGAGTAAGAGGTTCCCAATCTCCAAGTGGAAGCAAGAACCTCCAAGTGGAATCAAGAACTGACAGAGGGAGAGGACACTAGTCAGATATCAAGCTGACTCATCCTCTCTCCAAACATCTATATATGGATCTCTCCTCCATGAGATCTGGGGAGGCTGGAATTTTGTTATTGCAAAGAATTGCTGTTGGTTTTAGATTGGAATCATTGGGTGCTTAATGCTTTAAAGGGGGTGAAGATAAGAATTCCATTTGCTGGGAAGGAGATGCTGGATTGGAGCCCTCTGGGTTGTATCTCTTCCTGGTTATTCATCAATAAAGCTATCTTGGTTTCTCCTATATACTGATGTATCTTTGATGTATGATTGCATTAGTATGTTTAGTTTATTTCTAATCCTGAACTAGTTATGAATATGAATCTATGTCTTTGTGTAGCGTTCTCTTCTTGTTATCTTGCAGAGACCTGTTGAAGCTGGGCGAGCGAGAAGACAAGTAGCTGGGAACTCTCAAAGAGAAGGGAAACTGGATCGAGGGACAAACGGAAGACACCAGTTAGTCCATCCATCTCTCTTCATTCTTAATTCATAAAGGAAGAATACTAGAATAGCTGTCTCTGTTTGTTGCTAAGGCACTGTCACACCTTAGGTGGATAGGATCGTCCTGCATAGGCATTTTTCCCCACAACAATAAGGAAAACCCTATCAGGGACAACCTTCGGCCACTGGTGGTCCATCTTTTACTTATCTGAATCAACCTTTTGGTTATCCGGGGCAACCTGGTACCCAGCAAGGTTACCCGTCTGGACAACCAGGACAACTTTACATCCAACAAGGCCAACCTGGCATCCAGCAGGGTTATCCCTCCGGACAAACTGGAAAAACCTATATTCCACAAGGTCAACCGGTAGTCCAATAGGGGTATCCTTCTGGGCAAGGGGGGCAGCCTTACGTACAGCAGGCCCAACCCACTGCTTAGCCTAGTCATCCTTCTAGGCAAGCGGGTCAGCTCCCTGCACAGTAAGGCCAACCCACTGCCCAGCCTAGTCATCCTTCTGGACAGGCTGGCCAACCTCAAGGTCAACCAGCCGTTCAACCCGCTCAACCATTTGTTCCGCAAGGACAACCCTCGGTTGCTCAAGGACAACCTGGTACCCAGCAAGCATATCCTTCTAGGCAAACAGGCCCGTCCCAAACCCAACCAGGCCAACCTTCCGGCCAGATGGTCCAAGCTCAACCTGTTCAAGGACATCTTTCTGGGCCCCAGACTCAAATTGGTTATCAAATGCAAGGTGGGCCATGACCCCAACCTTCTTACCAAGCGCAGCCTTCTTATCAGGCTCAGTATGGAGCTCAGCAAACGTATGGCTACCAGCAACCCCAGGGGAAAACTCAATTTACCCCTTATCAAAATTATCAACAAATGTAGGTCACTCCTTACCAGAATTATCAGCAACAGTACGTTGCACCTGCAGGTCAAGTTGTTAATCCATGGGGTTCTGGGGGGCAGACCCAGGGTCAACTGTCTGCTTATGGACAGAATCCTTATGGACAGAACTCCTATGGGCAAAATCTCTATGGGCAGAACCCTTATGGGCCAAACCCATCCGGACAAAGTCCATGGGGGCAACCACCACCTGGTTGGAACCCTCGTACTACCTCCCTTCCACAGCCACAAATTTCCTTTAATCCTCAGTTGCCTTTCTTAGCGACGTTGGAACTTCCAGATGTGTCCAAGTTGACAAATGATCCCATTCTTCATAATCCATATTGGCCACCAGTTCCAACTAAGATACCCAGTGTGTTATCACAAAATCACAACTGAAGGGCTGCTGATCAGGCAGACTCTGTGTAACTATTTCAGACCAAGCTTTTGACTAAGGATTAGCCTCCCTAGCCTGAGAGGGCTCTCTCAAGAAAAGGTTATTGATTTTGAATGTTGATAAGAGGGCTAACTCTTGTACAATAGATTTAATGTAAGCATAACTGGTTGGAAACACACCAAAAGATATCTCATTGGGCTATGGAGTCTATAATATCAAGTAAACAAGAAAAACACAGTGAACTCATAGAAATCAAGGCTCTTAGCATTACAAGTCAAACATATTCCACCACACATAGCTTGCTGTATACACAGGAAGTCAGAGCATATAGGTATGAATTCTGAGTGATTGCATACAACAAAACCATAAAATAACATAAGGTATAACACATCATCACTTCATTTGACCATGACAATCCTTCGAGAATCTTGAGAAGAGTATAACTCTGTTTTACTATTACTGTCAAAAAAGATCTTACAGTGACCCAAAACAACACACTTTTTCTATTAAGTATCCAACCTTTTTTACATCTAAGTTATTCCTATTTATAGCCTATCAAAACACTGCTGTACGAGACTCCTCATCAAGCATGAAGGGAGCTCGGGCTTTTGACATAAATGACCTTAACAATAACATAAACGAACTAATTTATTACAAGAGATATGATGCTACGAAAACAGAGGATTCCATCATATTGGCACTTTAAGTCTTCTTCCTTGTATACCCTGATGTGTCCTTTGAGCTTGCCACCTGTAGTACTGCAATAATAACCATATCCAAGCTTAAAACAGATTCAATGTACATACAGCTCCGGATACTTGATGCATAGATGACTTCAACAACCGAAAAGAAAATGAAGCCTATATTCTTGGTTGCTGCCTCCCCTCGGTGTTCATATATTAATGATCCATCTTTAAGCCATTTAAACCTTGGATAGTCCCGTGTGACTGAAGAAAACTCATAACCCAGCCATCCCACAACTGGACAAGTGTATCATTTAACACCTCAGCAGCTCTATCCAAACCCTAAAATTTCGGAGATAAAGTGACTTTTAGGCAAAAGACAAAACTTCGACTTTTTCTTTGAATATTTACACCTGACCTCCTTTTCAAAATTTCTGACTGATCTTCTATAGTCTACATGCTGACATTAAACCATCTCTTTGAATATATGCTGATCTCAGCATTCCAACTCAAGCTTAAAACCTAACCAGTCATCTACAGCAGTTTCGTAGCGCGCTACGAAACTGCTGTAGGTCATCAAAATTAGATATATGAACCTCAAAACAGCAATATTTCAAATCTATGACTCCTTTAGTCTTTCCATACAGGTGTGAAGACACAAAAAAGTCTCAAAAACTTTTAAAAAGACAATGGCCTAACATATATCAAAATTTGAGAAAACACATTCCTCCTTGAATCATTTAGCTAGCTTGTCTAGCTTTTCTTTCAGGCTAATGACTTCCTCCTTCAACTTCTTGTTCTGTGCTCTTAGACTTGCATTCATTTGTTTCATAGTTTTTGCCTGTTTTAGAGCTGGTATTGTCCATACATAGGCGTCAGATACCGAACTAGCTTGACTGATCAAACTTGTTTTACCTTTCATCACAGCTTTCTTATAACCAGTATATCTCACTGCCTTCTCTTTAAAGATATTATGAACCTGAGGTATCTCCTTACTTGCTCCAGCTTGTTTTGTAATGGCAACCACATTTCCACTTTGACTGATAACCACCTTATTGTCCTTATTCTTGTTTTTAACTGCTTGGACTATTCCAGAGAAGATTTCAAGTGCCTCTGTCCTAGGCATGTCTGAAGGGACTTTCTCTTTTTGAGCCTTTTCTGCTTCCTTTATTTGCCTCCTAGTCATTGGTCTGCGAGGTTTAAAGGCATACTCTTTACCTGGTTCTTCAAACTTTAACCGTTTGGAAGCCTTTGACTTCTTAGAACTCTCAGGTGAAGATTGTGTTAGATCAATATGCATAGGTGCCACCAATTGATCTGGTTCTATTTCAAGTGGTTCAACTTGGATTGGATGTTCTTGTTCTAATTCAATGGCTTCCAGCAAATCATTTAGATTACCCTTAGAAACAGGACTCTCTTCCACATGAGCAGATTTTCCTTTTTCTTTGTTCAGCTGGCCTCTAGTCCTTGCTCTTGAAACTCTTTCAACTTCACTAGACTTAATTTCATCTTTTCTTTTGTGAGTCTTCTGTTTAGATGATTCTGGTGTTTCTTTAAGCGGCAACTTAGAGGCTTCTTTTTCAGACACTTTGGATGATTTCGAAGTTTTGACTACTGATGCCTCAGGAGTTTCTTTGACTGCTAACTTAGGAGTCTTCTTTGTTGATGCTTCAGGTGTTTCTTTGACTGTTACAGACCTCTCTGGCTTCTTTGTTTTAGCTTTGGGCTTCTTATGGTCTGTTATTTCTTTCCTAATCTCAGCCAAAGTAGTATCCTCACTCCTATCTTCTCTTTCTCTTACAGGTAATGGAGTGAGGCCCGTTTTACTAGGGAAACCGGCCATGAATACAAACGAATCCCAGTCTTTACCAATTTTATGTAGGCTATCCAACACCAATAATTTAACCAGACCATGATGAAAAAGAGATGTTTCATAAGCTTCCTTTTTCAACTGAATCTTGTCACACATCTTAGAAATACTCCTGAATAAGTAAAAAGGGATGTCTATTGAGCTCTTACCAGTGAAGTGTAGTAGCAACTTGAAATGATATGAGTAGACTTTGTTGTACCGACCTTCACATGTCAAGTACTTCTGGATGCATGTCAATAATGTAGCATAATTCTCCTTAAGATAGCTCCTTGGGACAGCTTTAGTAAGATCTTCGTCTACATATGGTGCCTTTAAGAACTCCTTACACGGACCCATATCAAACTTGAAATTCTTGAACCATTCTTGGCCACCTCTTGGGATTTCTGTAACTGTAGAAATGACTTCAGGGGAAACCGGAAACTCCAGCATGGCCACCTTTGAATTTAATCCCGTGAAGTTCACTGCAAATGCCTTGGTCACTTCTGCATGTCCACCTTTGAGTTTTTCACAGAACCGCCAACAACCAGCAGCTCTGAACGCCTTTGCTACTTCCTCATCACTGAGGGTTACATCTAATCCCTCCGGCTCTGTTCTCACACATCTACCCGAACGGTGCTCCTTTCTCTCCATGTTTCTTTGCACAATTCTACACAAGGAAATGCCGGTGGTTTGCAGCACGATAACACTCCTTGGCTGTAGAACTCAGGCTCGCTTGCAGTAGTCTGATTAGAATCAAGCTCACGCTTTTCATAGAGTAGAAGACATTCATATGTTATGAAAAACACATTATGGAATGACCACTTCCTATAACGTCCTCCAAACTGACACCTAACTCAATGAAATCAGACCTGATGGCAAAGTAATGGCTAATCATGACACGTAAATGGTGTGAGGAAACAATCATAACCGGACTCGTGACTCACCACTTCTCGGATTAGACATTTCAGGAAAAAAAACTAGACAACAGCCCGAAACCCCGATTTCGTAGCGCGGGCAGTTCAAATTTAAAGGAATGCGCTACGAAATCGCTGGCAAACGGGCCGCTACGAAAACACGCAAACATTATTTAGCAGCAGAACTGACCAATCACACTCGCGCTACGAAACTGCGCAAGTACCTAAGAGATCATACCCGTGCTGCGAAACTGCGCAAGTACCAATGACATGACATGACATAACTAACCATGATGGAAGATGACTAATGCCCTTGCCTTTACACGAATTTCATTCATAACTCTTGAATTTCAAAATTTGAAATTGACATAAGTTAACAAACTTATTTACAAGACCTCAAGACTTTATAAAAACTTATGGATAATTAACATATACATGAACTATAGATTCTAGTGATAACACGGTGATTGCCCGAAATTCGATGGCAAAGCTGGTGAGGACCCTCAAGCCCATGTCATGACCTATCACCTTTGGTGCTCATCCAACTCATGGCTTGATGACTCCATCCGGCTCCGCCTCTTCCAAAGGACTCTCACCAGCTAGGCCACTAAGTGGTATATTGAGTTGAATCATAGAACATTTCAAGATTTCAACTCGTTGGCTATGGCATTCCTAACTCATTTTCAGTTACCCATTCGGTATGAGACAGGGACACATCTCCTTACGTCTCTCAAACAGGACACGGCCACGCATATATCCGATCATATACATGAATGGAGACGGCTTCGTCGCTTGATCAAATTTTGGATTCCTGATCAGCTCCTAACCGATTGGTTTACGACTTCCTTTGTCCCTGCAATCGCGCGAGACATTGCTATGGGAGCTTGTGTAACTTAAGAGTAAGCTATCGCGCGTGCTCAGTACCTTGACTTGGTATATTCTCAGTCAGGTACTTTATATGATTATTTTCCAGACGCCCCGAGACCCGAAACATCCAAAGCTCCGCCAAAACCATCTGTTGACGGTGTTATTGGCTCTGTAAATGCGTCTTCAAAGAAATCATCCGTGAACCCTGGGAAGCAAAAATAGAACGCTTCTAATGGAAACACTTCTCAGGGTCCATATAATTCTGGAAGTACCTCCGAGGTTAACGCCGTTCAGTCCACCACGACGGATAAATCCTCGAAAGGGAAAAAGAAAGGGAAAGCCAAGAATAAATCCGAACAGCCCAAACAGGACTCCCCTAAACCTCCACCCGAGGAAGGAGCCAAATGTAAACCTAAGTATCCTTGTCTTATCTGTGATGAGGATCACTACACTAAAGACTGCCCCAGGCGGTCCGAAGTTAGTCGATTGTTGAAAGGTGCTCCTGGGACTCCTGCTGTGCTTAAAGAACCTTTCCCTTCACAGCAAACTCAAATGGTGGCAGATCCATCGCAACCCTCTTCTTCATTCAGCTCTCAAGTCTTCATGGCTGGGACGATTCCCATCCATGTCACTACTTGAGCGAAAGAATATCCATCTCATGCCGGGAAAGAGCCAGAGGTCCCCTCCAGCGCTTCTCCGTCCAGTTCTGGTCCACTCCACATCGAACGACCTAGCACTGAGACGACGATCCGACCCCCTCCAAAAGGTGTACTCCGGAAGTCTTCTTACAACCCGAATGCTCATGCTGCTCAGCACTACAGCATTGTTGAGGACTTAGCCCAAGCTCCGTCTACTATGTCCACTCTAGAAGTCCTCCAGAGCTGCCCCTCCCAAGAGGAAGTCCTTGCTATCGGCCATCGGTGGCATAGACCCAGCTGACTCGGATCTGATTTCTTTTGATCTCGAGGGCTATACGCCTAGACTGCCTCACCAAATCGCTTTCCTTATACAGGTCATCATCAATGGTAAAACGATTCATCGTACAGTCATTGATGAAGGTGCCTCAACTTGCATCATGTCTGTTGCTTGCTGGAAAGCTATTGGTTCTCCAACATTGAGACAGTATCCTATGACGTTAGAAGCCTTTGATGGAAGAGAGTCCCGTCCTTACGGTATCCTCCAACGCTTGCCCATCTCCTTGGAAGGGAAGACGGTAGAAGTGGAGGTCAAAGTTGTCGACGCTAATCTTACCTACAACCTCCTCCTCGGACGTAGCTGGACATACGCCATGCAAGCCGTGGCTTCCTCCCTTTTCCGTGTCATTTGTTTCCCTCATCAAGGGAAGATTGTCACGATGGACCAGCTCTCCTTCTTCGCCTCTTCTTCCAAAGGTAATGTGCCGTTCGTGGAGCATACCTCTAAATCATTCGAGAGTGTGGGAGCCGGACTCTTTAAGGATCCCGCTCTAATGGGTGTCTTTCCCCTTCCACCTCCGAATCTCGCCCCTATTAACATGATTTCCGTGCGTTATGATCCGTGGGTCCTTCCTCCCGCTAATCAGGTAGAATCTTGGGGCGATATGATGTCGTTGATGCCTATCGAGCTCAACTACGTCGAAATCGTTGTTGTATCGGCTCCCCCGTGCTTACACTTTGTAAGCTGCCTTTTGATATTTGTAGTCACCGCTGTAGCCCAGTCAAAAATGGTGGGGCTAAGGCATTCTCTCGCTAGTAACAGATGATTCTTGCTTGCCTCATGGGGCGCCTGTACCCCAGCTACACGCGTGATAGTGAACAGTATCACCCTAAGAGCCAAGTCATGGATGGTGGCAATATCCACCTTGGCACTGTTTTTCCCAAATTGTGCCTATGGGCACACACGAGCCTTCACTTCACCTATCTTCTCCCCGAAAGGCCTGCTTCCGGTCAAAATGGGGCTCGCCCCTCTCCGTGACAGCCCAGTAATGAAGTACGCATCAGATACATCCAGCTCTAAGGTCTGATCCCGTAAACGGAATACTTGGTCATCGACATCCCAAGCATCCACTATGAACTGTAATAGCTCCAGTTGAGCTCGCAGATAAGAGGTGAGGAAGAACTTCTTGAGACCACAGTCTCTCAAAGCATTCATACATCCCTCATCCGCTATGGCCAAGGCATCTACGGCATCATGCTCCCGTTCTTTCCATTCCACCACCATTTTTGCTTGTTTCCTGCACCCACAAGGATGAATAAATCATTAATGAAACCCTGGTAGGCTTACAAACCGGACAAATTTCAAAAATGATGGGCAAATTCAAGTAAAAAGTTAGGTCGCGCGGTTGGCGCGACTGTTTCTAAAACAGTCGCGCCAATAGCGCGGCACCTTTGGGCAAATCACCCCATTGGCGCGGACCCGTGCCAGATACCCGCGCCAATGGGGCGCAACCCTAAATTTTGAAATCCCCCTTGCGGAGGCTCAATCAGGGAACAAAATGCATAAAAAGAGTATGAAAATGGAGCTAAGGGAAGCGCCTCTTACCTGGATTTGGCGGAATCTCAAATGGTTGCACGGATTAGCGGTAATCACTGCTCGAAGTATGCTCTCCAAATGGACCACCACTACTATGCAAGAGGTAAAAAGTAAAAGTAATTCTATTTTTTACATTTTCACCATATTTATAGACTTTTTGACTTGTAATTAGGGTTACAAAGTTCTTTTTTGAATATTTTAATATATTTTTGGTCGAAAATGGATTTTACGCTTGTTTTTGGTGCTATGACAGGTCCTTTTTGCAACTTCGATGGTGAAACGAGTTGTATTTTATACTTTTTTGGGCTCGGCAAATACACGAAAAAGTCACTATGGAGTCATCTTTCAGCTCTTTTCTGACTCGCTAAAAATGAAAAGATTGCCGGGTTTCCCCTCTTGACTCGTTAAACATAAATAAGATGCGGTCGTCTTTAAACCCTTTTCCGACCGTGTAAAAGCGAAAAGATCGTCGGACCCATGTCGTTTTAGGTTCGTTAATGGTTACGAAACGACGTGATGTTGATCGCTTTTTTACTTTTTCAGATCGATATCACTACTCATGAAAAGTACTCCTCGATCGTAATGGTCGGGCGGTTCTTTCAAGCATTGTTTTATACTTTTTCGGGCTCGGGAGACACAACTTTACGAAAAAGGACCCCCCTAGAGTTTTCTTTTTTGCTGTCTTTTCAGACTCTCTAAATAGGAAAAGATGCCGAGTTCTCCCTTTGTCAGATTCGTTAAAACTTAATGACATCAGATTCCGTCGTAATGACGCTCACAAGCATATGCTATCCCTGTCAAGCTTGTTAAAAATAACTGGGGTACTCGCCAGAAATGGTGGGGAAAATGGACCCATAATCATTGTCATGTCGGCAGTATGTCGCTCTTGAACATGGCACTAGTCTGCATTCGTGTCTGGGTGGGAACATCTCATCTTGTTTCACATTAGCCTCCTTGGGTTTGGGTTATCCTATTTGACCTCTCATCTGCTCATTGCCTTGTCACCATGACCTCTGCTCATTTAATGTCAAATACTGCCAAGTCTACTATCGTGCCGCCGATATGTTCAAGAGAAGTTGACCTCTGCAGAATTACAACCTCCCTCTAATACCTCACATAATTCTGATTCACCACAACATCTTTCCTTTGTCTCGTGTCAATGATGTGGGAAACATTATGGCCCACCTTTGATCAAGGTCACTTCCTGTCGACTTCAGCTCATTATCCAGGAAGCTGATCTAGAGACTCCCTTCCGGTGCCTTAGAGCCTGCATGCCTCAATGGCAGGTTCTTCGTGTTTGACGTGAGGTTTTCATCATTGGCCTCTGATCGAGTGATTCTACGGGTGTTCGACGCCAGCTCATTCATTCGCACGCCGTAGATTGTACCTATAGTACCTTGAGGGCCATTGTCATTATTGGTGGTACCTCTCGCGTCTGTTAACAGTTTTCATCATTGACTGGTAATCAGACGATGTTCATGCATGTTCGACTTCAACTCATGCATTCGCATGCTTGAACTTGTACTCTGTTTGGGTCGAGATGGAGCGCAAGACCCTGGATTTTGTCTATTGGAATCCAGGCTGCGATTTGTGGCTTATTATGATTATTACATGACTCATTCACTGGATGGTTGCGACCATGCCTGAGTCTACTTTTCGATCCTCTCTGGATGGCTGGGTCCATGCCTTGGATCTAGATTATTATATACTCTCTTATGGATGGCTGCACCCATACCACATACATCATGTACTTGAGATATCAGTTGTACTTCTTTACGCAGGTTCTCCGGCGGCCGTGTTTTCAGTCACGCATGTTCTTGTAAAGCATTTCACCCCTCTCTCTCTCGGGCCTAATGCTTTAGGGGGCATCTGTTACACAGCAATTTGTCACCATTTGTAACCGTCCCTGTTACCCCTCTCCCACACACTAGAGGACTCATTCCGGAACCTGTGAGAAGTGACATGACCTGAAACCACTTGCATCATATTCCTCTAAGTATGAGCTTCATATACCCTGAAGACATCTCCTGCAAAATACCCATGAAAACAGCTCTTTTTGCATTAGCGTGGTTCCACAGTTCACTGCCGTGCCAATGAGGGAAATCCTCTAAAAAGGGCGCGCCATTGGTGCTCTGTCTCAGAGTCGCACTCGCGCCAACCGAATTGAGTAAAGTTTTTAACCAACAAGCTCCCAAAGGTTCTCTTCAACCCATTCACCAACTGAATCTATGTTGAGCTAGGATGGTTTGGCTTCGAATCTCCATAGAAGGGAAAGTGGTTTGCCACCTTTCATGGAAGTTTCCAAGTGATAAAGCCAATCCCATGAATAATGTGGTTGATCCTATCTCTTTCTTCTCTATCTATAAAAGCTTGCCTCTATACCTTGAGCAAGCTAGTCATAGTTACAATAGTTCCATTTCTAGCATAGTGATAGAGAGTTTGAAGCTGCAAGAGCCTTCTTTGCACCCATAAGGCCAAATCTAAGTAAGGAGATTCTTGTCACCCAAAGAGAGAGAGGCTTGTTCCTCATCCCAACAAGCTTTGCAAGACTTGTGTAGCTGACTACCCAGCCAAAGGAGGATTTGACGTCAGAACAATGGTTGTATTCTTCTTTGTTATTTATTAATAATAGATGACTATCATTATGGTTCCACTCTCATTGTCTTATGTTTGATGTTGAGTTATATCTTTTCTGACTGATATATAATTGCATCTACTAGATTTTATGCTTTTTTTCGTGTTGTTCTTTGCATGTGCAGGAGTCCAATCACGGAGATCGTGGGGATCGTGACCGGCCAAGGCAAAGGAACGAGGGCGATATATCTTGTACGAACATTAGCATTGGAATCGAAGTAGGTTCTCATCATCCACTTTTAACTTGCAATTAGGAACTTGCGTGATAGAATTGTTTGATTGTTGCTAGACCCGGTCTGGGCTAGTAGGGATCGTCTCTGTCCGCAGAGAGGATTTACCTCCACAACAGGACCTAAATACTTGGGTTATTGGCTCAAGCCCACTTGCCACAAAATTGCAGATTGGGTCCGACCGGTGGCAAAATTGGAGAAGGGGCTATCTATATGGAGCCATAGATATCTGTCCAGAATGGGTAGGTTAGTGCTTATCAAATCGGTGCTGGAAGCTACTCCAGTTTACTGGATGGCTCTTGCATGGATACCCAGGAATATATTATCCAAACTGAAGCAATTATGTAACAGATACCTATGGAACGGGAATCAAGACAAAAGATTATTTGCATGGATCAGTTGGAAAAAAATTGCACTACCAAAGAAATGGGGAGGATGGGGGCTGAAGGATCTCCCACATTTATCCCAAGCCCTAGCTGCAAAAATGGGTTGGACTTTGTTGATAGGTCAGAATCTATGGACTCACATCACATATCATAAATATATCTGGCCACAAAACCTGCTGGACTGGGCTCGACTTCCATCTTGGTCGTCGATGGGTTGTTCATCTGTATGGAAGGCATTGATCCACTCCCTCCCCCTTATTAGAGACAACCTGGCATGGAGAATTAATGATGGATCCTAGGGCAGGATAGGGCTGGATCTATGGATTGGATGTGGAGGAAGACATATCCTATATAGAGATCTCATTGTATATTTACATGCACATGGGATCATGTATTTCTCACACATAGCAGACCCACAATATTCAAATTTATTTTCACAAGCCTGGAAATCGGCACAGCAGATTGACCTTCCCCCTCGATGGCACCAAAATGGCAAGATTATGTACAAGCTCTCCTGGAATCCCACATCAGATTAAAAGAGGGGCCTGATGAATTGGTTTGGAGCCTGGAAAATTATGGTATATACTCCCCAAATGCAGGTTATTGCACACTGATACAGCATAATCAACCAAATCGAATTATGAAATGGTGGTGTCACTTCTAGAAGCTTACTGCACCCCCGTGCACTAGACTTTTTTTCTAGTGCATTCTGAAAGACATAGTGCCCACGGGCGAGCATCTGACACACAGAGCTATCTTTGGACCAACATGGTGCATACTGTGTAAGCAAGAATCGGAATCCTCAGAACACATCTTCCTACTCTATGCGGCAACACAAACACTCTGGCGGAACTTATCCATTTCTATCGGTTTCACGGGTTTATGGTCTGGCAATGATATTCTTAAAGCATGGGAGGATTGGTCTGGAAGCAACGATGGGAAAAAACTACTATGCCTACCCTTGATTGCTAGTTGGTCTATCTGGCAAGCACGAAACTGGTACATATTCGATAACAAACCTGTGAGCTAGCCTCACATAGAAGCTCGAATTATCTCTGCATATCACGAATTGCTGGAACCTACTCCCCCTAAAGACCGCCACACACACCCACCTCCCAGCATTGATAAAGCTACTCCCTGGGCCTTTTTTGATGGTGCTGCAAATCAACAGGGCTGTGGTGGGGGCTTCATTCTTTACATCAATGAACACCATTTCTACAAAGTGAAGATGGGATTAGGAGTGGGCACCAACAATTTTTCTGAACTCATTTCCCTCCGTCACCTATTGTATTTCTCATTGAGACAACAGTGCTTCAATTTGAACATTTTTGGGGACTCAAAGATTATCATTAATTGGTTCAATAGCATATCAATTTGCCACATTCACACACTCAGCATTATTCTAAATGAGGTGAATACATTCAAGCCGGAATTTAACAATATCTCTTGTAATCACATTTACAGGGAACATAACAGCAGCGCTGACCAACTATCCAAGGAGGCCGCGTCACTACCCAGAGGTGAATGGATAATACAAGAGCAGAGGGGGGCTGATGAATTTCGTTATTACCATCGGCCGTATATGGATCAGCAGAAACAGGGGGCTCCCAGGCTCTGACTTACAAATATAAGTGAAAAGAACTTCCAAATGTAAATTTTTGAACTTTTGATAGTATATATATAAGATATCAACTGAAAAGGGTCCTACGAGGCCTATGTACAGGCGAAAATTGATATATAACAGTGCATAAATAGCAAATTTTGTTTCAGCAGAACACCCTGAGTGGTGTATCTTAACAGCACATAGTCTCCTACAGACTCAGAATACAGCATATGCAAACGCATATACAATATGTAATTTTCTCTATAAAAAAAATAAAAAAATTTATAAATATAGGTCCTTTTAGCTTATATTTTGATTAAAATATAATTTAACTATTTATAGACTATATTTAACTAACTAATATTTATAACTTTATAACTAACAATTTTATATTAATTTAATTAAAATTATTTTACTTTATTTTAATATATATTAATTTAAAATTAATTAATTAATTAATTTTTTATTTTATTTTTTCAATATATATTTATAAATATATGTCTTTTTAACTTATATTTTAATTAAAAATATAATTTAACTATTTATAGATTACTCTATAACTAACTAATATTTATAATAATTGTGATAACTAACAATTTTGGATTAATTTATTTTTTACTTATTCAAATTTACTTTTTCTAATATATATTTATAATTATAAAATGATCCATTTCATATTTTAATAAGAATATTAACTTATTTAATAAAGTTTTTAACCCTTATCTAAGTCAACTAGTCGTTTCCTGGTCAATTCTAGCCATTGTCATTATAGTCGTTACCTGGTCTAGAATGTTTTGCTATCTATTTAAGATGAAAAGTGTGATCTGTTCATTCAACTTGTCCTGATGATGAACCACACTAGTTGGTTTGAAACACGTCGACAAAGGTTTTCTTCATGTGATTTACGCCAAAATTCTACTTAATATATGCTATGGATCACAGAAGCCTCAATTCAACAAGTGATAGAGATTGTCGATGACAGCAATCCCTATCCCACGCTACTAGGAATATACTGGGCTATCGATATGAACGGAGTCATAAATTTGAAGAAGCGCAAAATGACCTTTGAGAAAAAGGACAGTATGCATAGTAGTACCACTGGACCCAGCCGAAGGAGCGCAATACACTAAACTGGTACGCGACAACGATAGTGATGACGATCTCAACTATATCTATAAGATAACTGCACAAGGTGAGGATTGGGTGAATCTAACTGTAGATGGAAGGATTTCATGGGAGCACGAAAGCTCTTGCACTTCAGATTCAGACGAAGAAATAGAGCGATGGAAAAATCAGCTGCACGAAGTAACAACACTGAACTGCAACATGATGATTAGGTCATTGTGTTGGGTAACAACAGAGGCAAGGGAGTTGCCGAAATATGATGGATTGTCAGCGGTTGATGAATTTCTGAGCAAATTCGAAAGTGCAGTACCAAAGCAGCAGTGGTTCGATGCGCTGAATTGGGAACTGCGTGCAACACCCGCATGATGGTGGGGTACGCATCAAGGAACTTTTGAAGACTGGTGCGGATGCAGAAGGATGATGCACCTATGTTTTGGAAAACCCCAGCTTTGAATGAAAGCCAATTGGCTGGGGTGAAACAACTTGCGTGCCCACCTTTCCTGATGGATACAGACATATGTTGTATAGTCTGCAGAAGCACACAAGCACACACCACCCCCAACCTAGAGAATCAAAACAAACCACAACAACAGGAAGGGCGACGAGGCATTCGATAGGGTGCGTGGAGTATTGAACAAGGTTCACAAGACGAGATGAATCGAGTGGGTCCTGTGTTTGCCAGCAGTTCGATGGGCCTCTAGGACCATGTGCAAAACCTGAGTGCGAAGATGATTCCTAGGGTGAGAAAAAGAGTAGAAACCAAAATTTCTGAAGGGAATACCAAAAGGAATCCACACGTAATAGCCCCCGCAGTTATGACAGCACACGAAGACCAGGATGAAGGAATCACACAGCTACGCGAGGATGACCATATAAGGATTCAGAAAGCCATTCGTCGAGGGAACCTTAGACTTTGCAGACTCGTAGAAGATCGGGTACGATTGAGGAAGAAAAGCATGTTGAAGGAAGCTAAGATCAAATGACTAGAAAATGAGGTCACGCAAGCATGTCTCATCGATAAACCAAGGATGACAAGGCAAGATACGGATGATCATGCCACTGCATTAGAAGACTGTCGTCGAGAATTTATGATTCTGCTAACATGGTTGATACCACACCTTACCAAATGCAGTAACAAGGGGAGCATAGCACATAAGATAAAACACATGGCGCTGGCTGTCGCAAGGGCAATTGAGGAATGTCCACAGACTATACTGGAAGGCGAGTTGAAGTCTCGCATAGATGGTGCGACCACTTGAATAGCAAAAGGGAGCACAGTCTCAGCACTCCAAACAGTTGAAAGAGGGTGTGGGACTCTAAAGGAGTCTGTTTGGGAACTACGTGATGAGGGAGGTGCGCGTAGAATCAACATGGCACAAAGTTCGTGCCTACGCACGGGGGGCTACACTGCCACGTAAGTAAACTGGGAAGTAACTGTTGGTGTCACTATTCATGAAAAGATGTTTAATTTAAGGCAAAAGGGAGTGAGCGGCGGGCAATTAAGACACAAATTAAGAGCTAGATTTGGGACGATCTGCTGCCAAGGATGTATTAATGAATCAGAAGTGTGGGGAACAGTCAAATTCAAATTCAAAAGATGCTATAAAACTCCCAATGCTAGCCATGAGACAACGCTTGTTCGTTTGAGATTTGAGCTATTACGAAGAGCACAGAGTGTTGAGCGCCAACTGGTATTTGAGCCCCCAAGTTCGCAAACAACCACAGATAGTTTGAACAAGATGAAAACTACCAGGAGAGGTGTGGGTTTTGTAGAGAGTACCATTGAGGAAGACATGTAGATCCCTATGGTGTAGTTTGGGGATGCGCCAGAAATTCCAAAATCACCTTGGACGCCAAGGCCCAAGAAGGATAAACAAGTAGCGGGACCAGTCCACATGTCCCCGCAAAATCTGTGGTATGGTAAACTATCCATGGAAGAAAAGGGCAAAGTTGTCAACCTTGAGACAGATGATGAGGAGGAGGACCTCCAGGCTCTCGTAGATGAGATAGAGGCGGATGAAGAAATGGAAGAAGACATCCAGCTAGTGCATGATGAAGAAAAATTGCCCTAGTACATTCCTCCATGGAAAGGGAAAGCTAAAGTACCCAAGGATTTGGATGTTGCTAAGAGCGCGCTCCTAACCCCTCTCCTCCTAGATGGAATTCTGTTTGAGGGCTTGGTCCTGAGTTGCATGCCCACAATGAAATTTGAAGACTGGAACCTTGTGGACAATGAAAAGTTCCCACATTTAGAGACTAAGAACCTCATGAAACAAAGCAAGGAGGGATTAGTTACAGCGCTAGAGCCACAGAAATGGCTGCGCGGTGTGGAGAAGGCTACGCTACTCCACCTACTATGGATTCCACATTTTCACCACGCACCTATCACGATATTTGTCATCAGGCAGTTGCTTTGCCTGGTGCACAATGGGTACTTATGGCTGGAGGAGCCTATTCCCATCACGGCGGGGCTTATCCACGGGATTTCTCAGCTTCCCTATAAGGGAAAGGACCCCGTGGAGATATTTGGAAAAAGTGTGGATTTGGAACTCGTAGAGGCCATGAAGAAGAAGTACAAATTGGAAAAGGAGAAGAGAGCCTATGTAATTAGTAACATTAAAGACAAAGGGGTGCACGTAGCCACCCAACTCCTGGCTGGGAAGGTGATGAGAAAATGGCGCGGAGACGAGGTACCAACGCTGGTAGTTGTGCTGGTAGAACAATGCATGGAGGGGGTCCAATTCAACTGGGCCAAGTTCCTCTACGGAGAATTACTAACGAACTGCAAGGAAGCTTAAGAGCAGTGCAAGACGTTCCACTACGCGTGGTTACTCTTGTCTATTTTATTAGTAACATGGGAACTGCCTAAGGACAGTCAGTTCCCTCATATTGAACAGGAATTGCCAGAGGCTGCAAAATATGCATCGCTCTGGGCTACGAATGACGCCACGCGGATCCGTGAGACTAAAATATTCTAGGTGCTCATGGAGGCCAGCATCCAGATGTTGATTAACAGGAGGCCATGCCTATCCCCCACAGTGTACAATAGCCTGTGAAGCTTTGCAGACTTCAAGGCGGATATGCACAATGTGTATATCAAGCCACATAAGGATCCGGTAGAGACCTGGACCAAGCTTCCTTTCATCGCAATTAAAGACGCCATCTTCTCCGTGATCGAATCATGGCCTCCCGAGTGGCGCGCCCTGGATCTGTAAGAAAGGGATAAAACAGTAGCACAAAAGTAGAAGGATGTAACCAAGTTGCGTGTCATGAAGTTCACCCAGTAGAGGCACAACAAACAAGCGGTCGTGGAGGTAAGGGCCACCCGAGAAGCAGTAAAGGCAGTCGCAGAACAAGCAAAGGCCACCGAAAGAGCAGCAGCAGGACAAGCAACAAGGGCTGTCGTGACGCAGGAGGAAGGGGGCCAGAACGTGTCTACAAGACATGGACCAAATATAGCAGAAGGCAAGGACCCAGGCACAACCTCCAATGTTATGCTCTTAACCTGCAAATTAATACCCAAACACAGAATATGCGAAGAAAAGATACCCAGAACACAGAATAGCAATGATTTTATTATTCAAAGAGCAATGTTCACATGCCTCTTCGAGGGGGCAACCTCCAATAGAGCAGAGCTCGATTACAAAATAAGACACGATACTCCTCGCAGGGAGTCTCTATCCTTTATATATGACTCATACATGCAATACCACGGGCCAATACCGTGGGTTTTATTAATACCATCTATCTAATACTACTGCCCATTTGCAACTAACTGTGGTCCCATCATTAATTGCGGGTTAACCACTTACAAATATTAATATGGGCTTTATTGACTCTTGACTATGACGTGATCCCATGACATAAATAAGGGGGTTAGGGTGGGACCCTAACATGCCCTCCCCCTTAAGACTAGCCTTGTCCTAGAGGCTGAAGCTACGGAAACTGCTGAAGAATAGTGGCTGGTTCCCAAGTTGCATCTTCCGGAGAGGTGTCTTTCCATTTGACGAGGACTTCCTTAATCATGCGGCCGCGCAGGTGCTTGTCCCTTGTGTCTAGAACCTGTTCGGGTTGAAGCCAGATTGACCCTTTGTCGTCCAATTCAGGTAGACTGGTTTGAACTCGGCAATTGTTCCCAATCACTTTCTTGAGGCAAGATACATGGAAAACTGGGTGGATTTTTGCTGTAGGTGGCAAAGCCAACTTGTAAGCCACTTCTCCAATGCGCTGAAGTACTTGGTATGGTCCGTAGAATTTTGGAGAGAGCTTTTGACAACCCTTGTCTTTGAGTGATGTTTGCTTATATGGTTGCAGCCTCAAAAAGACCTGATCCCCTTCTTGAAATTGGAGCTCTGAGCAATGTTGGTCGGCCTGTTGCTTCATGCGGTTCTGAGCTTGATGAAGATTCTCGCGAAGATGGGCGAGCATGGTTGCGCGGTGTTGTATGAGTTGATCCACGGCTTGTACTTTGGAGCACCCCGTGAAATAAGAAGTAGGGGAAGGCGGAAGTTGACCATAGACTGCTTCATAGGGAGTCATTTTGGTGGTGGCATGATAGTTGGTGTTATACCACCATTCAGCCAGAGGTAACCACTGTACCCAAAGGTGTTGCTTTTCTGAAGTGAAACACCTAAGGTAGGTTTAGGGACATTTGTTGACGGCTTCGGTTTGACCATCTGTTTGCGGATGATATGAAGTACTGAGTTTGAGTTGAGTGCCTTGTATTCTGAAGAGTTCCTGCCAAAAATTACTGGTGAAGATCGGGTCGCAGTCGGACACAATAGAAGTGGGCATGCCATGCAATTTGAAGATCTGATCCATGAAAGATTGAGCAACCAAAGTTGGTGTAAACGGTTGGGGTAGGGCGCAGAAATGAGCATACTTTGACAGTCGGTCCACAACCACCATGATGACTGACTGGTTCCCAGACTTTGGAAGACCTGTAATGAAATCCATGGAAACCTCCGTCCAAATTGATGCCGGAATGGGCAATGGTTGTAATGTGCCTGGTGTGTTAACGGTTTCCCCTTTGTGGCGTTGACAAACGTCACATTCTGCTACGAAAGTAAGGATGTCCTTTTTCATGTCGGTCCAAAAAAATGATCTTCAGGTGCGAGCATACGTCTTCTGAAAGCTCGAATGTCCTGCAATGGGAGATGAGTGCAATTCTGCCAAAATGCGACTTTTGAGGGTGGATGTTGGTGATATTACGACTCTGTCCTTGTAGCGAAGAATATCATTCTGCCACGAGTAGCCCTTGTTGGAATTAGGATCTACCTGCAATTGAGAAATGAGTTGGGAGAGCCCAGGGTGTGAAAACCATTCCTTGCGAGCCTCTTCAATCCAGTCTGGAATGGGGAGGGAAATTACGAGCAGAGTACTTTCCTCCTCAAATTGGCGCAACAATGCATCTGCTACACTGTTGTCTTTCCCTTTCTTGTAAATGATCTCATAATCATATCCCAGCATTTTGGCTAACCATTTATTTTGTTGTGGGGAGGATAGGCGTTGCTCCAAAAAATATTTAAGATTGTGATGATCTGTGCGGATTTGGAAACGTCGCCCCAATAAGTAAGGTCGCCAGGTCTCGACTGCATGTAAGATGGCCATCATTTCCTTCTCGTAGGTAGATTGGCCCAGATTCCTCCCACTGAGTTGTTGGCTGGTGAAGGCCAATGGTCGCCCTTCCTGCATTAAGACTGCTCCAATACCTGTACCCGAAGCATCACATTCAATGACAAAGGATTTGGTGAAGTCAGGTAGTGCTAAGACGGGAGTGGAACACATGGCGTTTTTTAGAGCGGTAAATGCCTGTTGTGCTTCCTCGTTCCAGAAGAAGGAATTTTTCTTTAGGAGTTGAGTGAGGGGCTTCGCTATGCGGCCATAGTTGCGGACAAATTTACAATAATAGCCTGTGAGACCCAAAAATCCTCTCAAGTTCTTCAAGGTCTTAGGTTGAGGCCATTCTTGCATTGCCTGGATCTTTTTGGGGTCCACCTTGACACCTTCACGCCCCACAATGTGGCCCAAATACTCAACTTCTTCCATGCCAAACGAACACTTAGACATCTTGACAAATAATTTAGGCTTGCGGAGCAGTTGCAAGAGTAGATCTACATGTTGAAGATGTGCCGCCCAAGTGCCACTATAGATGAGGATGTCATCGAAGAAGACAAGGACAAATTTTCTGAGATATGGTTTGAGGAGGTGATTCATAAGGCTCTGAAAAGTAGAGGGGGAATTACAGAGACCAAATGGCATGACCAGGAACTCATAATGGCCTTCATGAGTTCTGAAAGCCATCTTGGGAATTTCGACTTCCTTCATGCGAATTTGGTGGTAGCTTGAGCGAAGATCCAACTTAGTGAAGAATTGAGCCCCATTGAGTTCGTCCAGAAAATCGTCAACCACCGGGATGGGAAATTTATCTTTGACTGTCAACTTATTGAGGGCCCTGAAGTCGGGACACATCCGCCACTCCCCATCTTTCTTGAGGACCATGACCACTGGGGATGAATAAGGACTAATGCTGGGACGAATGACACCTGCTTCCAACAATTCCTTGATGATTTTTTCTATTTCATTCTTTTGGGTGAACGGATATCTGTATGGCCGCACATTTGGGGGTTGGGCCCCTGGAACTAATGTGATGCTATGATCATGTTCCCCTCGCGAGGGTGGAAGCTCATGAGGCTTGTCAAAGACCGTCCGATGTTTATTTAAAATTTGTTGCATCTCAGGATGAATTGGCAGAGACATGGTTTCGACTACCTGGATGGCATTAAATTGAGCTACCACTCCATGATGGCCTTTTTTTAACAATTTTTCCATCCTATGCGAGCTGATGATAGCGGGGGCTCCCGCCTGTATTCCACGGAGGGTATGTGTGGAGTTGTTCTGCTTAAAACTCATATATAACTCCTGGAAATCCATTGTGATTGGCCCAAGAGTGCAGAGCCATTCCGCGCCTAGGACAATGTCGCAACCCCCCATGTGTATTGCAAACATGTGGGTTTTCAACTGATAATCCCCCATTTGAAGTTTGACATTTTCACATCGGCCTTCACATTTCATTGTGCCCCCATCTGCAATTTGGACTTGGAAATTAGAAACTGCCCGGACAAAACAATGCGCTGCTTTAGCGATCTTTTGATGGATGAAATTATGGGTAATTCCACTATCAATCAAGACTACTACTGGGCGATGTTTAAGAAAACCCTTGATTTTGAGAGTTTGAGGGGAAGAAATTCCTGCCAATGCATTTAGCGAAATAATTGGTTCATCAGATACAATCTCCTTTTGGTTATCTTCTTCGATCGCCTCCGGTTCCTCAAGTGGTGGATCTTCCTCGATGGAGTTGTAGTTAGTGGCATCTATTTGAAAAAACTTGGGCTCCTTGCATTTATGACCCGGGGAATATTTTTCATCACAGTAGTAACATAGTCCTTGCTTCCTTCTTTCGGCCATTTCCGCAGGTGACACTTTTTGAATCTTAAGTGTCTGAGTCGTGTTGGGAGCCTGTGGGGGATGACCTTTAGCGGGGAAGTTGGGGCGGCTGGATTGGGTTGTTAATACACGTTCCACCTTACGAGCTACCTGGCAAGCCTCTGTCCACGTGGGAGGGTGGTGGAGTAGAACCTGAGCTTTGATGGCTTCTTTAAGACCGCTGATAAAGCATTCCATGTAGAACTCATCTGTGAGACCCTTAGTGCGGAAGGCTAAGGCTTCAAAAGCGGTAATATATTCATCCACTGTACCCGTCTGTCGGAGCTTAGTGAGACGCCCCAAAAAAGAGTCTTCCTGTTCAAAGCGATTTCGAAGAGCTTTGGCAAATTGGGCCCAATTCTGAAAATGTCCATTGCAACGCTGATGCCATTCCCCCCATTGCAATTGTTCATTGTCCAAGTACATGGTGCCCACCATAAGCTTAGTCCCCTCATCTAGTATATGATTCAATTTGAAATACTGCTCCATTTGTGCTAGCCATGCGGACGTGTGAGAACCGTCAAATTTATGCATATCCAACTTGGGAGGTCGCTGACTGGGTGGTGGATGGGTGTGCCAGACGTGAGGAGAGTGGCTAGACTCACCCTCATGGTATTCATGGCCATTATATGCCTCCTCGTGGGCTGGCTCCTTGCCCTTCGAGAGTGCATTCTGTATCTGGAGACTTATTCCTTTAATCTCATGTTGGATTTCGTTCACTGCAGTTTGGATGGAGTTCACATGGTCTTCAATTTTGTCCATCCTTTCATTGGCCATCGCTTGAGCGCGAGTTTCTACCACACACCAACCTGATGAAAAATTGGGACCGCCTAAAAATTTTTTTCTAAGAAATTGAATGGTACCACCTTGCTCAGCTCGTCGTCCTGATTCTGATGGGCTAGATCACCAATAAGCGCCACAGAAGATCTCAGATTTTTTTTTTTTTTTTTTTTTTGGAAAACTCCTAACGGAGTTTTACTCCTTCCTAATCAATACTGCAGTCGCCAAATCCTCAAAATGTCAATGCCGCCAAAAGTCCTGCGAAAAGTATATCCAGGTATAGGAACCCTTCCGATCTAGTGGATCTGAGAGATCTGAATGGTGGAACAACTACTGCTGCTGATCTGATGGAGCTGCCAGACTGATGTCTGCTGTTGCTGCACTTCTTTGCACCCGTTGATCTGGAATAGATGATGTGTGATCCCCTGATAGAAAGGGAACTATGGTCTTGAGGAGTGTCAGGTGCTACAGATCGCAATATACATAAGGGTCTGACAGTAGTACTCAGCCCAATGTTTCAGGGCTCTAACTAAGGAGGATCGACCGTACCCTTAGCCGTACAACCCGACTACCCTATCGTACGGGCGAGTAATCTCTCCGAGTGCTGTTCTCGGTGTACTGTAGCCACAAGACGGCCGAAGGTTTATCTATGGCGAGGTTTCAAGGGAGCCTAGGGGGCTTCCTATATACCCAGAGGGTACATGGAAGACAGTCCGTGCGCGGTTCTGTCTAATGCGCTACTACTCGAAGGGGTACCCACAGGGGTTACAAGGGAGTCCAACAGACGTGACCACCTCTTGTATTTCCTGCATGCATGCCTCCCCAAATCCGCAGGTTTATGCACTTAACGATAGATCCCGTGGTTTAAAGACGCCGGAACACGTCTCTAGCCAAAAAAAAAAAAAATGCTAAAAATTGGAGATCCCACCGAGCCCTGGAAAGTGCTCTGATACCACTTGTTATGCTCTTAACCTGCAAAGTAATACCCAAACACAGAATATGCGAAGAAAAGATACCCAGAACACAGAATAGCAATGATTTTATTATTCAAAGAGCAATGTTCACATGCCTCTTCGAGGGGGAAACCTCCAATAGAGCAGAGTTCGATTAAAAAATAAGACACGATACTCCTCGCAGGGAGTCTCTATCCTTTATATATGACTCATACATGCAATACCACGGGCCAATACCGTGGGTTTTATTAATACCATCTATCTAATACTACTGCCCATTTGCAACTAACTATGGTCCCGTCATTAATTGTGGGTTAACCACTTACAAATATTAATATGGGCTTTATTGACTCTTGACTATGACGTGATCCCATGACATAAATAAGGGGGTTAGGGTGGGACCCTAACATCCACCCAACTGAAACGGCTGCATGTCATGGAGTGGTTAGGTCCATGAAAGAAGGCCAAAGCTTCCAAACTGGACATCGAGCCAATTACATTGACAAAGGGTGACCTCTATGACATCGGCGACACAGTTCGCGAGGTCACCCGGGAAGCACTCTAGGAAGCTATGACAGAGCAATAGAATGTGTTGGGGGCTCTAAGGGCGCAGTTGTAGGAACTTCAGGTGCAGGCACCATAGGAAGGAACAGTAGTCGTCTACGGTGCTGCAGGTACATCAACAACAGAGCAGCTGCTGTGCACAAAAATGGCCAACACCATAGTGTTTTCGGATGGAGCACAAATCCTCGTGCCTTGAGGATTTCTGACAATGAGAGCTTCGATAAGGAGAAATTCCATCCCCTTAATGTCTTCGTGGAGAATGGCTATAGTAGGCGCCTAGGTCAGAAGGCTTTCCATAAAGCCTCTATAAATTCGTTAATTAAAAAAGAACCTAAAGAATGCCTTCTAGGTGTAAATCTTCCCTATGTCCAGGGAACCACGGACAAGATTGCTCAGATCCTTAGAAATTAAGACATTCCCTCAACCTTTAGGCCCCTCAACACCATTCATAAATCCCTCCGGTTGGCGAAAGATCCCATTGACCCTAAAGACATGAAGGGAGTCTACTTGATCCATTGTTCTTGTGGGACCCCCTATATCAGGGAAACAGGGCGCTCCATCCACCAGAGGATCAACGAACATGCAGCTGACTTAAGACATGGGAGAACCAAGTCCTCAACATTAGCAGAGCATGTGGAAAAGACCAAGCATAATATTTGTATAGAGGAGGCCAAGGTTATTGCCAAGGTTACGCAGTTCCATCACCGTAAATTCAGGGAAGCTATTGAAATTGAAAGAAGGCCTAACAATCTCAATAGAGATGATGGCTGGAAGATCAGTAGCTGTTGGATCCCTCCCCTTTCTTCTTAATCTTTCTTTCCTTTCCCTCTCTCCCCCCCCTTTTAACCTTTTATAGCTTTCGAAGTTCCCCCTTATTTCCCTTATCCTTCTCGTTTGAGCCTTATCTTTTCTTTCCTCCTAGGGTTTCTCCTTTGGCTCAGTGTTTCTCTAATGGTCCTATTTTTAAAATATTGTTAGTTAATTTAACGACCATAGAATAATATTTAATAAAAATAAAATAGAATAGCATTCTTGTCCCTATGGAATTAAATAAATTAATAACCAAAGAAAAACTTTCTAAAAACCCCCCTTTAATTATCCCTGAGGATTTTAATTGAATATATATATATATATATAGCTATAGCTATAAATAAATAACTATTTAAAATTATTAATTTTTCTAACCCTTGAATTCTCTAATATTAAAAACTTTCTAAATATTAATTGAAAATTGATTGTTAATATATATTTATGTCCCTTTAACTTATAATTTGATCAAAATATATTTAACTATTCTTGGGTTTCTTTTATCACTAACTAATTTTTATTTATTATAATTTTATTTATTTAAAATTATTTTATTTTTAATTTAATATTTATTAATTTAAAATTAATTTCAATTAATTTATTTCAATATATATTTATAAATATAGGTATGGATTTGCTAAGGGCTTGCCTCCATCAATCATGAAAATGCATTTAGAGGAATTTATTATGGAATGTTAGAACATAGCAGAAATGGAATTTTCTATGTTAGTACATAGTAAATCAGATTACATAGGATAGAGTAAATAGTATATACCCTTGTTGGGAAAGGAAGGTTCATACGGGGCTAGGGTAATACCCTAGGGTTTTCAATTTACTGCAGACAAACGTCTCTGTTCCGGTGCCGCGCTCTGCCTGCCTTGCCGTTTCGGTCCACACCCGTCGCTTTCTATTATAGACCTGTGGCTAAAAATGGGGGACAATGTGGAGGTTGAGGCGGTGGATTATTCCGAGGAGCCTTTTCCTGATAGAGTTATCTTTGGAAACCCTAGCTTCTCCCGCTCTCAGCCACTTGACTCTGCTATCTTGCTATCTTTCCCAGATCCGCCTTTGTCCCCGCCTGTCATCTCCTTTCCTCGGCATAGCTCGGATCCCCTACCATCTGGGTCGCATTCAGTGGACTCTCCGGGGTTTGAAGTTCCACCATTGTCACTGCGTACCCTACACATCCTATCCTCGTACACTCCCCCCTCGCCCTCTTTCGACCCACATTCTTCTATCTTCACTATTCCCTCTGTGGATATTCCGGTGACCACAGCCACCCCTCACCCTTCCTGCTCGAGTGCTCGACCATCTGGATGTTTTGAGACCCCTGTGATTAAGGTCAGGCCGGCAAAGCAAACCCCTCCGGAAGGCATCCCAAACCCTCTGGTGGACCACCCATCGGCTACTCGCACCAACAAAAAGAAGACTAAGTGCGTCAAGGCAACATCAAAATATATCACCATCAAATTTGGAGAGACCTCGGCTATCAGTGAATTTTCTGTCATGGCTCGCATGGTGCTGGTCGGACATGTACGTGGTCGGGCGTATTTAGCAAACAGACTATCGTAGTGGGTTAAGTAGATTTGGGGTGGTATTCTGATGGAATTACCAGATGTCCATATCTTGCCCAGGGGTTTGTTCTCCCTGCATTTCTCAAAGGAAGATTACACAGACCTGGTACTGGCCAAGTACTAGCACATTGAGATGGCCCCGGTCCTTCTTAAATGATGGAGCCCATTATTTGATCCTGAACATGAAAAAATTGGAGCAGGGCCACTATGGGTTCGCCTGCCAGGGCTACCACTATAGTTCTGGAATGAGGAGGTCTTCATCAGGATTGGTAATGCTTTGGGTACTTATTTAGATCACGACCGTACCTTCGTGGAATCCAAAAACAGAACACTTGCTCGCATCTTGGTCCATTTGGATACACGTGAGGGCTTGGAAGAAAAGATAACCCTACAGTGGGGGAAATGCATCAGAGTCCAGATCTTAGACTACGAACAGGTGCCATTTCGCTGCAGACGATGTCACAAGGTCGGACATCTCTTCAAAGAATGCCCACTCAATAGGAGAACTGAGGCTTCACCTAAAACCATGTCTGCACCATCCAGGGCAAATTCCCCTGTCGGTTCGTGCCCTCGCCTTCATGTCTGGCTCCAGCGGTCATCCCTCCTCGAGCAACGACAGTAGACAGTGGCTCCAGACTGTCTTTGCCACCGATGACCAGGGCCCGATCTGTTGCGAAGGCCATGATTGCTTCGGGTATCTCTCTGAACCCTACTCTCATATTTTGATTTTACCTCGCATATGGAAGCCTCTTCGATTCACTCTTCATTTGCTCATTGCATCATGTCCACTCCTCCGCCCATTGTCACGACTGCCCCCACTAATTCTACTCTCCCTACATCCGCTGCATTGTCATCATCCTCAGGGCTGTCACCCCCTCACCAATATTTCCTCCGATCCAGGTCACACACCAAGGAACCCCCGATCGGTCAGACTGGTCTAGGTCTTATGATGCCTGGTGTCATACCCCTAACTTCCATAGGTCGAAAGTCAGATCTCTCCAATGCTATCAGGAGGGCTGGGGCAGAGGTCGCTTCTGGCCGCCAATCCACTATTGATGGGGTCCTTAGAGCAGGGCATACCCCGAGGGGTGTCCCTCCATGAAGTGCTTGTCATTTAATAGCAGGGGTTTAGCTAGTGCCCCAAAGAAACTAGCCTTGAAGATACTACTTGAGACTGAACCGATTGATATTATCCTACTTCAGGAGACTCTGGGTATGGCTGAACAAATCACCCACTCTCTCCTTTCATTCATTCCGAGTTGGTCTTTTGTAGCCCTAGATGCTGTGGGGAGGTCTGGGGGCCTGGCTATAGGATACAACCCCCGATCTATCAGGGTTGATGCATCTTGGGGGGGATCGGGATACTTGGGCCTGGATCTTTTCTCTGCGGACCTAGGTATGAAACTTAGAATTGTGAATGTGTATGGACCCTGTCACCAAAGGGAACAGTTCTGGCAACATTTTCTAAACCTATCCCTTATGAATTATGAGCATATTGTTATTGGAGGGGATCTAAATTTTTCTCTAGGTTTCAGAGAATCATGGGGATCTGCAGCCCAAATTGATGCCATCTCGGACCATATGACTAATCTACTGGAGCAGACCAACTTCATTCATGTCCCCATGAAGAAACCGCTTCCCACCTAGAGGAACAGAAGAGTGGGCGATGCTGCATTAGCCCGCAGACTTGACAGATTCTTAATGAAGGGACCTCTCCTCCAACAGTTGCATCACTTCAGACAATGGGTGGGATTGGGGGGTATATCAGATCACTCACCCATCTATCTAGAATTTCAGAGGCCTTTCAAAAAGCCAAAAGCCCCTTTTAAATTCAACCATGTATGGTTGAGCGACCCCTCATACATCAAGCTGGTATCCGACTTCTGGAATGCAAACCTGATTAACCGAGATGAGTCCTTTGCAAAAGGATTCTGCAACAATCTCTCAGAGATCAAACGTCTCTCGATTAAATGGGCTAGGGAGAAACTTGCCCGAGAAACCTCACAGCTATCAAATATTGAAGCAGAGCTGAGTACTTTACTTGATGATCGAAGCCTGAGATTTAGATCTGTAGAGGAGAAGCTCTGACTGATTGAGCTTGAAAAACAGAAGGCCACCATCCTAAAGGAAAGCGAGGAATCACATAGGCTGAGGAGTAGAGCTATTTGGTTAAAAGTTGGGGATGACAACACGAGGTTCTTTCAAAATTTTTCCAAAGGCCGTAAGGTATCTAACACCTTTGGAATCTTCCCATTCTAGAGGGGGGAACTGCAAATACCTTCGCGAAGCTAGCCCACCTGGGTGCTACTCACTTTAGGAACCTCTACAAATTCCCTCGCAAAGCAAACCTACCTGACATCATTAATGTGGCAAGACACTTTCCAAGGTTTGTCAATGAGGAGGAAGCAGGAGAGCTCTTTGCACCAGTCAGCCCTGTTGAACTTGAAGACACGTTAAAATGGTTCAAGAAAGATAAGAGCCCTGGCCCGGATGGCTGGACCATAGAATTCTACCTGGCTTTTTATGAGTTACTGGGGCACGACTTATTGCAAGTTGTGGAGGAAAGCAGAATATTTGGTTCCCTATACCATGCCATCAACTCGACCTTCATCGCTCTCATACCTAAGTCTGACCCCCCATCCTCATTTGATGATTACAGGCCTATCTCCTTATGCAACTATCTATATAAGATTATTTCAAAGATTATCGCCAATCGACTCAGGCCGATCCTCTCCAAGTATATTTCTCCTCAGCAATTTTCCTTCCTTGAGTCCAAACAAATCCACGAAGCCATAGGTTCTGCTTAGGAAGCCATTCACTCCATCTGGACCAAACACCTGAAAAGCATCATCCTTAAGACTGACCTATCCAAAGCTTTTTACCGGGTCAGCTGGTTGTACATTAAGATGATGCTGATTCATTTGGGCTTCCCCCACAATTATATCTCTTGGATTATGGCCTACATCACCACCCCCTCCTTCAGTGTCCTCATTAATGGCTTGGCCTCTCATTTCTTCCACTCTGAAAGGGGGCTTCAGCAGGGCTGCCCTTTATCCCCACTTCTTTTTCTTATTGTCATGGAGAGGCTGATCCGTTTGATTGCATTTGCCAAAAGGGATGGAGATATCTGTGGACTCAAGATCACTGAGGACTGCTACATCACTTATCTCCTTTTTGTAGATGATGTGCTCATCCTACTTGATGGCAGCATCCGAGATTCCAGAACTTTTTCCATGATCCTCCTTCTCTTCTCATCAGCCACTGGAATTCTTTCCAACCAGTCCAAATCCACCATAACTTTCACCCGCATCTCTGTACAAGAATCCCAATTTGCGCTCCAGGTCTTCCCCTATAGTACACATCCCATGGATAGAGGACTTAAATACTTGGGTTATTGGCTCAAGCCCACTTGCCACAAAATTGCAGATAGGGTCTGGCTGGTGGCAAAATTGGAGAAGGGACTATCTATATGGAGCCATAGATATCTGTCTAGAATGGGTAGGCTAGTGCTTATCAAATCGGTGCTGGAAGCTACTCTAGTTTACTAGATGGCTCTTGCATGGATTCCCAGGAATATATTATCCAGACTGAATCAATTATGTAACAGATACCTATGGAATAGGAATCAAGACAAAAGATTATTTGCATAGATCAGTTGGAAAAAAATTGCACTACCAAAGAAATGGGGAGGATGGGGGCTGAAGGATCTCCCACATTTTTCCCAAGCCCTAGCTGCAAAAATGGTTTGGACTTTGTTGACAGGTCAGAATCTATGGACTCACATCACATATCAAGCAGATTCACACCGCTTACAACCTACGCAGTCTTCTGTTCTTGGAGCAGAAGCAATTTGCTTAGCTTTACATCCTTCCCAAGATATCATTTCCAATACATCTGTGGGACAAGCTCGTACGCATTGGGTACAACCAATACATGTATCATAAATTTTGACCGAATGTGCCATTAGATCTCCATTAGTTAGTAAAAAGTTTTAATTTGATAAGATCATATATAGCCAAATCTTCTAATATATGCCCAATAAAGATGGCTAATAACGGCATATTAAACAGCCTAAATTCAATTTCTTTATCTATATCCTCAATTTTTGGAAAATTATGAAGTTCTTCCATCAAGCCCTGATCGATAAAACGACAAAATCCTTCAAATTGTATCTTACCATATTCAGGGATTAAATATATCTGGCCACAAAACCTGTTGGACTGGGCTCGACTTCCATCTTGGTCGTCGATGGGTTGTTCATCTATATGGAAGGCATTGATCCACTCCCTCCCCCTTATTAGAGAAAACCTGGCATGGAGAATTAATGATGGATCCTTGGGCAGGATAGGGCTGGATCCGTGGATCGGATGTGGAGGAAGACATATCCTATATAGATATCTCATTGTATATTTACATGCACATGGGATCATGTATTTCTCACACATAGCAGACCCACAAAATTCAAATTTATTTTCACAAGCCTGGAAATCGGCACAGCAGATCGACCTTCCCCCTCGATGGCACCAAGAATGGCAAGATTATGTACAAGCTCTCCTGGAATCCCACATCAGATTAAAAGAGGGGCCTGAAGAATTGGTTTGGAGCCTAGCAGATTATGGTATATACTCCCCAAAGGCAGGTTATTGCACACTGATACAACATAATCAACCAAATCGAATTATGAAATGGTGGTGTCACATCTAGAAGCTTATTGCACCCCCGTGCACTAGATTTTTTTTCTGGTGCATTCTAAAAGACATAGTGCCCATGAGGGAGCATCTGACACACAGAGCTATCTTTGGACCAACATGGTGCATACTGTGTAAGCAAGAATCGGAATCCTCAGAACACATCTTCCTACTCTATGCGGCAACACAAGCACTCTAGCAGAACTTATCCATTTCTATCGGTTTCGCGGGTTTATGGTCTGGCAATGATATTCTTAAAGCATGGTAGGATTGGTCTGGAAGCAACAATGGGAAAAAACTACTGTGTCTACCCTTGATTGCTAGCTGGTCTATCTGGCAAGAACGAAACCGGTACATATTCGATAACAAACCTGTGAGCTGGCCTCACATAGAAGCTCGAATTATCTCTGCATATCACTAATTGCCGGAACCTACTCCCCCTAAAGACCACCACACACACCCACCTCCCAGCATTGATAAAGCTACCCCCTGGGCCTTTTTTGATGGTGCTGCAAATCAACAGGGCTGTGGTGGGGGCTTCATTCTTTACATCAATGAACACCATTTCTACAAAGTAAAGATGGGATTAGGAGTGGGCATCAACAATTTTTCTGAACTCATTTCCCTCCGTCACCTATTGTATTTCTCATTGAGACAACAGTGCTTCAATTTGAACATTTTTGGGGACTCAAAGATTATCATTAATTGGTTCAATAGCATATCAGTTTGCCACATTCACACACTCAGCATTATTCTAAATGAGGTGAATACATTCAAGGCGGAATTTAACAATATCCCTTGTAATCACATTTACAGGGAACATAACAGCAGCGCTGACCAACTATCCAAGGAGGCTGCATCACTACCCAGAGGTGAATGGATAATACAAGAGCAGAGGGAGGCTGATGAATTTCGTTATTACCATCGGCCGTATATGGATCAGTAGCAACAGGGGGCTCCCAGGCTCTGACTTACAAATATAAGTGAAAAGAACTTTCAAATGTAATTTTTTGAACTTTTTTAATAGTATATATATAAGATATCAACTGAAAAGGGTCCTGCGAGGCCTATGTACAGGCGAAAATTGATATATAACAGTGCATAAATAGCAAATTTTGTTTCAGCAGAACACCCTGCGTGGTGTATCTTAACAGCACAGAGTCTCCTGCAGACTCAGAATATAGCATATGCAAACACATCTACAATATGTAATTTTCTCTATTAAAAAAAATTAAAAAATTAAAAAAAAAATTATAAATATAGGTCCTTTTAGCTTATATTTTGATTAAAATATAATTTAAGTATTTATAGACTATATTTAACTAACTAATATTTATAACTTTATAACTAACAATTTTAGATTAATTTAATTAAAATTATTTTATTTTATTTTAATATATATTAATTTAAAATTAATTAATTAATTAATTAATTTATTTATTTATTCAATATATATTTATAAATATATGTCTTTTTAACTTATATTTTAATTAAAAATATAATTTAACTATTTATAGATTACTCTATAACTAACTAATATTTATAATAATTGTGATAACTAACAATTTTGGATTAATTTATTTTTTACTTATTCAAATTTACTTTTTCTAATATACATTTATAATTATAAAATGATCCATTTCGTATTTTAATAAGAATAGTAACTTATTTAATAAAGTTTTTAACCCTTATCTAAGTCAACTAGTCGTTTCCTGGTCAATTCTAGCCATTGTCATTATAGTCGTTACCTGGTCTAGAATGTTCTGCTATCTATTTAAGATGAAAAGTGTGATCTGTTCATTCAACTTGTCCTGACGATGAACCAACTTGTTGGTTTGAAACACGTCGACAAAGGTTTTCTTCATGTGATTTACGCCGAAATTCTACTTAATATATGCTATGGATCACAGAAGCCTCAATTCAACAAGTGATAGAGATTGTCGATGATAGCAATCCCTATCCCACGCTACTAGGAATAGACTGGGCTATCGATATGAACGGAGGCATAAATTTGAAGAAGCGCAAAATGACCTTTGAGAAAAAGGTCACTATGCATAGTAGTACCACTGGACCCAGCCGAAGGAGCGCAATACACTGAACTGGTGCGCGACAACGATATTGATGACCATCTCAACTATATCTATAAGATAACTGCACAAGGTGAGGATTGGGTGAATCTGACTGTAGATGGAAGGATTTCATGGGAGCACGAAAGCTCTTGCACTTCGGATTCAGACAAAGAAATAGAGCGATGGCAAAATCAGCTGCACGAAGTAACAACACTGAACTGCAACATGATGATTAGGTCATTGTGTTGCGTAACAACAGAGGCAAGGGAGTTGCCAAAATATGATGGATTGTCAGCGGTGGATGAATTTTTGAGCAAATTCGAAAGTGCAGTACCAAAGCAGCAGTGGTTCAATGCGCTGAAGTGGGAACTGCGTGCAACACCCACATGATGGTGGGGTACGCATCAAGGAACTTTTGAAGACTGGTGCGGATGCAGAAGGATGATTCACCTATGTTTTGGAAAACCCCAGCTTTGAATGAAAGCCAATTGGCTGGGGTGAAACAACTTACGTGCCCACCTTTCCTGATGGATACAGACATATGTTGTATAGTCTGCAGAAGCACACAAGCACACACCACCCCCAACCTAGAGAATCAGAACAAACCACAACAACAGGAAGGGCGACGTGCGTTACCAATTCTCCACGACGAGGCATTCGATAGGGTGCGTGGAGTACTGAACAAGGTTCACAAGACGAGATGAATCGAGTGGGTCCTGTGCGTGCCAGCAGTTCGATGGGCCTATAGGACCATGTGCAAAACCTGAGTGCGAAGATGATTCCCAGTGTGAGAATTAGAGTAGAAACCGAAATTTCTGAAGGGAATACCAAAAGGAATCGACACGTAATAGCCCCCGCAGTTATGACAACACACGAAGACCAGGATGAAGGAATCACACAGCTACGCGAGGATGACCATATAAGGATTTAGAAAGCCATTCGACGAGGGAACCTTAGACTTTGCAGACTCGAAGAAGATCGGGTACGATTGAGGAAGAAAAGCATGTTGAAGGAAACTAAGATCAAATGACTAGAAAACGAGGTCACGCAAGCATGTCTCGTCGATAAACCAAGGATGACAAGGCAAGATACGGATGGTCATGCCACTGCATTAGAAGACTGTCGTCGAGAATTTATGATTCTGCTAACATGGTTGATACTGCACCTTACCAAATGCAGTAACAAGGGGAGCATACCACATAAGATAAAACACATGGCACGGGTTGTCGCAAGGGCAATTGAGGAATGTCCACAGACTATACTGGAAGGCGAATTGAAGTCTCACATAGATGGTGCGACCACTTGAATAGAAAAAGGGAGCACAGTCTCAGCGCTCCAAACAGTTGAAAGAGGGTGTGGGACTCTAAAGGAGTCTGTTTGGGAACTTCGTGATGAGGGAGGTGCACGTAGAATCAACATGGCACAAAGTTCGCGCCTACGCACGGGGGGCTACACTGCCACGTAAGTAAACTAGGAAGTAACTGTTGGTGTCACTGTTCATGACAAGATGTTTAATTTAAGGCAAAAGGGAGTGAGCGGTGGGCAATTAAGACACAAATTAAGAGCTAGATTTGGGACGATCTGCTGCCAAGGATGTATTAATGAATCAGAAGTGTGGGGAACAGTCAAATTCAAATTCAAAAGATGCTATAAAACTCACAATGCTAGCCATGAGACAACACTTGTTCGTTTGAGATTTGAGCTATTACGAAGAGCACAGAGTGTTGAGCGCCAACCAGTATTTGAGCCCCCAAGTTCGTAAACAACCACAGATAGTTCGAACAAGATGACAACTACCAGGAGAGGTGTGGGTTTTGTAGAGAGTACCATTGAGGAAGACATGTAGATCCCTATGGTGTAGTTTGGGGATGCGCCAGAAATTCCAAAATCACCTTGGACGCCAAGGCCCAAGAAGGATAAACAAGTAATGGGACCAGTCCACATGTCCCCACAAAATCTGTGGTTTGGTAAACTATCCATGGAAGAAAAGGGCAAAGTTGTCAACCTTGAGACAGATGATGAGGAGGAGGACCTCCAGGCTCTCGTAGATGAGATAGAGGCGGATGAAGAAATGGAAGAAGACATCCAGCCAGTGCATGCTGAAGAAAAACTGCCCTAGTATGTTCCTCCATGGAAGGGGAAAGCTAAAGTACCCAAGGATTTGGGTGTTGCTAGGAGCGCGCTCCTAACCCCTCTCCTCCCAGATGGAATTCTATTTGAGGGCTCGGTCCTGGGTTGCGTGCCCACAATGAAATTTGAAGACTTGAACCTTGTGGACAACAAAAAGTTCCCACATTTAGAGACTAAGAACCTCATGAAACAAAGCAAGGAGGGATTAGTTACAGCGCTAGAGCCACAGAAATGGCTGCGCGGTTTGGAGAAGGCTACGCTACTCCACCTACTATGGATTCCACATTTTCACCATGCACCTATCACGATATTTGTCATCAGACAGTTGCTTTGCCTGGTGCACAATGGGTACTTATGGCTGGAGGAGCCTATTCCCATCACAGCGGAGCTTATCCACGGGATTTCTCAGCTTCCCTGTAAGGGAAAGGACCCCGCGGAGATATCTGGAAAAAGTGGAGATTTGGAACTTGTAGAGGCCATGAAGAAGAAGTACAAATTGGAAAAGAAGAAGAGAGCCTACGTAATTAGTAACATTAAAGACAAAGGTGTGCACGTAGCCACCCAACTCCTGGCTGGGAAGGTGATGAGAAAATGGCGTGGAGACGAGGTAGCAACGCTGGTAGTTGTGCTGGTAGAACAATGCATGGAGGGGGTCCAATTCAACTGGGTCAAGTTCCTCTATGAAGAATTACTAACGAACTGCAAGGAAGCTTAAGAGCAGTGCAAGATGTTCCACTACGCGTGGTTACTCTTGTCTATTTTATTAGTAACATGGGAACTGCCTAAGGACAGTCAGTTCCCTCATATTGAATAGGACTTGCCAGAGGCTGCAAAATATGCATCTCTCTGGGCTACGAATGACGGCACTCGGATCCGTGAGACTAAAATATTATGGGTGCTCATGGAGGCCAGCATCCAGATGTTGATTAACAGGAGGCCATGCCTATCCCCCATAGTGTACAATAGCCTGTGAAGCTTTGCAGACTTCAAGGTGGATATGCACAATGTGTATATCAAGCCACATAAGGATCCGGTAGAGACATGGACCAAGCTTCCTTTCATCGCAATTAAAGACACCATGTTCTCTGTGCTCGAATCATGGCCTCCTGAATGGCGCGCCCTGGATCTGTCAGAAAGGGATAAAATAGTAGCACAGAAGCAGAAGGATGCAACCAAGTTGCGTGTCATGAAGTTCACCCAGTAGAGGCACAACAAACAAGCGGCCGTGGAGGTAAGGGCCACCTGGGAAGCAGTAAAGGCAGTCGCAGAATAGGCAAAGGCCACCGAAAGAGCAGCAGCAGGACAAGCAACAGGGGCCACCGTGACGCAGGAGGAAGGGGGCCAGAATGTGTCTACAAGACATGGACCAAATACAGCAGAAGGCACGGACCCAGGCACAACCTCCACCCAACTGAAACGGCTGCATGTCATGGAGTGGTTAGGTCCATGAAAGAAGGCCAAAGCTTCCAAACTGGACATCGAGCCAATTACATTGACAAAGGGTGACCTCTATGACATCGGCGACACAGTTCGCGAGGTCACCCGGGAAGCACTCTAGGAAGCTATGACAGAGCAATAGAATGTGTTGGGGGCTCTAAGGGCGTAGCTATAGGAACTTCAGGTGCAGGCACCATAGGAAGGAACAGTAGTCGTCTACGGTGTTGTAGGTACATCAATAACAGAGCAGCTGCTGTGCACAAAAATGGCCAACACCATAGTGTTTTCGGATGGAGTGCTAATAGCAGAAAGCATGGAGGATAGAGTCGCGGTGGGCAGGATCAAGGGACTTGGCCTAAACTTGGCTACCCTTCTGTGGGATACATTATATCAGCTGCAGGATGGAGCAACAATAGAACTCTGCGCTAGGGAAGGGCATGCAGTACAGATGCTCAACGAACAAAGAATCAACATTGAGCAGCTTAGTCTACATCGCAATGAAGTGCTTGCGTAGAATTAGTAGCTAGAGAAAATGGTAGAGGAAGCATGTCGTCATGTTCCAGAGCTAGAAATCACGACAGACCTACCAGTGGGAGTGTGAATCCACAAATTAGCCAGTGGATTCCGCGATGCAAAGGAGGAAGCAATGAGGGTATAGCTAGACCTCAACCTTCAGATTGCCGAGCTACGATTAAAGGCGCAACCCTCTATGCCCTGGGAAGTTAGGGAACAGCGTGGTGGCGCTATTCAGAAAGGGATGGAGGAAATAAGACAAGCAATACAGAACTGCACTGCAATGTTGGAAGAATCCTTCGTGGTCCTCACTTCATTACAGGAGGACCCCAACATACAGTACCTAGAAATGGAGGCACGGGAGCTTCAAGTGCAGTATGACGGTGTGCGCAGAATGACGCAGACAGTTGTCCTGACCCAATGGCTTGCAAAGCTACAACAGGAAAATGCATTGAGGGAATAGATGGATGTCCCACGGCAGAAAGAGGCAGTCCTTAAAGCGCGCATCCAGCCTTGGATTGATGAGACCTTCCTCATCACTGTAGACATCGAAAGAAAGCTCACACAGATGAAAGCAATGCATTCCTTAAGACAGGGATTTTCCCCTGACATCAAGACTTCAGCTGAAAGAGTGGAGCAGATCCAGCAGACCACAGAACAGTGCACTGCGGACCTCCGCACAGAACAGGATCAGTTGGAAGGGCTCTGTGCCAAGATCGTCGCACCAGTAGAGTGACTCGAGACGAGTCACGATGATAGTGTTGGGGGCCTGTTAGGCACCGATCCCCCACAGTAGGTTTTGGGTGCAAAACCCAAGTTTTGGCAAACAATATTGTAAGTCTTCGAGAATTGAGGGCGCGGAGTGCAAAGTGTACAATTGGGTCATAGGGTTGTCTGCCCTAAACATTGTATTGTAAACTAGTGTAAAGTCGACCTACCCATGGTCCACGAACCATGGGATTATATAAATAGAGTGAGGCTCTAAGTTGTAAGAAAAGAAGAGAGGAATGAATCGGTGAATTAGATCGGCTTAGCAAAGAGTCTAAGTGTATTGGGTCATAGTAGTAGGTAGAGGCTCTATAGCTAAGTGTGTAGAGGCCTAGTAGAGTCCACAACTAAGTGCGTGGACCCTTGTAGCTGAGTGCATAGGGCGGAGTCAAGTGTGTAATCAAGACAGAAAGCTAATAAAGAGAAGTTTATCCTAATTCTGTGCATATAGTCTTGAATTGTTATTCTATTGTTATGCATTAATTTTACTCTATTTATTTACCATGCACAGTTGAGTAAATTCTTGTAGGGTTCAGAATACTTATATATGAAAATAATCTAAGTAATCAGCTAATAGTGCATAATTAGGAAAGACTTGGGTAAATAACAAGGATCACACTGTGAATAGGACTGCGCAAAGACAACATCACAGGATGCGAGGTGCCCACAAGTGCGCGTAACATAGTGAGCGTGAAGGTTGGACCGTGTACTAATCCCAACATATCAGACATCCCCAGGGTGCGGAAACCTAGTTCTAGCACCCTCCCATACTACTTCAGGTGAGACCTTAGTCCGCATTTTGCGGACTATTTTCGAAAGGGCCAATAGTACCGAGATTTGCTTGGCTAAATCACCTCTGAACCTGGGTCAGGCCCCACTAAGCTAACACCTTTCAATGTTGAGTAGATAGATGTAGTAAAGGCGTTGAAGATGAAATGGTTATGGGGAATGATACTAGAGTCAACTCCAAGTGGAGCAAAAGGATCAACAAGAATGGCACAAGTGCAATCACAACTAGTAATGTTGACTCTCTAGTTGTAAGAAGTAATGAAAGGGAGCTTCCCTTTGTTTGTGTCACTTCCTAGAGAAATGGTTATGTTTGAAGCCCACTTGTAGAATAGCTAGGATATAGAGGGATCATTCCACCTAGGCTAAGGTTTAGAGGTAAAAACAAATAAATGACTTATGGGAGGATGAAATAACTTGAATTTAGTCTAAGAATGAAGGTAAGGAAGGTGACTTAGAGGTGACTCAAGGTTGTCCTAAAGGGTTGCTACAGGTATGCACTAAAACTATAAGCTGATTGTTCATTGCAACTTCTACAGTTTAAACACTTTCGATATAGATGATTGTTTCAAATTATTTTTTCTTGCCTAACAATTTGAGAACATATTGAAGGTATAATTTTCTAGGGCTAGTAATTAGGGGTTAAATTCAAAATCAAGATAACCCTTGGAATCTATGTATTGGCATTGGTCATTTCACAAATTTGGCATGATGTACCTTTATTCACTGGTGAACTTATGGATTTTATATGTTGCAACAATTTTCAACTAAATAAATCAAACTTCCTTATGAAATAACTTCTTATTGATGAATTATAATGGTGTTGTAATCCATTTGGAATTATGATTGAAACCTAATGCAAACATAGTGGATTATGCCCTTTGTTGATCAAGAGAATTAATCCCAACAAATTTTTATTTTGGTCAATTGTATACAAGTTGAAGGTTGAGCATTAGTTACGTGAATTACAACCATGCATCATGGGCATGATCCTTTAACTCGCTTGGGCTAACAAAGGATCCTTGAACTCAACTTAACAAAGTTCTAGTTTTGTAAATGAATTGCATTAACAACTGATTAATGAATTGCGTTGGAAACAATCATTGAGTTTTAGAGACATCATTATTTTTATTTTATATTTATTTTCACAATGATCCATGTTGATGATATAAATAGGCCACAGGCTATTGTTTATGGATCATATGTTATCAAAGAAGTTGAATTTGTAGCCTTGAAGGATATATAGCACCTTGAGGAGAAAATTGAGGGGGTATGAAAACATTTCATCTTGCTTGTCAAAGCTTGAAAGTGAGGAGACAAAGAGTTGTTTTTGCCACCCAACACTACACCAACCCTTGGGGGATCAAGAAAACAAATTGAGAAGAACAAACATAGGTAACAACGGATGTTATAACAACAAGCCATTTCATCTTGCTTGCCAAAACTTGAAAGTGGGTAGCCAAATAGGTGTTTCTACCACCCAACGCTACACCAGCACTTGGGGGACCAAGGAAACAAATTGAGAAGCACAAAAATAGGTAACATTAGATTGATAATAAAATGTTGTAACAATTAATGTTGTAAAAACAAATTCCTTAACAACATGACAATGTTAAATATGTTGAAAATGATATAACGAATAATGTTGTAACACCCATTACTATTGAAAATGTTGACATTGTTGTAAAAGATGATGCCATAACAATTGCTATTATTGAAACTACTCAAATAATGACCATTACAGGGGATGATGTAACAACAGATGTTATAACAATGAATGTTGTAACAATAGAGGGGGTAGAAAGCCATTTCATCTTGATTTTCAAAGCTTGAAATTGGGCAACCAAAGAGATGATCTGCCACCCAACACTACACCAACACTTGGGGGATCAAGAAAACAAATTGAGAAGCACAAACATAGGTAACAACAGATTGAGAAGTAGATGTCATAACAATGAATGTTGTAACAATAGATTCCATAACAAATGTTGTAACAGCAATCCATTTCATATTGCTTGTCAAAGCTTGAAATTGGGCAGCCAAAGAGGTTTGTTTTCCACCCAACGCTACACCAACACTTGGGGGATTAAGAAAAAAAACTGAGAAGCACAAGCATAGGTAACAACATATTGAGAAGTAGATAATGTAACCTCAGATGTTGTAACAACATATGCTGTAACAATGGATGTTCTAACAATAGATGCCAAAACAATGTGTCAATTTTAAATCTGCTGAAAATGTTGTAACACCCATTACTGTTGAAAATATTGAAACCGTTGTAAAAGTTGATGATATAACAAATGCTACCATTGAAAAAACTAAAACAATAATCATTACAATAGACGTTGTAATGACAAATGTTGTAACAACATATGATGTAACAATTGAAGGGGTAGAAAGCTATTTCATCTTGCTTGTCAAATCTTGAAAGTGGACAGTCAAAGAGGTGTTTCTGCCACCCAACACTACACAAAAACCTTGGGGATCAAGAAAACAAATTTAGAAGCACAAACATAGGTAACAATGGATTGAGAAGCAGATGTTGTAACAATGGATGTCGTAACAACATATGTTGTAACAACAAAAGACATAACAATTGTCAAGGTTAAATCTACTAAAAATCTTGTAAAAATTGATGTTGTAACACCCATTACTATTAAAAATGCTGAAAATATTGTAAACGTTGATGTTATAACAATTGCTACTATTGAAATAGTGACCATTACATTGGATGTTGTAATAATATATGCCATAACAATTATCAATGTTAAATCTATTTAAAATGTTATAATATATGATGTTGTAACACCCATTTAGAGCTCTTAAATGTGGTAGTATCCCCACTTTTCAACAATTTGAAGAAGTATTTTTTAAAATATGGTGTTGTAGCTATTTTATCATTGTGTGTGTGTGTGTATATATATATATATATAGAGAGAGAGAGACACACACACACACAAACACACACACAAAAAGACAAGGGATATATAGGGACTCTTTGAGCCAAGCTTTTGTAAATTTTTTACATAGTCCTAAAGAACTCCCTTGAGATTCCCCTCCTTCATCATTGGATGGAGAACATCCTGCAACTCATTCCTTATTTCGGTTAAATGTATTTATTTCATGTGTACTACAAACAAAACAAGGTGGCATATGCCTTGTCCAAATGTGGGGTATCCCTCTATCCTAGAAGGATGTTTTTTGAAATTTTTCTTGATGGACCTGCATGTATGGTGGGTTCCTTCGAAATCTAATTCAGATGCCTCCTTTTCATGGTTTTTTTACCTCTTTCAAACTATTAGTTATTGTTCCTCTTTTTTTCCCTCTGCATGATTTAAGTTAATATTTTCTTGGACTATAATCTAAATAGAGAATGCTCTAGCCTATTTTGGATATGCGTTGTGCCAGATGTAGTAGTTTTCTCTCACCTAATTGGCTATCTAATCAAGGAACTTTAACATCCCAAGTTGTATGTAACTCCTCTTTACATTAATGAAGGATGTTATGTTTTTTTTCCTATGAAAAAAATCCTAACACTACAGGTTTAAAATTTATAAAATGGAGTGTGATTACGTAAATATGAAGGCTTCTGAGGTGGGTTATCCCACATGTGTACGAAGTGGCACAAGAGTTAAATAGTGCACAAGTTGTGAGAACGTCGATGCATTTTTAAATAAAACTACATCTATAGTGGAACCTAATGACAAAAATAGAATGAGAGTCATGTCGAGAGGTGCCCGCGACGAATGGTTTTGTGAAGGGACTGTCATGGAGATCAACAGTCCAGATCTAACCCAGCATCAATTCAACCAAAAATACCTATCAAAAAAAGAGTCCCTGAGGGTGGAAAGTGTTTCCAATGGAAACCACTGACAGTAGCAAGTGATCACGTACAGGCGAGTCAATTCTCACTCCCTCCATGCCACCCTTACCACACCATCTTCACTCCCACCTCCCTTACCACATCATCCTTATCCATACTCATAATTTCATTTTCCCTCCATATTATGAAATAAAGCCCATTTAACACATTATTTATTCGTTCTCATACAAAACTCACTCCTACTCCCAGTTCAAGTTCTCAGCACTGACTGTTTTCAAAGCCCAGGTAACCACCTTCCTTGTGTTCTCCCCTATTTTGAAATTAAAGGAATAAAAATTAAATGGCTAAAAAAGCATCTATATTGCAGTCTACCACTTTTATATCTTTGATGTATATGATAGAGATATCTTTGATTCTGTTTGTTCTTTGGACCTTATGTAAGTTCGTCAAAACTTATTCCTCGGTCAAATTCATTCGGATATTTCTTGTCGAGTAATAAATTCTAGCCTTGGTGTTGTTGTCATTCCACATACTTACCCCTTTCCAGAATTCAACACTTGGATTACTTCATTGTTGTATCCCCAACAGAATTTCATCATGAACTCTACAAGGGAAAATATTTTTTTAGGTTTCTTCTCTATTAATTCGACAAGCTTTGGATCACCCGGAATCTAACAAATACATGACATTCACTTTTGTCCATATATAAAACCCTTTCTGCTGAAGAAATAAATAAGCTGTTTGGCATTATTTTACTCCCTGGTACCACTCTCCCTTCAAATGCCATTGAATTTTCTTTGACCTTGTTCTCTGAAGTTGTTAAGCCAATTATTTTAATTATTATGAGTGTATTAGGAAAATATGATATTGCAACCATGAATTTCCAGTCTTTGGGGTTCTTTCATTTGATAATGCAACCAAACATTATATTAGATATTTATGTCTTACTTAGAACATGTTATTAACCTCCAATTTTAGAATTTTAGTATCACGAGATTTTTTATATGCCCTTCCTTGCTTGCCTACTTATTTCTTTATCATCATGTAGATCAATTTATGAGATTGGTATTAAATATTGTGGATCCAAATAAGTAGAATAAAAATGTCATCGACTAAACGGATATAGTTAGGAAGAAGGAAAATAATGAAGGATTTTTATTTTACATATCTTATTTTATGTCAATTGCATACAAAATTATCAATGACTTGCCTACCCCCAGAACCTTCCACAAGATAAATCTTTGTTGCAATTAAGTAGAGACCTTAAGGTTGGTGACTAGTATATATTTTAGGATTATCTGGAGATAAGGCTATATGATGTTTATATTCCACCATACAAACTCCCTACATTTACACCCATGAGGATTTTTGCTCTAGAATTTATCAGACGAAGTTGGAATGTGGATCAAGTCCACTTTGTCCCAACTAGGAAGGGGTTTTTGTTTAAGATGCCCAGAACAATGGGTATATTTATTGAAAATAATAGGCAAGCTTCAAAGTATATTGAAAATATGATGTAGGAATTGAAATTTGAACAATGGGAAGATGGAATTATGATCCTCATCAAATGATCTATAAAATAATAGTATAAATACCATGGCTGCTACATACACTCATGAGGCGAGACCAAAATTAGAAAAGTTATCAAATTATGGTATAGAGGATCCAAAACAAGGTTTAAATGTAGAAACCCCTATTCCTAGAGAAAAGAGCTTAAAAATAAGTGTTGAAAAATTCATGGACTTTGACATGGAAAGCTCTCAATCCAGCAAAAGGGGAAAAATTCAGGTAGGAGAGACAAACGTTTCACAATCGATAGAGAAGCTTTCAAATGAAATTGGATTCGAGATGTAATTGGGGGTATAACGCATTCATATCCATCTCTAAATCCTAATGAAGAGGAGTTTTTTTCTCTAAATACTTTACAAAGGGACCTTCAATAGATTGAAGAGAAAAATATAACAGTGAGAAGCAAAGTTGCAACATAACTAGAAGCCCAATCAGTCTCTAGCTATCATACCAAGATGTTCTCAGCCATGGATCTTGAGAGGAACCAATTGAATTTATCATTCACTCATCCAATGTCTCAATTCATTTCCTCTAGTTTATATTTCAAGACTGTAAATTTATTTGTCAATACCAAATATATTCCTCTAGCAGACAAAATAAATATTCACAAGCAAACAAGAAAATTAATCTATAGCGATCTCAGTAAAACTTCCCTGGTAGCCAACAAAGCATAAGCACTTTTTTACAAGGTATTTTATCAACTATAGAAATAAAGAGAAAATTCTAGAGCCCTTCATACTCAAAATGAGGAATATAAGAAGTCAAATATTAAACTTGGAAAAACCCTGAGGACAGAGCAACTGTCCAAGATCTAATTCAAAGTGCAGAATCATAGGTTCAAACCTTAAGAAAAAAATTAAAAATGCCTATAGAAGAGCATGTGCAGACACCTGAACTAGTTCAAGTGGAGAAAGAGAAAGAGGTTTTGACTAAAGAATTATTGGACAAAAACCAAGAAGTTGCAGCCCTTAAACAACAGAATGCAGAATTGCTGCAAAGAATAGAAAATCATGTGTGCACCATGGTAGTATCAGCTGATTCTTAGGACCCAATTGAAAATATGACTAGAGTCATGAAAAAATCAAAGATATCAGAAGATGAAGTAAATAAATTTTTTTCAAAAGGATTTGAATGATACTAGAGAAAAATTAAAACATAAATATATCAAACTTAATATGGCAAGGGAGAATGCAAATGAATCTGATGCAAAACATCGGTCAACATGTGAAGAAATAAAAGAACTAGAGGAGACGCTTAAAGGAAACATGACTTTGATCCAAGCAAGGTAGATCATATGGGATGACATTCAAATTTGAGTAGTTTGGGAGCATATGAATGTCATTACAGAAGAAAAATCTATGATTAAGGCCTTCAAGGTAATTATTCATACAAATAAAAATCAAGCACAGGAAAGCGCACAACTAGAAAAGAAAATCATTGATTATTTGAATGCCAAATCCTCCCAAGAGCTAAGAGTTGTGGACATTTCATATAGAACAACTATGTTGTTTGAAATAAGTAAGATGGTCCAGAGAAATATGTATAGAAAGTATGTAGAGAGCATATTGGAAGAGGTTAAAGAATTAGCGATGTTCTTCAATACCAACTTTGACAAAAGGATTAAAGCAAGGTTGTCAAATTGTTGGGATCAACCAGGAAACCTTCTTCCTGGGAGCAGTATGAAACACTATTAGTGGAAAATAAAAGAAAAATCAATTCTTCACATGAAAATACTGCATTTTTAAAGTGGTCAATGGTAGTCAACTATCTACAAAGGTATTTCCAGCTACTTTGGAAAATAAAGGCCTTATTTACAAACAAGTCGATCTGTGCCAATTTAACTAATCTAAGAATGGATTATAGTGAGATGATCCCATGTCCAATTCCCTATTTAACACTCTCAAAAAAGTGCCAAAGTCTTTTCCCTCCACAAAATGTTTGAGTTATTGAGCTTGGGACTACATCAAAAGAAGAAAATATTTTAAAAAGATGATGATATTTTCATTTGCTACGAAGTAAAACATTTATTTATTGTAAAACCTTCATTTGAAAAGTATACTGAGGTAAATGAATCATATAGGAAAATGATTGATCTTGGTTACCCAGTAGATGAAGAGTGGGAGAAATTGGTCAAAGTAGTTGAATAAATCCTAGTATCTAATGTTTACAGTATGTGTTCTCTTCTTAGTAGCCTTGCATTTTTGTTATTCTTCTTTCGAGACATGTGTAATGAAGATGATGGTTTCTTTCATTAACGGATTTATCAATGTTATGTGAATAATTGAGATACCTGTGACTTTTATTTAAGAAAACTTAATGAAGTGCTCCATAGTCTTTGTATCTTATTTTCTTTCATTTCATGCTCTCTGTTGTATATCTAATGCATAGGATTTTGTTTAGCCTTATGCTTTAAATATATAATTCCCTTATGTTGTTCTCTCCATGCTACAACACCAATTTTAAAGTATATAATCACAAATATGTAGGCTAGTTGAATTTATTCATTAATTTCTCCAAAAATTAGTTCACATTGCATTTAAATGTCTATCGTCACTGATAGGCCTCTAAATTAGACATAAATTAAGGCCCATGCCTCTGAATTAAACATAAATTAAGGCCCATCAGACTATCCTTCAGCACATTAAACCTCTCTTTTTGCATTAGATAATGTGTTTTTAACTTTAATATATCTATTATGAAGATTTATGAATAATTGCATATTTGTGCCTAATATTATTTATTTTTGTGGAATATTATGTGAATATTGGGCAGATTATGAAGATTTGGAGGAGGAGATAATTTAGGGAATTTCTCCCTACAGGAGGATCAATATTAAATAATAAATCAACAAGATATTATGGAATTATGGCACATATTGTGGAACTCCAATGATTAAGAAAATCTAGGAATGTGTTCCTTGCCATTTAATGCAGATTCCTAGTATTGGGAACCAGATTCACTAATTAAGGGATTTTGGTGGGGAAAGATTCCTCCTTTCATGGAGAATGATTCCTAATCATTTTTTATAAGTACCAAGTCGAATTTGCCTCTAGGCATAGATTTTTATTAGTCTTCTTGTGGAGAGAACTCAAATTTTTGCAGCTCCATTGTATTTTCTTGCAGGGATGTAATTGTATTGATGAAAATAATGAAGATTGGTGTCATGTTCAGCTTCTAAATATTGTTATCCTCCATAGGTCTCTGATTTTCCTTGGGCTTGGCCATCCTAGGAGCCTCAGATCCCTTTTGTATCATTTTCTTTTCTTCTTTTCATTTGTTATTCACATGCATCTATTGTTCTTATTTCTTTCCATTTATGCATTTAGTATTAATGATTTCTTGTTGTAGGAAGGATCACAAGCATCATTTCATACTTGGAAAAGCTTTGGAAGGTCACAGTAATCATTGGGCTACTTGATTAGTGTTCTTATTCCCAAATCTAGATTTTTGGATCTCCTTTTTCGCAAAGAACAAAAAATTTCTGCTATTTTTTAGAGCATGTTAACGAGCTTCAATTGAGTTTGTTCCACTTGAATTAGATCACAAAAACATTCTATTTAATAATAAAAAAAGTTACCCCATTGCATTTTCACTTGATTAGGTTAGACAATTGATATATTTACTAGCTCACTAGTTTTCGAATTTCTGATTTTTAGACTAGTAATTTTCCATTATTTAATAAATATTTCCCATGTATAGATGAATTTGTGGATAGATGAAGACAATAATGTGTTTTGTTGCAGGATCTTCTACATTGCAGGGAGACCTCATCTCACTTCATCCACCCATGTCGCCAAATCCACTAAATTTTCAATCTGAAATCTTGTTTTATAAGCAAAACTTGCCATTTCCATTGAGAAAATCTACCCATCTTGAAGCCCTTGCTTGATTTCTCTGTAGTTTCCATCAACTCCATGCTTTATTCTTCTATTATCGACCTCTCCCAAGCTCCATTCCACTTTTATACCACTTCCTAACCTTTCAGCTTTGTTTTTGTAATAAAACAGCGGATCCTGTAGACATCCTGTAGGAACTAGTACTTCACGTAGACATCTTGTAGGAAAACCTGTAGTGGCTTGTTTTGAGCCTGAATTGAGAAAAATCATCACTAGTAGCCAGGATTAGGCCCCTACTTTCCCTCTAGTCCATCTAAACCATTGAACTCATTTTCCTCCACACTTGTCTCCCCTGCCAAAGAACCAAGCAAGATTAGCATTTACATTTTTTAAGCAAAAAGATAAAAATGAAAAAGTTATTTTATATTTATTCATGCACACAGCAGTTAGCACTCTCTAGATCTGATTCCATGCTCAATTAGTTTAAATAATCACATGTGATAAATAGGGTTAAGTTAGTTTCTTTTACATTTAGTTCATGATCTTTATGCAATTAGAATATGTTTCTTTCCTTGTACTTTATATCTTGCAATAGGTTAGGGTTTCCATTTCAGTTCATTTTCTACAATTAGTTTAAGGTTTGATTTCAGTACATGCACTCCATTACATCATGACAGCAAAGGAAGGACACATTGTATGATGCATATATAGTGCCGATACCTCTTAAGTTTGTACCAACCCCAGGTTGATAAGTAAAGTCGGTAGCCTTGGGAGTTGTGACATTCTTGTTGCAATACCGAGGATCATAACTTTTTGGCACCGTTGTAGGGGAGGTGTCAAAGTATGCATTGTTTTCTTCCCTAGTTGATTCATTTTCTTTTTTTTTTTTCTGTAGAAATTTTGAATAATTTAACACATATTCAATGGAGATTATCCTGATCATGTACTATTGTGGAATACATACACAATACATAAGCTCCTCTACGTTGATCATAAATATAGCAGCATCAATAACAATAAAACATCAAGAGCATTCACACATTAACACAGTATGTAACCCGGGGAAAGCATCTCGCTAAAAACCCCACACTATCTGTATATTAATGATTGAGACCATGTAACATTACAAAGTACAATGCTTATCACAAGCAATCTAGTACCAGCTCCACCTGTTACACACAATACAGCTAAGATCTGATCTCCAAATCTATTCCACTGCTTGCCTGCCTCCACTGCTCAATACCTGCTCAAGAATGAATGAGAATGGTCTACCAAACTCGTATTTCACCTCCAAAGAATCACTCACAATGTGTAAGACGTGAGCAGAAGCTACAAAATGGGCAAATACATGAGCAAACTCATTGGCATACTCAATCCTTTGATTGTGCAAGATCTGATGCACAACTATAGTCACAACTGATAGCAATCTGATTCTCTAACACCTGTCCCTGCTGAACTAAACATGCACTGACATGCAACTGAGTTAACTGATGTATTCTATAGTTGTATTATGAGTTAATAATTAGTTTAACAACTCATCATTAGTCTATCTGCAGTTAGACTAACTACAACTAGTTTAACCAAGTCAAACTAAACACAACTCCATCAACTCCACAATCAACTCCACCAAACTCAACGATTGAGTTCTAACTGAAGTCATGCATGCAACAACTCAACTGAATCTTAAGAAAAGCGTACTTCCTTCTGACAGATGCATGGGCCACATCTGTAGCTCAAACTGAAGTGCTCCAAGAGAATAAGATCAAGTTTATAGTCCAAATATTATTATGAGACAATAATATTTGGCTTTTCTATTTTTGACAGCCAGTCTAAAAATAGACTTCGATCACCCACACTGTGGTCACCCACACTTTGGTCACCCACATTGTGATCACTCACACTGTGATCACCCACACTGTGATCACCCACACTGTGATCATCCACACTGTGATCATCCACACTATGATCAAAAATAGAACTTGCGCCATAATTTGCCTGCGGGCCCGCTTAGTGAAGGCGACTCTTTTCACTAAGCTCCATCATCTTGTTGCAATATCAACATTTTCAAAAACAAAAAATAATAGCATTAGGCATATTCCATTTCAAAAATAGAAATTGCACTGCATTAGTATTTTCATTTAATCATAAAAAACAAAAAAATCTCCAACACCAACCCACACCCCATTTGATCACGTGGTGCAGTAAGAGCCATATCACCATTCACTTTTGCGAGTAGAAGAAGAAGATGGAAAACAATGTAGAAGAAATGGATGGGTATGATGACAATGAGGAAGATCGTCTTGGTTTTCCCATTCAAGATACTGATGGTAGTGTGCACATGAAGAAAATCCCTCCATATTTTCTTCCAAAATTTCATGGTCTAAGGTCAGAGGATCTGAAAACCTTTCTCTTTGAATTTGAAATTGTTTGTAGATCTTATGGTTAGTTATTAAAAACTCAAAAACTGAGATTGTTTCCAGTAACATTGAAGGACAGATCTCTTAAATGGTTCATGAGTTTAGGGACTAATTCAATAAGATCATGGAATGATATGCAAAATATATTTCTAGAAAAATATAAAGATCATGATCTTAAAAAATAAATCTTTAGAATGAACCAAAGCGAAGATGAGAGTCTATAGGATATAATATAGAGGTTCATGTATAATGTTAAGAGGACAAAACTTAGGATACAACACATTAAAAACCCTCTTAGAACAATTAGGGATGAGTGGATTGATCTCCTTGATCTCATGAGTAAAGGTGATGTATACCAATTATCATTTGAAGAAATTTGTGAAACATGCAAACACATATCAAGAGGAATGGCAAGAGTACGTAAATCAGCATCAAGATTAGTATGTCAAGCAAAACTTGGAAATTTGTTTGATAATTTTAAAACAGAAATTCTTAGCAATCTAACTAAACAATTATAAATGTTAAGAATGCAAGATGAAGAAAAAAAATATGTTGATATTTGTGTTGTCCATGCAGAATCACGTGATGTTAAACATTGTCCATCATTACCGAGGTTGAAGGAAGTCCACCAAGAGGACATTGGAGCAAGTCAATTGCCAATCCAGTTATGTTATGTAGCTCCAAGAGGGCCATGGTAGCCTATTCAACCTGATATGATACAAGAGCCTAATTCACAATTTCAAGATTATGCACATCCATCTCAAATTAATTAGAGCACACCCTTTCCTTTGCAACATTGGCCATCTCAACCCCATAACCAATCTTGGCAACAAGGTTGGCAAAGAACTTATGGGAGACATCCACAATATCCTCAGTATTTTTCTCAATATCCTCCATACCCAACTCCATGTTATCCTTACCATTCACCTCCACCACAACCACAACCCCAACCATATCCATCTCAAATATACACGCCCACTCAACTACCTATACCACCATTTCCAAACCCACACATTAAAGTAGCTCAACCCAGTTACAATGTTAAGGTACAACACTTCCAAACATCTCCTCTTGAGCTAAATGGTATTTACTATAGCTCAAGAAGAAAATTACAAAAAATGATTCCCTTCATGCCATTGATGTGCATCATAGTTATAATACACCTCTCCATAGCTCGACTGCTCACTGTCCCTTTCAAGTGGGTCTAAGATTTCAACCATTGTGTCTGATTGATGTTGTAATGCCTCATGCGACTATGCAGATATAATCAACACATGTATTGTATGAGTATGATAAAGCGACCATATTTATTGAACATATCCAACACATCTGTCAGCAGGTTCACAACATCCTGGAGAAGTCAAATTCCAAGTACAAGCAACGACATGATCAACATCAAGTGCCACACAAGTTTCAGGTGGGTGACAAAATCTTGTTGCATTTGCAGAAAGAATGCCCTAGCGGAGCCCATTGGAAGCTCAAACCACTCCAATATGGTCCTTACACCATTACCAAGATTATGGGAGACAATTATTTTGAGTTCAGTATTCCCCCATTCTTTGTCCTGCACCAAGTGTTCAATGTGGACCGCCTTTGGCCACACTTCCCACCACTGCTTGACACATCAGACATTATAGAACGACTCACACTAATAGAGTTAAACCCAGATTGCATGGAACATGTCACAACTGATCAGATTATGGACACATAAGTGAAGAACACTCACCAGTAAAAGATCCAATTGTATCAAGTTGTCAAAGTTGGCGAACTCCTGCACCAAGGCAAATGGCACACCAAGGACCAAGTTCAGTAGAATTTTCCCCATCTCATAGAGGCACTCAACACAATGGGGACCATTGATTCCTAAGGGGGGAGGACTGATCCAGGTGGATAATGGTGGCCACCCTCCTATTCCACTTGGAACCCCAACAATGTCTCTTTCAGTTTTTAAGTTTCCTTAATTGTAGCATAGTTTACTTTTTTTGGAAGTTTTTCAGGTTCTGAACTTCCAAAGCCGTTTTGAGGCCCTAAATGACATTTTTAGGGAAAATGGAGAGACTGGAAAAGTCCAAAAAAGTTTGTCTAATTTTTTCATGCTAATCTTCAAAATATTTGAAACACGGTATTATGATAGCTAAACAAAGATCATATTGTTGGAAATAATACTGAGAGGGGGGGTGACTCAGTGTTATCATATCAATAATTTAATTTTCAAAATTGATTTGAATACGCTACTTCAGCTCAGTGAACTAGCGTGTATATTCAACTATACTTAATGAAACCAGTGTATATGCAGAGATCTTTTGATTTACCCAAATTATCATTTAGTGAACTTTAATCAGTATATCAGGAATTCATTAGACAGTGCAGTAAAAGCAGAATAAAGCATCACACATAATCAACACAAATAAACACCAAGATATAAGGTGGAAAACCAATGTGGGTGAAAACCACCTGCTGCAATCGTCTCTGTCTTCTTTTAATAATAAGAATATTATGTTTACAATTTTTGTACTGGTGCAGTCTTATACCAGTACGCAGGGTTCTACCTGCAGAAGGCTACAACCTTCTCTCATTCTCTAGCTTCTACTAGAAGGGAGCTCCAACCCCCTAGCTTTTGTACTAGCTGATATGTTTACTAGTACATAGGTACCAACCTATAGAAGGCTACAACCTTCTCTTTTCTACCAGGGACCACGTTTCATAAATTTTTAGACTGGATCCATCAACAACATCATTCAATCATCAAATATCTGCATCAACCAATATCCTTTTGAACCAACCACATCCGACTCAATCAATTACTTTGACAGCCCATCAATCTAATCATTCAGAATGTTGTCACCAGAATATAGTAACCAGAACCCAAGTCAGAACCCAGAACACTGCAACAACAAATAGAAGCAACTAAAACATATTTTATAAGGTATAAGCTACTTCCATGTGTCGAACCTATGTGCATATGTGATTTCCTCAAAGTGAACCAGCGTACAGATCTGCAAATCAAATTTATGATGTATGCGCTGCTTTGATATGCAGAGCCATCATGTATACGCTCCTTTTCTAAAGTGAACCTGCATGCAGATCTATAAATTATGATTTAAACATTAGAACTATTCCAGACTTCAATTATACCCAGATCATCATATTTACAGACTACAACATGCACCAATTATTCAGATACATGATCAAACCACATAAAGATAATTCACTTCAAGCCTTAAGATCCTAATACATCATTAGATCTTATCCTTCATCAAGCACTAAGGTTCATCCTTGGTTCATATCGAGCACAAAACCATAAGCCAATAACCTGCATATTAGATCTCACCCTTCATCAGATATTCGATACTTGCACACTTTGGCCCAATGATCTTCTCCTCCTTTTATAGTTTTAGGCCTTTCTCAATACCATGGACCAAAACCACTTAGGACCAATACCTTGGACCAAATACCTAGGGTCAATACCTCCAACCCGATACCTTGGACCAATACCATGGATCAAAATACCATGGACCCAATACTTCAGACCAAAAACGTAGTTTTCCAAGGTATACGCGCTTTTCCATTTGTGAAAGTGTGTGTGTACGTATACGCGACTTGTATACAATGAACCCACATGTATACGCGGCTTGGCCAATGGTGAACCTGCGTATACCTCTCTTTCTTCATTCTGTGAAGTTTGATCTATAACTCTGTGTTGTTAACCTGTTGTACTGTGATATGTCATCTGAGTGAGTTGCCATCAAGGACAACACCTATGTCATAATGCCAACATGTATGCCAAAGTTACGACATCGAGAAATTGATGTACCAATTTACCCAAACAAGGCCCACAATTTTGGAACTTCATCTCTAGGGTCATGTTTCAGAGGCATGTAGATGCCACATCTCTTCTCAAAGATAATCTACCATTGCCCGAGCTAGTCTTATTTCCATTATGTTTGTAAGCATATTCAGTATTTTCCTTACCTTGATAATTACTTATGAATTTTATGTCTTCTTATTAATTATTCAGTTTTCCTTTCATTAAGCGATTACCAAAATGATAGATACAAGAGAAAAAGGACACCAATGTAGGCTTCTCACCAGGGAAAAACCCCATTACTTGGGGAAAACCCAAAACAATCTCCTTATAGAATAAGATCAAAATGTGACTTTTATGACCCAATGACCAAATCAACCAACTAGCTACAAGTCAATACAAGAAGCGTCCTCTTCCTTGTAACAAAGTAGTCTTTCAACTATAAAGTAATTCAGACTTACTGCAAGACTCCTTATACTTTCAATATTCTTGTGATTCCTTTGCAACTTCATTGAAGCTCTTTGACCCTTGTAATATCTCTACAAAATCTCCTGCAATCTTTGACCATGCAATTCAACTATTGCTTCAGACCTGTAGCCTTTGCTTCACCTTTTGAATCTGCAACCTTGTGCTTTCGGACTTGTAACCTTCATTGTAATCCTAGAACCTGTAGCCTTCCTAAAATCGTCGGACCTGTAGCCTTCATGAAATATTTGGACTTGTAGTCTTTGATCGCTCCTATAATCTTGTTGTCTTCTTCAACTTTGTTTTTAGAGAGAGATTTCTTCTATGTTCTTCGTTCTTCTATCCTTCCTGATTTCGATCTTATCTATACTTGTATGCTATGTAGTGTGTCTCGAGGATGATAGGAATATGATCCAATATATACTTGTTCCTGTGAGTCAAATGGACATGGTTATGAGGCTGACATGATAGAGATTTGGGTCAAATTGTAATGTTGCTCGTGGACTGTATTGTATTGATGAATTATAGCTATAGATCTGACTTACAATATTACATTGACTTTTCAAGATAATTCCTAGAGGCATGCAATGGATGCCATGACTTATATGACCAATAAACAATCATGAAACCCATGCTTAATAAATAAATAATTTTATATTATATACAATTATGAAGACTAAACCTAGTTACTTTTCCAACACTCCCTCTTAACTAGGGAGGTATTCATAATGACTCAATAGGTCTATCTCAAATTTAAATATTCTCATAAGAATGGATCTAGATTGATAAGCATCACTAATCATAACCAGCATCGTCACATTACCTAAGGCCTTGATAGGTACACTTTATATTTCACAACATTAGAGCTCAATGCTGGGAGGCATTCCATAGGACACCATATCGACTCATCATGCTACATACTCAACCTAGGATACCCAGAGTAATCCTACCATTAGACCATTCTTATCCAATTCCATGTGACTTAGGATCCCCATCCTAATCCATCACATGGCATGACTCTAAGACTGTTTGTCTAAGATGCTTATCCAATCCAACATTCTCTTATATATGTCTAAGTACTTGAATTAATACATATTTCCTAATACATCAAAGTATTTGACACAAGGAGAACCAAACAAGTTATCAATCTCCCTATCTGTGATGAATGCACTAGACTTACAGTTGTTAGTCCTGGTCTAGTACATGACACGGGGAGAACCAGTGTCTAACCATACTCACTATTAATCAGGGAGGACATCCCTATTGTCCTATTAGTTATAGAATAGATCATGCTCCTATTCTAGGAGAATCCTTTTACTCCCTCCCAAGTCTAGAGAAGATTCTTGACTTCATAGCTAAAATCTTTCTTCCTTTTCTTTCATAAAAGCACCAACTATTAGTTCTTGCATGGCTCCCTCTTTCCTCCACATCTTACTATACAGAACATGCTTCCCGCTTTCTTTTTATCAGAGTGCCCAAGGATCCAATTTGATTACCAAATTATTACTCCTTTCATTTATCATGTTCTTTAATATAAACATATCTTTCTTACTTTCCTTCTATTGATGGTGCTGGAAATCAATCAACCAAGGGGGTCTCCCTAATGTGAAGTCCCAACTAGACCTCACATCATTTGCAGGAGGAGCCCCAACCGGAAATACTGCCAGTTTCCATTGTCTTTAGGGATTTTCCTTGGCGTAAATTATTAACATAAGAGGTTATACAACATTATTTGAAATTAGTAAGTAAGATGACATTTTGAGGGATATAATTGCGATATATAGAAGGTACTTTCATGGAAGTGATAAAGAGAGTGAGCCTCATGAATAAAAGTGATATTACTATCATAAAAGAGGAACACAAGAGCATAAGAGGATTGCTATTTAACCTGCAAAGTATTTCACATGACAACCACGATCATAAAGCCAAATAAGACACACCTTCAACAAGATAAGTACCAAATCCACCAAATATAGTTCAATTTCCTTAGTACATATGAATGAAACAAGACCACAAACATCTAAAGAATAGTCCTACGACACTAAATATACATGCATGAAAATGTGTTGGTTCATCGAGATTCATATATAAAGTGGAAGTGCCAAGATATACAAGTACAATGTTGTCGCACTAGCCCCAGTAGTGGAACATTAAGTCACCGCTTGATTCTCCAAAGAAAGATATTCTTTCCTATGCAAAGCTAGAGAAGCCAAGATGAAAGTTTAAGTCCCAAAAATCTTGTTGCTTCAATTATGAGGGTGTATTTATAACAAATGAGGTGACTCTTTACCTCCCATGTGATTCTTGACCTCCCTCATGACCCTTTAGATTCTACAATGACTTTTTGAATTCTTACATTACCATTGAGCTTTTATATGACTTTAAAACTCAATAGTGACACTTCATATTCCATGTGAGACAATTGGTCTTCCACATATTTTACATTTTCTCATTTTGGGAAATTTCACAATTACATTCCATAAATGATCTGGCAATCACTTTGACACATATGACTCTTTGATATGACTATTAACAGTGATGGCATGGAACTTCATCATGATGTGGCATTTCCAAGTTGCCCCCTCTGCTGCTTTCTTTGCCTCTTCATGATGGCTCTTGCATATGCTTTGCTTCATCCTCCAAGGGACTGATTGATATGGAGTCTTCATGTGATCCTAATCTTTGATCTTTTTTTCATAAGTTATTGTCTCTTCATCTTCTTGCTCGATGACTTCTTCATGGTCCCAGATTCACAAGTTTATTCCATCATAGTCTCCTTATTTTCCTCTCCAAGCATCATCCTGCCATGTCAATATATAGTACCTGCAAGTGTAATCCACTCATGACAAGATGACATCAGTATGGAAATATCCTAGCAAAACTTGCTTCATGAAAATCACTGGTTAACCTGGAACTGTGTACTGGACCGGGAGGAAATCTTTGGGATTATGCAGTGCGCAATTCTAGAGGCTAAAATGTTGAAAAATGTGCAACAAGAAATGCTAAATTTAGAATGTCCTAAAAATAGAATGTCTAAAAATAGCATGTCTAAAAATAGCAGTTTGGTCAATGAGGTCATTGGCCACATTGGGTGAGAGATGAAACTGTTAAAAACAAAAATTTCTAAAAATAGCATTTCTAGGTCCCTTCCTATTTATAGCAGTCCCTAGTCTATCTATAGGAAATAAAATTAATTTTGGTCTTAACAACAGTTGGAAATATTAATTAATTAATTCAGTTGAGTTAATTAGTTAAGGAAATTCGAATTTGAAGTCTTTGTGAACATGCACATGAGTTGTCCCACTGATTGAGGATTTTATCCTTAATTTCCTCCACTGATTGAGGGAATAAGTATGAGTTCTATAATGAGAGAATCAGTTGACTCAATTCTTACTATTCAAGTCCAGTTATATTATTTTAACAAGTTGTTAAAATAATAAAATATATTTTGTTAATGCTTGCATGCATGTGACAACTATTATTTTAGATAACTGAGGATTCACTCATGGATAACTCTTGCATGTCAGTTCAGTCAAAGACCCAGTTGAGATCAGATGAGGGATGGTGTACTATTAGATTGTTGGATATTTCTAGTAAGTATTCCTTGCATGGAGAAGGATCTATTTCCAAGAGAAATACAAATTATAAGAGATTGGAGGACTTGTGGCCTGTATATTGAGGCCTAGGTAGTCTATGATCTTCATCTTCTGATTACAAAGAGAGCAAGATAGCTATTGAGCTGATTCTTTTTGTATGTTGTTGAGGATCTCCACTTGATTGATAATACAGAGTTGGGGTTTTATGCTGGTGCTTTCCCCAGTGATATATTCTGTGTTATGTCTGATTATTTCTCTTGATCAGTTATGCATGTTTCTACTTGATGTTGCTCATGAATTCGATTATGCTTCCGCTTAATGTTTTTTAGAAGTAGAACAAGTATTATGCTTTAGGATATTTCATATATCGGTTTGTTCTACAGGTGAAATTTCTACATGGTATCGGAGCACAGGTGATCAAGCAAGAACAGTATACTAGCAGGAGAAATTCAAAGTTTATTATTCGGGATATAGATCTCAAGTTCTTATCACATCTATTTCATCGATGGTGTTCTATGGTTTGAGGCTTGAGTATGCCCTTGATGGTAGCTCAAACTCTATAGCTTGGAAGGATTGCATGGAGGCAGTTTTGGAAGATAATGGCCTTAAGGATTTCATTGATCAAGAAATTCCTATGCCTACTGATAAGACTGAGCAAGTGGAATGGAGGAAGTGTGTGGCTAGAGCTAGGAGAATTCTCTTGGAGGGAGTGTGAGATCACATTGTCTTGAGCCTCCATGGGAAGGAGACTCCACATGTAATGTGGAAAACATTGAAAGATTTATATCAGAATAGCAGTGATCAGAGGAAGCTAGTACTAAAGGACAAACTTCAAAAGATCAAGTGTGAAATGGATGAAATGATCTCTATGTATCTAACCAAGCTCATCACATGCAGGGATGAGCTTGCAAGTGTAGGGGTCGTGACATCAGATGAGGATATGGTGAGTCTAGCACTCCTTGGCATTCCTAAGAGTTGGCATAGCTACCAAGACTTGGTGAATGGAAGGGAGAAACTGCTAGATTAGGAATGACTATGGTCAGATTTGATGTAGGAGGAGATCAAACAGAGCACCAGAGATAGTTCTTCATCCATGCATGATGAGGAGAACTGTGCCTTAGTGAGTAAGGTGAAGAAGGGGAAGGAGAAGGTTTCTCTTTCCAAATCCAGTTCTTCCAATGATGGGAAGAAGGTTGACAAATTGAAAGTGTTATGCTTTCATTGTCATGAGGTCAGCCATTATGTTGCAAATTGTCCACGGAGGAAATCCAAGAAGGGATCCGGAGAAGGATCTAAAGGTGAGGCACTTGCTTCACAGTTTGAGTTGGATTTCACACTTTTCGCATGCATGGTTTCATCCATGGTGGGAAGTGGTTGGTTTCTTGATAGTGGAGCTTCTTTCCACATGACCGACAACAAGAGTTTCTTTAGTACTTTGAAGGAGAAAGATCTCCAGATACTCATAACGATGGGTAATGATGAGAAGTATAGTGTCTCAAGTGTAGGCACGGTTATTTTTTAGAGGGAGCATGGATCTCGCCTTACCTTGACCGATGTCAAGTATGTACCAAGACTGAAGGGAAACTTGGTGTCGATCACGATGCTGGAAGATAGAGGCTATGATGTAGTCTTCAGTAAGGGAAAGGTTTTCCTTAGACACATCATCACTAGACAGGTGAAGCTGATTGGTTCACGGGTCAAGAACCTGTATGCTCTTGAGGTTCAAGATGCATGCAAAGCCTTGAGTAGCAAGGCAACTGATGGAGACTTGGTGGTTGAGAGGGAGGCTATATTACCTCTTAACATGTAGAGCTAGAAGAAGTCTCAGACAATTGTGGAGGAGCCACGATTGGTGCAGCAGCTTCAGGAGGTTGTGGAGTAGCCACAACAGGGGAAGCTGAGTGGAGATCAAGTAGAGACATATACTCATGCAAAGACCTCCAGTAGGGGGAAAATTCGAGCCAGGTGGGCTGAGGGATCACATGTAGTCATACCTCCAGGTAGGAGGTGGGGCGATATAGAGTGATCGTCCCAAAGAGGAGGGGCAGGATCCTTGAGGTACCCAACCTCTTGGATGAGACCTTGTTATAGGAGCCCTGATGTGGAGTAGCAGGAACTGACTGATTGGGTAGAGACAAATGTGGATGGAGCAGCGGAGAGAGTGACAGTGCAGGGAATCCCAGGACAGCGCATAGCTAGCACGTTGCAGCAATGCGAGACGCACAAGTGTTTTGCATAGCGCTAGGTGGCACAGAGAGGTGTGCAATGGTGTGAGATGCATGGAGATGTTACAGTAGCACAGATGTCAGAGAGGGAGCACTTGTCAATAACAGGTGGAGCTTCAGCATTAGAGTATGTTCCTAGCCCAACAGAGTGGTCAGTTGGGATGTTTTTGTTCCAAGTGTTGTTGGAGCAAGTGGACCGGGTAGATGTGTTGCATGAAAAACATTCCAGAGCTACAGGATCGGGTTTGAGAGAAAGCCTTTCTTGTTGAGAGGGAGTGTTGAAAAATATGCAACAAGAAATGCTAAATTTAGAATGTGCTAAAAATAGAATGTCTAAAAATAGAAGTTTGGCTAGTGAGTTCATTGGCCACATTGGGTGAGAGGTGAAGCTGTTAAAAATAGAAAGTTCTAAAAATAGCATTTCTAGGTCCCTTCCTATTTATAGTAGTCCCTAGTCTATCTATAGGAAGTAAAATTAATTTTGGTCTTAACAGCGGTTGGAAATATTAATTAATTAATTCAGTTGAGTTAATTAGTTAAGGAAATTCGAATTTGAAGTCTTTGTGAGCATGCACATGAGTTGTCCCACTGATTTAGGATTTTATCCTTAATTTCCTCCACTGATTGAGGGAATAAGTATGAGTTCTATAATGAGAGAATCAGTTGACTTAGTTCTTACTATTCAAGTCCAGTTATATTATTTTAACAAGTTGTTAAAATAACAAAATATAGTTTTTTAATGCTTGCATGCATGTCGCAACTATTATTTTAGATAACTGAGGATTCACTCATGGATAACTGTTGCATGTCAGTTCTATCAGAGACCCAGATGAGATCAGATGAGGGACAGTGTACTATTAGATGCTTGGATATTTCTAGTAAGTATTCTTTGCATGGAGAAGGATCTATTTCCAAGAGAAATACATATTATAGGAGATTGTAGGACTTGTGGCCTATATATTGAGGCCTAGGTAGTCTATGATCTTCATCTTGTGATTACAGAGAGAGCAGGATAGCTATTGAGCTTATTCTTTTTGTATATTGTTGAGGATCTGTTATATACCTAGGGGGGATAATATCGGGTACCAAGGGAGGTACCCAAGGTAATAATGTAATAATGGGATGGGCCATAGTAATAAATAAGGTGGTTAACCCATGTCATGTAAGGGACCACAAGTAGTTAATAATAATGTAATGGGCCCATGGTATTAGTTGATGGTATGAGGGAACCATGGTAATGACCCATGGTATTGTATGTATGAGGCCTATATAGAGGCTAGAGACTCCACATGGAGGATATGAAGATGAAGAGAAGTATTCTTGTATGAACAGGCATATGGCTTGTGGAGTGTTCTCCTTCCTTAAGGAGTGAATGTATGGTGTTGCCCTACCATAAGGGTTTGATAATAAAGAGAATCATTTCTATATATTTTGATCTTGTTATTCTTGGGTTTATTTCTGTTATCATATATCTTTTGGTATCAGATCTACAACAATTGGGTACTATCAATATTAATGTACAGAAGAAATTCCTGAAGCTATGGTATAAAAAGAACAAAATTACATTACAGGATATTTCCATCCATAAACAGGTAGAGCACATGGAGGCTGAAGCAGAAGATGTTCAAGGGACTGACATATCAGATGATGAGCCTTTGATGATTGACAATCAAACACAAACAGAGGCTGCAGAAGAAAAGGTTACAAGTGATGATACATCAGAGGAGGGCTCAGTGGTTGAAGTCATATTGAAAAAGAAGACACCACAACAAGCACCACAGCAGGGTGAAGTAAAGAAAAAGCCATCGTGGGTTAAAACTTCAACATATCATCACCCACATCACCCCGCAAGACAACCATCAAGATGGAAACCAAGTAGTCACATGACGGATAGCGAGGAGAGAAGATCCACCCACTACACATCAACACCGAAGAGCTGTCACGGTCAACTTCCATCTCAAGCGAGCGAGGCACCAGCGAGATCGAGGGTTCACCTTTCTCTTGGATGGCTAGATGCACGTGCATGGTATCAGTGGACTACTCTTTTGAGTAGATCTTATTATTTGTGTTCTTCCCATGTTTCGGGGACAAAACATGCTTAGGGGGGTGGAATGTTCTATACCTAGGGGGGATAATATGGGGTACCAAGGGGGTAATAATGTAATAATGGGATGAGCCATAGTAATAAATAAGGTGGTTAACCCATGTCATGTAAGGGACCACAAGTAGTTAATAATAATGTAATGGGCCCATGGTATTAGTTGATGGTATGAGGGAACCATGGTAATGACCCATGGTATTGTATGTATGAGGCCTATATAGAGGCTAGAGACTCCACATGGAGGATATGAAGATGAAGAGAAGTATTCTTGTATGAACAGGCATATGGCTTGTGGAGTGTTCTCCTTCCTTAAGGAGTAAATATCTACAACAGGATCTCCACTTGATTTAATATAGAGTTGGGGTTTTATGCTGGTGCTTTCCCCAGTGATATATTTTGTGTTATGTCTGATTATTTCTCTTGATCGTTTATGCATTTTTCTACTTGATTTTTCTCATGGATTTAACTATGCTTTTGCTTAATGTTTTGTAGAAGTAGAACAAGTATTATGCTTTAGGACATTGCATATATCGATTTGTTCTACAAGTGAAATTTCTACATAAAAGTGAGGGACTTAAGCTTGAGATTGTGTAATGTGTAGTTCTGGAAACCTGGGAAGGAATATTATGTAGTTTGGGAGCTCAATGAGGTAGGATTGAGCCTTGAGACTACACAATGCATAGTTCAGGAGAGAGAGAGGCACAGTGGACTACATAGTTTCCTAGCTCAGGAAGCTACGAAAATAGATTGTTGCTTGTAAATGTGCAATACGCACAAAGAGGCTAGTTGGAGGGTGTTATCGGGAAATCTAGTGTCCATTCAGAGCTGCTAGTCCCACTAAGATGGGTAGCTATCTTAGAAAAAAACTAACTAAATTTACTTGTGTTTTCCTTTATGAGAAGTAGATGAGAGAGAAGCAGATAGTACCAACCTCAGTCTTTCTCTTGGCTCCTTGCTTGTTTCCTCTCCCCTCTGACAGATCTTTGCCGCTCCTTCCTTGCTTGTCCCGCTTCAAAGAGCACCTGTAAAGTCAAAGCAGCATGATACCATCAAATCATAGAGATCTACAATCATAAACAATATAGGACCAGATATATATTGACCACACAAATGCATATATCAACTCAAACATATAAGAATGTGGAGGAAAACTCAAATAGCTTTATTGATAGAAAGAGTAGAAGAGAGGATTACAACCCATTGATCTGACCCAGCGTCATCCTCCCAGCATGAAATCCCTTCTTCACCTCATGAAAAGCTTAGATCACCCAACACTATGATGTTCCACCAAGAAACCAACAACACTTCCTTACAAAATACAAGATTCCAGCCCCTTTGGATCTTTGGGATGAGGGATCCATATAAAGATGTTTGCAGGGGGGTGAGTCAGCTTCTGGGATTTTGATTAGTGTCCTCTCTCTGATAGTTCTTGATTCCACTTGGAGATTCATGATCTCTTACTCATCCCTGGGTGAATTTAGAGAGGCAAGTGTCACGGGAGAAGTTTCTGGAAGATTCCATGATCATCCACCTTGCAAACTATCTCTGCCATTTGTCTACTCTTGCCCATCGCACCCTACAGAAGGGATTTTCAATATGCATCGCACTTTTTCCATGTGTCAGGTGAGATGCATTGCACCCTTAGCACTAAGCAATCTGTATGGTCCAGTTTTGACCAATTCTGAGCAGTTTTCCATGGAGAACTTCTGGGAGATGATGTAATCAGCTGAACTTGTTCCTTTAGGGTGTGAAACAACACTTTTAGGGACTCATAAGCCCTTGGTTTATGGACATATATGATTGGGATTGCAGTGCCCAAATATGTCTATAACAGTTGCCCCCTAAAGCATGAGGTCGTAAATCTTTTGATGTCGGGTGAAATGCTTTATCATGAGGATCCGAGATTTTTCGAACTGGAAGGCAACCTGTAATAAGATACAATACAATAAATTATCTTCATAATATTTTCATGATCTAGTTGAGGCGGGCATTCCCATGCTCAGCTTTATAAATTCATTCTCATGTACATAGGACAGACAACCGTCTGTGTGGCAGACTGATGATTCTGGTAGAGCCATCATCCTTTGGTTTGGCTGATTATCTGTGCAGCAATGATGTACATTTGATGTCTTTACTTTCCTGAATATATCGCAGCCCGAATGGATGAACTAGATCCGGGGTCTTCAAACTCGTTCAATCTTCGCCCGAAGTACAAGTCAATCCATGTGAAATGATGTTCTGGAGTCAAACATGGAAAGACATCACCTGATTACCAGCCAATGATGGAGCCTATTAACAGGTGCGAGAGGAGTCACCAATAATGATAATGACCCTCAAGGTACGACAGTACAATTTACGTGGTGTGAAAAATGGACTTGGCATCGAACACCATGTAAAATCTCTTGGTCGAAGGCCATTAATGTAAACCTCTCGTCAGAAGTGAGAAACTTGCCATTGAAGCATGCAAGCTTCAAAGTACTGAAAGGGTTGCTCCTAGTTCGAGTTCTTGGATAATGAGCTGATGTTGACAAGAAGTGACCCATCGTAGGAGGGCATTAATGAATCCCACATCTACGACACGGAATGGAGCAAATGATTTTGTGGAGGTGAAAACAATCTGATGATACAAGGTTCAGGGTGGCGGTCTTGAAAGAATGAAGCGTGAAGGTATTGCAGCGGATGAGACACAAGCTAGGTTGGTGAATTCTTTAAGCGAATTCTCTTGAACATATCGGTGACACTGAATTCGATTGGTAGCGTTAACCCCAGCAATGGATGGTACGGTAGACCAATGGTAATATGATAGGTGAATGGAATAACCCAACCCTACTCAATCATGGTGATGGAGTGAAAGTGTCATGTTCAAGAGCGACTTGCTACTAATAAAGTTTCTTCAAGTTTTCTTCCCAATTTTTCCCCAGTCATTGCTAACCATTACCTCTTTATTTTTGTCAAGCTTGAGGAGGATAACATATGCTTGTTCTATAATTTTCCCTTCGGGCAAACTTGTTGCTATGTTTTAACGAGCCTAGTGACAGTGAAACTCGTTCTTGTCTGCATGGACAAGTTTGTTGCTATTGGTTTTAACGAGTTTAACGACAAAGATAACTCGGTCCTTTTTCAATTTTACAGAGTCTGAAAAGGGACAAAAAGGAAACTCCAGTAATCCTTTTTCGTCATATAATCCCTTAAGTCCGAAAAAGTATAAAATAATACGAAAGGGATGAATTTTTTATAGTTTTAACGAGCCGAACAAGACAAGCGCTTGATATTTTTGTGTAATGATCCCTCAAGTCCAAAAAGATTAAAATCTAGAGGAGGGATAGCACTTCTGATCGTTTTAACGAGCTGGAGAGGCCAATTGCTCGGAAATCTTTTCATATTTTACGAATTAGATGGAAAGAGCTTAAAGGAGACTCGTTTTTTGAGGAACGAGTGATATTTTCGGGTAGCAGCTGGTTCCAGGTAAGGTTTGGAACTTTCCAATCATCGTAGTGTCAAGAGGATGGCTAACAGAATCACTCGTCGCAGTTGTTCCTCAAAAGGGTAAACAATCAAATGGAGGCATATGATCGGCCAAAACAGAGTGGAGGTGATGGTAAGAACACGACCAAGGCTCAAAAGCTGATGATAATGTGTTCGCAATGATTATTTACCAAGGTGGGTTCATTTTTTAATGAGCTTAAACTCTGGTGGAACATTTGCTCATTGCTAGGTTTAATTTTTAACGAGCTTGAACTTTGCATAAAACTGCTCATGCCAGTCGTATAATAAGGATGTCTCATCGATAGGTTCATTTTTTAGGGAGCTTGCACCATTCGAAATTTTACTCTAGATCATTTCTTTATGCAAACTAGGAACGACCAACTATTGTCCTAGGGGTTAATTAACTACTAAGGTTAGGTAGGAAAACTCTTCCTTTACTTTGCCAATGCCATTTGGCCCCTGCAAAGGTGAATATTCGATCCAACCAATCACCTAACTTAAGCAGTTGAAGTCAGCAAAACTATGGGGTTAGCGTTACGTTGGTCACTTTTTCACTTGTATGCAAAAAGCTTTACATGCCCCCAGTTATAACGAAGTAGAGTTTCCAGGTTACCCTTCAATTTGTAGACAAAACATTTGTTCTATCAGGAAAGGCATACCTTCTAACAGACAAAGTAGAGTTTCCAGGTTACCCTTCAATTTGCAAACAAAACATTTGCTCTGTCGGGAAAGGCCTACCTTCTGACGGAGGCATCTTATTCTAGTCTAATCCCATTTTCCTAAATGGACGGGTGTGTCAAAATAGTCATATATCCTCCGCAAAAACCTACCCTATACCTAAAGTTTTCCTGCCGAAGCAGACCAGGGTGCATGCCCCCTGGGTTTCAGTCACAATCGCCGAATCACTCGTGCTCATCAGGTGGACGGACTGGAGGTTGATGAGACATTCCTTACGTGAAAAGACCAGTTAGGGATGGCATTTAACTATTAGCCATGTGTGAGCCGGGGAATGAAAGTTGGTCTATGAGCTGGACCACTCTGCCTTCATGCGAAAAACACATCACTCGAAAGAGTGAGGAGACAATGGCTCCCATGCTATAAATGTAGTCACGCCCAAGGAGTAGATTATAATCTAAAGGTCCTTGGACTACCATTACATTTAGATAAATGGTTTTCCCTCTCAAAGTTATAGGAAAATTTGGAAGGATCCCTAATGGTCGACTGGTTCCTTTGTCGAAGCCTGTCATATTTCGCATCTCAGGCATAAGCGATGGCGAACCAAGCGCTTTCCAAGCAGTTGAGGAAAGGATACTCACAAAAGCCCCTTCATCTATGATAGTAAAAAACATGAACATTCTATAAGCTTGTACAATGATTGGGAATGGTACATTAGATGGTAGAGGAGGTCTACCTAGTAGATTCCAGTCGAAGGAAACGACTAGGTTGCTCGGAGGTGGGACTGAATAAACGGCCGGATATGACTCCGACGAACTTCCTTCCTATGGTAAAGGAATGGGGAGATTTCCCCCATGTTCATCGGAGTCTGTGTTTATGAAAATAATTTGAACAACTTCGTTCTCATTCTCTTCGGTGATTGTATCATCTGAAGGTAGACCTTCCGAAGACAAGACTGGGTCGACTGCCATCTCGACCTATTGACTTTGGTCCAGTGTGGACTTGGAGGGTTTATCTTCAATGATAGACGCTTCGACCGACAAAAAAGGTGTGTCAGTCAGGTTTTCAACTAGCGATAGACTTGGCAAAAGTTTCTTGTATCCAGGAGGAAGCCGTAGCGGTGAAGCAGGATGGTTATCCAAGACTCTTCTAGCTTTGTCTAGGAAGGGACAGCGGTGGATGGCATGATCACCTTCACACAGTCTACAAGGAATTTTATATTTTCCTTTCTGTCCAGTGACTTCATTTTCACTAGTTGACGGTGTACTTTCAACATGATCGTGAGATGTTGACGACACCGGATTGTGCAAACGAGAAGACCAGTCCCTTAAGATCAGCAGGATGCAAGGACAATCTCGATGATAGTGGTCCCCTTTGCAAATGACACATGGAGATTTAGGTTTGGATGATGCAATGTGTGGATTTTTGCTAGATTATGTACGGCTGCCCCTTTTTGCCGTTGGCTCCTTCTTCTTCTTCTCCTTCCCTTTCTTCTTCTTCTCAGTTACTTGGTTTTTAGTTTTACTAGCTTCACCAAGCGAAGAGGAAGAAGGGGAGGGAGAAAAAAACGAAGCAGAAGGTTGGGGGGTAACCCTAGTATCATCTAGTTGCTGATTTGATTGCTCAAGAATCATGGTGCTTTGAACGACAGAGGTAGAGAAGAGCCATACTGGCAAGCCTATTGTCAGTCCTGGAAGGGACAATGTGGCCATATGAGGTGCACCAACATCTCCCCAGGAGGAGAAAGGACTAGGATTTCCCCCAAGGGGAAATACTTGGTTCGTGGACTCCATTTTCTCAACCTAAGACCAACGAGGGAATAGTGACGTCATTCTGATTAAAATAAATTTTATGACACTTTGACATAACTTGCTTTTTCAATTTTTAAGAGTCAAGAAAAAGCTAAAGATGACTCTAGTCACCTTCGATTTTTAATGAGCCTGAAGTGACAAGTGCTCAGATGGATCTTTTCCTTTAAGGATTCTGAAAAGGAACGAAAGAGACTACTCTGGAAATATAGACAGAGGGATTACCAAACCAATCGTAAAACTACAGAATATTTTTTACGATACAACAATCAATCTTCCCGAATGTTGTGTTCAGTGCATTGTGGTAGATAGGGCGGCAGACACGGCTTCCTAAGGATAAATGATATAGCCTATTGTGGTCTCCCAATATATACTCGACGGTACATGGGAGCACAAGTCCGTAATGGCACTTGTTGTCTCAAAGAGGAGGAATCACCCAACCTACGATGAAAGCGATAGTTACCAGGCTTTACAACGCCGGAATACGTCTCTAGCCTAGACTTCTAAATGTTATGCATTAGGTTCCAAAGCGTTTTTATGTTCATTGAATTTATTTTACAGTTGATCTTTCTTAAGAAGTTTTCCTTTAAGGTTCACTGCGTGATGTAGATATAAAATTCCTAAAATGCAATCTAAGATGATAAAAAGTCATTTATTCTTCTTTTTGAAATGAAAATCCTAGCTACTAAGGAAAGAGAAGCGAGATTCTTTCAACATAGAGCAGAGAGCACACACTAGATGCATTGTCCTAAATCAAAATCAACAAGTAGTCTAAATGCAAATGCACATGCATGTATTTGTTTTCCGCTTTCTTAATGTGTGAATGACAAAAAGAATGCTAAGTACAAATCTGAATTATCTTTTCTTTCAAAGCGATAGTACTAATGATTTTCTCTTCAAAATACGAAAGGAAGACAATGACGACACTTTGCGATTTTGAATTGAAAACTGCTTTCGACACTTGAAATACTATTAATTCAAATCAAATACAAGAGTAACAGTGTAATCGACCATCAAGAAGAGTAGGATCCTTTTCTTTGATTGAAAATGACACTTGCGACACTTCCAAATCAAAAGACAACAGCTCGATTAAGCTACTTCTTTGTAAAGGAGAACTGTAAATGGCGAAAAATGCATAAAAACATCCACAATTCTTTGTACAATGGAGGTTGAATAATGCAAAGGTAGGTAGTTTCCACAGTGGTATATTGATCACAGACAACAAAACTCTTGAATAAAGCTGAAGAGTGTGAAGAAAAAACCAAAATCTAGAGGCAGAAACAGTCTTAACTGATCATCGCACCTGTAACACAGGGAAACAGGGATGCATCTCACCTACTGCACACGGGAGGTGCGATGCATCTAGATTGCCAAGAGGAGAAGGTGCGATGGTCCAGGGACGAGACTTTAACTTGGTTTTTGGTCACAATTTGCAGCTTAGTTCAAGGATTTAGGTCGAGCTAATGATAGTCAGTAATAAAATCATAGGGGCTGATCTAATGAGGTTACTTGAGCCACCACCAGGGCAATTAGGATGTTTGCAAATCAATTGTTTAGTTTATAAACAAAACCCGAAGATGGACTGAAGCAGCATTGATCTACTTTGCAGTTGCATAGAAAAAGAAGTTTTAAGGCTAGCTGGCTTGACTTCAGGCTCCGTCTGTAGTTTATAAAGCAAACAAATAGAAACAAGCAAACAAGCTATTCGCTCCCCAGTGGAGTCACCATTTTGTTATTGGGAAATCTAGTGTCCATTCAGAGCTGCTAGTCCCACTAAGACGGGTAGCTATCTTAGAAACAAACAAACTAAAGTTACTTGCGTTTTCCTTTATGAGAAGTAGATGAGAGAGAAGCAGAGAGTACCAACCTCAGTCTTTCGCTTGGCTCCTTGCTTGTTTCCTCTCCCCTCTGATAGATCTTTGTCGCTCCTTCCTTGCTTGTCCCGCTTCAAAGAGCACCTGTAAAGTCAAAGCAGCATGATACCATCAAAGCACAGAGATCTACAATCATAAACAATATAGGACCAGATATATATTGACCACACAAATGCATATATCAACTCAAACATACAAGAATGTGGAGGAAAACTCAAATAGCTTTATTGATAGAAAGAGTAGAAGAGAGGATTACAACCCATTGATCTGACCCAGCATCATCCTCCCAGCATGAAAGCCCTTCTTCACCTCATGAAAAGCTTAGATCACCCAACACTATGATGTTCCACCAAGAAACCAACAACACTTCCTTACAAAATACAAGATTCTAACCCCCTTGGATCTTTGGGATGAGGGATCCATATATAGATGTTTGTAGGGAGGTGAGTCAGCTTCTGGGATTTCGATTAGTGTCCTCTCTCTGATAGTTCTTGGTTCCACTTGGAGATTCATGATCTCTTACTCATCCTTGGGCGAATTCAAAGAGGCAAGCGTCACAAGAGAAGTTTCTGGAAGATTCCATGATCATCCACCTTGCAAAATGTCTCTGCCATTTGTCTATTCTCGCCCATCACACCCTAAAAAAGGGATTTTCAGTACGCATCACACTTTTTTCATGTGGCAGGTTAGATGCATCGCACCCTTAGCACTGAGCAGTTTGTATGGTCCATTTTTTACTAGTTCTGAGCAGTTTTCCATGGATAACTTTTGGGAGATGATGTAATCAGCTGACCTTGTTCCTTTAGGGTGTGAAACAACACTTTTAGGGACTCATAAGCCCTTGGTTTATGGACATATATGATTGGGGTTGCAGTGCCCAAATATGTCTATAACAAAGGGGAAAATGCACAGTTGTGAAGGTCAAGAGGTTATCCTTGAGCATTGTGACTGCACAATGTGTAGTCCTTGGAGGTAGAAACTGCACATTGCGTAATTCCAAGAGACAATAGATCAACTTGAGGCTTGCTACTACGTAATGCGTAGTTTAAGGAGGCTGAGTGAGGTTAAGTTTTTCGGGCAAGGGATCTTCCAGAATTTGGCTAAGTGTGGGATTAGTGAGGTAAATATAGGACTGAGATATGACTTTAATACGATAACGCACTCAAAAAAATCAATGAGACAACATTGAACACTCAGCACCTAGAAACAACATGATCTCTTTAACGCGATGGACCCACAGCACTTTCCTCCAAGTGCTACACTAAAGATACACTTTGCAATGGCAGTGACGACACTAGTGCAACAATGCATAAAACTTTGGGAATGAGTCTAATACATGTCTATATGATAAATAGGACCCATTGATACCAAAGCTTCCTCTTGAAATGAACCATAACTTTTTTTTTACATTGTGTGACACTTCCCATGCCTGTGAGTCAACACTTGCGACATTAAGAGAAAAGTGCAAATGACACTTGCAAATGCGAACAACATTGAAAGTGACACATGATAGAGAGAATATAACATTAAAAAGACACTTATTATATTTAAATCAAGAAAAATATAAAGTCATAATCATAAAAGAAACACTTGCGAAAGCAAAGGTGTGCCAAAGCGATAGTTGGAAAAACTCACCGAAATAGAAGTACAATCGCAACCAAAAGTGAGAGATTATCAATTGAAAGTGTGCACTAACTATCAACATAGGTTGAACATTACACAAGAATTGTCTTGATGGAGTGTGATATGCCTATCCAAGCTTAAACTACATATTGTTAGATCCTCAGTATGCTCCAAAATTCATGTCTAGGAAAAATTTTGGAGGGTGTTGATCGCAGTGTCAAAACTTGGTGACACATTAGTAGAAATCCAACTTCTTTGTTCAAGTTTTATCCTTAAGTGAAAGGTCTCATTCTTTCAAGAAGTGTTGATTTTCCATACATATTGCCTTGGATTTGCTACTTGTCCCTGTTAGAGATATAATCCCCTATATTCCTTTCTCATCTTGAAACACATCAATCATAAGACTGGTCACACCTCTATTGTTTCAATAAGGGGGGAGGATAATACGTATACGGAGATTTTAAGCACATTCCCCAGTGTTTCTCTACATCCAACGATCATGGAAAACACCCCAATTGAGTCACCTCAAGGAAACAAAAGCATCGCTTGATTACCAGTAGGCCTGGATAGTTCCCCAGTGAAGTTGTTTGCTTCACCTCTCTGTGTAGGAAGCTTTTCTCTTCTTTACCCTTTATTTTATTTTCTTAAAGATATTCTTGTAGCATTTATTGAATATTTGTAGTACAGGTGGAAGAGGGATCCCGACTTATTGAGAGTAGGATGGGTTGTTCCTTGTTTAAGGGGTTTGAAAGATAACTAAAGTTACATGCTCATTTTAAAGTTTTTCTCCTTTCCCTTCTCTACTCAGTTGGGTTGACATGTTGAAAAACCATTCAATACAGGGTTTAGATAGAATGAGGATTCTAATAAATATATGGGCTTCATATTTTGAACAAAACATTTCCATCTGGAACTAATCATATTTTTCGTCCAGACATCATTGACTTTAAAGATATGTACAAACCCAAAATAGAGAAGAGGATATAGATAAGACAAGCATTGCTCGTCATCACAACTTCCATTTTCAAGTTTTTCCACATTGTATTTTGACACAAAAGGGACATCTTTCATGCAAAACATGAAAAAAATACCTGACAAAATAAGCAAGTAAAACTAAACTAACCACAACATAAAAATCATAAAATAAGAAAACAAACGAATGCAGAGACTAAATGGATAGCATCGCAGAGGGTGGATGTAATGCTAGGGAAATTAAATGCAACTAAGCCTACTCCTAACCCAACCAACTAGAATTTCAGGGCTAAGTGTAATGATATTTCCAATGTATCCACCATAGTTTCTCCTGACCTACAAACACAAAGATATGAATGGTCAAAAGAAATATAAAGCATTGTCCCAAAGAAAGGATAGCAACTAAAGAAATTTGAGCAATGAACTGAAGGTTTTTCTTATCACAAAAATAATGAACCACACCAACTACTTTGATCTAGTGTCCAACTTTACCTCATTGATTGACATATCAATCATACAAACCTTGTATGCTTCTCCTGAATACACATTAATCCGTGCTTTCAAATTTTGCAAAAAAAAAAATCGAAACTTATAATTTGTGATGGAGATTTCCAAGTAAGATTGCTCAAACCATTTAGCAAATTGATCATGATATTCAAAACAACCAATTTGAAAACCCTAAGACTCATGAGAAAATGAAATTTCAATTAACACATTCGAATCACAAAGACAATCTCTTGAGGGGATTTTGATATAATCTTGCTTGGAAGTCTTGTCAAGATGGTGGGGATATGACATAATCTTCAACTCACGCTGAAGTGCCCCAACTATCCAATAAGCATCTGAATTTTGAAATGATAAACCATAAAATTCCTTGGGTTCCACAAAATCAATCAATGTAAAACAACTACCATCAGGTATGCTAATGGTAAAATGATTACTTAAGAGATAGTTGTTAGAACCAGTATCATGATCAAATTGGTGATTATAAGATCCTTGATTTTCCATTGGTTCCATTTGCATCTGATTAGATACCATGTCAACAATATGAAATCTTAAGGTATTTAAAACGATCATTGACATTGCAAATTCAAGAAACTAATTATGATACTAGGTTGGTGAAAGATTGGAAGGGTCAAATCAAACCAGGTTTTCATATCAACACAAGGGTTTTGATTCACTAAATTACTCAATAATTTTCTATCATTCAAGAAGAGATATTGTGTGAAAAGTATGATTAGATCCATGACATGCACATAATTGATAGGAAGGTGACTGACTTCAGAAGCGTTTGACAGTGAGGAATCTTCTGACCAAAAATGAATTTCTTCTTGACAACCAAAATGACATACCTTCAAGTTATGTATATCCGTAAAATATATGCTCCTCGATCCTGAGTGTGATGCAAGGGATTCACATGATGAAGGATTAACCAAACAAGAATCTTCCATCTGATCAAAAACTATATCTTGAAGGTTTAGAGAATTGAATTGACAATGTTGAAAGCTATTCAAGAATAAGCTGACTTCTGGTGGATAAATGTTAAGGAAAGAATTGTGCGTTAAAATATGGATCCAACTCAATTCCCAAATCTCAACAGGATTGCGAGAACCTGACATAACCATCAACAGGGGATAAAGTGCCTCGACTTCCTCACAAGTCTCTAAACTTTTTGATGGTGGATAATCGAATTTGGGTGACTTGGAAAAATCAATAGGTAGGTAACATTATCATCATATGTATGAATGAAAACACTAGTAATGTCACTGGTTTGACTAGACTTGAGATTAAACATATCATATCCTTAATGGATAGAAAATATAGATACATCAATTAGAAAACTTCCTTGATCATTTAGAATTGTAAGATCTTCCTCCTGGAGTATGAAAAACTTACAATTGAAGAGATTGTGAATAATAGATTCAAGATTTTCATCCTTTGATTGTAGGATCACACCATCCTGTACTTGGTTGCAATCATGACCAATCGGATAAGAATCTAAAGAATTAAGAAAAAAAATTGGTCTAACAAACTCATCAAACACATTTAGATACAATGAATAATGAGAGGAAAGATGGAAAAACTCGGGAGAAGAGATGCCTATTGTAACTAAATCAGATTGAGCTGGTAAGAACAATGATCAACATGCATATTATGCTCCATAATATTACCTTCATCATCATAATGATCGAAGACATGCATACCAATGCAACATTCATATTGATATTGATTTTCTTCAACATGGTATATTAAAGATTCAATAGCTTAACAACTTACCTTTTCGGGTTTGTCATCTGAAGATGCATGGATCAAAGGAAATCTAGAATCATACTGAATTGAAAGAGAATCCCATCACATAAAGGTATATTTCAAGCTATGAGAAGCAGATTCCAAATTGATACCTCGTGAATATAATCCTTCAAAAGAAGAAAAGATATCATTTGATGTACTTAGATATACATCACCACATGTGTTAATGGATATAAGGATGTCATGTTGATGGTTGTCCAAAGTCTCAAATTGAATGAATGGTTTGAAATCATTTGAAAGGTAATCAATATTACAAGATGCATGATCAGCTGAGAATATAGGATCATTATGCTGAAAGAGAGAAGAAAGATGAAACATGTCTTCAACACTTTTTTCATCTACCTATGAAATGAAACTACCTTGTTCTTGATTACTACTTGAAACGAAAGGTTGAACATCATTAAAAGTTGAAGTAGGTTGATCAAGCAGATCATGAAACAAGATATAATGAGATGTAGATGGTATAGGTTGAGAAGTATACATTGAGGAAACTATTTTTTCAATTGGATCAAATTCAAGATTAGGATTATACATTAATGTGATATTGAAAAACTAAGGGATCGGATTTTACTTCAAGCTCGGTGTAATTTCTAAATCATTTCCAAGTTATTCTCAATAGGATATGAATCATGGGAATTAGATGAATGTTTAAAGAGGGATCAAAAGCTTTATTTTCACATTTCACATCTTTAACATTATCACAAGGAGGCACCCAAATTGGTAATAAGAAAGGATGAGGGAAAGGAACAAAAGGAACAGTAAGTTCCTTGTCGCAAATTTGTGGTGTCTTGTGATCAAAATAAGTTTAAAGAGGGGAATCATCGTATGGTTCATATGAAAATAATTTCATGGAGAGAAGAACCAAGCTTTGAAACTTTCACTGATAAAATTATAGTTAAAATATTATGCAGGAAACTCATAGAAAATGTAAAGAAACTGATTAATAAAATCCTTTACATATTCACCAGATTTCATTCTGAGAAGACCAATCCTATTACATACATCTTGACAATAATACATGTTAAAGACTTGATGAATCTCCTAGAGGAATTGATAGGCTTGATGAAGAGCCTTGAGGAATTGATCAAATGAATGAATGGAAGTGGATGGTAAAGTTTGACACCACTTATTATCTTGGCCTTCAAGAGTGAGGGTGAATAATATAAAAACAACATATTCATCATAAAATTCATTAGATTTAGAAAAACCCATAAAATTGGATATATGTTTGGCTACGAATTTACCACCCTCACCATCAAATCTCAATTGAGACAAGTCATGAAATTGTTCCATGGAGATGAAAAGTTTACCAAGGCATAGGTTAGAAAAACATAATGGGATTATGATTTGAGGATGAGCCATTTAAGATAAGAGATTCAAAATAGAATCAACGGGCATAGCTTTTCATTTGGCCCTCCTTATGGCACCAATTGTTGACGGCTGTCAACCAAGGGGGTCTCCCAGATGTGAAGTCCACGGTGATTGCACCTAACCACCGATCATCTCGACTCCGCTCTTCTAGAAGTATATGGAACACGGATGAACTCTGGGAAAGGAACATGAATGAGAATGGATCAATGGTGAGGATTAATCGGTGGTGGAAGCAATTCGCTTTTGTGAGATATAAAGTAATAGTGACTTCAAAGGGTAAATCAGGACTTTCTATGAAATACTCATTTGGTCGGGGGCTCCTGGACACATCATAAGCCAAACCCATGCTGACCATCAAAATTTTTTATTTAGGATGCATTAGACCTCACATCATTTGGAGTAGGAGCCCCAACCAGAAATATGACCAATGTCCATTGTCCTTAGGGATTTTCCTTGGCTACAATTATTAACATAATAGGTGATACAACATTCTTTGAAACAAGCAAGTAAGTTGACACTATGAAGCATAAAATTCCAATATAGACAAGGTACTTTCATGGCAGTGAGAAAGAGAGTGAGCCTCTAGAAGAAATGTAATAGTACTATCCTAAAAAAGGCACACAAGAGCATAAGAGGATCATTAGTTAACCTAGAAATTAGTTCACAACACAACCATGATCATAAAACCAAATACAACACACCTTCAACAAGATAAGTACCAAAGCCACCAAAGTAGTTTAATTCCTTAGTACATATGAATGAAACATATATCAAAAACATCTAAAGAATAGTCCTATGACATTCACATTACATGCATGAAAATGTGTTGCCTCATCAATTTTTATATATTAAGTGGAAGTGCCAAGATATACAAGTAAAATTCTACCACACTAGCCCCAACAGTGGAACATTAAGTCACTACTTGCTTCTCCAAACAAATATCTTCTCTCCTATGCCAAGCTAGAGAAGCCAAGGTGAAAGTTCAAGTCCCAAAAGTCCCTTTGCTTGAGTTATGAGGGTGTATTTATAACAAATGAGGTGACTCTTCACCTCCCATGTCACTCTTGACCTCCCTTGTGACTCTTGAGCTTCTACAATGAGTTTTTGAATCCTTACATGACCTTTGAGCTTCTATATGACTTTAGAACTCAATAGTGACTCTTCATATTCCATGTGAGACCCTTAGTCTTCCACATATTTTACATTTTCTCATTTTGGGAAATTTCACAATTACATTTCATAAGTGATGTGGCAAGACACTTTGACACATGTGACTCTTTGAGATGACTATTGACAGTGATGACATGGAAATTCATGATGATGTGGCTTTTCCAAGCTACTCCTTTTTTTTCTTTCTTTGCATATTCATGGTGGATCTTGCATGTGCTTTATCTTCATCCTCCAAGGGACTAGTTGATATGGAGTCTTCATGTGATTCTGATCTTTTTTCTTTTTGTCATAAGCTAGTGTCTCTTCATCTTCTTGCTCGATGACTTCTTCATGGTTCGAGATTCACAAATGTCATCCAACATAGTCCCCTTCTTTTCCTATCCAAGCATCATCCTATTATGTCAAGATATACCTGCAAGTGAAATCCACTCATGAAAAGATGACATTAGTCCGAAAATCTCCTAATCTAACTTACTTCATGAAAACCACTAGTTTACCTAGAACTACGTACTGGACCGAGACGAAATCTCAAGGATTGTGCAATGCTCAGTTCCAAAGGCCAGGAGTGAGGGACTGAGGCTTGAGATTGTACAATGCACATTTCTAGAAGCCTCGGAAGGAAGACTGTGCAGTTGGGGAGTTCAGTGAGGTAAGATTTAGCCTTGAGATTGTGCAATGCACATTTCAGGAGACAAAGAGGGGCAGTCGATTGCACAGTTACATAGCTTAGGAAGTCAGGAAGATAACTTGTTGCTAGTAACTCTGTAATGCGGAGAAGGAGGTTAGCTAGAGCACAAAATGCGCAGTTTTGGAGGTCAAGAGGCTATCCTTGAGCAATGTGACTACACAATGTGCAGTCCTTGGAGGCATAAACTTCACATTGCGCAATTCTAGGAGACAAGGGATCATCGTAAGGCTTGCTAAACGCAATGCACAATTCAAGGAGGCTGAGTGAGGTCAAGTTGGTCGGGAAAGGAATCTTCCAGAATTTGGATAAGTGTGGGATTAATGAGGTAAATATAGGACTGAGATAGGACTTGAATAATATCACACACTTCGAACAATCAATTAAAAACCATTAAACACTTAACACCTAGAAACAACATGATCCCTTTGATGTGACGACAGCACAACAGTTTCCTCCAAGTTTGACACTAAAGATACACTTTGTGACGACAATGAAGACACTAGTGAGAGAATGCATAAAACTTAGGGAATGAGTCTAATATGTGTCTATATGATAAATAGGGCCCATCAACACCAAATTTTCCTCCTGAAATGAACCATAACTCTAATTTTACATCGTGCGACACTTCCTATGCCCGCAAGACGACACTTGCGACAATAAGAGAAAAATTCAAACACCACTTGAAAATGCGAATGACATTAAAAGTAGCACATGCCAAAGAAAATATAAAATGAAAAGGACACTAATTAATGTGAAAGCAATAAAAATCAACAATAGTATTCATGAAATCGACACTTGCGAAAGAAAAGTTGTGCCAAAGAGACAGTTAGAAAAACTCATTGAAATAGAAGTACAACCACAACCAAAAGTGAGAAACTGTCAATTGAAAGTGTGCATTGACTATCAACATAGGTTGAAAATTGCACATGCATTGTCTTGATGGATTGTGCTTTGCCTATCCAAGCTTGTGTAAAGGAATACGCTCATGAACTCATTACAGACTGAGCATGTGTGAGCAAGTGACTTCAACACTTAGAAACCAAGAAGAAGACTTAAATATTAATTGATCATGAAGTGACTATGGAACGACAGATTGTTAGATCCTAAGTAGGCTTCAAAATTCATGTGTAGGCAAAATTTTGGAGGGCCATGTTTATTGCAGTGTCAACAACTTCCATTATTATATGCATGCAACATTTATCGACAAGTACCACAAAGAAAAATATACAAGTACAAGAGCATGGTGATAGTCTTAGACAACCTAAGGTTTCTATAGAATCCTAGAGAGGGAGATTCCTAGGGTTTTTAGATTCAAACCCTATTTTCCTTGATATTTTCCTATGAAACATCAACCCTAGGATTTGAGTCTCAAAACCAATTCCACCCTTACTAGGGATTTGCATACACCCTATCCTATTTACAAACCCTAGTGACCAAGGGCTAGGGTTTCTATGATGGATAAAATGATTAGGGCTAGGGTTTCTCTTTTAAATAGGACTTCCAAATACCAACAAAGATTAAGTGATTCCAACAATTCCTAGAACGAAATGTATCCCAAAAACCCTAGTATGATTCATGTTAGACCCTATATGCATAAAATAATTAAAAGTATCTGCATACCTTAGTTTTTCATGATTACTAGAAGTTGTAGCAAATATTTCATCTCAATCCAAGGTAGTGTTACTTCCATGATTCTTCTAATAGAAAATTCAAATCAAGATGCTTTATTTCTTCCTCTTTTTACTAGTTCTGATGAGAGAGAAAATTTTATATGCATGTAATCATACTAGACCGGTTTTCTAAACATTTATGTTACAAACCTGGTGTATGATACACCAATCATTACTCTTAATAAAACAGGTCCTTGACATCTTCCTTCTGCTTCTTTGAGGGTTCAACAACTTTAATTGTTAAATCTTAAGACCTTTCTTTCCTTTTATTGTTCTTTAGGTTCTTAAGACAATCTGATTTGTAATGTACATAATCATGACAGCCAAAGCACTAAACTTTGGACATGTCTCTATTTTTGTTCTTCTTTTTCTTATCAAAATTATTCCTTGACTTAGATGCATGGGCTTGAGAAGTTTCATTTCCAGGATGAGCATTACTTCTAACCTTTATTATGGATTCTTATGTTGAGAATTGAGACCATAGTTATTCAAATGATGGAGGATCTTTCCTTGCACATATGCTACTTGAAAAACCAACCCGCTCTTTAGGTGAGGCATTGATTTATATTGTGATTAATTCTGAATTAGATATATTCTCACCATTTTCAAGGAGTTGATCTCTGATTTTTTATAGCTTCATGAAAAGGGAGGCTATAGTGTCTTTATATATCATTTTTTATTGATATAGTTGAATCCTTAAGGCCATCATGTGACCTGTTGCGTTGACGAAGTATAATTTCACCAAGGTATCATAGGCTTCTTTGGATGTAGACAATTTTGATACAAAAGTAATGAGGGGGTCTTTAATAGACTCAAAGAGAATTCTTTGAGCTTTGACATCTCCTTTTTCATATTTTTCAATTTCTTCTTCATCCTTTGAATCTGGAACAATAACCTTTCCAAGAACATACTTCATGACATCAGTCTCTCTAAGGGTTAAGTCAATTCTCTTTTTCCATGCTTTGTAGTTGGATGCTCCTTCTAACTTATTATTTTCCTTGCATGTATAATCCATTAGATTGTTAATTGAGGGATATCTTATGTGACAATAATAAGCTACTACAATTATGGACTTCTTTCTTCTCTCTAGATGTGATGTTTTTTCTTCATCTTAGCTCTGATACCATGTTGGAAAATCAAAATAGTTATAGGTGAAGGGTGATTTTCCTTAGCTTTATAATTACTTGTAAGTTTTGTGTCTTCTTATTAATTATTTAGTTTTTCCTTTGATCAAGCAATTACTAAAATGACAGATATAAGAGACAAAAGACACCAATGTACGCTTCTTGCCATGGAAAAACCCCACTACTTGGGGAAAACCCAAAACAATCTCCTTCTTATAGAATTAGATGAAAATGTGACTTTTATGACCCAATGACCAAGTCAACCAACTAGCTACAAGTCAATACAAGACCTTCCCCTTCCTTATAACAAAGTGATCCTTCTTCAACTGTAATGTAATTTAGACTTACTGTAAGACTCCTTATACTTTCAAACTTCTTGTGATTCCCCGCAACTTCACTGAAGCTCTCGAACCCATGTAATCTCTTTGCAAACTTTCTTACAATCTCTCACCCTGCAACTAAACTATTCTTGCTTCACCTCTCGGATCTGCAACATTGTGCTTTTGAACCTATAACCTTCACTGTCATCCTCAGATATGTAGCCTTCCTTAAATATTCAAACCTATAGCCTTGAATGTAATTTTCGGACCTGTATCCTTCCTAAAATCTTTAGACATTTAGTCTTTGATTGCTCCTATAATTCTACAGTGTCATTTTTAGAGAGAAATTTCTTCTATGTTCTTTGTTCTTCTATCCTTCTTGAGTTTGATCTTAATTGTACTTGTATGATCTACAATGTGTCCCAAAGATAATCAAAATATGCTCCAATATACTTGTTCCTATAAGTCGAATAGACATGATTATGAGGCCAACATGATAGAGATACGCACCAACTTGATTGCTGGTGCTAAGGCCGACTTGTAGCCTTGTTCATGGACTATATTGTATTGATGACTTGTAGTTATAGGCCTGACTTACAATATTACATTGACTTTTCAAGATAATTCCTAGAGGCATGCAATGGATTCCATGAGCTATGTGACCAATAAAACAAGCATGAAACCCATTCTTAATAAATAAATAAATAATTTTATATTATATACAATTATGAAGACTGAACCTAGTTACTTTTCCAAAACTTACCTAATGGGAAGACATTTCAAGGTAAAAACATATAATGTATTAAATACTTCTTGGAACCAATATTATCTTCAGAGGAGTAATAAACAAGGGTCACAAAGATGTTGGGTTATGACTTTGAAATGATCTACAAAAAATGGAAGCAAAATGTAGTTTCATATTCACTCTCAAGAAGGGATGAGGATGTGGAGGCATTTCTCTATGTCATTTCTATTATCCAACTTTACTGGACAACTGAAGCAAGGGAAACTCATTCAAAGGTTGTATCAAGATCCTAGTGCATCTAATATATTTATCTAGAAAATGATTCACTTTGGTACAAATATCACTTATATTTATTTATGAACTCTTGACTCAGATAAATGTTCTTTTGGAGTTGCACACCTATCTTATATGATGGAACTTGGGATTTTTAAAAGCTTATCGTAGGGTCAAGAAGGAATTTTATGGGATGGCATTAAATATAATATTTAGAAGTTTGTGGCAAAATGTTTGGTTTTCCAACAAAATAAAGTTGAGACAATTAAGACCATGGGTTTTTTACAACCATTAACCATTCCAAGTCAATGTTGGGAGGAGGTCTCAATGGACTCTATCATAGGTCTACCCAAGTTCGAAGGAAAGAGTGTCATCGTGGAGGTAGTTGATAAACTTACGAAGTATGCACACTTTTGTTCATTATCTCAAACTTTCAAAGCTAGTACAGTCGCTACTGTATTTATGGAAACAATTCAAAAGCTACATGGAAACTCAAAGGTTATTGTACATCACATAGATCCCATTTTCAGTGGAAATTTTTAGAGATAATTATTTTCTTGTCTTGATACTCAATTAGATCATACCTCATCTCATCATATTTAATTTGATGGGCTAACTAATATAGTTAACATATGTTTGGAAGGATATCTTTGTTTCTTTGTATCTCATAAGAAAACACAATGGGTCAAGTGGTTACCTCTGGACTGATGGTGGTATAACACTTCCTTCCATACAACAACAAAAATGACCCCATTTATGGAAATGTATGGATATCATCCACCATCCATTACATCATCTCTAGGAAACAATTTAAAGGTTCAAGTAGTGGAATATCACATCAAGCATCAATAACAAATTCTCCAACTTTTGAAGGATAACCTGATTCTCGTGCAAAATCGAATGAAACAACAAGTAGATCAGTATCGCAGTGAAAGAAGTTTTGACGTGGGAAATTGGGTATTTTTGTGGTTACAACCATACAAACAAATGTCCCTCAAGCAAGCTAAGAAGGATAATAAATCATCACCCAAGAACTATGGCCCTTACAAGGTGTTGCAAAAGATTAGTACTATGGCATACAAATTAGAGCTACCTGCATCTTCGTGAGTACACCCAATTTTTTATCTTTCATGTTTAGAGAAGGTTATAGGTGAGAAGATCCCAGTTCAAATCATATTGCAAGAACTTAACGAGGAAGGAGAAATCATATTGGACCCTAAATCAATCATGGAAACAAGAATCTGACAGTTACAAAATTGATCAATTTCAGAATACCTCATTAAGTGGAAGAACTTACATGTTGAAGATTCCACATGGGAGGATGAGTATTTTATACATAAGTATCCATAACTACTTAAACATTGAGGACAACACTTTTTTGAAGGAGAGGAGCATGTTAGGTCCTTATAATACTGGTGTGGTCCCTATATTATTATTGTATGCCCTATAGAAGCTCACTATTGTTATTATTATTCCCTTATATTATTATTCTTATGTAGGCCCTAATTATATTGTGACCCTTTAAACTCCTATAGATACCAAGGAGGTATTTCCATTTTAATTCTCCAATAATTGTTCATTTATATGATGTAAAGGGTGTTGGGCATTGGATAAACCAATGCTCCCCATTTGTTTTCTGACATGGACTAATCGCCTCTCGTGGATCCTTATCTTTGGCGATGCGATCGTTGACTAACACCTATGGGGTTTGGTTTAACGGAAATTGTGATTTCCAACAAGTGGTATTAGAGTGTAGGTGACAATTTTGATACACACCCAACTCACATTAGGGGGGATATTGTTGGGCATTGGATAAACCAACGCTCCTCGTTTGTTTTGTTACATGGACTAATTGCCTCTCATCGAACCTTATCTCTGGTGATCTGATCGTTGACTAACACCTGCGGGTTTTGGTCTAAAGGCAATCGTGATTCCCAACAAAGGGAGGTTACCCCCTCGAAGTGGTTTAAAATCTTTTCGTTGATCTATATTTTCTTATGTTTTTGTGTTATATTTGATCTGGATACATAACACCTTTTGGTTTTGATAATGATCCTAAGGATGTTGGAGAATCAAATCTTGTTTATGGTATACCTTCCCACACCAAAAAGTATGAGAGGAGCCATGTCATTGACATTTTAATTTCACCTAATAAGGTGTTAAATTCTTCTTTTATTTCCATTTCAAGTGACAAGGTTTTTATGGGTATGATATTAGGTGGTAAAGGAAATCCTATCCTTTCTAGAAAAACCTAAAGATAAACCTATAAAGTTGATTAAAAGACATAAACATGGTGATGTTATAGGGGATTTGTTTATTGATCTAGCTAATGACCATGATCTTAAGGATGAATGGAGACCATTTGGTACAATACAATTAAATTCTAACTCTTTAGGCCTACAATATCGAGGAGGGGTCACCACCTACTTAGAACAAATAAATATATTCCTAAAGAATGTGTCCATGGTGGGAGTATGGGATCGAATTCCTTAGAAATTTCCATTATCTCTATTGGTTGGAAGACCCATTTAAAATGATCATAGGAATAAGCAATAAAACAAATTAACCAAGGTAAGAAAATATTGATAAATGGGGTCCCCGGAAAGGGAAATACCTGTCAAAAGTTTCATTAAGAATATTTTGTTGGCTAATGTTAGAGGCCTATGGGGATGGATTACAAAATTTTCCCTCGAAATATTAATTAATATAAGGGGGCGGGAGATTATCTTGTTTTGTAAAACTATGGGGATGGGTGAGTATCTTATTTCTAAATTAAAAAAATTGTTGGGGGGGTGGGATTTCAAAGATTTAAATGTTGATGTTTTTTTTTTTTGGGGGGATTGTTGGGGGGGGGGGGGGGGGGGGGGGGGAGTTTGTGTGGTTGGGTCTTAACTATATGGAACTCAAGCATGGTTTCCTTGTTTGTTACTTAAAATTTAGTCACTAAGGTATATTGTAAAAGGTTGGGCCACTCACTAACCATCCTTGATACTTTTCATCCTTATGAAGGATGACAAACATGTTGGAAATACTGAGGGGGGTTGAATAAGTATTCCACCTTTCTTTATAATTTAGTATCAAAAGAATTAACCAATAACATCACATCAAAGGAACACAAGATATATCAATGAACAATTTATTTTTATTAGAGGGAAGATACACTTTTGGTTTACCAACTACAACTAGAAGGGCTATAACCCTGGATTTACTAGCTCCAACTAGAAGGAGGTGACAACCTCGTGAAGGAAGCTACAAATTCCTTCCCTAACACTACCCAACCACCCTCTAGAATAAAATATAAAACTAAAATTATTGGGATCTCGTACCAGGGATAACAACCCAATTACAATACATTGAAACATTTCAAAATTAAGCCATTTACAACAACCTTCATACCTCATACCAACGATACCACATATGCCCTTACTATGTCCTTTAACTCAAAAACTTTATCATAGCTTGCTCCAAGACTTCAACAAAGGATCCTTCAATGTATCTTGCTTCAATACTTCTACAAGACAAGTAGCAAAGTCTACTCCAGAATAGGCACCAAGAGTTTGCTACAAAGCCAATATCAAAGTTTGCTCCAGAATAAGCACCAAAAGTCTGTTACACAACCAATATCGCAAACTTTTTTTTGTCCTCCCTTAAACTTTCTTCTAATGTTGTTTGTACAAGATTCGAAAATGATCTCAGGATAACCTTCAAAATCAACTTCAAATCTGCCTTAACCGGGTGTTGTGGCCACAACCCACCACACACAAATTTTTCACAAAAGATATGGGGACCCTCTATGTAAATTCTGTTAATTTTATGAGATTTTTACTTTTCTCTATTTTTTGCTTTGATTGCTTCATTGTGTATGATTTCTCGTCAACTCCCCAATGGCTCAAGTTTTGATGAATTTGAACTTGCGATTTTAAAATAGTGCTTGTTCAAAGTTTGAGTGATTTTCACCGCTTAGGCTTAAATTTGTAAAAATTGTATTTTACTTTATTTTATAAAGTAAAATATGTAGAAATTTTGAATAATATGACACATATTCACAGAGATTATCCTGATTATACACTTATAAGTGGAACATGCATAATACATAACCTCCTCTACATTGATCATCAATTTTGCAGAAGCAGAAACATTCACAGGCGCACATAGAAGCATCAATCACACATATCAACACAGTATTTTCCCGGGGAAGGCATCTCGCTAAAAACCCCAACTATCTGTATATTATAGTGATTGAATCATGTAACAATACATAGTACAATACTCCTCACAAGTACTCAGTACTATCTCCACATGCTACACACAATACAGCTCAGATCTGATCTCCAAATCTCCCCCGCTGCTTGCCTGCCTCCACAGCTCAATACCTGCTCAAGAATTGATGAGAATGGTTTACCAAACTCGTATTTGACCTGCAAATAATCACTCACACTATGTTGGACGTGAGCACAGGCTACAATTCTTGGTATTGGCCAATTCATTGGCATACTCAATCCCTCTGATTGTGCAAATCATCATGCACAGCTATAGTCACAACTGATAGCAATCTGATCCTCTAACACCTGTCCCTGCTGAACTGAACATGCACTGACATGAAACTGAGTTAACTGATGTATTCTATAGTTGCATTATGAGTTAATAACTTGTGAATTAATTAATAACTAATTCACCTAACTCATCTCTAGTCTATTGATCAGTTAGACTAAATGCAACTAGTTTAACAAAGCTAAACTGAACACAACTCCATCAACTGCACCTCCAGTCCACTAAACTCAACTCACTTGAGTTCTAACTGAAGTCCTGCATGCAAATATTAGTCATCCCATAGGTAACCATGTATTTCCTTCTAGGATCTGCATGTACCACATCCATAGCTCATCTTGAAGTGCTCCAAGAGAATAAGATCAAGTTTATAGTCCAAATATTATTATGAGACAATAATATTTGACTTTTCTATTTTTGACAGCCAGTCTAAAAATAGACTTTGATCACTCACATTGTGATCACTCACACTGTGGTCCCCCACACTATGGTCACCCACACTGTGATCACTCATACTGTGATCACCCACACTGTGATCATCCACACTGTGATCACTCACACTGTGATAAAAAATAGAACTTGCGCCATAATTTGCCTGCGGGCCCACTTAGTGAAGGCAACTCTTTTCACTAAGCTCCATCATCTTGTTGCATTCTCAACAAGCATTTCTTGTTGCACACTTTTCAACACTCCCTCTCAACAAGAAAGGCTTCCTCTCAAACCTGATCCTGTAACTCTGGAATGTTCTCCATGCAACACATCTGGCTAGTCCACTTGCTCTGTCATCAAAGTCTCTGACTGCTATTGCCTCTGTCGACTGAAACTCTGCATCTCTGTGCTCTTCAGTATCTGACTGCTCTAGTCTCTGTCACTTTGATCTCTGACTGCATCCGTGCTGCTGCTGGTTCTATCTCCCAGCATTGCATCCGCACTGCACCTCCCAACTGACCTCCCTGTTGGGCTAGAAACACCCTCTGATGCTGAAGCTCTACCTGCTACTGACAAGTGCTCCCTCTCTGACATCTGCGCTACTGCAACATCTCCATGCATCTCGCACCATTGCACACCTCTCTGTTCCACCTAGCACTGTGCAAAACACTTGTGCCTCTCGCATTGATGCAGCCTGCTAGCTATGTGTTGTCCTGGGATTCCATGCACTGTCGCTCTCTCTGCCGCTCCATCCGCATCTGTCTCTACCCAATCAGTCAGTTCCTGCTACTACACATCTGGGGCTCCTGTAGCAAGGTCTCATCTAAGAGGTTGGGTACCTCAAGGATCCTGCCCCTCCTCCTTGGGACAATCAATCCACATCACCCCACCTCCTACCTAGAGGTATGGCTGCATGCGATCCCTCAGCCCACCTGGCTCGAAGTTTCCCCCTACTGGAGGTCTCTGGATGAGTAGATGTCTCTACTCGATATCCTCTCAGCTTCCCTTGTTGTGGCTGCTCCACAACCTCCTGAAGCTGCTGTACCAATCGTGGCTCCTCCACAATCGTCTGAGACTTCTTCTGGCTCTACATGTTGAGAGGTAATATACCCTCCCTCTCAACCACCAAGTCTCCATCAGTTGCCTCACTGCTCAAGGTTTTGCATGCATCTTGAACCTTAAGAGCATACAGGTTCCTGACCCGTTAACCAATCTCATGACAACGAAAGCATCTCACCTTCGACTTGTCAACCTTCTTCCCATCATTGGAAGAACTGGATTCGGAAAGAGAAACCTTCCCCTTCCCCTTCTTCGCCTTACTCGCTAAGGCACAGTTATCCTCATCCTACATGGATGAAGAACTGTCTCTGGTGCTCCATCTAATCTCCTCCTGCACAAGATCTGACCAAAGTCTTTCCCATCCTGGTAGTTTCTCCCTTCCATTCACCGAGTCCTGGTAGCTATGCCAACTCTTAGGAAGGTCAAGGAGTGTTAGACTCACCATCCTCATCCGATAGTCACCCCCACACTTCCCAGCTCATCCCGGCATTGGGTGAACTTCGTGAGATACTGGGGCATACTGTCTCCATTCTCACACTGAATGTTTCTGAGTTTTATCTCTTGCTTTGGAATTAAATTCGAATTCCACCAGCTCAAAACTCAACCACTTCCGATCTAGAATTCGTGAGAACAAAGTATTTCTCGTACAGAGATCGACTGTATGGGCATTCACCGGATATCTCACCTTCCAAAAGAAGGATGAATCCAGAGGCTACCTGGCCCGATTACAGACTCTGCCTGAAGAAATAAAATGTAAACACTTTCTGAATAATAGATCCGATGATCAATCCTCGCTTGATATCCTGTAAAAATCTCTTCTACAAATCAAGCAGCTCCGATACCATGTAGAAATTTTGAATAATATGACACATATTCACAGAGATTATCCTGATTATACACTTATAAGTGGAACATGCATAATACATAACCTCCTCTACATTGATCATCAATTTACAGAAGCAGAAACATTCACAGGCGCACATAGAAGCATCAATCACACATATCAACACAGTATTTTCCCGGGGAAAGCATCTCGCTAAAAACCCCAACTATCTGTATATTATAGTGATTGAATCATGTAACAATACATAGTACAATACTCCTCACAAGTACTCAGTACTATCTCCACATGCTACACACAATACAGCTTAGATCTGATCTCCAAATCTCCCCCGCTGCTTGCCTGCCTCCATAGCTCAATACCTGCTCAAGAATTGATGAGAATGGTTTACCAAACTCGTATTTGACCTGCAAATAATCACTCACACTGTGTTGGACGTGAGCACAGGCTACAATTCTTGGTATTGGCCAATTCATTGGCATACTGAATCCCTCTAATTGTGCAAATCATCATGCACAGCTATAGTCACAACTGATAGCAATCTGATCCTCTAACACCTGTCCCTGCTGAACTGAACATGCAATGACATGTAACTGAGTTAACTGATGTATTCTATAGTTGCATTATGATTTAATAACTTGTGAATTAATTAATAACTAATTCACCGAACTCATCTCTAGTCTATTGATCAGTTAGACTAAATACAACTAGTTTAACAAAGCTAAACTGAACACAACTCCATCAACTGCACCTCCAGTCCACTAAACTCAACTCACTTGAGTTCTAACTGAAGTCCTACATGCAAATATTAGTCATCCCATAGGTAACCACATATTTCCTTCTGGGATCTGCATGTACCACATCCATAGCTCATCTTGAAGTGCTCCAAGAGAATAAGATCAAGTTTATAGTCCAAATATTATTATGAGACAATAATATTTGACTTTTCTATTTTTGATAGCCAGTCTAAAAATAGACTTTGATCACTCACATTGTGATCACTCACACTGTGGTCACCCACACTGTGGTCACCCACACTGTGATCACTCATATTGTGATCACCCACACTGTGATCATCCACACTGTGATCACTCACACTGTGATCAAAAATAGAATTTGTGCCATAATTTGCCTACGGGCCCACTTAGTGAAGGCGACTCTTTTCACTAAGATCCATCATCTTGTTGCATTCTCAACAAGCATTTCTTGTTGCACACTTTTCAACAAACTAATTTTAAATAATGTAAATAGAATTATTTATTTAATGTATTTGATTAATTGGCTTAATTATTTTGTAAATATTAATTTTAAATTTTTAATAAATTATTGATTAATAATATTTATTATTTTATTTAATCATTATATAGAACCACCGCAATCGAGAGTTTCTATATATATTAAAACTATACATTAAAAAATTTATTGTGTAAATTGTATAAATAATATCATATAAATATTATAGATAAAAAATAGAGAACCATATGACATCATGTCGATCAATCCACCTCGGCGGTTCAAGTTTGAGCATATATATAAATGAAATGATATTTTAAGGTCCACGAGACTAAAAATAGTCTATGAGACCATTAGTTCCATGTTTTTCGCTTTTTACAATTCAATCCTTTTTCGATTCAAATTGATGATGACTTGGCCCAACCTTCCAACAATCCCCTCACTAAAAAGACAATGCCAAGAAACTGATGCTAACATGTTCTCATAACTTTCTCTGATTTCTTTGAATGTGTCACATTCCAAAATGAAATGTTTTTCTGATTCCATGACCCCACACATGCAAAATGTACACACCCATTCTTCCCAAGCTTCTTTAGGCCTTTTCCACCGTCTTGTTTCACATAGAAGTTGATGTGAGTTGGTCCTTAATTGAGCAATAAGAACCTTTTCCCTCCATGAAATGCTAGCTCCAATGAACTCTTTTTATTGTAGATCACACGTAGGGTTGAATTCCTCAATGTAATATTTCTTATTTCTACCCAACTCTTTTCCCCGTACCTTTTTACGAAACTTCTCCATAACAAAATTCTTTAGCTCCTTGTTATTTGTGGGACAGGCATTGAGGTAGATATTCCATTTTTGCATCCATGTGTAGTTTTGTTTCATCCATGTTTTCTTTGTTTCACTCATGCCTTCATTGAAGATAACATTAGGCCATCTACCTACTCTCAATTTCTTAGTTTTTTTATTTTATTTTTAGAGATATCTTATGAGTTGCATAATAGAAATTGCTTCAATGGGAGTTTCCCCTGTTTCACACAACATTATCTCGTAAGGTACTAAACTTTTTATTTTGAACTTGCTCATTATCAAGCGTTTTTTCATTTTCTCAATTTTTTTTCCATTTTGATACGGGAGTGTTGCTAGCCCACAATTCACACCCATATAGCATCACTCGACAAACTAGGAGTCCAAAAAGCACTTTAATCATTTTCCAATCCCATAACTCTGCCTCTCTACATCTATTTTGAAGAGAATATAATGCTTTCCCCCTTCCTAAAATTCTCTTCTTTCTGCAGTCCTCCCAATTGAGTTTGTTGTTGAAATCAATCTCAAGGTACTTGTACTCATTTACTTCTTCAAGAATGTTGTCTTCAAAGAAGAAAGTATGTTGGCTCTGCTTCCTTTTATTATAGAAAATCATTATTTTGGTCTTGTTAGTATTGATTTGCATCCCCACTGCTCTACAAAAATGCTCAAGGGCATATAAGTGCATTTGCAATCCATGTGTCGATTTAGAAATAAATACAATATCATCAACATATATAAAAAGATTTATCACAAACTCCCCCAACCGAACACCATCTCCACCTTGCAGATTTAACCACTCTTCCAATTTATTAATATATATACTAAAAAGAGTAAGGGATAGAGGGAAACCTTGCTTACCTCTAATGTCACTTCTAAATCTTTCTGAAATACCTAGTGAGGTTCTCATTTTGACTTTCACTTCTTCATAAAGTCTATGGACAGTGGCTCTATAATGCACAGGAATTTCAAGTTCTTCCATTCTACACCACAACTTATCCCTGGGGACTATGTCAAATGCTTTTTTGAAGTCAACAAAGCAGCAAAATACTTCTTCTTTGTCCTCCCAAACCTTTTCAACAATGTGCCTCAACGTGATACCATGATCCACTATATAATGTTTCGACCTAAAACCCACTTGTCCTCTTGCCCTATTTTCTTTTACTTCTTCCCACTTACTAATTATGTCTTCTACCATGCTTCCAAAACGCTTTGTAAACAAAGGATTGATCATAATTTTTCTATAGTTGGATGGATTATTAATGTCTCCACTTTTAAAAATTGGTATTAATAGGCTAGTTTTCTAGTCTCTTGGAAATCCTTGTTGAATGATGTTGTTGAATATTTCCATGATGTGTAGTGCCAGAGCAATCATTCCCCATTTTAGATACTCTGCTTGAAGTTCAACCAAGTCCTTTTCCTTTTCTGTTTTCAGCTTCTTAATTCCATTCTTCACCTCCTGTAATGTGAAGAGTTTTGAATTTATGTTGATCCTAGGGGGGCTCCACCTTAGACTCTTTCTCATAGAGTTGCCTTGCATATTCGAACCATTGACTGGCTGTAATATTATTTTCAATTTTCTTCTTCCTTGGTTGCAGTTCCTGCCAGAAAAGCTTTGGATTATTCTTGCTTAAATATATTAACTCTTATCTCTTTGTTTGCATGAACTCATCTTTTTCCTTCTTAGTATCTGCTTATATAAATTTACATTCATCTTCTCCTTTCCTTCCTTTTTCAAGGTTCTCCTTGCCATTTTGCATTCCTCATCAAACCAAGCATTTACAGGAAAACAATTTTATTTTGATTTCCTATTTGTTGCTCTTTTCCACTTCTCAAGTGCACTTTGAATTATATTTGTTAACTCATGACTGTTGAAGCTTTTGAAACCAGTTTTCTCCTTCTGAATTAATCTCTCTAACATTGTCTTGAAGATAGTACAATTTTCTTGTGTTAGAAGAATTCTGCCCCTTGATAATGATTGTCCAGAGTATTGGGTTTTCCTCCTATGTTGTCTTTCTTCCAACCATGATAACCTTATATAAATTGGGTTACGATCTAATTTTAAATCCCAAATATGCTCTCCAATACTAACTTCATCTATATTTTCTATCAAGCTTTGTGAACACATCACATAGTCAACAACACTTGCCCCATTCTATGTGTTGCAAGTGAAGTTCCTAGACCTTTTCCATCTATCTAGACCATTGCAAATAATTAAGTTGAAAGCCCCACACAGTGTAAGCAACTCCTCTCCAAAATAATTGCTAACTTTGTCATCTTCTGAACACCTCACCAATTGGGGATTCTCCTCTTTAGTGAGCCAAATAGGATTGTTATTCCTCCCAAGGTTTTACCTCATGGGATGATGTAGTGGGAGGATCTCATGGGCATATTTAGAGCAGATTTGAAATTTCTGTATGAGGTGGAGGGATTTATATAAGTTAAGTTTAAAACATGGGAAAGAGGCCTCACTCCCACACGGGTCTCCTCCCACATCATCTCCATCATTTAAAAACCTTTCGTGACTTTAAATCAAACATCCTCTTTTAATATTTAAGTTTTTGGTTTATGAATTTTATTTATTTATTTATTTTTAATTCAAATTTGTTGTAATAATTTTAATTTTAGATGTTATTAAATTTTATTTTATATTTTTCGAATTATTAAAATTAATAAAAATAATTAAAAACGTAACTTTATAGTAAAGTACTCATAAATTTAATAACAATACCCAGGAAAATTTGTCCAAACAATACATTTTTTAGTACTATGATAGTTTTGAAAATCAATCTTTGGAAGGCTCTATCCTGAGTTTTACTCAACCAAAAGAAGCCCAAGACAACTCGTAAGAAATCTAAAATCATGGAGAAGACTATGGGAGTGGTTGCATGACCATATTTAGTCATTTACTATGACTAAAGTTTTTATTTGCCAAAAACTCACGTTGTTCCAAATTAGTTTGAAGACAACCTTCTTGGGCCAAAGAGATTTTGACAGAGATCAATGGAAAGCACAAAATTATTTTTATTTTATTTATTTAATTATATTTTAGTTTGAGAGTTTGTTTTCCCAATTTAGTATTTTCAATTTTGATGTGAAAATTTGATTGGTTTTTAATTGATTTTGAAGAGAATTTGTTACAAGGGAGGTGAGACCAAGGATTTGGAGCAATGAGGTTGATCCAGTAATGGAGAATAAGAGGATTTGCAATTCCAAATATGATGGATCAAAACTATTAGCAACAACTCTCCATTTTTGGATTTATTAATAAGAAAAGCAATTACATCTGGAATTTTGCAAGAGTTTACACCCGAACAACAAAACACTCTTGCAATGAGCTATTTATAAGCTCAATGTCCTAACTACCTCCAATTATGGAGCGCTTATAAAATAACAAGTGTCCACTTACAATAAAAGCTATTCAAACAACTTACTAACAATTCTCCTAAATTAGACCCTAAGATACGACACATTTGTAGAGTCATATCTTGTTACAACAATATACTAATTCTAAATGTCTCCATTAAATAATTAAATTTTCTAGATTAATAATTATTAATTTAATATCTTAAATTAAAAATATTTTATTATAACTTTATAACCTATGATAATATTTATTTTGGATCATCTAACATTTTTGTAATTATAAATTAGGATTTAGGAGAGGAAGAAAGGGTTCCTCTTTTCTGCGACCTTGAGGCTCTAAGAATTTTGGTAAAGAAAATTTCAGTTGTAGGAAGAGAGGAAAACTCAGATCTGAGTGTTTGGGGATTTGTTTTTCAAAATCTTGTCATTTTCTTTGAGGAGGAGTTTGCACTATTGTATCTTTTTCCTTCAACATCAAAGCTAATGATTTTGAAAGGATTATTGGAGATCCATTGAGAACAAAGCATGGAAATCAGATTTTATCAATTTGTATTCAAATACTTTTATTCGTAAATACAAATTGTATTCTTTTAATGGTAGATATGTTTCATATTTTGCACTTTTGTTTGATATGAGAATGATTTTCTTCTAGCTCAACTATATGGTCTAATGGTTTTATATATATGACATTTATTTTTTATTTTCTCTTATGCTCAATAAAATTTCTGAGTAATAATTTACTCATAAATTTGTCACTTCAAATAGATTTAATAGTCATTTAAATGTATGAACTATTTATACTTTTTTATGGCTTATCTTTCACTATTGTAATCTCTAAAACAAAGAATACATGGAACTTAAAATATCAATTGTTATAACTTTTTTAGCAGTTTGATATGAATCATACAGGGCATGTTAAATCCCCATTCTTTTTAAATCATTTTTCTATTGATTGGCTAAGATATATATCTTGTCCTAATTGAGATAGGATAGATTAGTTTACCTTTTGCTTCTTGCATTCTAGATTAATTTTCATTTTAATTTAAAAATAATTTTTAGGAGTCTCTTTTCACAAGAACAACCTTAAGTGTGGCTTGGTTGAGCCATTAAATCAGCTTAAGGGTTGCTTTCTTGCATGTGCACTGCAGGAAGGTAAGTTTGGGTTCCTCTTATTGTTGATAGTTAGATACATCACAAGTCATCAGGAAGGGTGAGGGGATAATTGGATCCAATAAGCCAATTAAAACTACAAAATCAAACGAATAAGAGCTTAGTTTAGGGCTTTGATTGGGTGGTCTTCCCAAATGTTGATGAGGTCATTTTTAGCCATCAACATTTTTGGCACTAGAAGGAGGGCCAACATTAAGTTGTCTTTTTCAATCTTTTTTGTTTTAAAATATTTTATCTTTTTACAATTTTTCCTTCTAAACTGCTGATTTGAAGTTTCTTCATTGGACTTCCACTTACCACCACTCTATTAAAGGTAGTAAATATCTTGTCGAAAACAAAATTTAATGCTAAGGATAATGTCTCTACTTTTAATCATCTGATTCAATTTATTTTAAATTGTAATTATGATATTGTTGAAGGTGTGATGTGCAGGATGTTTACTCTCACTTTGACAGGATTGCACAAAGACTAGTGCAGGTTGTTGTAATGAATTTTCCAGATATATCCCATCCGTGTTAACTTGAAGATCGATGTTTCGAACCTGCAACTAAGGTTCATCATCACGATAAAATTGTGTGAGGAAAATTGATCTGCCCAGGAATAAATAGGGAAATGGTGATAGGGTAATAAAAAAACCAACAAAGAGAATGTTCATATAATTTCATAATTTAGTCGACAGAGAGAATGTTTATAATTATTAAAAAATGTAATAAATTAAATTAAATTTTTTATAAATATTCATGGATGTGGATATAATATGATATAATATTAAATAATTAGGGTATTTTTAAATTTCAAGAATTTTTAAGGGTATCTATTTTTAATAATATCAAATAATGTCAAATAATTAGTTTAATTAATTTCAAGTACATTTAATTTACTTATTTTTTTATTTAAAGAATTTTTTAGGGAATATAATTTTAATAATATAAAACAATATCAAATAATTAGTTTATTTAATTTCAAGTACATTTAATGTATGTATTTTTAATATTTTAAATTTTAAATTTTATAGAGAATTATAATAAATTCAGAAGAGGGATTAGGGTTAAATGAAGGAATAAAATTTAAAATAGAAGTTGAACAAGAAGGTAAGATGGGAATGATTTAAGGGGTATCAAGGTTTCATGAGTTGGATTTTAACATAGGTATCCAATTTTTGCTTATGACTCATCCTTCGCCCCTGTTAAGGTTTTTAGGATTTTTGTCGATTTCAATAGCTTCTCTAAATTTTCAATGAAAATAGTGGTTTACTTTAGCTAGAATGTGGGTTTTCTCAGTGCATATGTGATGTTTTGTTTTATTGGAATTCTCTACAAAGGTTGAATTTTTTCACTGGTTATCTTTTATGTCAGCAGAGTGATCCAGAATGCGAGCGTTGATGGATTGGCTAGTATCACCAACATATGGAATCCCACAAGAATAAGGAATTAGACAAATTCATTTATGGCTTTTAGGGTCAATGGGATCTTTAGCAGAATTGAGGCAACTATAGATGGTGTTAATAGGCTTGACGGTTGTCATGATTTTATGCTTTATTAGGATGTGGGAGATTTTATCAACGGTGCCCTGAATGTAGGGGAGGTTAACTTTATTGATGAAGTTGTCTAAATTTTTTAATTTTTTTTATAAGACAAGTTCCTTTCTTTGCCTTATTTAGGGCATTGATAGTTTGATGCTTTTTGTATCTAGGTGTTCTTTATCAAGTATTCGAATAGCTCTTGTAGAAAGGGTGTTTAAAATACCTAATTTTTGGTTAGGATGGTGGTGAGAAGAGGCATGGAGATATTGCTTAATGTGGGTATTTTTTCAGTAGACTTGGTGAGATATGGAACCATCAGGATTTCGAGTGATGAGGATGTCAATGAATGGAAGGATATCATTGACTTCTATTTCCATGGTAAACTTAATTGACGGGGAAATATTATTTAGATGTTGTTTGAAAGGCTCTAAAGCTTCACATCCATGAGGCCATATGATGAAAGTGTCGTCCACAAATATTTTCCATAATTTGGGTTTTAAGGGAGGACTTTCAAGGGCTATGGATTCAAAATCTTCCATGAATAAATTGGCGATAATTGGAGAAAGAGGAGAACCCATTTCTACCCCACAAGTTTGCACATAAAATTTGCCCAGGAAACTAAACAAGGTGGATTTGAGGCAAATTTCAACGAGTTTTGAAGTGTGAGGATCAATGATTTTCTGAACAACCTCCATAGCCCCATTGATAGTAATGTTAGTGTAAAGAGCAATGACATCAAAGATAACCACTATGTCATTTTTGTCAAGTTTAATATCTTTGATTTCATTTATGAAGTGGGTGGAATCTTTGATGAACAAATCAGTGTTGCCAACTAAGGGTTTTAGCTTCTTAGCAAGGTGTTTGGCTAGATGATAGGTAGGCCCTCCAATAGTGTTTACAATAGGTTTAATAGGAAACCATTCTTTATGTATTTTAGGAGCACCATAGATTCTAGGGGTATAAGGACAATTTTCAATAAGAGTCTTGTTGTCCTTGATGTTGCTTGCTTTGATTAGGTTGGAAACTTCTTTAGTAATGTTCTTTAAAGGATTTTTATCTAGCTTTTTGTAGCATCCACTGTTGTTGAGATGATCAATCATTTTATTATTGTAGTCTTTTTTATTCATTATGACCATGGCCCCTCCCTTGTCTGCTTTTAATATTATAATGTTAGGGTTGGAATTTAAGACTTTTAGAGCAAGGTATTCATCTTTTGTGATGTTGCTTTTGGGTGGTTTGGATTTTCGAAGAATGATGGAACAATCCTGTCTAATATGTTATTTGGTATTCTCAGGCATGTCTTTTATACCATATTCAATGTAACAAAGAATATCTTCTATGGGATTTTTTTTAGGTGTCATAGAGAAATTTAACCCTTTACCTAAAAGTTTGATAATAGATTCATCTAGAATAAGATCAGATAAATTAATATATTATTTGATGCATGATTTGAAAGAGATATGTTATTCGAGGAGGGGGAACTTTCATAATTTAAAGAGTTTTAATGTGTTCTAAAGGGTGATAGGGTTTCATTATGGAGAGAAGAATTCATAAGTGGGAGCATTTTAATATGAGACCTCGTATCAATGGAGGATATTAATGTAACATTTCCAGAATTAGGGTTATGTGAGGACACAATTTCAGTTTGATGGCTAGAATATAAAATGCAGTTATTAGATCCAACGTGCTCCGAATCCCTATAACTGGTCTGTGCAAAGTGATTTGTATTCCACGAATATTGTTCCAAATCTGAATTAGAAGACTCCCTACATTTGTCAAGATCTATGTCAGATTCCATGACAAGTTTGTGCAAAGGTATTTCTAATGCGGTAGTATAATGTGTAGAAGAAATGCATCACTCAGCAAACTCGTTATCCCTATAATTGGTTTGCATAGACAATGTTTTTATAAACTCACTGTGAACACATGCCAAGCTCATTGTTTGTCAATTTAATTGTCTTAAACTGTTACATAAATTATCGAGCGGAGTTGGTATGCAAGTGCACTATATATGCTAGAAGCCTTCGTATTATTAATGTGTATAATTGAGTTATTGAAAATTTATTTCTGGGGATGTTTTGTGTTCTTATTTTACTCTTTTAAAGAAAATAAAATTAACATATTCAATCTAAATTACATTCCTATTCACTCCTTTCTAATGAAATAAAAAATGCTCTTCACACTTACAAAATGAAACTAAAGCAAACTCACACTGTCTCATTAAGTTAAGAGAACTTAGCCAATCTATTGCAACACAAATTTAATCTCTAAAAGTAGAATTATTCATCTAATATTCTAACAATCCTTTGCATAAAAACCAAAATGAATTTGACTTCTAGTTAAACTGAAAACTAGACATTTTCTCGTTATCAATCACTCATGCTTTGAAATGCAAACTGTAAATAAATCAATCATTCTTTGAAATGAAAACTGTAAAGAAAACACTCATGCTCTGAAATGAAAACTGTAAAGAAATCACTCATGCTCTGAAATGAAATATTGTAGAGAAATAACTCATGCTATGAAATGAAACCATAGCGAAATCTATGAAAATTGATTACATTACAATTAGCATCATTATAAATCAACTTGAAAATAATGATTAGTGAAATCATGTTATCGCTATCTAATTGAAATAAACATTGCAAAACGATTCTAAAACATGTAAATAATTGCAACAAATGATAAAGAAAAGATATGAAAATGCAGAACCTTCACTGGTTATAGGGGCCCTCCACAAACATGTGGTCACAGAACTTTAATCGAACAGTCAACTACACATCAAAACTTCATTCTTCTTTAACAGGTAAAAACAGAGTTTAAAACAATATTGTTGCATATATCAAAATTAACCTTTTATTCATGTTTGTTGCATGATATTTATAAAATCTTGTGTCAATAACTGTTCAAGGCTTTTACGCCTACCCTAGCTAATAGAGTTCTAATTTTAGCTTCTAACAGATATCAAAAGATCACTTGCTCATGATTTGCTATTTGGCAAAGCAAATCATGATGCGCAAGGATTTCGAACTCTCACTCGTATGTTCAGCAACATGTTGACTTTCACCCTTCGACCACACAATCGAACAATCCTTTGATGATTTGGTCCATATGAATAAGAGGAAATCGTTAAAGGGATAAATTTCCACCTGTTCATATCTTTTTCCTCTTACTTGGCACCTCAGATCCTGATAAACCTTGGAATCGGCTACAAAAACATAGATTAGCTATAGAATTGCATGAATTCAATAGCTAATACAAACATTAATTCAATAATAAGGATCATTATTAAATATGAAAGACAAGACAATTAAATACCTTACAATGCCAAAAACTAAGGTTCATGAGGCTCTACACTCGATTTTGTAAAAATGTGTTTATTTTTATTATTTGATAAAGAGTGATTAATTTTGGCGAAAGTAAGGATAATGGATGAATCTCTGCAACGTTTGAGAAAGATGAGATCAGTTTTCCTTTTCATTATAAGCAATCTAATTCGTTCTAAAGAGTGAATTTCTCTCATGGTATCCCTTCCTTGTAGGGTAATAATTCTAGATTTTAGATTTCTAGGATTGGTAGCTTGTTGTAATGAATTTTCCAGATATATCCCATCCATGTTAACTTGAAGATCAACGTTTCGAACCTACAACTAAGGTTCATCATCATGACAAAAATGTGTGAGGAAAACTGATATGCCAAGGAATAAATAGGGAAATGGTGATAGGGTAATAAAAAATCCAACAAAAACAATGTTCGTATAATTTGAGAATTTAGTCGGCAGAGATCATGTTTATACTTATTAAAAAATGTAATAAATTAAATTAAATTTTTTATAAAGATTCATGAATGAGGATATAATATGATATGATATAATATTAAATAATTAGGGTATTTTTTAATTTCAATAATTTTTTAAGGAATCTATTTTTAATAATATCAAATAATGTCAAATAATTAGTTTAATTAATTTCAAGTACATTTAATGTACTTATTTTTTTTAATTTCAAAAAAAAATAGGGTATCTAATTTTAATAATATGAAACAATTCAAATAATTAGTTTATTTAATTTCAAGTACATTTAATTTCCTTATTTTTAATATTTTTTATTTTTTATTTTATAAAGAATTATAATAAATTCAGAAGAGGGATTAGGGTTAAATGAAGAAAGGAATAACATTTAAAATAGAAGTCGAACAAGAAGGTAAGATGGGAATGATTTAAGGGGTATCAGGGTTTCAGGAGTTGGATTTTAACTTAGGTATCCATTTTTTTCTTATGACCCATCCTTCATCCTTGTTAAGGTTTTTAGGATGTTTGTTAATTTCAATAGCTTCTCTAAATTTTCTATGAAAATAGTGGTTCACCTTAGCTAGAATGCAGGTTTTCTCGATGCATATGAGATGTTTTGTTTTATTGGAATGCTCTGGAAGGGCTAAATTTTTTGACCAGTTATGTTTTATATCAGCGGAGTGTTCTAGAAGGCAAGTGTTGATGGATCGGCTAGTCTCACCAACATATGGAACACCACAGGAACAAGGAATTAGATAAACTCATTTATGTCTTTTAGGGTTAATGCGATCTTTTGAGGCGACTACGGATGATGTTAATAGGCTTGAAGGTTGTCATGATTTTATGATTTCTTAGGATGTGGGAGATTTTATCATTGTTGCCCTGAATGTAGGGGAGGTTAACTTTACTGATGAAGTTGTCTAATTTATTTTTTTATAAGACAAGTTTATTTGTTTTCCTTATTTAGGGCGTTGATATCTTGATGCTTTTTGTATCATTTTTTAAAAATACATTTATTAGATGGGATTTCTCTTTATCTAGGTGTTCTTTATCAGAAGTTCGAACAACTCTTGTAGCAAGTGTTGAACCTTAGAATTACCTTCTCCTTGATATTTGTTCTCACCTTTTTCTCTCATTTTCTCATAAGACTATAGACCCAATCAATGATAAATGCTAGGTTTTGTCTTAGGAAAGCATTAAAATGATCACCATATCATATTTTCATGTTCTTGCTATTTTTAATAGATTTTTTCAAATTAACTATAGAACGCAGCCTATTATGCAGCTAACTGTGGATTCCGTAGCTACTCTCATGGTTTGGCAAGTTACAGGTGTCAAATGAAGAATTGGGCCACATGGGCGTTTCCAGAATCATCTCCACATGGATTCTATCATATTCACTTGATCCAAATTGACAAAAAAATATGCCTAAAGTCATGGTCAAAGATGGAGTCAAATACGTTATCTAGAAGTAGTAGGACTCTTGATTTTCTCTTTTGTAGCTAATCAAGAGTCTAACAGTTTTGTTGAAGATTTAATTCAAATAAAGCCACCTATAGCTAATCAGAAGTTAAACAATCCTATTACAATTCGAATTAAGCCACTTGTAGCAAGTTTTTCTCATAAACGGTCATGTTAGATTTAATTTGAATTAGCCACCTGTAGCAAGTTTTTCTCCTAAATAGTTATGTTATTTTCCTATAAATATCGGTTTCAAGGAACTGAGAAGTGGGGAGAAGCTAGAAGGAATTACAAGCTTTTTTTTTATATTCAGACTTCGTTTTTTTCATAATACAAACTTCGTTTTGTCAATGATGGTTCAAAGTGCATCTTTAACTAGCTAGCATTCCATCCACATAAGTTGCAGAGGGCCCCTACACTAAAGGAGGTTTTTCACTTGTTGTTTTCTATTTAATTTCTATTACTCTGTTTTCAACAAGTCTGTTTTCTAATTTAGAATGATGTTTCATTTTAGTTTTTAACCAATAGTGTAAGGATAAAATCACAACTTTGCAGCCTTGTTCTTCTGAGATATTTTATGGAAAAATGACTTTGTTTCCAAAACTGAATGAATATTGAAGTAAAAAGAATACACAGTTGCTTAGTTTTCTTATTGTTTTGTTATTCATTTTCCTAGAAAAGAACTGTCAATTAACTCTGTTAATAGATGTTCTCAAAAACCATTTCAAAATGATGATGATCCTAACTTAAATGGTTAAATATCTAATTCATACAGTGGTTGAATTTACTCAGTACATTGTTAGTTTTATATGCTTTTACCTTTTCTTTCCTGCTTTCAGGTCCTTACTTAGTTACATCACTTGACATTCCAAAAAAACATTTCAAGGAGATTGATTTCATCATATTCCAAAATTAAATGGTTGAATGTTTAAATGAATGCAATTATTGAGTTACCTTCTGCATCAATATCACTTTTGGTTTTAAGAATTAGATGGATTAGGACTAATGATAAGATAAGATAGATGCTCTGTTTTCTTATTAGGTTCTAACTAGTCAACAGTTCTTGGTCCATTTTTAGGAGATTAGACTAACTTAGGAACCTTTCCTTTCCTTTAAAATTCATTAGATCCATTTAAATTTTCTCATAGGTTGTATATTTTTAGACATCAAAGAACAGAAACCCCCAGAACAAACATAAAATAAAAAACAACGAAGTAAGAGAAAAGTTAACTAAGCACATATAGTGCATCACACTTCATTAGTCTACAAACTTTGGTTGATAATTTATGCAAGCAATTTAGGACACTAAATTGACTAAACATTTTGGCACCATTATTGGGGAAGTGTAACTAGGTAACTTCATCTCTTACATCCAAAAAAATGATATGCATAGAGAAAGAGACTCAAGGGGTAGATTCATTGCTAGAGGCAGGAGTTCAATTCCTATAACACCACCTACTCCACCAAGACTAAGAAGAGATACACCTCCATCTCAAACTCGTATTCCTAGCCATAGACCTCCTGAAGTTATAAGGTCAGAAATCCAATCAAGAGGATCTCCTACTTCATCTACTAAGGTAGTCCTAGAGGAAGAAAATCTTGGATCTCCAATAGAAGGAGTAGCCTTTTTCACCTCTACAGGGGAACATATTTTAGTTGAAGAATTAAGAATACCTAGTGGAGAAGAATAAGTAGAACCTTTCTTCCACATACCATTGATAGAGGAACCAAAGGAAGAGAAATTAACCTTGCAGGTTGAATCTTATATTAACTCTGAAGAAACTATAATGGCAGAAGAAGGAGAGGATGGAGAATTTTCACTATTTGGAGGAGGAGGAGGTAGAGGAAGAGGTAGAGGAAATAATGGAGAAGGTAGAGGAAATAATGGAAGAGGTAGAGGAAATAGGGAAGTTGATAATTCTTTTGGATTCCCTATAGTTGATGAAGAAACAGATGCCACAATGAAAAATATCTCACCTTCTATCCTCCCAAATTTTCATGGATTAAAAAGTGAAGATCCTGAAACCTTTTTATTTGAATTTGAAGTCTTGTGCAAAACTTATGATTATTTACAAGACTCTCAAAAACTCAAATTGTTTCCTTCAACATTGAAAGGAGCTGCTTTAAAATGGTTCATGGGATTGGTCACTCAATCTATTAGAACATGGAATAACATGAAGAAAGTATTTATTTGGATTATTGCATGCCTATCAATCACAAAGATGAAGTGTTCAAAATGATGCAAGGAGAGGATGAAAATTTGGAGGATTTAATTAAAAGATTCAACTATAACTTAAAAAGAGCAAAGATGGATAACTTAGATCAAGATACTTTAAAATCTCTTTTATTAAAAGCCATTAGAGATGAGTGGATAGACATCCTTAACATGGTGGTGAAGGGAGATATCTCTCAACTCCCATTAAGTGACATTGGAGAATTATGTGTTCATCTCTCAAGAGGAGAGTCCAAAAATGGGAAAGGTACAAGAGATCCTTCTCTTGTTAGAGTGAATAAATCTGCAACTGGATCAGTAAGTAGGGCAGAAATTGGAAACATGCTTGATGAATTTAAAACAGATATTCTAGGGAGCCTTAGTGAAAAAATAAACACCCTTAAGTTACAAAACAAGCAGAAAGTCGAGACTAATGCTTTAGCTATTTTCTTTCCCAAATGCAGAAAGAAGCATGCTTTAAGAGAATGCCCTTTAGATGCAAAAATCATAGAGACTTGTGTGATTTGTTCATAAAAGCATGAGACTAAAAGTTGTCCTTCAATTCCTGGTCTTAAGGCTTGTTTTCAAGAGGAAGTAATTTCAAATCCAACAGAATCTCTTTGCTTTGTCTCTAGAAGACCTTGGCAGGGGCAACAAAACCAGGGTTTTAACAACCTAATGTATATGCAGCCCCCACCAAATTGGAATTCTTGGCAGCAACCTTGGCCTCAATCTCAATCTCAAACTCAACCTTGGGCTCAAGGAATGAAAAATCCTTATGGAAGATTCTCTCCATACTATCAATATCCTCCATCATATCCAAACTATCCTCAACAACAAATTCCTCAACAAAATCAACAGCCCCAACTTCAAAACCAAAACCCTCAAATTTCACTACCATTCCCACAGAGACCAAATCAGTTACCTTCCCAAACATTACCAAACCCCAACAAAAAATCCTCAGAATACCTATATGGTGGAAGGACAGCAATTTCAAACTTATATGATCACTCCCTTAGATCTCAATGATGTCCAACTGAGATCTGGTAGGATATTAGAAAAGAAAAATCCTTCTATATTTATTCAAGAACAAGACAATTCTAAGGAAGATTCTCTACAGCCAAATAAAAGTTTTGAAGGGACCTCTCTTCAAAACTAGAATACTGAAATTGAAAAAACAAAAAGAACCAATAAACTCAATTCTTATCATAGAGCAACCATCAGTATCTACTTCTACACCTACTTTTCCTGAAAGATTACAAGTTGATAGAGGGGTAGAAAAGCATATTATGTTGCCGAATTATGATTTTCTAGATGAATTGAAAAATATCAGTATCAAAGTCCCTTTGTTACAAGCCATTAAGGAGATTCCAATTCTAGCTAAAACAATAAAGTAATTGAGCATGAAGAAACTAGGAAGAAAAACAAAAGAAGTAAAAAGAATTCAACTAGCAGGAAAAATAACAAACATAATGATGGGAAAAATTGCCATACAAAAATATGTAGATCCAGGAAGTCCAATTGTAAAAACACATATCAATGGAGTTGAAATTCTAAATACATTGATTGATTTAGGAGCAGCAATAAACATCATGAGCAAACAAACCATGGAATAGTTCAAACTTCCTAATCTTCTTTATACACCTATATTGCTGCAATTAGCAGATAGATCTGTAATCAAACCAGATGGTGTGTTAGAAGATATTTCAGTGTCCTTAGACTCTTGGGAGTACCCTGTTGATTTTATGATCTTAAACCCAAAGAACAATCTAGGAGGACATCCACTTATATTAAGAATACCTTGGCTGGCTACAGTTGATGCTCTCATTAGCTGTAGATCTGGTGATATGTATATCTATGATGGTAATTCAACTAAGAAATTCACTCTATATCCTCTAGCAAGAACAATCATAGAGATAGATGAAAAAGAATGGATTGATGATGAAAATGATATTCAACCTTTCTTTACTATTTCAACCAATAGTGAAGATAGTCAAATCTCAAATATAAAGGAAAATTTTGAATCATCTCTAGAATATGCTCATGATCAATTTCAAGAAAAATCCAATATTGAATATTTGTTATCTAGGCAGATGTCTCTTTATTCTATGGAAGAATTTGGTAGCTCTACAGTTGAAATCTTTCCAGGAAAAACACTGAACATAAACAATAACTTGGAAAAATTACAACAGAAAAGCTAATCAAAGCATTACAAGAACATTCTTCTGCGTATGCATGAGAATACACTGACATGAAAGGAATTAGTCCTAAGACTTGTATACATCACATCTACATTGAGGAAAATTGTAAACCTATCAGACAACCTCAAATAAGGATGAATCCAAATCTTAGGGAAATTGTGAAAGAGGAGTTGCAAAAATTGTTGAATGTAAACTTTATTTACTCAATTTCAGACAGTGAATGGGTTTCTCCTCTAGTGGTTGTACCTAAAAAGAATGGTAAATCGAGGGTATGTATTGATTATCGAGAATTGAATAAAGCTACCCTGAAAGATCATTTTCCTTTTCCCTTTATAGATCAAGTGTTAGATACATTAGCAGGTAAGAAGTATTTCTCATTTTTGGATGGTTTTAGTGGTTACAATCAGATTCAGGTAGCACTTGAAGATCAAGATAAAACCACATTCATCTGCCCATGGGGAACTTATGCCTACCAAGTACTCCCTTTTGGATTGTGCAATGCACCTGCAACATTCCAAAGAGAAGTACTAGGAATTGTTTCTGATCTAATACATGATTATGTAGAGGTATATATGGATGACTTTACAGTTTATGGGAATACATTTGAAGAAGCTTTAGAAAAATTGGAAAAAGTTCTTAAAATATGTAAGGAAGAAAACCTTTCACCAAGCCATGAAAAAAAATTATAATGTTTACAGAAGGGATTGTTTTAGCACATCACATTTCAGGAGATGGAATTAAGGTTGACAAATCTAAACTTGAAGTCATCTCTAAATTATCAATTCCATGTTGTCAAAAGGATGTTAGAAGTTTTCTAGGATTCAAAGGATACTATAGAAGGTTTATAGAAAATTTCACTAAAATAGCATCCCCACTCTTCAAATTACTCACCAAATATTGTGAATTCAATTGGAATCCTGATTGTCAGTTGGCATTTGAGACTTTAAAAGCAAAAATTTCTGAGGCACCCATCTTAAGAGGTCCAAATTGGAAACTACCTTTTCACATTTCAGCAGATGCTTCAGATATAGCTCTAGGAGTTGTATTAGGAAAAAAATATTTGATCCCCTATGTCATCTATTACACAAGCAAGAATTCCACTGAGTTAAATTACACTATAACTGAAAAGGAATTCTTAGTTGTTGTTCTTGCTATCAACAATTTCAAACATTACATAACAGGCTATGAAACCTTTGTTCACACAGATCGCTCTGTAATTAGGTACTTAATGAATAAACCTATTACTAATGGCAGAGTTACAAGATGGTTATTACTCCTACAAGAATTCAACGTCACTGTTTTAGATAGACCTGGAAAACAAAACACAATTGTTGATTTCTTATAATTCAAAATATCAAAGATAACACTCCAGTTGAAGATAAATTTCCTAATGAATATCTTTTTGCAGTAACTACTCAAACCCCTTGGTCTTTAGATATTTCCAATTACTTAGTCACAAGAAAATTACCTTCACATTTTTTTCCTATGGAGAAAATAAAATTCATTCAAACAAGTGCAAGTTACTCATAGATTACTAATGAATTGTATAAAACAGGTCCAGATCTGATGATCAAAAGATTTGTTTAAGAATATGAAATGCCTGAAATTCTTAAGGCATGTCATGATGAACCTTGTGGTGGACACTTTGCTGACAAGAGGACAACCTATAAAATCCTTCATTTAGGATAATATGGCCCTCCATCTTCAGAGATGCCAAAGAATATGTCAAAAGGTGTGATGGCTACCAAAGGGTAGGGAAACCTACTCCTTCAGATGAAATGTCACTACAAACCCAGGTACTCATTGAACCTTTTGAAAAATGGGCCTTGGATTTTTTTGGACCAATTAATCCCCCATCTAAACAAAAGAAGTATATTTTGGTATGCACTGATTATGTCACCAAATGGGTAGAGGATAAATCATTACCGTTTGCTAATGAAAAATCTGTAGTTAATTTTCTTTTTGAGGACATCTTCACACGTTTTGTTGTTCCAAGAGAAATTGTGACAGATCAAGGATCTCAATTTACATCTAAAATGGTGGAAAGACTTGTGGAAGAATACAAGATAAAACATAGAAATTATACTCCTTACCATACACAAGCAAACGGTCAAGTTGAATCTGTTAGAGCCTACATTTGTCTCAGGCTGAAAAGACAAGATTTTAGGTCCACATCAAACCACGCTCAGCCTCGTAGCTAGCCCTACGAGGACAAGAGAGGGATCTCTCCGGGTCGATCTCGGAAAAAGACAAGCGATGGGGCTCAAGATGACTGAAATAAAAGCTAATTTTAGGCTAGGTATGAAGTACAATGGTTTGTTTTGAGTTTTTGGGAGTTTTGTGTTGGAAACAGGGAAAGGCAAATTAGGCTCGGGGATGAGGCACAGTTTCTACAGAGTTCTGATTGGGGCAAGGAAGGCAATCATTTTGACGCTTTAAAGTGAGTGATATGGATAGATCAGACTGGTGAGGAGCTAAGGAGAGCAAGAGAGTCTCAAGAATTATCCTTAAACAGATGAAAACATGGAAATTTAAACAAATTCAAAGGCAGAGCATAACAGTTAATGGATTCCACCTTAATCACTCATTTGTTCAAATTCAGAAGAAAAGAGAGGAAAATGATACACATAACACTAATGAACTTAAAATTACTTAGAGAAGCACACCATCAAAACATAAAGCCACATGGATCCCAAACAGTGCTGCAAAACCCTGGTCTTTCCTTAGCCAAAAATGCAGAGATAGAATGTACAATGATATGCCAAAGAAATCCCAAGTGTCCAACCCTGAAAATGACTTAGGAATTACATGATATAGACTAGAACAACCCATTCCCTTGCCTCTAGGGGTCGAGATCATCATTCTAGGAGCTGTTTCAACCAATTCTAAACAAAGCACTAAAATCTAGGCAATCAAAACAACTTGCCTCTATAAGGTAGGAAACTGATTCATTCATTAAATTTTTACTTTTTAGTGAATGAATCCTCTAGAAAAAGTAAATAAGTGCCAAAATTACATCATGTTTATCCAATTACACCAAGATAGATCAAAAATTACATCACAAAGCAAAACTAGTCAAACTCGCCGAATTTATGAGCTAGAAGGTGAAAAATTGAGCAAAAATCCTCTGTGCGTCGCGCCAATTTCTCTGTGCGTCGCGCCACTTTGAGGCCGAGTTTGAGGCACTTCCTGAAGCCTTTGAATGATGAAAATCTTTGAATGACAACTTTGTGAGAACCTCCCTCTGGCCTGCTGACTTTATTGGACATTGTGAAGACACATTTTGTGAAACCCTAGACCTAGTGATTGAAAATAACTCTTGCTGATCAAAAGACATGAAAACTTGATTTTGATGAACAGACTTGAGCCAGCAGTGCAAAGCATGAGGGGGATGAATGACAAAGCCCTTCCGTCAGATTATGGCATGCCCCTAGTGGAATGCAACTAAGTGAATCGAGTGAGACACCTAAAAATGAAATGCAAAAAGAGTTTTGATCTCTGACGGAGGGATGACCAGACCGACTCTAACAGAATCTACCAATAAGGTGATTGAAGGAATTCTCACTAAGATTATACATATACACATAAGAGATTGGGCAGAAAGGCTTCCTGAAGCCTTATGGGCCGACAGAACTACATGGAGGAACACAACAAGACATACTCCCTATGAGCTTGTTTATGGGAAGCAAGTCTTGTTCCCTATAAAGTTTCAAATCAGAACCTTCAAGATGGCAATCTAATTGGGACTGGATTTATCAAAAGCATGGAAACATAGATTAGAGAAACTCAATGAGCTTGATTAAATCAGCCAAGATGGAGTTCAAAGAACTAGTTTAGTCCAGCAGCAAAGGGCTAAATGGCATGATAATTAAATCAAGGAGAAGAAGTTCCAAGCAGGGGATTGGGCACTTTTGTTCGATTCAAAATTAAAAGATTTTCCAGGAAAGTTTCATATTCATTGGCTTGGGCCATATGAGATTCAAGAAGTCTTTAATAATGGAGCAGTGAGAATAAGGACAATAGATGAAATAAAGGTACCTCTTTTTGTGAATGGTCATCGGTTGAAGATATATCATAAGCCAATTTCAAGAGAGGATTTTGTCAAAATTTTCCAGGATAACACTGAAATGAAGTTGGTGAAGAAGAATTCTTCTTCTCCAGTAACTTAGCTTTTTCTTGTATATATATCTAGGAAATATATATATATATAATAAAAAAAATAAAAAAATAATAATAAATTTAAAAAAAAAAACATAAAAAATAATAATAATAAAATGTGTAAGTATGAAAACCAATTGTTCATTGGCATACTTATACAGGAAATACAGGGTGAAAATCAGAGATTTCTGACATCCTATATTTCCCATTTTCTTTCTATAATAAATAGTGACATAAAGCTACATTCATTTGTAGTTCCTAATCTACAAATTCATTTCATTTCATTTTCATTCCACTTCACTTTCATCCATTTCCATTTCATTTCACATTCATATTCCATAGCCATACTTCATTTTTATCATGTTTTGCAGCTAATTCCATTCTACAACTAATTTGATTCTGCAGCCATATCTCATTCAGCAGCTCTGTTCCAAACAAATGATGCTTGCAGGGAACTGAAGAACCTTGTTTTTTTTGAAGACCGATATGCTAAAAGGGTATCTACGGATCAACATCAAAGGAAACAACAAACAAAAAGGTTAAGTTATAAAATGTAAAATGCAAAAAATTATTTTAAAATAGCAAGGTTAAAACATAAAGCATATATAATATGGGTATTCATATGTTTCCTTGATGAATAATCATTTGATTTGATTGCAATATCCATCGTACTACATATCTGCCACATCCTCCATATTTTTTCACATAATGGTCCATAATTAACTCCCTCATTGTTTTTAATGGTCATGACTACGACGTGACATACTTGTCCACGTTTCTCCAAAACCCCTACCATCTACTTATTTCATACAAACCCGCAGTTCCTTTCACCATATTCGCAGTCAATCCATTTCATAAAACCAGGAAGGGTAATTCTGAAGGTTGAGAACTCTGCGTAGTAGAAGGCATGGGGCTAATTGTCATATCAGAACCGATAGGAGAAAAATACATGGAAGGATACCCACAGCTCAAAGAAATGTTGCAGAAAACTGGATGGCTCAAATTCATCGAGAAATTTGATGGTTTTCATAAGGAGATTAGAAAATTCTTTGCTCGATCTTTTGATGGCATAGAGGTAGAAATTGGAGATATTAAGTTTGCAGTAATTGAGTCATTCATAACCGAGGCTACAGAAATTCCAAGGCATGGTGAAAGATGTTTCAAAAACAAGGAGTTCCACGGTGAATTATGGAAATTAATACTCAAAAACCCAGGTATGGATGTCTCTGTGTTTAGAAAAGGAATTCCCATTTCAGATCTTAAGAGTAAGTGGAGGAACATGCTCTTGATATTATAGAAATTTATCACCTGTGAGGGGACATTTGGTTGCATGTATGTCTACCATATCCGTTTACTAATGAATTTCCTAGAAAATGGAGAAATCAATCTTCCTTTCTTCCTGCCAAATAGTTTAAGAAGGATGGCCTCAAATGTGCAAAAGAAAATAGAGTTCATAGATACAACCATGTATCATCATGGGTTGATAAAGGTATTGATTGAGTTTCATTTAAAAAGCATAGGATATGTCTGTGAGAATTTCCTCATTAGAAACCATTTCCAAGAAGCACCAAAGTCACCTAAAGAAGATAATGTTAGAAGAAGCAGAAGAAAGAATACTAGCATAACTATTAAAGACAGACCTGAGTCTTCATTACAGTTAGATGATGAAAAATTAATCTCTGAAGAACTGACAGAAATCAGGAAGCAAATCAGGGCAAGAGGAAAAATAAGAAAGGAGAAAAAGGTCACAGATGAGGAGAATGTAAGTCATCCACAACCTAGAAGAAGCTCTATACTCTGAGGTTTGGTAAATAAAACATCATCAAAAGGGACAAATTTAATAAAATTAGACGAGGAAACCCTAGAAACATCTCCTGTTAACATCCCTTCTGCACACAGTCCTAAATAATGATTATATAGAATCAATGGAGAAGAGAAGTGCCTCAATGAACCCAGAACCTTCTGTCAATCCATAAGAACCTCTAATTGACACTCTCAAATAGGAAATTTATGAATTATAGATATTTAACAGACATATCAAACCTTGAAGGAACAAAATAAATTGGACAAGGCAATTCATGATAATATCATTTTGCATCTATGACTGTGGTATAAGAAAAACAAGAAGTTGAAAAGAAAGAATAAGATTTTGAATAGAACAGTCGTTAACCTCAAGTACAGGCTTCTTATGAGAAAACCCAGAATGACAGTCACTTCAAAGAAAAGAAAAAGAAGAAAATTGGATTTACTAGTAGAGGTGCCTGAGAAAATGCATTAGAGAAGAAGAATTCACATTTTTGGCAAATTGCATGAGGACATGCAATGATTTTGTAGTGGGGTATGTTGAACCTCAGAATTACCTTCTCCTTGACATTTTTTCTCACCTTTTTCTCTCATTTTCTCATAAGACTACAGACCCAATCAATGATAAATGCTAGGTTTTGTCTTAGGAAAGCATTAAAATGATCACCATATTATATTTTCATGTTCTTGCTATTTTTAATCAATTTTTGCAAATTAGCTATAGAACGCAGCCTATTCTACAGCTAACTGCGGATTCTGTAGCTACTCTCATGGCTTGGCAGGTTACAAGTACCAAATGAAGAACTGGGCCACATGGGTGTTTCCAGAATCATCTCCACATGGTTTCTATCCTATTCACTCAGTCCAGATCAACAGAAAAGTGTGCCTAAATTTATGGTCAAAGATGGATTCAAATACATTATCTAGAAGTAGTAGGACTCTTGATTTGCTCTTTTGTAGCTAATCAATGGTCTAACAGTTCTGTTGAAGATTTAATTCGAATAAAGACACCTGTAGCTGATCAGAAGTTAAACAATCCTATTATAATTCAAATTAGGCCACTTGTAGAAAGTTTTTTCTCATAAACAGTCATGTTAGATTTAATTCGAATTTGCAACCTATAGCAAGTTTTTCTCCTAAATAGTTATGTTATTTTCCTATAAATATCGTTTGCATGGAACCGAGAAGTGGGGAGAAGCTAGAAGGAATTACAGGATTTTGTTGATACTTTGTATTCAGACTTCGTTTTGTTCATTATTAATAGAAACTTTGTTTGTCAATGTTGGTTTAAAGTGCATCTTTAACTAGCTAGCATTCCAGCCACATCAATTTTAGAGGGCCCTTGCACTGAAGGAGGTTTTTCCCTTGTTGTTTTCAATTCAATTTCCATTACTCTGTTTTCAACAAGTCTGTTTTCTAATTTAGAATGATGTTTCATTTCAGTTTTTAACCAATAGTGTAAGGATAAAATCACAACTGTGTAGCCTTGTTCTTCTGAGATATTTTATGGAAAAATGACTTTGTTTCCAAAACTGAATGAAGATTGAAGTAATAAGAATACACAGTTGCTTAGTTTTCTTATTGTTTTGTTATTCATTTTCTTAGAACAGAACTATCAATTAACTGTGTTAATAGATGTTCTCAAAAACCATTTCAAAATGATGATGATCCTAACTTAAATGGTTAAATATCTAATTCATACAGTGATTGAATTTACTTAGTACATTGTTAGTTTATATGCTTTTACCTTTTCTTTTATGCTTTCAGGTCCTTACTTAGTTGCATCACTTGACATTCCAAAAAATCATTTCAAGGAGATTGATTTCATCATATTCCAAAATTGAATGGTTGAATGTTTAAATGAATGCAATTACTGAGTTACCTTCTGCATCAATATCACTTTGATTTTAAGAATTAGATCCATGGATTAGGACTAATGATAAGATAAGATAGATGCTCTGTTTTCTTATTAGGTTCTAACTAGTCAACAGTTCTTGGTCCATTTTTAGGAGATTAGACTAACTTAGGAACCTTTCCTTTCCTTTAAAATTCATTAGATCCATTTAAATTTTCTCATAGGTTGTATACTTTTATACATCAAAGAACAAAAACCCCCAAAACAAACATAAAATACAAAACAACGAAGTAAGAGAAAAGTTAACTAAGCACATATAGTGCATCACACTTCATCAGTCTACAAACCTCGGTTGATAATTTATGCAAGCAATTTAGGACACTAAATTGACTAAACAGAAAGGGTGTTTAAAATACCTAATTTTCGATTAGGATGGTTGTGAGAAGAGGCATGGAGATATTGTTTAGTGTGGGTCTTTTTTCGGTATACTTGGTGAGATATTGAACCATCAGGATTTCGAGTGATGAGGATGTCAAGGAATGGAAGGCTATCATTGACTTCTATTTCCATGGTAAACTTAATCGATGGGGAAATATTATTTAGATGTTGTTTTAAAGTCTCCAAAGCTTCATGTCCATGAGGACATATGATGAAAGTGTCGTCCATAAATATTTTCCATAATTTGGGTTTTAAGGGAGCATTTTCAAGGGCTATGGATTCAATATATTCTATGAATAAATTGGCGATAATTGGAGAAAGAGGAGAACCCATTGCTACCCCACAATTTTTCTCATAAACTTCACCCAGGAAACTAAAGGAAGTGGATTTGAGGCAAATTTCAACGGGCTTTGAAGTGTGAGGATCAGTGATTTTCCGAACAACCTCCATAGCCCCATCGATAGGAATGTTAGTGTAAAGAGAAGTGACATCAAAGCTAACTAATATGTCATTTTTTTCAAGTTTAATATCTTTCATTTCATTTATGAAGTGGGTGGAATCTTTGACGAATGAATCAGTGTTGCCAACTAAGGGTTTTAGCTTCTTAGCAAGGTGTTTGGCTAGATGATAGGTAGGGCCTCCAATAGTGTTTACAATGGGTCTAATCGGAATCCCTTATTTATGTATTTTAGGAGCACCATAGGTTCTTGGGGTAACATTTTCCACCATATGCACTTGGGATGAGTTTGTAACATATTTCCTTCATGCATTTGAGAATTGTGACTATGAACAAGTATGTGATGAAATTGAGAATTTGAGGAGATTTGAACATGAAATTGTTGGAAATAATACTGAGAGGGGGGGTGAATCAGTATTATCAAATTCTTTTCAATATATCTTCCTTATTTATACTTTGAATAATTCTTCAAATATTGATCATTACTTTGTATGTCAGTATCATAAAATAATGAGCAGGAACAAGAAAAGCAAATAGTCACACAAAAGAACACCAGATATAAGGTGGCAACCCAATGTGGGTGAAAACCACCTGCTGCAATATGTCTCTATCTTCTTTTAATAAGAAACTCCTTTTACAATGATTTTGTACTGGTGCAGTCCTTTACCAGTATGCAGGCTACAACCTGCAGAGAGCTACAACCCTCTTAGCTCTTGTACTAGCCAAGATACTAGTACGTAGGTGCTGGCCTACTGAAGGCTACAACCTTCTCTTTCTTCCAGGGACCACGTTTCATAAATTTTCAGACTGGATCCATGAACATCAATCAATCATCAAGTATATCTACATCAAACAATCTTCTTTTCCCAATTAGCACTGAATCAAGTAAACACTTCTCTGACAGCTGTACCCAGAACACAGTAACAGTAACCACACACCAAATTCTGAACCCAGAATACTGCAGCAATAGACAGAGGCAGCTAGATCATAATTTAAAGATATACGCTACTTCAACAACCTAAAACTTGCGTGCAGATCTATAAAGGATAATTCCTTCTTTCAAATATTCAGACACTAATTAACCTAGATTGTCAGATTTATAGATCAAGCATGCGCCTCATATAACAAATCAAAATCATGCAAAGATACTATTATTCAAGCATAAAGATTATGACCCATCAAAAGAACTTATCCTTCTTTATGCGCTAAGGTTCCTCCTTCATTCAGATCCAGATCTGCACCATAACCCAATCACAAATATTTCAGATCTAGCACTTATTAGATATTCAATTCATTCGATGATCCTTTTCCAAATGATCTCCTTCCTCTTTTATAGTCTTAGGCCTTCCACAATACCACGGTCCAAAACCATAGGATCAAAAAACTGTTGGACTAATACCATGAACCAACCATGAAAGTGCGTGAGATCAACACTTTTGGATGCAATACCACTGGCCAAAACCATAGGATAAAAAACTGTCAAACTAATACCATGAACCAACCATGAAAGTGCATGAGATCAACACTTTTGGATGCAATACCACGGGCCAAAACCATAGGATCAAAAACTGTCGAACTAATACCATGAACCAACCATGAAAGTGCGTGAACTTTTTCTCTACATGAAATAAACTTTTCTCTGCATAAAAGTGCGTGAACTTTTCTCTCCATGAAATAAAATTTTCTCTGCATAAAAGTGCGTGAACTTTTCTCTACATGAAATAAACTTTTCTCTGCATAAAAGTGCGTGAACTTTTCTCTACATGAAATAAACTTTTCTCTGCATAAAAGTGCGTGAACTTTTCTCTACATGAAATAAACGTTTCTCTGCATAAAAGTGCGTGAACTTTTCTCTACATGAAAGAAACTTTTATCTTCATGAAGGTGCGTGAACTTTGCTGCACTATAATTTATCATCTGAGATGAGTGGGTTGCCATCAAGTACAACATATGTATCATAATGCCAACAATCTCCCCCTTTGGACTTGATGGCAACAACAACCAATCACTCTCCCCCTTTGACATCAAGGGCAAAGGGTTATGCTCCCCCTAAGAACATGCTCCCCCTGACTATAAACCAGATCTGCAAAGAAGAACCATAAAACACCATAAATGACCATGAAAGAGATAGAGACGTATTGCAGCAATATTCAGACCAGCATCCATGATCTCCTTCTGTACTTCCTCCATAATGCCAACAATGCATGATATGCTCCCCTTGAACCTGTTCCATTCGATCTTTGACCAATCCGCAACCCAGCACATGTACGCATATACTTCAGATGAACCTTGCGTACAACCAACAATCAGAAGAGATTCAACAACAAGATGATGCATCAACAACCCCCAGCTTTTGCCTGAGGTATTCAAAGGTCTCCCTAGGCAATGGTTTGGTGAGTATATCAGCAACCTGTTCCTTAGAAGGAACATACTCCAACTTGACCTTTTGTTCAAGCACTTGTTCCGGAGAAAGTGATACTTGATTGGTATGTGCTTGGTTTTTGAATGCATGACTGGGTTCTTTGAAATGCTGATTGCACTTGTATTATCACATAAGATGGAGATGGGTGGTGTACAAGTGATTTGAAAATCCTGCAAGGTCTGCATCATCCAAAGGAGTTGAGTGCAGCAAGATGCAGCAGCAACATATTCTGCTTTAGCTGTAGACAAGGCAATCGAACTATGTTTCTTGCTGAACCAAGATACTAATCTAGAACCCATAAAGAATGCACCACCACTTGTGCTCTTCCTGTCATCCATGCTTCCGGCCCAATCTGCATCAGTATAAGCATGAAGTGTGAGATCTGTATCTCTAGGATACCATAAGCCATAATTTTGAGTCCCTTGAAGATATTTGAAGATTCTCTTTACTGCCTGAAGATGAGTTTCCTTTGGATTTGCCTGAAATCTTCCAACTATTCCCACTGCATGCATGATGTTTGGTCGGGTACCTGTCAAATAAAGTAGACTTCCAATCATAGATCTGTAGGTTGGTTGATGTACTGCTGCTGATTCATCATTTGCATTGAGGCTACATCCTGTGACCATGGGTGTACATACTGGTTTTGCATCTTCCATGCCATATTTCTTCAAAATTTGCTTGAGATACTTGGTTTGAGACAAGAAGATCCCTCCTTCCTTTTGTTGGATTTGCAGGCCAAGAAAATATGTCAATTCTCCAAGCAAGGACATTTCGAATTCTTTCTGCATCACCAAGGCAAAGCTTTGACTCATAGATTCTTCATTGCTGCCAAAGATAATGTCATCTACATACACAACAAGTATTAGCAATTTGTCATTTTCAATTTTTATATAAAGATTGCTATCTGCTGATCCTTTTGAAAAACCTTGTTGATGAAGATATTTGTCCAAACGATAGTACCAAGCCCTTGGAGCTTGTTTAATACCATAGAGAGCCTTTTTCAGTCTGCACACAAGATTTGGATCATTTCCAAGAATGAACCCATCTGGCTGCTCAATGTATACTTCTTCTTCTAAGTCTCCATTCAGAAAGGCTGATTTCACGTCCATTTGAAATACTTTGAACTTTTGAAAGCTTGAGAGAGTAAGGAACATTCGGATGGCCTCAATTCTTGCAATAGGAGCAAAAGTCTCCTCAAAATCTATTCCTTCTTGCTGCACATACCCTTTACAAACAAGTCTTGCCTTGTTTCTAATTACTTCCCCATTTTCATTCAACTTATTTTTGAAGACCCATTTTGTCCCTATAACATTCTTATCCTTTGGTCTAGGAACCAACTCCCAAGTGTTGTTCTTTTCGACCTGCTCAAGTTCTTCATCCATTGCTTTGACCCAACATTCATCTTTGCATGCCTCTTTTACATTTTGTGGTTCAATGGAGGAGAGTAATGCCAAATAGCTTGAAGCTTCTGCAATTGCTCTTCTTGTTTGTACACCTACTTCTTTCTGCCCCAAAATCTGAGATTCTGGATGATTCTTCTGAACGTACCGGGATGGAGTCTTCTCTTCTATCCTTATCTGTTCCTCTGGTGCTTCTTGAGGTTCTTCTTCTTCATCATTCTGTCTTTGAGGGTAGTCTTCATCTTCTTCGATATTTTCATGATTTACTTGCCTAGGAATGTATCCCTTTTCATCAACCAGTACATCAATGTTGTCAACAATTCTTCCAAGTCTTTTATTGTAGCACTTATATGCTTTGCTGTGTGGAGAATAACCAAGAAGAATGCCTTCATCTGCTCTAGGTTCAAGTTTGCCAAGTTGCTCATCAGTATTCTTAATATAACATTTGCTCCCAAAGATTTTGAAGTGTTTTACCGAAGGAGTCTCACCATATTAGAGCTCATGAGGAGTTTGAGTGTTGTTCACTCGGACATTTGTTTTGTTGAGAATAACAACCGCAGCATATGCGGCTTCACCCCAGAAAGTTGCGGGAGTTCCAGACTCATCCAGCATAGCACGAGCCATTTGTTGGACTGTTCTGTTCATCCTTTCCACCACTCCATTTTGCTGAGGAGTTCTAGCTGTAGAGAATTCTCTTCTTATCCCATGTTCTTCACAGAAATCAAAAAATTCATTTGAGGTAAACTCCCCACCTCTGTCAGACCTGAGGCACTTAATTTTGTAACCTGATTCATTTTCAACCAAGGCTTTGAAGGATTTGAATTTCTCGAATGCTTCATCTTTGTGCTTCATAAGTCCTAACCAAACAAACCTGGAGAAATCGTCAATGAATAATATCAAGTATTCTTCTCCTCGAGGTGTCCTTTTCCTAAATGGACCACATACATCTGTATGGACTAGCTCAAGAGGTATGCTAGCTGATCCTTCCTTCTCTGGAAAGTTAGTTCTGGTTTGCTTTCCAAACTGATATGATTTGCATATGGTGTTGTCTGGAATTTTGATATCTGGAAGACCACAAACAGCCTGATATTTGCATGCTTTCCTTATTTGTGAAAAGCTTAGATGCCCCAACCTCCGGTGCCATAACCAGTGTTCATCATCCTTGCTCAAATAGCATTGTTTTTGTCCTTCTTCAAATATGTATAGATTATTTGGAGTTCTTCTACCTTTGATCACTGTTTCACCTGTATCAAGATCACGAACACGACATCCGTTTGATCTAAATATCACCTCGGTTCCTTGATCACACATCTGGCTGACACTTAGAAGATTATGCTTCAATCCATCAACATACAAAACATTTCCAGCTTTGACCTTTTCTTTTAACTGAGCAGTGCATTTTCCTTTTATAGCTGCAGGAGTATCATTTCCAAAAGAAACTTTCTTTCCCTTTTCTAAAGCAGAATATGATTCAAGTTTTTCTTGTCCTTCTGCATAAAATGCTATCCCACATCTTTCTGTTTGTGGTTCCTTTATTCTCCATGTTCTGGTGCTTGAGGCTTGTTCCTTTGTCTGCTGAAACCTGCTCCTGCATTCAGAATCTTCATGACCAAAGTTATTGCAAATAGAACATTCAACTTCATTTTCAAGAGCCGAAAAGTTGTTATAGGTCCTTTTTGTAATCCCAATCATACTTCTTTGTTTTTGAGCTTCTCTAGTCATGATTGTTTTATATGCAACACATTGAGCTGCTTTGTGACCAAAGTTATGGCAAGAGAAACATTGCCCATTGAAGAAACTTCTGCGATTATCAAATCTACTGGCCAAATGATTGTAATTTCTATTGTCATCCATTCTTGAAGCAAATTGAGAAGATTTTACCTGTGGCTGGTTGTAGCTTTTGTTCATCCTTAAGACAGATTGCCCCTGGTTTACCTGATAGTCTTTGTTCGTTCTTGATGTAATTCGTCCCTGCTTTACCTAGTGATCTCCATTGTGCTTTTGCTCATTCCTTCTTGCTGCATCAAGATAACTCTTTGAGGTGGATGCTTGAGATGTTTCTCCATTATACCCCAGATCTGTCTTGTTTAGCGGAGAATTCTATACATTGATGATCTCATCCAGAGTTTCAGATCCTTTGACAAACTTAAGATTAATAGCCTTTGTTTTCTCAATTTCTTTTCTAAGGCCAACAATTTCACCTTCTAACTTTTCAAGATATTTTTCTTTTTCATCAATTTGAAATTGTAGAGTATCAATGATCATATTATTTTCTTCTATACATGTCTTAAGTCTAGAACTCTCATCATAAAAACTATCCACATCTATAGCATCCATGTAATCATCATCTTCAAATGCCATTAAAGTTTATAGTCATTACCTCGTTCATCTTCATCACTATTTGATAGACCATCACTGTCTTCATGAGTGTAGTAGCTTTTCTTATTTGCATTCTGTTTCTTGTTCCATCTAGCAGGTTCCTTTCCTTTGTCAATCTTATCCTTATGAGGACATTTGGCAGCATAATGACCTACTCTTCCACAAGCAAAACATTTAAAAGGTAGCTTACCTGTGAACCTTCTAGTACCCCTTTGAAGATTTCTGACAAAATTTGATTCTTCTTCTTCTTCTGGCACGTGACATGATTCATAGTAGTCTCCTTTGCCTGAAGCCTTAAAAGCAGCTACTCTCCTGTCTGATGGACCTCCTTTTCTCATTTCATAAGCAGTTAGAATTCAGTGTAGCTGAGACATAATAAGAGTTCGTAGATTTTCCTTTTCTTCTATTGCAGATACTTTAGATTCAAACTTGGGGGACAATGATCTTAGGACTTTTTCAACCACAACAGCCTCTTTTATTTCTTCACCCAAGTTTTTCATACAAATAACAATCTCATCTACCCGAAGGAAATAGTTAGCCACACTTTCATCATTATACATTCTGAGATTCTCATACTGAATCCTGAGGGTTTGAAGTTTTGCACGTTTTACCTGTTCATCTCCTTCGTAGCTCAAAACAATCTTGTCCCATATTTCTTTTGCGGATTTATATTGCATAACCTTCACGAATTCAGATTGAGATAGACATCCTAGAAGAGTATTAACCGCCTTTGCATTTGTTTCATATTTCTTCTTCTTAGTTGAATCTGTAGGAGTAGCTGATGGAAAAGTATACCCTGTTTCTATAATGTCCCATACTTCTGTACCCAAAGATTGAAGATAGGCAGTAACTCTTACCTTCCAATATACGAAGTTTGTCCCACCAAAAAACGGTGGCCTGATTGATGCTTCCCTCTCGTAGTTGCTCATGATGTTAGATCTTCCTTCAAGCGATCAAGCTTCTTCAGAAGGACCTGCTCTGATACCAATTGTTGGAAATAATACTGAGAGGGGGGTGAATCAGTATTATCAAATTCTTTTCAATATATCTTCCTTATTTATACTTTGAATAATTCTTCAAATATTGATCATTACTTTGTATGTCAGTATCATAAAATAATGAGCAGGAACAAGAAAAGCAAATAGTCACACAAAATAACACCAGATATAAGGTGGAAACCCAATGTGGGTGAAAACCACCTACTGCAATATGTCTCTATCTTCTTTTAATAAGAAACTCCTTTTACAATGATTTTGTACTGGTGCAGTCCTTTACCAGTACGTAGGCTACAACCTGCAGAGAGCTACAACCCTCTTAGCTCTTGTACTAGCCAAGATACTAGTACGTAGGTGCTGGCCTACTGAAGGCTACAACCTTCTCTTTCTTCCAGGGACCACGTTTCATAAATTTTCAGACTGGATCCATGAACATCAATCAATCATCAAGTATATCTACATCAAACAATCTCCTTTTCCCAATTAGCACTGAATCAAGTAAACACTTCTCTGACAGCTGTACCCAGAACATAGTAACAGTAACCACACACCAAATTTTGAACCCAGAATACTGCAGCAATAGACAGAGGCAGCTAGATCATAATTTAAAGATATACGCTACTTCAACAACCTAAAACCTGCATGCAGATCTATAAAGGATAATTCCTTCTTTCAAATATTCAGACACTAATTAACCCAGATTGTCAGATTTATAGATCAAGCATGTGCCTCATATAACAGATCAAAATCATGCAAAGATACTATTATTCAAGCATAAAGATTATGACCCATCAAAAGAACTTATCCTTCTTTATGCGCTAAGGTTCCTCCTTCAATCAGATCCAGATCTGCACCATAACCCAATCACAAATATTTCAGATCTAGCACTTATTAGATATTCAATTCATTCGATGATCCTTTGCCAAATGATCTCCTTCCTCTTTTATAGTCTTAGGCCTTCCAAAATACCACGGTCCAAAACCATAGGATCAAAAAACTGTTGGACTAATACCATGAACCAACCATGAAAGTGCGTGAGATCAACACTTTTGGATGCAATACCACGGGCCAAAACCATAGGATCAAAAACTGTCGAACTAATACCATGAACCAACCATGAAAGTGCGTGAGATCAACACTTTTGGATGCAATACCACGGGCCAAAACCATAGGATCAAAAACTGTCAAACTAATACCATGAACCAACCATGAAAGTGCGTGAACTTTTTCTCTACATGAAATAAACTTTTCTCTGCATAAAAGTGCGTGAACTTTTCTCTCCATGAAATAAACTTTTCTCTGCATAAAAGTGCGTGAACTTTTCTCTACATGAAATAAACTTTTCTCTGCATAAAAGTGCGTGAATTTTTCTCTACATGAAATAAACTTTTCTCTGCATAAAAGTGCATGAAATTTTCTCTACATGAAATAAACTTTTCTCTGCATAAAAGTGCGTGAACTTTTCTCTACATGAAAAAAACTTTTATCTTCATGAAGGTGCGTGAACTTTGCTGCACTATAATTTATCATCTGAGATGAGTGGGTTGCCATCAAGTACAACATATGTATCATAATGCCAACAGAAATCGTATGTGATTTTATTCTTAGATTTAGATTGACTTGTTTAAAATTTAAATTTAAAGATCAAACTTGAGAGGAAGAGTTTATAGAATGGTTGCAAATATTCCCTCTCTCTCATGTTACTAGTCAACAATCAAAAAGCTTGAAAGATATTAACAATTAGCTTCAGGAAAATATGGACATCATACTTGAAGAATTGACCACTAATAAAACTAAAAATCAGCAAGCAACAAATTTAACAAACAATGTGCAGCAAGCAAATCAACATGCTAAATCAAACACTGAAAATTCCAATAATGAGCTTTCTATGGTAAATGATTCTCATGCTAAAATTTGAAATCATTCACAAAGATTTGGGCAGCTAAATACCAATCTTTATGAAAGTGTGGTCAACCAAATAGATGATGAGGAATATGAAATTTGCAATATGAAAATCGAGCAATCTCCACCAAGTCGTGAAATTTTCAAGTTCATTTCTTCCGAGAGTCATTTTTATCTTTATCCTGATCTTTTTGTTAATTGTAATTCATTTTCTAATAGTCAAACCATTCCTCTTTGCACAAATGGTAATTTTGAAAATGGAGGAGTTGTTATAAATTCCATAAATAATGAATTACCAATTAATTTTTATTTTGATAAAGAGTCATTTAATGACCACTTTTTCAACAACGCTCAAAATTCATTTAATATCTCTTCTTGTTCTGATACATATTGTGGAAAGAAAGGGAATACTGATGAAATTTGACAAGTCATTTATAATGATTATTTAGATTTGAGGATAACAAGTCATTTCATTCATTATTAATTCCTCACACTCTTGATAATTCTTGTATGTTTCAAAAGCAAGACTTTCCTTTCACTGATATTGCTATTGAAGAGTTTCATTTTGAAACACCATCAAATCATGATGACTTTTCCATTCCTATTTATGATCTTGATACTCTTCAAGACAAATTCCTCATTCACAAGTAATTATCAATTATTCTTTTGATTGCATTATTATGACTAAAACTTGTGAGAAGGAAATTAATTCAAACAAGTCCCAATTGTGTTGTAACACTAGTTGTAACATTACTGTAAAATATGATGTAATTTTATTATTTTTGCTTCATTTATTATGGTTATTTTAAAATTTTGTACTTCTCTTATTTTGATATTATTAGATATCCTATGTTGGCATATTGAGCAATTAAATGTTGAATACTCGCATAATGCATTAATGGATTATTGTGAAAATGTAATTCAAAACCTTAATCATGAGCATCAAGAGATTTTAATCTTTCAGTTTCATTTGATGTCCACATCTTATCAGCTTACTCTTTCTTCTAGAATTCATTTTTCACATGAATCGACACTTGTATGTGCATCAATACAATGTGACAAGCCATCTAACCCAACTAAAGATCTTCTGGATTATTCATTAATTGTCCATCCTTTCTTCCAAGATCCATTTGAAATTTTCCTGGAAAAATCAATTCAACGGAAGATTTCTAATGGTTTGCCTCATGTGCATAATACCAACAATTTTATATTGGTTGTAGCACCTAACTACACATCATTAGATCTTTCTCTATTATCCTCTCTTCTTTTGAATTCACTTCAACCATTAATTGAGATTCATCGATATTTTTATTATCCTGTCGAGTTTTGGTTGGAGGAAACTTTTCAAGATAGTGTGATTGTAAATAACCTTCCTTTTGTAGATATGTTAGCAATAGATGTACATATTCAGCTGAAAAATTCTATTTCCATTATTAATTTTTTATATGTATATATTTGCATGAATAAAAGAGTTTGAATGGCTTCACTGGAAGTATTATTTTACTAAGTTTTTAATTTGTTTTGTTAGACTAGATTAGAAATGGGATTAGTTTAAACTTAGATTACTTTTATTTTGTTGTTATTTTAATATTGTAGGAAGAAGAATAAGCGAGTAGATAGCCTTTTTCAAGAAAATTTTCTCACAAACATGTTCTAGGAAGCATTCATTTACTCATCAAAATTTTTAATTTTTATGCTCTACACTATAGGTGCTTTATTTTTAGTTCCTTTGCTATGCAAATTTGCAAGAGAAGTCATGATCATATTTTGCCTCTTTCATTGATGCAGTTGTAACAAAATGCATGTCATCTGCTTCTTATGTTATGCCATGTGCCTTTGGTTTCTAAAAATTTAATGCTTAATATAAAAATGGTTCTTGAATGTAAAAGGAAAATCAGAGTTATGTACAACAGTTGGCAAAAATTATCCTTGTTCATTGCAATGTTCCTGTGATTTTTGAGGTCATGCTGAGTCGAAACCTCTTTACTGCAATACACATCCCGTGATTTTCCTTTTTAGTTGTGTTCTATTTTATAAGCCCCGGGATGAATTTTCTCCTACACAATCATATAATTGGCATGCCACATACGCATGGGTTCTTCTTGGATTACACTAATTATATTTTTTATTCGACATTTGTTTCTTGCCATCCATGTGATCATGGTGCCATGTCATCCCAGTTATCTCTTATACGGAATCTTTCATTCCTTATAATCTTTTTTTCCACATATTCTCCCTTGATTTCCCCCAAAAAGATCACCTCAACTCTTTTCCTTTGTTCACGCTTTTATTTTTCTGGGATCCCATTAGCGGGATGATCTATTGAGGCCCCATCTGAATGAAAACATGTTAAACTCTAATTAGCCCCTTTGTTGCATCAATTCACATATCATCCCTATCAAACACACCCTGGAAGATTCATATGGAACACTTTATGTAAACATCGAGAGAGCAGCTCCGAGACAGCTCATTACTTATGACCCCCTCATCATTTACTTGACTTGCATTCAAACTCAACTTCTGCACTCTTTCGATTGCTTCCTTTCCATGTCATCCCATCCCTCTTACCCTGGAACTTACCTTCGCTCACTAAATTGAAAGATCCAAGATGACTTATCCTAGGTCGTTCCTTATTTACATTTCCCGCATACTTCCAGTGTTTCCCTAGTGGGCTTTCTCAACTTGTTTCATGTGCCTTCACTTTATTTTTATTAGATTTTTGCACATTACTCTTTACATGTAAACACACTACTTTTGTCTTGAAGGTTGTATTGTATGTTGTTTTAATAAGCGTTGGCATAGAAAGAAGCATCGGGACAACTCACTTTTCATGGGCCCATTCTACCAATTCATCATTGGATATTACTAAATCCCTTAACACTACCAGCTCATTGCACATACTTCGCAATTTATTCCTCCTTTTCGGGTCAGCTTGATAATTTCAATCAACAATAAAATATTTTGCACTCAAGAAGGTGGGTTTCCTTTACACATCATTTTGCATCCTACTCAGCCAGGTTTTTCCTTAATAATGCTCATTCTCATCCTTATGGGCTCTAACCTTACAGAATGACATAATCACCACATCACACAATATCTTGTCGCATGTGGCCCACTTGCACCTCTTTATCTTTGTGTTCTTATTAGAAGTTTGGAATTTTCCCTTTCCACATTCCCCCACTTTATTCATCCTTATTGTTCATTTAGTGTTCACCATTCATTATTTATAGGTTTCAGCTCCCATGCTCATGCAGGAGTCCATGATGCCTACTAACATTTCTCATTCTAATACAATTGCAACACTTATTATGCTTGACCATTTGTCATAAAAACACAGCAAATTGGTAAGCATGCTCAGAATATGCACAGGTAATTTGGATTGATGACAATTTATATTTGATTTAGGAATTCTCTTGTATTTTGATTATGTTTATATCGCTCCACTCTAATTCTTATCATGCAAAGGTCCAGGTCCTCTTCATATTTATACAAATTGCTGCATAAATTGGATTTTGGATTGATTTCTTGAAATTTTAAGAAAACTTTGGGGTTGATATAAAATCAGAAAAAGTAAAGAGAATAATTGTAGTTGCAATACAAAGCGAAGTACATGTTGGCTTATGGGGTCATGACCTAGGTTCAGAGTTATTCAACCAAAAAAATCCCTACACTACTAGCCCTTTCAGCATCATCCCGCAGATCGAAGACTGAAGTCTCACTCGAAGCAATATGGGGGGATGTTGGAACCAAGTTTATGCACCCTTGAGATGTCTGTCATGTCGGTTTAGTCCAACTATGCCTGTCTTCGCGCAGGTTGCTTCATGCACTGTTCCAACCTTCAATACCTTCATGATCTATTAAAATCGTCTTTCACGTAGCCCTAACCAAGGGTTGAGATTCTTTTGTGTTGCTATGGCAGTGAACTACACTATTTCCCCAAACTACACCGCGTATCTTACTTATCTTCTTAACATATATTAGTTAACTTCACGTAAATAGATATTCTATCTTGCATTCACTTAATCAATATAATTATACACATTCGCGCATCATATAAGTATTAGAAGTTAATGTCATACCCAAGATAACAGATGCATAAAACAGGAAATAAATACACAAAAATGATAGAAAATTTCTCTTTATTAATACTTCCAACTGTTACACACTCGACTCACCCTGTGCACTCATCTGCAGGGGTCCACGCACTCAGCTACGAACCACTAGTCCTCTACGCACTCAGCTGTAGAGCCTTCTCTTACTCTACAACCCAAAACTAGACTTTACACTTTAGATCTATCTCGCACACATCATATGTTCTCCATTTTCATTATTATTATGGTCTTCCTATATAACCACTTAGAGCCTCGCTCTATCTATACAATCCCATGGTCTGTGGACAATGGGTAGATCTCTACAACCAACATTACAATAACAAAATTAAGGGCTCACAACCCTATGACTCTTTAACAAACTACGTGCTCCACGCCCACAAAATGCGAAGTCTTTACATTGGAATTACAATTTTTGACCAAATCTGTGCTCTAAGCCCCAAAACTTCCCCTAGGGGATGCTGTGCCCAACAGGCCCCCAACACAAACATCGTGACTCACCCTCAAGTCATTGTATCGGTGCGAAGATCTTTACATGAAGACCTCCCAACTCTGACTGGATCGCTGCAAGTTTGGCAGCACACTGAGCGACTGCCTGTTGTACTTCCTTTACACGTTGTTCAGTGACCGTTGTGGCTGAATTGCTGCCCTGAATCCTCTCCTATGTTTCTTATAGTTGCATGAGATTTGCTTCAATGGAGTTTGTAATGGTATAACTTAGCCTCATTGATCCACGATTGTAGGTGCGCCTTCAAAACTACTTCCTTATGTCAAATAGCATCCACCTTCTCCTTGAGCACTTTAGCCTGCTGCATCCTCGCGAGCCTTTGTGTAAGGGCAACCGTCTGTGCAGTCTCTTTTACTTCGTTGTATCTTTGTTGTAGTTCATGCGCCTTTGTCTCCAAGCACTCTATGTTTAGGTCCTCCTACAAGGTGGTGAGGACCTCGAATGACTGCTCGAACAGCTTTGTGCAGTATGTCACTGCACTATTAACCACCGCCATTGTTGTTTTGATCACGGTGGCGCGATGTTCCTTAACCTCCGGTGGAGCTAAATTCTGTGCCTTCAACTGCAGTTCTGCTATCTAAATGTTCAGCTCCAACTGAACCCTGGCCCTTTCCTCTCTTGCGTTGCGCACCCTTGCTACTAACCTATGTACGCACACCTCCACTGATTATTCTGTTGGGATGGCCAACTCTGGGACCATCTGGCAGGCTTCCTCCACCACCTACACTATCTGTCTGTTTTGTGCCACTACCTCATCATGATGCAGGCTAAACTACTTAATGTTGATGTGCTGCTCGCTCATTACTTGTATCACGCGGCTCTCCCTGGCCTGAAGCTCTGCAGTGACTCCATCTTGCAAAGTATAGAGCGTCTCCCGAGGGATCACAACCATGTTTAACCTGATCCCTTTCAACCCATGGACCATAGGCATGTCAGCCTCATTTTCTATGATGAGTGCTCCATTTGGAAACACTATTGTGTTGGTCATCCAGGCGTGCAGTATTTCCTCGGCCATGGACGTGCCTACTGCGAGGCTGGTTGACATAATGCTAGCCTGTGGAGTGCACACCTGCAACTTCTGTATATGTGTCCCAATAGCCCCCAACACCATTTGGTATTGCTCCTCAAACTATTGGAGGGCCTCCGCGGTGACATCCCTCACCGTCTCACCAATATCATGCAGATCCCCCTTAGTGAGGGTGATCGGATAGAATGAAGTCTTTGAGGCCTTCGTCTTCTTTCGCGACCCTACCTACTCTCTTAGGTGTGGACGTTTTAGCTAGGTGGCCTCTATCTGCGAGTTCATGCCACCCTGTTCTGTATCAGTCTCCAACTTGGGCGAAGGCGACTTCTATCCTTTGCGCTCTTCTTATGTTGCTCCTCTACCAACTTTGCAGGGCGTGCCACCTGGGCCTTAGCCATTTCTTCCTCCTTCCTGCGTTTTTCCGCCAACTGTGCCATCCGCAGCTTCACCTCTTCCTTCTTCCACTGTGCGGTGAACTTCTCTGCTTCCACAGTAGAGCCAGCTAGAGTGCGCCACTCCGGTGGCCAAGACTCAAGGACTGCGAAAATTACATCATTGATCGCCAAATAGGGTAGCTCACGCCACGTCTTCGTAGGGTCCTTCCACGCCTTGATGAAGACATGGTGGAAGTATGCTTTGAACTCCACGAAGCTCTACAGACTGTTGTAGACCGTGGGTGATAACTGTGGCTTGCGATTAATCCCCATTCTAATGTTCATCTCCATGAGCACCCAGAATATTTTGCTTTCCCTTATCCTTTGTGCATCCTTGGTTACCCACAGCGAAGTGTAATTTGCTGCTTCTCGAAGGTCCTGCGCGATCGTCGGGAACTGGCTATCTTTAGGCAATTTCCATGCCACCAGTACTCTTAACAATAGAAGCCATGCATAGTGAAAGGTTTTTCCCTGCTCCTGTGCCTCACGGCAGTTCTCAAGGAACTCACCACATAGATAGTTTGCCAAGTTAAACTGCATCCCTTATGTGCATTGCCCTGCTAATGCAACCACCGGCGAGGGCACCTCATCCGCGCGGCATTTCTGCATCACCTTCCCTACAAATATCTCTGTCGCGACCTTGACCGCAGAGTTGTTTATGCTGGAAATGGCGTACCCTCACTTCTTCTTCTCTAGTTTAAATTTCATTTTCATGGCATCCACGATGGCCAAATCATCACACTTCCCTTCTGAAATGTTCGTTGGGTCCTCCTCTGCATAAGGGAGTTGTGTAATCCTGTGAATCAGATGGTCTGTGATGGGGATGGGCTCCTCTAGCCACAAGCACCCATCATGCACCAAGCAAAGCAGCTACCTAATGAAAAAGATGGTCACTGGGAAATGATGCTAATGCGGCACCCAGAGCAAGTCTAGTAACCTTGCTTTCTCAACTCCTCTCAGCCATTTGTGTGGCTTCAACTCTATCATTCCAGTCGACGTGTCTATCTTCTAGCACATTAGTTGCGCGGTCGCGAGATGCGGGAACTTCTCGTGATCCACGAGGTCCCATTCCTCAAATTTTAGGATGGGAACTCATCCCAAGTGCACTCCTTCAAAATAATGTCGTCTGGGAGCAGCAGAGTTTGTAGATAACTCTTGCTCTCATCTATACCTTTAGGCACCTTTACTTTACCCTTCCGCAGAGGAACATATGCAGGCCGTTTGGTGAGAGGGTCTGCACCCTAGGTTTCGACCTCCATCTCTACATCCTCCTCCTCAATCGGGATTTCTTTGAACTCTTCTTCCTCATCGGCCTCCAAATTGATAGCCTTCCCCTTTCCTTTCATGGTGAGCTTGGTCCTCAACAAATTTCTAGGTGATACATGCACCAGTACCATAGCTTGCTTGTCTTTCATGGGTCTCGATGTGCACGGTGGTTTAGGGATCTCAGCGACTATCCTAGCGCTCTTTGGGGCTTCCACTTCCATAATTGCTTACGCGAATTCCTCAGCAGTCATTTCTCCAATATCCATGGCTTCTTTGGGTGTTTCCATAGTGTGATTCCACAATTCTCTCGACGTCTCGGGTAATTGCTCAAGCAACGAATTCGCTTTCAGAAGATCGAACAAGTCTCAGTTCATGAATATTTGAGCGCGCAACAACTCAGTTCTCAAATTTTGAAGTGTTGTTTGCTAGACAACTCTTTATATTTATAGCTCCTTTTGAATTTGAATTCGACCGTTCCCCCCACATTCGGTCCATTAATGCTCGACTGGCGGCAGATTTTCAAGAATCTAGCCCATAAAGTTTGCCTTAAAATTCTTTCACCTGCTCCATTTGGTGTCAAACCAAGCATCACATCATGAATAATGACTTTAATGATCACTTTCTGGTCAACTCGCGTGCTAGCGCAACTACCCTCGCGCTGTCACGGACCCTGTGACACTTCACTACTGCGCGTAGTCCTAACATCGTTCAGCTCCCAGGTAGAGTAGTTTGTAGTCCTGTGCCTCCTTTCAACTATCTGGAGTGCTAAGACTGTGCTTCTGTCAGCTAGTCAAGTGGTCGGGCCACCTTTGTATGGCTTCAAATGACTACCATTCACTTTTCTTGGGAAGGGCTCTCCATTTAACTTTACCAACTGTACCGCGCCTCCATTTGTAATCTCCTTAATAACATATAGCCCTAACCAATGCATTCTGAATTTCCCTGGGAATTTATCAAACTTACTATCATACAACACCAGATCATTTGCCTTGAATGTGCGTAGCTTAATATGTTGATCGTGCCAAGCCTTTTTGCGCTGCTTTTGGACCTGCTGGTGGAATCCAGCCAAAAATCAATCTTCTTCGAGTTCTTCCAATTGTGTGAGCCTCTCCTCTACGGCTCTGCGACCCGTCATACCTATGAGTGCTGTTATGCACAGACTAGGCATTATGGCTTCCACTCCATAGACAAGCCTAAAATGTGTTTGTCCCATCAGTTTCTTGCATGTCTTCCAATAAGCCCATAACATTGTTTGTATGCGTAGGTCCCAATCACTTCGCTACGCATTGCATACCTTGTTCAGTGGGTTGCATACCTTTTTGAACGCTTCTATGCGTAGAATCTTCTACGTAATTAATCTTCCTACATAATGTCTTCCCAACATTAAGAGCCATCTGCGAGATTGCCCCCCCCCCAACACATTCTTATTGATCAGGTCTTTCAGCGCGGAGTACATGTGCATCTGTGTAGGTTTGTGCCCTTTTCCATAGGCATGTGTCCACTTGGTCAGACGGGCGCGCGGATCATCCTGTCCATCATACTTGTCTGTCAACCACACCTTAGGCTTCCCAAATTTTGTGCACATCATTCTCCTACATTCGGGGCAATCATCAAAGCTTCCTTTGTGCATACCCCACCATCTCCCGGGCGTAGCACACAATACCCAGTCCAAGGCCTGGAAGCGTTGCTTTTCTGGCACCTCCCTTTCAAAGGTATCCAAGAAGGTATCTACCTCATTTAGACCATCATAAGTAGGCATATTTCTTACTTTTGTCGACACTCAGTTCAGCGACCTTGTCATCATATTGCAGTTTAGCATAGTTACTTCGTGTGACCGATTCTGCCATCGTTCTACTTCTGCGTCAAAATCCAAAGTGCAGGAACTCTCGCGCTCCCACCAGTGGGATTCACCCAGTCTTGGTCTCGCGTTGTTATCTTGTAGATGCAGTCCAAATCATCATCAATTTCATATTTGCAGACCGGCTTTGTATAGCGCGATCCTTCAGCAGGGTCCAGGGGTATAATTACGTGTAGTGACTTCTTCTCAAAAATCATCTTTCACTTCTTTAGATTGATTACCCTGTTCATGTTAGTGGCCCAGTCAATTCCCAAGGGTGCAGGGTAGGGATTGTTGTCATCAACAATCTCTACCACTTCAAAATCAGCTAGCACACTCGCTCCCTCAATATCCACAGTTATTCCCTGCAATCGCCCCATGGGTATTATTTTTTGTTGGTTCACCATTCTGAGCTGAATCAGAGACCATTGCAATGCAGGTCTTCCCATTCGCTCCCATGTCTATTTCGGTAGAACATTCGCATCCGATCCCAAATCCAGGATGACTTGATCCATCTCATATTCTCTAATCTGTGCAGTTAGCCTCATTTCTCGTCTCGTCCTTGTCTTATGCTTTCCAATCTTCCAGACTATGCGTGGTCCCAGTGCATCTGTTGATGAGTTCCTGTAACCCTTTCACAACGTCACTGTCGCGCAGTAACTTCATACAGGTTTCCAGTAACGTTGTGAGCATAGATGGGTCCATTTTCACCTCTAGTTTATCTTTTCTTGCTGAAGTGGAGGCATCAGCGAAGCTCTTCTTAGATTCCATGAAGGTTTCTCGAGTGCGATCCAAATCAAACTCAGCTTCTTTCATCGGAGCTTTGCGAACCCATGTACTATCTTTTGGTTGCTTCCCTTTGTCATCTCCCATCACAATTCCACTTCGGAGCACAATGTTCACAGTCGGATCTTCCTCACGCAGCTCAGACCTCATCATCTCCAGGTTCTGAGTCGAAGGAGGCGGTAGTGCTCCTTTGTCACGTATCCTAGCTATCAACATAGGACAATCTTCCATCTATCAAACAACGTGCAATACAAACATGACGGGCGTGTTGGATTCATGCAATCGCGGGCACAATGTCCTAGCCCTCTGCAATTGTAGCAAATCATCTATCTGCGACATCTTCCAGGTCCTCCTCTACCTCGGCCTCATCCACGCCCCTAAAATCCTGTTCGTGTCATCCCTACATTCTGTTCAAGGGGCTGCGTTTCAGCCTAAACTCGGTAGATGGGAGTTCTATCCATCATCAACTCATAGCTTCTGCAAGTGTGCTCTTCATGTCCCACCGACCTACAGAAGTTGCAGAACAACTGTTGCAAATTCTATGTATACTTCTGTAACAAGTGACAATTGTTAGTGGCATGTTTTCCAGCTATTTGATAGATCCCGCACCACAAAGAAGGTGTCGCGCTAGGTCTTGCTTGAGCTTCCAGCCTTAAAGGCATCGCTCCTCTTCCTATGAGGTAATTTGAAAAATTGGGCAGTGGTCTTTGTCATGACCCTGACTCTTGCATTTCACACACCATACTTCTTCGCGCACTTCCGGTCAAACCATCTGTCCTATTTCAGACTCTGCATCTCAAGGCACAGATTCTTCAGTTGTGCATGGATCTGCTAAACTTCTAGGTTAGGATCCTACATCAGGGTCTCATGTAGCCTCATAGCAATCTCTAAGGCCTCTGCCTGAGTCATTATCTTCTACTGTGATAGCGCACTTCTTAAATATGGTAGTAGCAAAGCTACAAACCATTCACGATGTTTTCCGTCTGTGAGATTCATATTAGCTTCACAAATCATACATTTTAGCCTCTGATCTAGCTCCCAAGGAGTCTCGCCTAATAGCATCATAATCTCTTTAAATCCAATGATCGATTGCACTTCAGATTTAGGCCTGCTAAATTCTCTATTTAGCGCTGCTTGGATATCCGTGACTCTCGCATTCGGGTTATCGTTGGATTACTTAATATACCAGATCAATGTGTGATCCTGCAGGGCACTAACCAACATCGCCTTCCTTATATGGTCATTTATAACACCTTGCGCTTCCCATACAACCCTTACAACGAACCAAAATTGGTCCAGATCCTCATTTCCCAAACCTTTGAACACAGGAAACTTCATTGTGCTTGTCATATTGAATTGCAGTGGTGGTGGAGTTGGTACGGGTGAAGATGGATGTGATGGCAATGAAGCTTGTGGTGGTGTGGGTGGAGGTGGTATTCGCGGAATTATTTGCCTTATCAGATAAATGGCACTTTGTGAAGAGAGCTTCACGAGCTCTTCCTCATCTCCTCGTGGAGATGAAATTAAGGGGCTATTTTCTGGACGCTTATTTCCTTCGTTCCTGTAAACCTTTCCACTTCACGTAGCCCCAAACATCAAGGTAACTGCATAGCCCTCTTTTCGCACAATAGCATTTTAATCCAAGTATTCAAATACCTTATGTACTTACCTCATAGTCCTTTGAGAAAGCGTCACTTTGCCTTGTTGTCGCTGACTGAGGTATCAACCGCGAACTCGGTAACAAATCCTCCTATAATACGATCAAGCATATGATCAACAGTGTGCATGATCTTATCCTCCGATGCTTCCAACCTTCGCACTAACTATGGGGCCCACACAATAGGACCGTCAAGTTTCCACCTTCCTTGGTTGGCTGCTAGCTTCGTGATCCACTCGTATAGATCAGTAGGGAAGGACACGAAAAATATTTTGTGCATATATATATGTAGGTAGTTGTCTAGCCACTCTTCTTTTGACAGTCGCGGGTTTCTGTTCTCCTACGCCGCGAATTCGTGAATTCTTCTGTCCAACTAGCCTTCAATTTCTTTCTTAGTTGGATTCCAATGATACGACATCAGACATCTCTATGCAGATTCTGGTCCCAGAAAAGGAACCATGTGTTGGCTTATGGGGGCCTGACCCAAGTTTGGAGTTATTCGGCCAAACAAATCCCTACACTACTGGCCCTTTCAGCATCAGCCCACAGAGCACGGACTAAAGTCTCACCCGAAGCAGTATGGGGGGAGGCTGAAACCAAGTTTCCGCACCCTTGAGATGTCTGTCATGTCGGTTTAGTCCAACTGTGCCTATCTTCACGCAGGTTGCTTCACGCACTATTCCAACCTTTATTACCTTTGTGATTTGTTACAATTGTCTTTTGCGTAGCCTAACCAAGAGTTGAGATGCTTTCGCGCTTTTATGGGAGTGAACTGCACTATTTCCCCAAACTACACCGCATATCTTACTTATCTTCTTAACAGATCTTAGTTAACTTTGCGTAAACAGATATTCTATCTTGCATTCACTTAATCAATATAATTATACACATTTGTGCATCATATAAGTATTAGAAGTGAATTTCATACCCAAGATAACATATGCATAAAACAAGAAATAAATACACAGAAATGATAGGAAACTTCTCTTTATTAATGCTTCCAACTGTTACAGACTTGACTCACCTTGCACACTCAGCTGCAGGGATCCACGCACTCAGTTGTGGACTACTAGGCCTCTGCGCACTCAGCTGCAGAGCCTTCTCCTACTCTACAACCCAAAACTAGACTTTACACTTCAGATCTATCTCACACACATCATATGTTCTTCATTTTCGTTATTATTATGCTCTTCCTATATAACTACTTAGAGCCTCGCTCTATTTATACAATCCCATGGTCCACGAACCATGGGTAGATCTCTATAACCAACATTACAATAACAAAATTAAAGGCAGACAACCCTATGACTCTTTAACAAACTACGCGCTCCGTGACCACAAAATGTGGAGTCTTTACATTGGAATTACAATTTTTGACCAAAATCTGGGCTCTAAGCCCCAAAACTTCCCTTGGGGGATCCCACGCCCAATAGTACATCTATCATATTTCCATTGTTTTCATTATTCTCTCTAATGATTCTTATGTTTGATTTCTTGAACATGAACTGTTATTTTCCAGCTTAATGCTCGCTCTAGTTTAGATTCAATAAGTTGATGATCTTGGGTGCATGAAAACTTCATTAAAATGAAACTTCTTCATACTTTTAATCTCAATCAAAAGAAGAAGTTATCTCTTTTCGAGAAAATCAAGACCTTTAAGATAAATCATAACCATATTTTTCAAAGGTAAAAGTTCATATGCTTAAGCTCATCTTTCATTAGTTTTCATTCTAATTGTAGTCTCAATTTTTATATTAGTTTTAGTTGATCTAAAGTTATGTTTTTGCAAGTATTCAAAAATTTCCTTGAAAATCTAGTGCCCCTACTTGCTCATATTTCGAATTCATTCTTCTCGTTTTGCTTGTTTTTGTGTTAAGCAAAGAAATCATGAGAGTTGTTAGCACTCAGGTTGTTCCCAAAAGTTGTAAGAAAGGGAATACGGCCAAGGTAACCACAGACCAATCTTTTAGATATAGATTCTACCCAATCTGCATCCAGAGAGGGCTCTCTCTTTATAACTTAGCTTTGTTTTAAGGTATATTAGGCTAGCTATGAAGTGCAAGGGTTTTTGTTTTGAGTTTGGTTGGAGGGATGGAGATTCAATAGAACAATGAGGTAAAACTGAAATTTTTCAGTCCATTGGGCATGATGGAGTCAAAGAAGGATAGCTTGCTGGATTAGGTTTATTATCAGAGGAGGTATCTCAGAGAAAGGTACTCAAATATGGAACAATTCATAGGCTGAAATCAGATGGAATGGAGTCAATGGGTGAAGGGCAATTAAGAATCCTTCATCATGTTGACAGAGGGAAAATGGTTGATTACTGTTAAGGAGAAGTTAAGAATTCCTTAGCAAATATTCAAGAGGAAAGAATCAGGGGAAACAGGAGCAATTAAGAATTCACTGTTTATTCTAATTCTGAAGAAAACATTGATAATAATAAAGACTGAACACAGAGTGCACTCAAGCAAATTCTGAGTTATTCTTTTTCTTTATTATTGAGATCGTGAAACATAGATGATATAACAAACATAGAAATTGTAAAACACAAGTTAGAAGGGACTTATTGATCCATAAGATGATTCAATAATTCTGTAACATGGTCCTCAGCATCAATTTCTCATTCAGTAAGCTAGACAAAAATGGTTCCAACAGCTTTTTATTCCAGAAAATTCCAGTATTACAGTCAAGACTATGAACATCCACCAACCAACAACCAATGCCAAATACTTCGTCTAGGGGAGTATTTGTACAAAAATATCAAATATCTTACAAAATATCTGAAGAAGATAATATATGATGATGATTAATGCATTTTACAAAGATAGAGACAAACATTCTCGAAAATAGGGGAACAATAAATTGATGTTATGTTGGTTGTTCCATCTTTATGAGATGTACTGGAGGTAGGTGATGCAAGTCAGTTCACGGCCGCCTTCTACTGATACTCTGTGCTGGTTATTTTGCCTTGGCCGGACTTTCTTCAACTCTGATGTGATGTGCTTTGACCCGCATGACTATGATTCATTTCTGTTCTCCGCATTTATAGTAGATGGTCCAAAATTTTCAATTGACCAAAGATAATTTTATAGGATCTCTAACATACTTTTCCACCACTCTGGTCCTGGTAATTTATGTCTTTGAAGCTTCCTTAAAGTTTCATCAGTTTCTGTGTATATCTGAAGAAATTAGTTGGGATGGTGAACAGATGCTTCACCTCGTGCTCAATGTAGAACAAATTTTCCAGGCTGTCGTAGAGGGCCTGGCCAAATGGAAGTGCCTTCTCTCCTAAAGTACTTAATGATATCTTAACTTGACTAACAGCATATGTATTCAATTTATATACATAGTCTTTGTGTTTCATCAGACGATCATTTCTTCCCAAAGGACTTGGCAAACCTTTTTCATGCAAGACTGTAAACTTTTCTGTGAAATAATTAATCTCTACCTGCATGTCCCGGCATCTTCTGTCCAAATTTTGCATTAGAGTCCTCATGGTTAGAACTCTCTTGATGTCTAGAATGGTGCCTGTTCTGTCTCTAATTTCCAGTGCTTCCAGTTCTTCACTGGTCTTGGTGTTCAAAATGTATTCGCTGGTTAGCTTGCTTAGGCATCTGTCCCAATAAGGCTCTTGTTTTTGAATCTCCACTTGGGCCACTCTTATCAAGTCAATCTGCTCATAAATGGTTTGGATAGACCTCCATACATCACTAAGGGATTGAGTGATGTTGGTCCACAAAATTCCTCTGATTTCTACTAGAGGTTTATTCAGATAGAGATCTTTTTCTAATGCTCTAACCTTATTCTCCAGTATTTTAACCTCCCTTGTTTTCTCTGCCACATTCATTTTGGATTTATCATAACCTTGTTCTACTTTTGCCAACTTCTCCTTTACTTGCTTCAGCTCTGATACTTGCAACTTTAATTCTTCCATGGCTTTTATCAGCTGTTTTGTACTCATAGTAGTACTGCTGCCTATTGTTGCTTCTGTTGATGTTGCTCCTGCGATGACCTCAGTTGTTGATACCGAGACAGTGGGAGGCAACCTTGTTATAAGTGTGGAGGGGGAAGTAGTGACTGTTGGAGCTCCTTCAGGTGGCTGGGAGGTCGACTCTCACTACTTTTCTTGTAGAGCTTTCTCCAATGCCTGCTCTGTTTCACTCAATCTCTCATTCAGTCTCATGAGCAGGTCCATCATGTCCTCTTCAGATTTTTGTTGGACAACTTTTGCAGTCTATGGATGCATAGAAGGAGGCAGTTTTAACTATTTTTTGAGGGTAGCAATGTCCTCTTCTTTCTTCTTCATCAATGCCTTTATACCTTTGGCATCTTTGGGATCATGTCCCAGTTCAATGATAATTTCTTCCAAGGATTTGATCCTGTTGTCCTTTGCTAGAGAAGAAGCTTTCTCCAAATCTAACTGAGCAGAGGTATTATTCAAGGAGTTTTGCAATTTATGAGCTAACATAGCTTTATTAGCTAGCGTGGAGTATACCATCTCTCCAGTCTATTTATGCAACTCAATCTGTTCTATTGGATGAATATCCTTGGCCAAGACCTCCAGATTTGTCCTGATGTAATCAACTACTAATTGTGGTTGTTGCACCTTGGGCTTGAAATAACTCATGATCATCTTTCCTTCTTTTATGTCATATGTTGACATTAATCTTTGTTGCTTTGTGGGGGCCATCTTAAGATACTGGTTATAAATCTACAGCCTTAGTGGATCATTTCTAGCCTTTATCTTTGTGAATGTTCTTTTGATGTTAGAGGTCTGCTTACTTGGTGGCCTAGTGGATGAAACTTCCACACTATGCTGCCTTTCTAGCTCCTGCCTATGTGAGCTAGTTGATGTCTCTATCACTGGGGAGGTCTGTTGGCTGGTTACCCTCTCACCTCTTAGACTTTCTATTGTTTCTTCAATGATTTTCTCTTCAGACAGAGGATTGAGTCTTTGCCTCTTTTCCCCTGGTTGTTCTGTAGGCCCACTGATAGGTGTGGCTTCTTCCCTGTCTCTTTTCTTGCCTCTTTCCTCATTTATAGGAGTTTGTAATGCAGGAATCCCTGCTGCTTTGGTTTGAACCGGAGGAATTTTCCTCTGTTGATCAGTCATTACTTACTGCTTCGTGCCTACCACTTCCTTGCCCTTAGAAGACCCTGTAACGGGTGCACTGGTTTCTTGCGCAGGCTGCTGCGAAGTTCCAGCAGAGGATGTACCCACTCCGGTTTGCTAAGGCAGCTTGAAAGATACCTGTCCAAAAGAGTCCAGGTCAAGGGTCTTTTCAAGATCTTTCATAGCTTTTTCCATTTTTTCTTGTTCAGTAATCTCTTCTATTAATGTACCCTCTACCCACTCATCCTGATTAGCAAATTGTTCTATTTCAGGGATCCTATGATGTATGTAAGCTGATAGCCTATTTCTTACTTTTCTGTCACTTATAAAGCTATTTGGGTCATATGGCACCCACCAGAAACTTTTCTTCAATTTAAGGTCTTCCCCTAATATCTTATCAGCATCTTCCCATGCCTCCCTCTTATTGATGATAAAAGGGCCTAACTAGTTTCTTATTCTCAGCTGAGCCTTTTTCTTTACATTGCAAAAGTGGGCTAAATCTGCATTGATAAGCTGCCTGAAATACTCCAGTGCAAATAGTCTCATGGGCACATATTTGGGTCGCTTGTAAGGGCACAGTTCACAGCCATATATTCTGATTTCAGTGTGATTCTGGCAAAGGTACCAATCACCTATTCTGTAGTTTTTGGAAAGCTGCAAAATCTTATTTATATCACCAGAGAGCCTAGGAGGAGGAGCTCCTATCAATAGAGTGGAGGCTGGATATATAAACAAGTCAATGAATTCACAGTAGGTATAACGGGATTCACAAACGTTGTGGAAGACTGAGGTCCAAAAGATCACAGACCTTCGCTCTCCTTTGGAATCCAATTTCCTGATGGGAAATGAAAACTGTATGGCTGATAATATAGCAGAAGGTGATATATGAATGAGGTGTACTTGAAGACTCCTTCTCTGCCCAGATTTATGAATTGTTCATTGATTTTATTGGCAATGAAAGAGGCATAATCATATTTGACAGCAGGGGGCTGTCCTGGAGTAAACATTGACAACATGACTAAGATGGTCTCATCAACAAACTCACTAGTTTTGAATCCCAAGATAAAAGATATCATGTCAAGAATAAGCATGCTAGTTTCAGTAAACCAGGAATGCACATAGGGAGGTGGGCCTTGGGGCTGGCAATTTGGTTTCATGAATAATCGAGCAATCAAGGTTATTTCTGAATTGGGAAATTGAGAGCCTTGCTCAAGAAAAATTCCCATGGAAAGAGGAGCAAGGGGCTGATTGGGATGGAAGTGTAACATCTCATTGATAGATTCAGCAGTTATGTAGAAGAGGACAGTTTGGGATGGGGTCATAACTACTTTACTGACAGGGTCATAGTTGGCACAGCAATGGTGAATAATATCTGGGAACACATTGACTGAGGGAAGGTAATACCTGGGGAGATTAGATTCCCATATTCCAAGGATATCAGAGTTACTCAGATGACTATTCCTAATTCGGCAAAATGCCTGGAGATGGTTCATATCACCAGATAACTCTTTTATTTGAAAATCTCTGTCAGCCAAGGGTAACCAATCCTGGTCTTTATGAGGTGCATTGAGGGGCGCGACATTGAGGGCTATGGGAGCTTCCATTTTTGGTTTTTGTATCTTCCAACTGGAGGTCGGGCTTCTATAGGAAAATGGTCTTAAACAGCGGTTCTAGTGTTCTCGTATGGCAACTGTGGACTATTTTTAGCTTGAATTTGACTCTTTTAGGTAAAATTCACAGAGGAAAAACGAAATTACAGGTTCGGGAAGTGAAAACGGGGTAAATACCTGTGTTTAGGTGAAAAACAGTGTGATTGGCAGGTTGACCGACGAGTTGCAGAGCATGACACTATAATTTGTTGGTCGGGTGGTGGACTGGGCGCTCGAGCAATCAACCGGACGTAATGTGCATGGAAACAGTTCGCAGAGAAAGTGAATGAAAGACAATTTTAACAAATTTGGCTTTGGCAGGGTTTTTTGGCATTTATTGCATGGATGATGTCATCGAGATGGGACTTTGCGTAGCGGAGGGTACGGAAGGGTGACGTGGAGGTGACATTGTTATGAAACTAGCTCAAGAAAAGATAGATCAACGCCTTATAATTCAGCCTCTTCGAGGGGGCAACCTCCTTTACATTACATAAATGAACAATTCTTGGATGATACAAATGACAAAACCTCCTTTCTATATATAGGAGTCTAAGGAGTCACAATATAATCCAGCCGACCTAACAATAATAATATAAAGCCACAAAAATAACAATAGATGGATTCTATGGGGCACAGAAATAACAATATGGGGGTAATAGGGGCACAACAATATAAATAAGGGGTATAACTACAATAGTAATGGGGTAATCACTAGTATTATAGGGACCCAACATGCCCCTCTCCTTCAAAAAAGTGTTGTCCTCAACGCTTGAGTAGTTCTGGATACTTCTGCATAAAATTATCATCCTCCCATGTGGAATCTTCAACGGATAAGTTCTTCCACATGATAAGATACTCTGAAATTGATCGATTTCGTAGCTGTCGAGTTCTTGTTTCTGTGACTACTTCCGGTTCCAATATAATTTTTCATTCCTCGTCAAGTTCTGGCAATATTGTTTGAATTGGGAGCTTGTCACCTATAACCTTCTTTAAACATAAAACATGGAAAACTGGGTGCAATCGAGAAGCTGCAGGAAGCTCCAATTTGTATGCCATAGTACTAATCTTTTGCAACACCTTGTACGGACCATAATACTTTGGTGATAATTTATTATCCTTCTTAGCTTGCTTTAGGGACATTTTTTTATATGGTTGTAGCCGTAGGAATACCCAATCACCTACATCAAAATTTCTTTCACTGCGATGTTGATCTGCCTGTTGTTTCATTCTATTTTGTGCCAACACGAGGTTATCCTTTAAGAGTTGGAGGACTTGTTGTTGATGTTCGATGTGATGTTCCACTGCCTGAACCTTAGAATTTTCTCTTAAATATGATGTGATGGATGGTGTTTGATACCCATAAAGTGCCATAAATGGGGTCATTTTTGTTGTTGTATGGAAGGAAGTGTTATACCACCATTCAGCCAGAGGCAACCATTTGACTCATTGTGTCTGTTTATCAGATACAAAGCAACGAAGATATCCTTCCAAACATTTGTTTACTATCTCATTTTTCCCATCAGATTGAGGATGATAAGATGAGCTATGAGCTAACTGAGTACCAAGACAAGAAAATAATTTTGTCCAAAAATTTCCAGTGAAAATGGGATCTCTGTCACTTACAATAATCTTTGGGTTTCCATGTAGCTTTTGAACTGTTTCCATAAATGCAGTAGAAACTGTACTGGCTTTAAATGGATGTGATAATGCACAAAAGTGTGCATACTTGGTAAGTCTGTCAACTACCACCATGATGACACTCTTTCCCTCAGATTTGGGTAAACCTGTGATAAAATCCATTGAAACCTCCTCCCAACGTTGGCTTGGAATGGATAAAGGTTGTAATAGACCCGGTGTCTTAATTGTTTCAACTTTATTTTGCTGGCAAACCAAACATTCCGCCACAAACTTTTGAATATCTGATTTAAGGCCATCCCAAAAAAATTCCTTCTTAACCCTGTGGTAAGTTTTTAAAAATCCTGAGTGCCCTCCTAAGGGAGAAGTGTGCAATTCCATAAGAATCTTTTGTTTTAGCTGGGAATTCTTACAGAGGTATAAGCGATCTTTGTACCATAACGAATCATTTTGCCAGCTAAATGTATCAGAAGTACTGGAATCTTGTTGTAGATTTCGAATAAGTGCCCACACTTCTTCGTCATTCTTCCATTCCTCCCTTGCTTCGTTTATCCAATCTGGTTGGATAATAGAAATGGCACACAACAATGCTTCCACATCCTCATCCTTTCTTGAGAGTGCATCTGCCACCACATTTTGCTTCCCTTTTTTGTAGATGATTTCAAAGTCATAACCCAACATCTTTGTGACCCACTTTTGTTGCTCTTCAGAGGATAATCTTTGTTCTAAAAAGTATTTAAGGCTATCATGATCCGTTTTTACCTTGAAGTGTCTTCCCATTAGGTAGGGTCGCCATTTCTTAAGTGCATGGAATATTGCCAACATTTCCTTCTCATAAATAGCTTTGCTTAAAAACTTTCCCTTGATTGGACAACTTTCAAAAGCAATGGGTCTTTCATCTTGCATTAGAACAGCACCAATTCCATTTCCTGAAGCATCACATTCCACAATAAATGTTTTTGTGAAGTCCGGTGTAGCTAAGACCAGTGCTTGGCACATTGCCTCTTTAAGATGTTCAAAGGCCTTTGTTGCTTCCGGAGTCCATGAAAATGAATCTTTCTTCAATAATGTTGTTAGAGGTGCTGCTATTCTCCCATAATTCTTAGCAAACTTGCGATAATACCTTGTCAACCCAAGAAATCCTCGGAGATGCTTTATGGATGTGGGGATTTTCCATTCCTTAATGGCTTTAATTTTGTTAGGGTCTACCTTAACTCCTTCATGAGATACAATATGACCCAAATATTCCACCTCCTGGACTCCAAAGAAACATTTGGATCTTTTTGCATATAATTGTTTCTCCTCTAATAGTTGTAGCACCCTGTCAACATGTTCAACATGATCCTTCCAAGACTTGTTGTAGATTAGTATATCATCAAAAAATACTAACACAATTTTTCTAAGGAATGGTTTGAAAATTGAATTCATCAAACCTTGAAATGTTGAAGGTGCATTGGTAAGGCCAAAAGGCATGACCAAAAATTCATAATGACCCTCATGAGTTCTAAATGCCGTTTTCGGAATGTCTTCAATCTTCATTCTGATTTGATGATATCCCGAACGAAGATCCAACTTGGTGAAGTAAATTGATCCATGCAATTCATCCAGTAATTCATCAATAACAGGAATGGGGAACTTATCTTTAATAGTGAGCTTGTTGAGCTCCCTATAATCCGGACACATGCGCCATGATCCATCCTTCTTGTGCACCAATACTACTGGAGCTGAGAAAGAACTTTGACTTGGTTGAATTATACCATCCTCTAGCATTTCTGCAACCATACGTTCAATTTCACTTTTTTGGACATAGGGATATCTGTACGGCCTGATGTTTGGAGGAACACTTCCTGGAATCAGATGAATAGCATGATCATGATCACGCATAGGTGGGAGACCCTTGGGAGTCTCAAATACCTTGGAATGATTGTCCAGGACTTTTTGGAGATCTAGAGAAATAGATGATTCCAATGTGGAAACATCTAGCGAGCATAATTGTGCAATTACACCTCTTTGCTCCTTTTTTAGAAGCTTTGTCATACCATGAGAGCTGATTATCTTTCCTGGTTTCCCTGCAATACCCCTTAATTCAACTTCCTTTCCTTCCGTAGAAAATTTGATGAAAAGTTCTTGAAAATTAAAAGCTATTGTACCCAAGGATTGTAGCCATTGGACTCCTAGTACAACATCCGCACCTCCCATTGGAATGGAAAGCATTGGGCTAGTCAATACATATTCTCCCATGGATAGCTTGATATTATGGCACTTTCTAGAGAAATTTATTGTTCCTCCATTTGCAATCATCACTTGACACTCTGGTGCTGGATATAGGAAGAAATTCAATTCTTTTGCTACCCTACAATGAATAAAATTGTGGGTGCTTCCTGAATCAATCAACACTGTTACCTTTTTCATCTTGATTTGTCCTTCTATCTTGATGGTTTGAGGAGTGGTAATTCCCGCCAATGCATTACAAGATATGGTCGTATTTATTTGTTCTTCATCTAGGCTTTGTTCCTGGAGTATATCTTCTTCTTTTGACCTTTCTTGCTCCTTTTCTTCTTCCTCTTCACAATCTATGTAGAATAATTTCTTCTCAGCACACTTATGACCTTTAGTGTATTTGCTATCACAACTGTAACAAAGCCCTTTTGTTCTTTTTTCTTCCAATTTTTGTGGTGTCAACCTTATAGGTTGTGGAAGACTAGGGGCAACAACACTTCCGTCTTTATAGTTGTGAGTGGTATGCTTCTTGGTTGCCATAATTTTGCTTTCCATTTTTCTTGCTAACCTGAATGCCTTCTCTAATGAATCAGGTTCCCAAAGGCGAACATCATGTTGGATATTATCCTTTAAAGACCCTATGAACACATCAATCCTATGCTCCTCTGGAATATCTTTTACCCTTATGTTCAATTTTTGGAACTCCTCAATGTGCTCCATTACTGAACCCTTTTGTTTGAGACTTATCAATTGGCTAAAAAAAGTGTTTCTTTTTGTATCTTCATAATGTGCTATCAATTCTTCCATAAAAATTGCCCAAGTGATAAATTTTTTACGAGAGCAAAGCCATTGATACCATACAAACTGATTTGGTTCCAAATATACAATTGCCATACGTACCTTTTGTGCATTTTGCACATTATTGAGATCGAAGAATTGCTCCATCTGTAATATCCATGTGGCGGGATCCTTGACATCAAACTTCCTCATATCAATTTTTGGAATATGGTGATTCTTCGATCCAACATTAGTGTCTTTGGAATCATGATTAACATTTCTTTGTTCTCATCATGAGTTTCCTTTACTACCTTTTCACCATTAGTGACCCTTTCTTGTAGCAACTTCTTCAATTCTTCCATGTCTGTCTTCAAATCTATCTTCAAATCTGCCATGTCTCTCTTCAAATCTGTCTTCAAATCATCCATCTTAGCTTCCATGCCCTTTATCTTAGATTCCATGAAATTTATCTTAGATTCCACGCCACTTATCTTAGCTTCTGTTAGCTTTTGTGAGCGTGACATTTGTTGCACTTGTTCTTGTAATTTTGATATATCATGTAGCATTTCTTCCTCTTCTTCATGAGTCATGCTAGAGCTTTCAGGTTCCTTACTAGGTGTTTGCATTTTCTTTCCTCGGGGCATCAGTTACCGATAATAATGCTTTACTATGCCCTTTGAATTTCGTTAAACCAAGCTTACACAAAAATTTAAAAAAAAACTACACATCTTTTTTCACTTTATAGAAGCCTGATATTGAATCTGATGTATCTCTGTAATTTCGGATCATCCAATTCTGAAATTGCTACCTGTAGTATCCTTTTGTGTCCTCTTTCCAATGCCACAAGTCTGAGCCAAATTGGATTCTCCAAGGAAGAGTTATGTGAAATCTCCCACAGTGACTTGCTTTTAGACTGGTTCAGTAGAGCGAACTTGTACGACGTGCCACGAGTCACTGTTTCAACCTTTGAATCTGAAACACACACACAAGAAACTATAGTCCGTCCTCTTTCTGTACCTTCTTACGAAATTTCAATCCGATCCCCAGAGAGAAAGTTATGACGATTTTCCCCAGGTCACCTGTTTTGAATGGAATTCAGGAGTCTGCAAAAAGACCAACTTCCTCAGATCATATCTCCACAAATATTGCGTGAAAAGCTCTGAAATTTGGACCCAAGGTTCAGCATGATTTCTTCTCAAATGGTTTTTTTTTGCGACTTCTGAAACGTCACAGAAAAAATTTATAGCGAAAATGCCACGATGACCTGTTTGGATCAGCGAAACCCTAGAATCCAAAGCTCTGATACCAAATGTTATGAAACCAGCTCAAGAAAAGATAGAAAAGATAGATCAACGCCTTAGAATTCAGCCTCTTCGAGGGGGCAACCTCCTTTACATTACATAAATGAACAATTCTTGGATGATACAAATGACAAAACCTCCTTTCTATATATAGGAGTCTAAGGAGTCACAATATAATCCATCCGACCTAACAATAATAATATAAAGCCACAAAAATAACAATAGAGGGATTCTATGGGGCACAGAAATAACAATATGGGGGTAATAGGGGCACAACAATATAAATAAGGGGTATAACTACAATAGTAATGGGGTAATCACTAGTATTATAGGGACCCAACAGACATCAGCATGACAGCTGAGCGGGGGGGTGGTAAGTGGTTTCACCCCACACCGCTTATCGGCTAGGGTGGTTTTGATGGGGAGGGCTGCGAGCAGCGCGGGAATGCGCCACGCGTCCACGGTACGGGTGGAAAACAATAGTTCCCTGGGCAGTAAACTACGGTGGACAGAGGCATAGCGATATGTATATTAGCCGTCCGATGGGAGGGCGCCGATCGGACGGTTGGCGCTCTTCAGAGACGGCGGAGGTTTAATGTGCGGGCCCCATGTATAAAATCAAATGTTTTAATGGTTTCGGGGTTGGTTTTATTGGTCTGCGAGGTGAGTTTGTTAGGTTATTAATTAACCCGGGAGGTTAATTAAGTCTTTTGAGCGCGCAACAGGTTAGGTTATTTAAAGATTTTGAATAAACCTTTAAATCCCGAATTACATAAAGATATGGTTTATAATTAAACCGGGGCGGGATATTAGAATATCAGGGTTTTTAGTATATTAACAATATATGGGAAAGGGGAATCTTGCAAGGGAATTTAAATAATAATGTTATTGGTTAATATGAATATGATTAGAAGCAAGTGCTAAGTCTAATGTTAAGAAACTTAGGCTAATGGAATGAAAAGGGTTTTACACAAGAAATGTGGCTTTGTGCCTTAGTAAAACATGGTTCTATTTAGGGCCTCTTATGAAATGAGGTGGAGTGATTGCTTGTAGGGACATTAAGCATATCTTAATGCCTCTGGGGAGATTATTAAGTGATTTGGAGAAAGGATGGAGGGGAGTTATTCATGCTTCTTCCATAGTACCTGTGATAATGGCAAGATTTAATCATTCTGAGAGACGAAACTTATCACAAGTTTCTTTCTGCAACATCAAAACTACCTACCCAACCTACAACACCTAACATTTTTTCTTCTTTTTCCATTGGGTGCACTTGAACTAGAAAACCCTCATTCTCTTCTTTTCTTTTCATTGCATTCCTTTCTAGATCTACCCTTATCTCATCCAAGGGCTCAGGTTTAACAGTTGAGCTCCTTTGCTTCTCTACCTATCTATTTATCTGCCAAGATTGAACAGTTTGGACAGATTCTATTCTCTATCGCTAAAATAGGAAATTGAAACATGAACTAGCCAAGATTAAGCTGTTTGGCCATTCATCAACTGCAGCATGAAGTTCAACAAACTGCACATGAAACTTTATTTACAGAACATGAAATAGTAGTGGCATTTGGACTTGCACACTTTCCTGGTCCTTTTTCTTTGGGGTTCATTTCTTTCATTTTTTCTTTTGACCATTTCATTCTTTTTACCCTTTGATTTTTCTTTTAGGGTATACCCTCTTTACATTTTTTTATTTTTTTGATCTTTTACAATATGGAAACCTGTACAGCAGGGAAAGGATGAACATATTACAGAGCTGATCAAGTCAATCATGAAATATGACACCTATTGGTATAGGAGCATAACAAGACTGATCAAATTGCAAATAAGATAAATCAGGGAGTCTTTGAACCTTTATTTTTTATTTCATTTAATTTCTCCATATTAGCCTTATTTTTATTAGAAAATTGTTAAGATTTTTTACATGCACACTTAATTTTGAAACAAAAAAAAAAAATTGCAAGGGAAGGGACACCTTATTTGGCTTCATTTTCTCTCATTTCTATCTAGTCTTTGTTTGAATTAAAAGCCTAATTACCTATAACTCTGCGAGATGTAATTCATCAAAATATCAACTTAAGGAAAGAAAAGAAAAAAAATCCCTCATACTTGCTATTTTGTTGAGACATTCTTTATAAATCGCCTTGTTGAGGTTTTCTTTCAATTTCAACTTTTCATTCGACTTTTTCTCTTAATTTGCATCTTCTTTCTTGTTTTGAAATTTTTGGAGTGTATCGATTTCACTTTCACTTTGGATTGGATTTGGTGATATTACCAAGATTTATATGGAAGAATTTTTCTTACCCAACATTGGTTGACATGTGTGGGAATTTTTTACTCTGTCTATTTCATGGGTTTTCATTTACCTTAAAGAAACATTTTTATTGAATTCTAAGTCCTCTCACCTTAGTTATTTTCCCATGGAGGAATATTTATCTTTCTAATTGATAGGATTAATTTTTCCAAGGAAAGAACTGGCTTGAGTCTAACTCAATGAATCCTGCCCCTTCCCCCCACTTCACATAAAAAAGCTTCTAGATTGATAGTTGTCGAGAAAGATGCGTAAATCAAAATTTTATGAGTATTATATCCATTTACTTTAAAATCTCTTGTACCACCTGGCCCTCTTCATGCAAGTGCTAAAACTAATTCTCTAAATAAAATTAATCAAATTAAGAGTGGTAAAAGAGGGTTGAAAGCACAAGTGAACTTGTCGGGGTACTAAACAAGCTTGGTGGTAGTGGGGCTATGCTCGTGTGGTACTAAAACAACTTTGTCGGGGTACTGAACAAGCACGCTCGCAGCGAAGCAATGTCGGGTAAGGGAGACTATTTATATCAATGGATGTATATTTTCTTTAAACTTCCTACATGTACCTATTTTTTCACTCAATGGAGGTAAATTAAAACTTAATTATTTTCCAAAAAGCATGGATTCATAGTTTTAGGCTTAGTTTGTTTCAAGTACTTATGTGTTTAGAACTTATATTGCTTGATCTATTAATGTGGGAACCACGCAAAATGTTTTAATGTGTGAAGGCTTAATGGAATTAGTCACTTCAGCCTTTTTTTTAATTTTAACTCATTATATTTTTAACTAGAGATAATTTCTTCTTCCCCATATGTCGCCACTATTGTGGCCACAACCCCCCCATAAATTCTTCACAAAAGATATGGGGACCCTGTACGTAAATTTTGGTCATATCACTTCTTTCATGCTTTAATTTTGTTAATTTTACAAGATTTCTACTTTTCTCGGTGTTCCACTTTGATTACTTCATTGTGTGTGATTTCTCATTAGCTTCTCAACGACTCTACTTTTGTTGAATTCGGACTTACGGTTTTAAAATAGCGCTTGTTTAAAGTTTGAGTAATTTTCACCACTTGGGCCTAAATATGTAAAAAAAATATTTTACTTTATTTTATAAAGTAAACTAATTTTAAACAATGTAAATACAATTATTTAATTTATTTATTTGATCAATTAGCTTAATTAGATTAATTAATTTGTAAATGTTAATTTTAATTATTTAATTATTTTTTTATTAATTATTTTTTGTTATTTTTTATTTTATTCTTTTACTTAATACTATATAGAACCACTGCAGCCGAGAGTTTCTATATATATTAAAACTATACATTAAAAACTTTATTGTATAAATTGTATAAATAATATAATATAAATATTGTAAATAAAAAATAAAAAACCAGATGACATCATCTTGATTGATCCACCTTGGCGGTTCAAGCTTGAGGATATATTATTCCTTCCGGGGTTTACCTCATGAGATGACATAGTGGGAGGAGCCCATGGGCATAGTGAGAGGAGATTTGAATTAACTGTATGCGGCAAACGGCTTTTATAGAAGTCTTGTTGAAGGTGTTGTAAATCTATCAACAAAGGGGTCTCCCTGATGTGAAAGTCCCAATTAGACCTCACACCGTTTGGAGTAGGAGCCCCATTTGGAATATTGGCCTGGTCACCATGTATTCTTATAGATTTTACTTGGCTCTAACTATCAGCAAGAGAGGAACGCGTGGTGCCTTTGAAAAACAAGAAGGTGTGCCTAGTGAGTATTCAATTGTAGGTTGTCAAAGTTCTTCTATTGTGGAGGGAAAGAGTAAAGTGAGCCTCTAAGAGAGAGGTAATATTACTACCCTAGAAGAGACGAAACACAATCAATAAGGATTCGTCTAACATCCAATGGAAAAGTCCACAAAGGATGTGACAATCATTACAACCAATCAATGAGAAAGATATGTCTAGTATCCTATGGAATAGTCCACAAGGATGGGACAATAATAACAACCATTACAACACATTCTCAATAAGATAAGTGCTAAAATAATGGAAATAGTTCAACTACTTTAGCACAGATGGAAGCAGACATGAAATCAAAAATCCACAAAATAGTCTTACAAAATTCATAATCCATGCATGAAGAACGTGTTAGCCTTGAAAGCTTTTGTTATTAAAGTAAAATTTCCAAGACACGTGTATATAATGAACATCACTAGCTCCGATAGTGGAGTGTTGGAGCCACTCCTTTCTCCTCAAAAGAATTAGTTTGTCTCTCTAATGCCTTGCAGGAGGAGCCAAGGTGAAAAGTCCCTTGCTCATCCAATAAGAGTGTATATATAACCAAGAAGTGATGCTTCACCTTCCTTGTGACTCTTTGACTACCCTCATGATTTTTCGACTTTACATGACTCTTCATATTCTGAATGTGTCCTTTAGAATTCCACTTTACAATACATTTTGAATAGGTAATTACATAATCCACAATAATCATGTGGCATACGATGACTTGTGACAGGACATGACATGACACTGATGACATGGATTTCATGATGATGTGACAGTGCCAAGTTGTCATTCTTTATGCTTCTTTCTTTGTCTCTTCTTGAAAAGATGGTACATGTCCTTCTTCCTCCTCCTTATGACTTGAAGAAGAGGAGTCTTACATGTGATCTTCATCTTCATCTTATGTTAGCTTTTGGTGTTCCTTCGTCTTCATGCCTGATGATAATGTTATTTCTTCAACTCCATATGTGTCTTCTAGTGTGTCCTCCTTCTCAATCTCCTTCTTCATCATCTTGCCATAGCGCTTGTGTCTGTAATCCACTCATGACAAGATGATATCAGTCTGATAAACCCCTAATATAAGACGGTACATATTGATCCACTCAGTGATCTAGAACTGGATAACAGGTTGGGATATAGGCTCAGTAACTATGCAATTTCATAGCTCAGGTAGTCAGGGGTGAGCTTAAGCCTTGAGACTGCGTAATGCGTAGTTTAGGCTGGGCTAAGGAAGAAAATTGCGCAATCTCGGAGCTCAGGATGACAGGATTAGGGGATGGGCACTAGATCAGCCTATTGCATAGTTCTAGAGGACATGTGAGCCCAAGTGATTGCACAATTATGCATCCCAAGGAGTCAAGGGTGAGCTTGAGCTAGGAGACCACGCAGTGCATAGTTTAGAAAGGACTAGGTAGAAAAATTGCATAGTTTTTGGACTCAGTGAGCTTAGCTACAGGGTTTTGCACTACTTGGGAGAAATTTGCAATTTTGGGAGGTAGAAAAGGTTGGGCCATTGCGCAATTGCATAGTTCAAGAGCTCAAGGATGAGCTTGATGCTATATATTTCATATTTCATAGTTAAGTCCAGGATGGGAGCAGGAATTGCATTATTATGGGAGCTAAGGTCGAGGTTTTAGCACTGAAGTCGTGAAATGCGCAGTTCTGGGAGGTAGATAATGTGCATTGCACACTACCAAGAGACAAGTTCACTGCTTGAGGGATGAGACCGTGCAATGCACAATTCAAGAGGGTTGGATGAGGCTAGGTTGCTGAGAATTTTCAAAAATTTGGCGAAGTGTGGGACCAAAGAGACTGCTATGAACAGTGATATGACTTGATTGTGATCACACACTTGAAATACTTTGACAACACAACAACATAGATCATCTGGAACATGTTAACAACATATTTTCCTCAATGTGAAAACTTTGTGATGACTTTACGACAGCTGCGACACTAAAGGTATACTTTGCGACGACAGTGACGACACTTGTGCAACAGTGCTTAAAACTATGGGAATGAGTGTGACTGATGTTTACATGGTTAGAAAAAATCTTTTACACAAAGATAACCCTTTGAAACCACTAGAACAAGCATACATACATTGTGCAACAGCTAACATGCGAAAAGATGGCAATTACTAAAGTGCGAATAACTCTTGCGATATGTGAATGATAGTGAAAGTAACATATGCCAGAGCAAAGAACCATGAAAATGACACTAATTCAAGTGAAAGCAATCAAAAGTGGCAACCGAAAACATTAAAATGACACTCATGAAAACAAAGGTGTGTGAGAGTGACAGTTTGCAAAACTCGCCGAAATGGAAGTACAAACGCAGCTAGAATGTGAGAAATTGTCGTTGTTAGTGTGCATTGACAGTCATCATGGATTGAACATCGCACGGGCACAGTCTTGATGGAACATGCTATGCTTGTCCAAGATTGCATAAAATAATGTGCTCATGCACTTTTTACGGACTAAGCATGTGTGAGCAAGTGACTTTGACACTTCTAATCCAAGAAGGGAGCTCAAAAGCATCAACTGACCAAGAAGTGACTATGGAATGACCGATCGCAAGATCCATAGTAGGCTCCAAAATTCGAGTGTACGCAAAATTTTGGAGGGTGTTTGTCGCAGCAACAACAAGTCTAAAACATGGGAAGGAGATCCCACTCCCACATGGGCCTCATCCCACATCATCTCCATCTTTTAAAAACCTTTCATTACTTTAAATAAAGCACCCTCTTTTAATATTTAAACTTTTGGTTTATGAATTTTATTTTATTTTACTTTAAAAAAAATTTAATATTTTTAAATTTTAGATGTTATTAAATTGTATTTTATATTCTTAGAATCATTAAAATTAATAGAAATAATTAAAAACAGAACTTTATAATAAAGTATTCGAATATTTAATAACATTGCGCAAGAAATTTTGCCCATATTGTCCATTTTCTAACACTTTGACAGTTTTGGAACTCAATCTTTGGAAGGCTCTATCTTGAGTTTTACTTAGCCAAATGAGGCCCAAGATAGCTCTTTAGAAAGCTAAAATCATGCATAAGACTTTAGATGTGGTTGCAATCCCAGATTTGGTCATTCACTATTCCTAACATTTAGCATAAGTGGATGCTACAAAATTGTTACAAAAATCAATTTTGGAATTTATTTTTAAGCATTTTCATTTGTCAAAAACTCTTGTTGTTGCAAATTAGTTTGAATACAACCTTCTTGGGCCAAATATATTTTGACAAAGATCAATGGAAATCACAATATTTTTTATTTGGTATTTGACTATATTTTATTTTGAGAGTTTGTTTTCCCAATTTGGTATTTTCAATTTTGATGTGCAAATTTGATTTGCTTTTAACTCGTTTTGCAAAGAAATTGTTGCAATGCAAGTGATACCAAGGATTTGGAGCAATGAGGTTGATCCAAAAAAGGAGAAAAAGAGGATTTTCAGATCCAAATTTGATTGATCAAAGTTGTTTGCAACAACTCTCCATTTTTGGATTGATTTTTGTAATTATAAATTAGGTTTTAGGAGAGGAAGAAAGGGTTCCTCTTTTCTCAACTTTGATGCTCTAAGCACTTTTGTAAAGAGAATTTTAGCTATAGGTAGAGAGGAAAACTCAAATATGATTGTTGGGGGATCTGTTTTTCAAGATCTAGTCATTTTCTTTGAGGTATATTTTGCACTATTGAAGTTATTTCCTTCAACGACAAAGCTAATGATTTTGAAAGGATTGTTGAAAATCCGTTGAGAAACAGAGCATGGAAATCAGATTTTATCAATTTGTATTCAAATACTTTTATTTGTAAATACAAATTTTATTCTTCTAATGGAAAATATGTTTCATATTTTGCACTTTTGTTTGATATGAGAATGATTTTCTTTTAGATCAGCTATTTGATCTAATGGTTTTATAGATCTGACATTTCTTTATGATTTTCTCTTATGCTCAATCGAATTTTTGAGTAACTATTTACTCAGAAATTTTCCATTTAAAATAGATTTAATAGTCATTGAACTGTATGCGCTATTTATACTTTTTGATGGCTTATCTTTCACTATTATAATCTCTAAATTAGATCATGCATGGCACTAAAAATATGAGTTGTTAGAACTTTTTCAGCGATTCGATATTGATCATACAAGGCATGTTAAATCCCTATTCTTTTTAAAGCGTTTTTCTCTTGATTAGGTAAGATATATATCTTGTCCTAATCAAGATAGGATATATTAGATTTCATTTTGATTCTTGAATTTTAGATTAATTTTCATTTTTATTTAAAAATCATTTTTAGAAGTCTCCTTTCATGGGGCATCCTTAAGTGTGGTTTGGTTGAGCCATTAAATCAGCTTAAGGATTACTTTATTGCATGTGCACTGCAAGAAGGTAAGTTTGATTTCCTCTTCTTATTTATAGTTAATTAGATACATCACAAGTCAGCGAGAAGGTTGACGGGGTATCTATACCCAATAGAACTGGTCGAAATAGCCAAATCAAACGAATGAGAGCTTAGTTTGGGACTCTAACCAAGTGGTCTTCCCAAATGTTGATGAGGTCATTTTTTGCCATCAACACTAGGGCTCAAATTACCTCAGAGGGATGCCTTAAGATAGGTCTGAATTCCGTCTCAGGCAGCTCGAATTGGACCTCAGGTAAAATTCCCTAAAACAAGGCCAAAGTCTCCTCCAGGACTTCCCTTAATAGGGTTGAAAACTTCACCTCAGACCAGGGCCAAATTAGGCCCCAAACAGGTTGAATTGTGGCCTTATCTAAGTTGAAGAAAACTTCATAGCAATTATAAATTCATTCTTTGAATTAAGGCCAATATTCTATCCAATAATGTCTCAAACAAAAGAAGGAAATAGACTCATGGTTCTGCAACAAACTTTGTCCTTTCTAGCAAAAGAATGACCTTGATCACTCTTAAATTCTGTTGGAAATAATACTGAGAGGGGGGGGGGGGGGGGGGGGGTGAATCAATATTATCTAATAAATATAAATTTTTCATTTCCAAATTCAGTTTCATATACGCTACTTCAGTTAAGGAAAACCGCATGTATACACAACTGTGTGAAATGCAACAAGCGTATATCTAGTAAACTTATAATTCAGTTAGTTGCTTCTTAATGAGTGCAGCAGAACATTATTAACCATATGAACAGTAAACAGGAGCAGTAAAGTAGAACAAATCACAACACACATGAACACCAGGATGTAAGGTGGAAACCCAATGTGGGTGAAAACCACCTGCTGCAATTCGTCTCTATCTTCTTTTAATTAGAAACTTCTTTTTACAAAGATTTTGTACTAGTGCTGTCACACGGAATAAGTCGATCTTGCGGACAAGATAGACCTTCCTAGAATCTAAAGAAGACCTAATGACAAGCAAACCAACCAGACACTATCTTTCTCTAAATATGCTTTAATAAACAATTGCAAACAAGTGTTTTTAGGGCCTACCTTAGGTCCAACGCAAGTTTGTGGATGCCCTCGCTCCTTCGATCCAAATGAGCTCCTTTGTCGCGAATCTGCAAACACAAACAAGGCAAACAAATTAAATAGCACCTGAAAAGCCAATATCATAAAACATATTTAACATGAAAGTCAAGGAGTCCATGAAACAAATAACATGAGATACTTGTTGAGAAAAATGAGTTTGATTGTATTAATTCAAAAGAAGAAGAAATTTACAACTTGTGCCTTGACGCTGTACAAGCTCCTCCCAGGGTCCAACAAGAAGTCTCCTCTACTTTGACAAGTTTCACTCACTCCCCAATGAAGCCAAAAAGGTATGTGATCTCTCCTCTTAAGCTCAACTAGGAAGTCTTGATTTCACCAGCATTTACCCTCAAAAATGTTCAGCTTCTAACCTCCCCAGCAACCAGCCCAATGCCTGAATTTATAGTGCAATGGAGGGAGGTTACTAGGTCCTCCTTCAAAGGGATAAAGCCCTCCTTCAAAGGGATAGCTCCTCTCATCAAGGGATTAGCTCCTTCTCTTTTTGGATGCATGAACCACCTCAGAGCGAACAATCCACGTCAAAATTCCTTCTAGAATCCTCTAGAATTAACCCAAAGTGAGTTTTTTAAGATAAAACTTGCGCCTTTTGACTTTCACAGGTGTCCGTACCCACACCGTTAGGGACAGAGCGGGCAGGTCCGCAGTTTTTGTAAACAGAAGGTGCGGGACCGCAGGTGACAGTGAGAGAAAGTGCAGAACCAGAGTTTCATTGATTTTCAAAGTCTTTCTCCCATTTTCAAAGCTTGACTTGAAGAGCTGAGGTCTGAGACTTGCATAGGAGGATAGTACAAGTGATGATAGACCCATACTGACTGCAAATAATCATGGTGACGATATTTTTGTGTAACAGATTGCCCCCTAAAGTGCGAAGTCTGTAGTAGATGAGGATTTCATTGATCATTTAGGAAGAGTGAAGTACTTTATCATTTCGAGGATCATCTTGTGGAGAGCCCGGTTGGAACCTATAAAAACATTCAATGCAAGATATATATATGAGATCATATCATCGCTGAGGTAGGCATTCCCATACTCAGATCAAAACTGACTAGAAAACTAACTACTGCTCTGATACAGGAATGATCTTGTAAAACATCACAAGTATAGACTCAAGTGGACACAGTATGGACGCAGCCATCTGTTTATGAATAGTCCATTATATAATGAATACAAAATTCCTCGCAGCCTGGATTGTGGTAACTAGATCCAGGGTCTTCATTTCTACTTCCCGAAACAGTACGATTCTATCCATGCGAATGAATGTGTTGATGTCGAACATGGTAGAAACCACTTGATTACCAGTCAATGATGTAAATTGTTAACAAGTGTAAGAGAAAACACTAGTGATGTCAATGGCTCTCAAAGTACCCAGTACAATCCATGAGATGCGAATAAATATGTTGATGTCGAACATGTCATGGAATCCTTTGATCGAAGTTCAATGATGCAACCTATCGTCAAGGGCGAGAAACCTGCCATTGAGGCATGCAGATCTCAAGGTACTGACGATTTCTAGATCATCTTTCTAGATAATGAGCTAATGTCGATAGAAAGCGATCCATCGTAGGGCAAGCCCACAACACGAAATCATAGATCAAGTCGAAGAAATTTAGTTGCAAAGACTGACTCAGGGATGGTCAAGATGAATGACAGATATTTTGCAGATGAATGGCTTATTGGTAGTGACCTCTTGAACACATAACGACACGACAGATGGTTTGGTGACAATTGACCCAAAGTTAAAACCCAGAAACTGGCTGAAGACTTTCAATGTGGTCTGATCAACTGTTAGGCAAAGGATTTCCCAACCCAGGTGAATAAAAGTGTCGTGTTCAAAAGTGGTTACAAAGTATGACAAACAGGCTTATTTTTCTCTCTTTTCCCCCACCATTTCTGGCAAGTACCTCTTTATTTTTGACAAGCTTGAGGAGGATAACATTTGGTTGATTATAAGCTCATCCTTCGGATGAGTCCAACTTAGTTTAAATTCAAACCCTAAGAAGGAGTGGTTCGTTCCTGTTTGTAATTGAACAGGTCCTTTACTGTGAAATTTTAACGAGTCCAGTATAGGAGAAACTCGGCGTTTTTTCAATTTTAGAGAGTCTGAAAAAACTTAAGAAGACTCCAGGGTTAACCTTTTTCGTAAATTTGTGTCTCTCAAGCCCGAAAAAGTATAAAATAATACTTGAGAGAACCGCTTGATATTTTACGACCAAGGAGTACTTTTCGTCATTAGTGCCCTTGATCCGAAAAAGTAAAAAAGCGATCAACGACACGTCGTTTTATAACCAATATCGAATTTGAAACGACAAAAATCCGGCAATCTTTTCATGTTTTTACGGTCGGAAAAGAGCTGTAAGTGGACCGTCTTTTAATTCCATTTTAACGAGTTTAAAAGAAAAACTCGGCGATCTTTTCATGTTTTAGGAGTCAGAAAAGAGCTTAAAGGTGACTCTAAATGTTTTTCGTCGAAAATGATAGATTTTGCCTGAATAATCCGTTATTCTGCACAAAAACACAAACATTACTCATACTTGTTTGAAATGGATAAAAATGTCGCAAAAATACCTTTCCAAAGTGAAACATAAACAAATTTGCAATTTATTTACTCAAAAAACTTATAAAAAGGGCCTTCGTCAATTCATTTTTACCGTTTGAGTTTTGGGTGAGAAAATAGTGCTTTTGCTCAGAAAACTTCCCGTGAAGATTGCGGAAAATCCAACCGTCGGAATCGAACGCCGTCTTCTCCAGGTAATCCACATCATCCTACTCTTCAATTTTAACCGTTTCAATTTTTTTTTAGTCATTTATTTCATTTTTGGGAGGGTTTTTAGGCATAAAACCCGTGCGTGGGGGCCCGCAGGTTTACCACTGCTAACCTGCGGACCCCGACTTTTTCTCCATTGGGAAAAAGCTCGGGGTCCGCACCTTCCATGTAGACAAGGTGCAGTCCCACACACTGTGTCTAACCCAGAGGGTGCGGTCCCCGTCGCAAGGGTTTTTAACCCAAAAATTCTCAAAAATGGACCAATCAAAATAATTTCTAGCAATTTAATTTATCCTTATGCTTGATGCAGAGAGTACATCATGCTAGATTAGCGCGAACGAGAGCATGAGGACGTGGATGCTACCGCATGGAATCATCAGCCCTCACTTGTTGCTTTGAGGGCTTGCGGCTTGTAAAAATTCTGGGCCATTCCTGGCATGAGGGCTTAGGTGGATTTCTTACAGTGGTTGGTTGACAGATGGAGCATACAGGACCAGTGCTTCTTCATTGGTGGCCACCAGCTCGAAATCGAGCCGGCGGACATATATTTCTTGACTGGTTTGCCTAAGAGAGGCGAAGACTTGACTCTGTTTGGGGCTAGGCCAGGTGGCCAGTCTGTCGATAGCCTCCGGCTAGAGTACTGCAACAACCAGGCTAGAGACAAAGGTATAGACATAAAGACCATATCCCGTCCTGAACTCATGGTGATTGCGTTTACTGTCACCAGACTTTACGGGGCTGCCGCATTACATATTGCCACCGGATCCCAAATGCGTATGGCAGTTGATTGCTTCTGAGGCACCATCTTTAACTGGTGCGATGCCGTGTTGGCCAATCTGAAAGGCCAACTGACCAGGGCCAAAAACGGACAACTAAAGACCTTTGGTTATGGGGCTTTGGTTGTGAGTTTTGGCCTAGAGAGGGTTCCTATGTTGATCCCGCAGCAAGTTACTGTTGGAGCTGGGCTTCCTCGAGAGCGCAAACTGATGCAATGGGTCATAGTTATGGCCCATCACCCGGATGAGAGGACAGAGGTTGCTCGATTCAAACCTGAGTATTTCCAATGGTTGGAAAACCAGGTCTTTTCTATTCAGGACTTCCCTTACGCTGGGATAGATTTTCGTGGTGACCCAGACATGGTTCTTCCACCAGGAGAGCAGTGGGATGATTCAGGTAAAATCATTTTCAACATTTTTCCTATTTTAAATTTTTTTTTTTTTTCCATCGTCTCAAAACTGATAGTAAAAGTTTGAAATGCAGATGTGGGTCCACAGCAACCAGCCACTCTCCGGCCTTACGAGAGGAAACAACCAGTTACACCCGCGCCAGCCCCACAGGACGAATCAGCAGAGGTTCTGGCTGAGTTGGAGGGTCATCTCGGGCGCTTGACAGGAGATATTCCAGAGACCACTATAGATGACATTCCTCGTCGACTTCAGCGCTATGTGATTGGGGTCCTGGGACCTTTTAGGAGGTTCCTTTGCAAGGTGGCCCGTGCAGTGGTTTCTTATAGAGATCATCACCAGTGATAGGATGATCGCCTATTGTGGGCACATATGACATTTTTGTTTTTTTACTTATCATTTTTGCCGATCATAAGGTGTTTTTCAACCTATGATCGCCATTTTGTCACAAGGAATAAGTCGATCTTGCGGACAAGATAGACCTTCCTAGAATCTAAAGAAGACCTAATGACAAGCAAACCAACCAGACACTATCTTTCTCTAAATATGCTTTAATAAACAATGGCAAACAAGTGTTTTTAGGGCCTACCTTAGGTCCAACGCAAGTTTGTGGATGCCCTCGCTCCTTCGATCCAAATGAGCTCCTTTGTCACAAATTTGCAAACACAAACAAGGCAAACAAATTAAATAGCACCTGAAAAGCCAATATCATAAAACATATTTAACATGAAAGTCAAGGAGTCCATGAAACAAATAACATGAGATACTTGTTGAGAAAAATGAGTTTGATTGTATTAATTCAAAAGAAGAAGAACTTTACAACCTTTGCCTTGATGTTGTACAAGCTCCTCCCAGGGTCCAGCAAGAAGTCTCCTCTACTTTGACAAGTTTCACTCACTCCCCAATGAAGCCAAAAAGGTATGTGATCTCTCCTCTTAAGCTCAACTAGGAAGTCTTGATTTCACCAGCATTTACCCTCAAAATGTTTAGCTTCTAACCTCTCCAGCAACCAGCCCAATGCCTGAATTTATAGTGCAATGGAGGGAGGTTACTAGGTCCTCCTTCAAAGGGATAAAGCCCTCCTTCAAAGGGATAGCTCCTCTCATCAAGGGATTAGCTCCTTCTCTTTTGGGATGCATGAACCACCTCAGAGCGAACAATCCACGTCAAAATTCCTTCTAGAATCCTCTAGAATTAACCCAAAGTGAGTTTTTTAAGATAAAACTTGCGCCTTTTGACTTTCACAGGGGTCCGTACCCACACCTTTAGGGACAGAGCGAGCAGGTCCACAGTTTTTGTAAACAGAAGGTGCGGGACCGCAGGTGACAGTGAGAGAAAGTGCGGAACCAGAGTTTCATTGATTTTCAATGTCTTTCTCTCATTTTCAAAGCTTGACTTGAAGAGCTGAGGTCTGAGACTTGCTTAGGAGGACAGTACAAGTGATGATAGACCCATACTGACTGCAAATAATCATGGTGACGATATTTTTGTGTAACATATTGCCCCCTAAAGTGCGAAGTTTGTAGTAGATGAGGATTTCATTGATCATTTAGGAAGAGTGAAGTACTTTATCATTTTGAGGATCATCTTGTGGAGAGCCCAGTTGGAACCTGTAAAAACATTCAATGCAAGATATATATATGAGATCATATCATCGCTGAGGTAGGCATTCTCATACTCAGATCAAAACTGACTAGAAAAACTAACTACTGCTCTTATACAGGAATGATCTTGTAAAACATCACAAGTATAGGCTCAGGTGGACACAGTATGGACGCAGCCATCTGTTTATGAATAGTCCATTACATAATGAATACAAAATTCCTCGCAGCCTGGATTGTGGTAACTAGATCCATGGTCTTCATTTCTACTTCCCGAAACAGTACGATTATATCCATGCGAATGAATGTGTTGATGTCGAACATGGTAGAAACCAATTGATTACCAATCAATGATGTAAACTGTTAACAAGTGTGAGAGAAACCACCAGTGATGTCAATGGCTCTCAAAGTACCCAGTACAATCCATGAGATGCGAATAAATGTGTTGATGTCGAACATGTCACGGAATCCTTTGATCGAAGGTCAATGATGCAACCTGTCGTCAAGGGCGAGAAACCTGCCATTGAGGCATGCAGATCTCAAGGTACTGACGATTTCTAGATAATGAGCTGAAGTCGATAGAAAGTGATCCGTCGTAGGGCAAGCCCACAACACGAAATCATAGATCAAGTTAAAGAAATTTAGTTGCAAAGACTGATTCAGGGATGGTCAAGATGAATGACAAATATTTTGCAGATGAATGGCTTATTGGCAGTGACCTCTTGAACACATAACGACACGACAGATGGTTTGGTGACAATTGACCCAAAGTTAATACCCAGAAACCGGCTGAAGACTTTCAATGTGGTTTGATCAACTGTTAGGCAAAGGATTTCCCAACCTAGGTGAATAAAAGTGTCTTGTTCAAAAGTGGTTACAAAGTATGACAAACAGGCTCATTTTTCTCTCTTTCCCCCACCATTTCTGGCAAGTACCTCTTTATTTTTGACAAGCTTGAGGAGGATAACATTTGCTTGATTATAAGCTCATCCTTCGGATGAGTCCAACTTAGTTTAAATTCGAACCCTAAGAAGGAGTGGTTCGTTCCTGTTTGTAATTGAACAGGTCCTTTACTGTGAAATTTTAACGAGTCCAGTATAGGAGAAACTCGGCGTTTTTCAATTTTAGAGAGTCTGAAAAAACTTAAGAAAACTCCAGGGTTGACCTTTTTCGTAAATTTGAGTCTCCCAAGCCCGAAAAAGTATAAAATATTACTTAAGAGAACCGCTTGATCTTTTACGACCAAGGAATACTTTTCGTCATTAGTGCCTTTGATCCGAAAAAGTAAAAAAGTGATCAATGACACGTCGTTTTATAACCAATATCGAATTTGAAACGACAAAAATCTGGCAATCTTTTCATGTTTTTACAGTCGGAAAAGAGCTGTAAGTGGACCGTCTTTTAATTCCGTTTTAACGAGTTTAAAAGAAACACTCGGCGATCTTTTCATGTTTTAGGAGTCAGAAAAGAGCTTAAAGGTGACTCTAAATGTTTTTCGTCGAAAATGATAGATTTTGCTTGAATAATCCGTTATTCTGCACAAAAACACAAACATTACTCATACCTGTTTGAAATGGATAAAAATGTCGCAAAAATACCTTTTCAAAGTGAAACATAAACAAATTTGCAATTTATTTACTCAAAAAACTTATAAAAAGGGCCTCGTCACCATGATTATTTGCAGTCAGTATGGGTCTATCATCACTTGTACTGTCCTCCTAAGCAAGTCTCAAACCTCAGCTCTTCAAGTCAAGCTTTGAAAATGGGAGAAAGACTTTGAAAATCAATGAAACTCTGGTTCCGCACTTTCTCTCACTGTCACCTGTGGTCCCGCACCTTCTGTTTACAAAAACTGCAGACCTGCCCGCTCTGTCCCTAACAGTGTGGGTGCAGACCCCTGTGAAAGTCAAAAGGCGCAAGTTTTATCTTAAAAAACTCACTTTGGGTTAATTTTAGAGGATTCTAGAAGGAATTTTGACGTGGATTGTTCGCTCTGAGGTGGTTCATGCATCCCAAAAGAGAAGGAGCTAATCCCTTGATGAGAGGAGCTATCCCTTTGAAGGAGGGCTTTATCCCTTTGAAGGAGGACCTAGTAACCTCCCTCCATTGCACTATAAATTCAGGCATTGGGCTGGTTGCTGGGGAGGTTAGAAGCTGAACATTTTTGAGGGTAAATGCTGGTGAAATCAAGACTTCCTAGTTGAGCTTAAGAGGAGAGATCACATACCTTTTTGGCTTCATTGGGTAGTGAGTGAAACTTGTCAAAGTAGAGGAGACTTCTTGCTGGACCCTGGGAGGAGCTTGTACAGCGTCAAGGCACAGGTTGTAAAGTTCTTCTTCTTTTGAATTAATACAATCAAACTCATTTTTCTCAACAAGTATCTCATGTTATTTGTTTCATGGACTCCTTGACTTTCATGTTAAATATGTTTTATGATATTGGCTTTTCAGGTGCTATTTAATTTGTTTGCCTTGTTTGTGTTTGCAGATTCGCGACAAAGGAGCTCATTTGGATCGAAGGAGCGAGGGCATCCACAAACTTGCATTGGACCTAAGGTAGGCCCTAAAAACACTTGTTTTCCATTGTTTATTAAAGCATATTTAGAGAAAGATAGTGTCTGGTTGGTTTGCTTGTCATTAGGTATTCTTTAGATTCTAGGAAGGTCTATCTTGTCCGCAAGATCGACTTATTCCGTGTGACAAAATGGCGACTCCACTAGGGACTTGATTGTTTTCCTTGTTTTACTTTGACCTGAGAAACTGTGTTTTTGTTTCTGTTTTTGGCTTGTTGTATGTAAAATTGGGTAGAGTTTGTAGATCCAGGGTTATTTTTTGTTTTTCATAGCTTTGGGAGAGGACCGCACCCTAGCCATTTGACACAGTGCATACCTATCCACACCTTTGCTTTTAGCACAGAACAGGACCGCACCTGTGTCAACTGTGGGCCTGCGGACCCTGTCAAAATTTTGAAAAACCTAAGATTTCCTCTGTTAGTCAACTTAGTTTTTGTTTAGAAATTGTTATCTACTACCCTGACCTGCATATAGCCTGTCAGAAGCTTTCCTTAGGTTGATTTCATTAGTGTTAGGGTTTTAGGTGAAATTCCTAGGAGTTTTGCTTGTTGGGCTTGTTTTTCATTTTGGTTGTGTAGTCGCTCTAAGCTTAGAAGCTGTAGGGACTTTAGATCACCTTAGTGTCTACCAGCCTTCTTATGAGTCTGACCATTTATTAAATCTCCCCTTGTTGAGGAATCCGCTTTGAGTTTTCTCTTTACAAAACTTCGAAAAGCTTGTGTTTAAAACTTTGGATTTTCAGTTTCAAAAAGAAAACAAAATTGGTTGTTCTTGACTGATTTGTGATTCTGCATAAATTGGTCCTTAGCTCACATCTAGCTAAGTAAAACATCCTTAAAAAAGACATCTAGTAGGCTTTGACTTCAAATAGTTTTTTATAATTTATAGATCTCAAAGTTAGTCATTTCCATAGTTTTGAGTGTTTTATAAAAAAAAAATATAAAAAATCTCTTTTGGAAAAAGTTTTTTTTTGTAGTGGTTGAGTGCTTTGAAACAAAAAAGGGAATTTTTTGTGAAATAACTAGTTGTCTCGTTTTGAGTGCATTGGAAAGAACAAAAGCTCTTCTTTTAATTTGTGCCTTAAGAAGGAGTTGTGTTTACAAAAGTATTTGCATTCTCAAACTCTTTCTTAGTTTAGAAGTTCATCGAAGAGAAAAAGATTGTTTAAATCATCTTAGGTGCATTTTTAGTGATTTTGAGTCGAGTCTTCATATCACGAGTTTCATCTCCGCACCTTTTGACTTAAACAAAAACCAAGAAAAAATAACGCTTAAAGTAAAATTCATCTAGTAACATTTTTATTTCTAGGGCTCTGATACACCATCTTAGCTTAGGCTAGTGTCTTGGAGTAGGAGAGTAATTAACTCTCCAAGACAGTAAAAACAAACAAGTAGCTGTATCTTGTGGTAGGGAAGAAATCCAATTGTTGCATTTATGCTCTGGGAAAGCTCCTCTTGAAGGAGAAGCACGAGATCGTGTTCGAGCCAGTGTGGGAATCAATCCTTCCTCATTGGGAATGACGCCAGATATTCACGTATTAAAAACGGTAAACCTCGGATTAACCATTGTCGAGGAGCCTGGGGTCACTTGTTGGTAAACCTTGGATTATGTCAAGGAGCCTTCAAGGGGATTGAGCTTGCTACTCTGCCCTTACATGCGTATCGGATCGTAGACTGTTCCCCCAGGTATATTTGTCTTAGTTGGTAACCTTAGTGGCCATATTCTTTAGGACTCTTCCTAAGGTGACAGTGGTGGGAAGATCCCACTGTACCTGGAGCAGACGTCGGCTAGACTCACTTGGATTTTCTCGGGGGTTCTCTTCACTCGAGACGGTTAAGTGGAGGAACTTGTGCCAGTCTATTCATTAAGAAGGTTGCCGGGGTAACTGTTCCAACCGCCATTTCTGTATTGAACTCTGCGACGTTGGATTTCATCACCAACTAGTGTTTTCAGTATGGAAAGTTACTGTTTGTGTGTGTTTGATCTCCTAGATTCTTTAGGCATGTGATTCAAATTTTTTTGGTTCTTTAGAGACTTTAGGTGGTTTTCATTAAGATTTTACTTTGTTTGCGTGTGAAGTAGTTAAAAGTTTTTAACTGTGGCTGAATTACCAAGGCAGTCCCGTAGACTTTGGGACCAACCTCCTGAGTTTGTAAACGTGGCTAAGTTACTGAGGAAGTCCCGTAGACTTCGGGGCCAACCTCCTCAGGAAGTACCGAGCCAGCTTGAAGGTTTGAAAGTCCTCGTAACTCCTAGAGACAGTAGAGTTGGGTCACCTGAAGAAGGAGAATCTTCTTTGATAGTACATCCTGATTTTCAACCGTTAGTGGCAGATTATAATCCACAGTCAGGGTCTGTTTCCGAAGTTACTGGTAGCTTTTCATCTACTAGTGATATAGGTGAGGACCCTGAAATATCCAAGCCTGAAAGTGAATTTGTTGCTACTCCGACATCGGGGTTTGTTTCTCCAGCTTCTAGTGGTCCTGGTTCACCTAGGGTAGAAAGAGTAATCACCCAATATCTTCCTTCTGGACTTATTGCTATTGAAGAACTTGCTACTCCGAAAGAAGAAGTAGGCATCCGTATCCCTGAAAATCAACCTGTTATTGAGCTAAGGGAGCGTGAATCAATTTTTTACAGTCCACCTAGGAGCAGTACTTGGTATCTTTCTTTGACTAATTTCTTAGAAAACCCAAGGTTAAGTTTTTCACCACCTCGTGCTCCTTATCACCCAACACCTAGAGGTTATTATCCTTCGTTAAATATGTCGAATCAATCATCCATGTTTACTCAATCGCCCAAATCCTTTTTGTACGGCGGTCCTTCTATTCCCTCTGGGTATCAGTCCCTTTCTGGTACTTTTTCGGGAGCATCTCCTCAACCCATTGAGCAAGGGTTATTAACTGGAAACAATGGTACTAAGCCGTTGAGCGTAGAAGACATTCTCATGATGTCAGGTTCTATTCCCAATCCTCAACCTCAAGGTGGCCAGTTACCGCCTGGGGGCAGCCTCAATTCTCGCCTGGGGGGCAACCTCAAGGTACCCAATTTGCATCTGGGGGGTAACCTCAAGGATAGTACATACCTACGGGACAGTACGTTCCTCAAGGTCAACCCCAGACTCAATTTGTACCCCAAGGTCAACCCCAGTATCAATTTATACCTCAAGGTCAACCCCAGTATCAGTATGTGCCTCAAGGGTATCAACCCCAAGGTCAGTACTCGAACCAAGGTTTCCAACCACCCTCCAGTCAAACGAATGTTCAAGGAACAGGAAATGTACCTTTCAATTATCAATCCTACCCTCAACCCGGTTATGGTCCTTAGTATTCTCAACCTGTTACGGGTCAGTACCCTAGAATGAATATAGTGTGGGATCCATCGCAAACTCAACAGGTGTTGCAGCCAAATGTACAGTTGTCATCTCAAACTAGACAACCCTTAGTTTCTGGTACACCCCAGCAACCAGTCCAGTCTAACATTCAAACTTCTGTACCTTAGGTAGTTTCTCAGCCTGAGTATGCCTCGTACTCCGCCTCGAACGACTGCTACAACTGCCGCAACATCTGTTCAATCTACCCCACCTACTTCTGGAGCATCGACAGCCCCGGTTTCTACTGTTCCTGTATCTACTCCTCAGACATCTTTACCACCGTCTGGATCTACGATTCAAACTTCGGTTCAAATGCCTGTAGGACAACCTGGTTCAAGTACGGTTGTCACAAGTCAACTACAATTTACTTATCAACCGTACCAGGGACAATATCAATTCGGTCCTGCTGTGCAGCAGCCAGTCTATCAGTATCAACCGTACCCTGGGTACACTTATCAACAACCTCAACAACCCCAGTACGGTCCGGTTAATCCTGGTTTTCCGGGAGGATACAATATCCCAAATGCAATTCCTATTCCTAGTTATTGTGGATATCCTCCTCCTGGGGCTGGTCTCATGACCCAGAGTTTTAGGGATCCTAATCGGCAGTTACCGTTTATCGCAACTTTGTACTTGCCTGACTTGTCGCGCCTAACGAACGATCCCATTAATTATCTTCCGTTTTGGCCGCCAATGCCGAATAAGTTGCCCAGTGACATTCCTAAGTTCGAAGGTAAATCAGGAGAGGACCCGTCGAACCATGTGATGACTTACCACCTCTGGTGTGCATCTAACTCCATTTCAGATGATTCAATCTGTCTTAGACTTTTCCAGCGCACTCTAATTGGTCTCGCAACCAAGTGGTACATTGAGTTACCGCGAGGCACTTTTTATAATTTTAGTCAGTTAGCTACCTCGTTTTTAACTCATTTTCAGTTGCCAGTCCGATATGACAATGGCACGGAATTGTTAACTTCGCTAAAAAAATCGACATCCACTTACATTTCAAATCATATCCATGAGTGGAGACGTCGACGGCGTTTAGTGAAGGTGTTTATTCTAGATCAGATCTTGGCCGAGTGGTTTGTAAATATTTGTTGCCAAAGATCACTGAAGATGTTACTAAAGCCGGAGTTGTTACTGAGGAGCAAGTAATTGCTCAAGCACAGTACCTTGACTTGGTCTATACTCAGTCAGGTACGTTACACGAGAAAATCCCCGATCTTCCCAAGCAAAATCAAATCGCTGCAGCTCCTTCGGGATCTCATGCCGCCAATGGTATGATTGGCATGGTTAACACTAAAAGTAAGAAGAAGTCTTCCAAGAATTCTTCTCCCATCATAACCTTGCCTGATTCCCCAACAGGAGATTCTTCTGCAGAGATTTCCTCCAATCACGTTGTAGAGTCATCTACAGCCAAATCAAAATCCGGTGGGAAGAAGAAAGGAAAGAAGAAGAATAAAACTGATAAAAGTTCAAAGGAGAAACCTGAAAAATCAGAATCCAATGATGAAAAGCGCAAACCTCGTTATCCTTGTCTCATTTGTGACGATGAACATTTTACAAGAGACTGCCCTCATCGGGCAGAGGTTGCGAAGATTGTCAAAGGTTCCCAAACTCATGCTGTTTTGAAGGATCCTTTTCCAGCTCAAGACAGTAAGATGATAGGTTCGTCCTCGAGTGTCAATGAAGAACCCATACTGATGATGTCCCATGTTAGGATTGTGACTCGATCGCAAGATTATGGTAGTAAAAGTCCTGTTGATGGTAAAGAAGCAGAATCTTCTCATTCTAATCCATCAACCTCAGCTCCCGGTTCTGATCCACTACAGATCGAGAAACCTAATCCAGACTTGGTAATCAAACCACCCGCCAAGGGTATACTTCGAAACTCAGCTTTCAATCCACATGCGAGAGCAGCTCAGAATTATAACATTGTTGAGGATTTAGCTGTTTCACCCTCAGCAATGTCGGCTTTGGAAGTGCTGCAATCATGTCCAGCACAACGTAAATTAATTTTGTCGGCTATAGGCGCTGTTGACATTCAGGACTCGAACCTAATATTTTTCGATCTAGAAAATAGTACACCGCGTTTGCCTCATCAAATGGCTTTCCAGATTCCAGTGATAGTCAAAAACAGGCCTATTCATCGGACTGTAATTGATGAGGGAGCCTCAATGTGTATTATGTCGATACAGTGTTGGAGATCGCTTGGTTCTCCTTCGCTAAATCAATCCCCGACGATTCTAAAGGCCTTTGATGGCCATGGGTTTCATCCTTTTGGCATTCTACAGGATTTTTCTATAGGGGTTGAAGGAAAAACTGTTAGTCTAGATGTGGAGGTGGTTGATGCCCCTCTAGATTACAACCTTCTCTTGGGTCGAAGTTGGTCTTACGCTATGACAGTGGTCGTTTCATCGGTCTTTTGAGTAATAAAGTTTCCACATAATGGAAAGATCATAACAATAGACCAGCTGGCTTACTTTTCATCCGACCCAGCCTCTTCTGAGAGTATTCAGCATGTCGGTAAAATGGCTATCCCATATAAGGATGTTGGAGTAGGACTAGTTAAAGATGTCGGTTTACTGGGAACTTTTCCTTTTCCTCCGATCAACGCATAGTATTCATTTGCAACCATTCATATGATCACATCATACACCATTGTTTATGATGATCCTTGGATCATTCCTTCTGAATCTGAGATATACTCATTTGGTAATGCCATGCCTTTGAGTCCATATGAAATTGCGTATGAGGCCGTGCAATCATTTACCGACCCATCTTCAACCGAAAATGACTTCATGAATGTGGTCCGTGAGGAATCACTTTTCACATCAAGCTTGGATTTAATCACGTTTTCTGAACTTGTTCACTCTGATGAGAAAATTCGTGAAATCCTATGTGTAGATGATTTACCATGGGAAGATCTCCATCACAGATCTTCGTTTTTACCCGAGAATGATCGTTTTGAAAATGATTTCTCATCAATTTTTACGACTGAATATGTCAAGGAACCTCAGAATCCAATGAAACATCCTGATTTGGAGTTAAATTTGGGAAACATCTCTCGAACTATTCCTATTGACATTTCGGTTAAGCCCGGAATTGTTGAGAACATTCATATAGGTGCCTCATGTACAGATGATGAAATTCAACTATATAAGGCCCTATTTCAAGAATTTTGCGACGTGTTTGCCTGGTCCTATGAGGAAATGCCAGGAATTGATCCCACGATTGTTGTTCATGAGATCAAGACTTACCCGGACGCTAAACCCGTCCGGCAACGTTTGCATCAGATTCACCCACGAAAAGCTGTTGCAATTAAAGCAGAAGTTGAAAAATTATTGAAAGCAGGTTTCATTTATCCGATCCCATTAACGGATTGGGTATCGAATATTGTTCCGGTTAACAAAAAGCAGGGAACAATAAGAATATGCATCGATTATAGGGACATTAATCGAGCCTGTCCAAAGGAAAATTACCCAACTCCCTATATCGATCAAATTATTGATGATTGTGCCGACAGTGAAATATTCTCCTTCATGGATGGTTTTTCCGGATACAATCAAATCAATATTCTACCTGCCGATCAACCAAAAACGGCCTTCATTTGTCCATGGGGGACATTTGCTTATTGCAAGTTACCTTTTGGGCTCAAGAATGCCAGAGCAACTTTTCAAAGGGCAATGTCTTATGCGTTTCATGACATCAAGCACATTGTGCAACTGTATCTCGATGACTTGCCTGTTCATTCATTACATCGAGCTGATCACCTCGTCCATTTACGAGCAATCTTTATGAGGTGTAGGCATTATCGGATTCGGTTGAACCCACACAAATGTGTCTTCTGTATAGAAATGGGTCGATTGCTGGGGTTTGTAGTTTCGAAAGCCCGCATTCGCGTTGATCCCTCGAAGGTCGAAGCTATCATCAAATTACCTCCTCCTTCGAGTCTTCGCCAACTCCAAAGTTTGCAAGGGAAAGCAAACTTTTTACGACAATTCATTCCTAACTACGCCGAGGTTACAAAGGGTTTTACCTGATTGTTGAAGCAAAATACTCCATTCTATTGGGATGAGATAGCTCAGAAATCTTTTGATGCACTCAAACACGCGTTGACCCATGCACCGTTGTTGCATCCTCCCAACTACAACCAGGATTACTTCTTGTATCTCGCCGCCTCTCTGTTATAGACATTTTTGTGCCTTACAGCTCTAAGCATGAAATGTCCATAAACCAAGGGATCCTAAGTCCCTAAAAGTGTTGTTCCGGCCCCTAAAGTAACAAGGTCAACCAATTACAGCTTCTCCCAGAAGTTCTCCACCAGAAACTGCTCAGAATCAGTCAAATCAGGATCATTTCAGCTGCTCCACTAGCTAGCTGCGTGGCATAGCACCCAAGTACACTAGCTAGGTGCGTTGCAACGCACCTAAAAGCACTACCAGGGTGCGCTGAGCGGGAAATGACAAATGGAAGTGTCATTCCGCGAGGTGGACAGACAATGGAAGCTTCCAGAATCTTCCCCAATGACACTTGCCTCACTGAGTTCGACCAAGGATGAGTAAGAGGCTCTCAGTCTCCAAGTGGAAGCAAGAACTGACAGAGAGAAGCCACAAGTCAAATCATAAGATGACTCATCCTCTTTACATACATCTATATATGGATCCCTCATCCCAGAGATCCAGGAGGCTGGAATTTTGTACACTGCAGAGAATTGTTGTTGGTTTTGAGATAGAGATCAGCGTATTGGGTGATTTATGCTTTGTTGGAGGTGAAGAGGGGATTCCTTTGCTGGGGGGTTGATGCTGGATCAGGAATCATCGGTTGTAACTCCTCCTGGACCTTCTTGTTATATCAATAAAACTATTTGAGTTTCTCCTACATGCTTGTGTATCAATGATGTTTTGTTATATTTGCATGTTTAGCTTAAATATGATCCTAAGCTATTTATGAATATGAATCCATGTCTTTGTGTAGTTTTCCTCTTCTGTGATCTTGCAGGAACTTGGTGAAGCTGGGCAAGTAAGGGAGCAGGTAGCTGGAAGCTGTCAAAGAGGAGAGAGATTGGATCAAAGGACTAGCGCAAGACACAGGTTGGTTCATCCTAATCCTCTTCGTTTATAGTTCATAAAGAAGAATACGAAAGTAGTTTTCTCTGTTTGTTTCTAAGGTACTGTCACACCTTAGTGGGATAGGGGCGTTCTGAGTAGACACTTTTCCCGTTAACAAAATGGCGACTCCACTGGGGATCGTGTCTAGTTAGTTTGTTTGTGTTTCTCTTGTTGTTTGTTTCATAAACACAGAAGTAGAAATCGAACTGCATTTGCCATTATCAAATGCAAAGTAGACACCTGCTACTTTAATCCATTCACTGGATTTTTTTATGATTTGAACAGTTGATTCACAAATGATTTGATTACCCTTTGTGATAGCAAAACCAGAAGACCACCCACACCTCTACAGCCAATAGTTGCTATTGGGCCATTCGCCAAATGGGGCATCGATTTCATGACATGTAACCCCACCTCAACCGGGGGGCATGGGTATATCATAGTCGCAGTTGACTATTTTACCAAATGGGCCGAGGCGATGCCTACATTAGATAATACCGGTGAAACAGCTGCCCTTTTCTTTTTCAATCATGTAGTCGCCAGATTCGGCGTACCACAGGCTATAGTCACAGATCATGGATCGCATTTTCGCAATCACATGATGCTCGAATTAGCTGCCAAACTAGGATTGTCTCATGACAGCTCTACTCCGTATTATCCGCAAGCCAACGGGCAAGTTGAAGCGATCAACAAGGTCCTGAAGCGCATGTTACAAAGGATGATCGGAGTTCACAAAAGAAGGTGGCACCTAATCCTGTACTCAGCCTTGTGGGCTTACCGAACATCGGTAAGGAATGCAACCGGGTTCACACCCTTCCAACTGGTATATGGCCTGGAAGCAGTCTTACCAGTCCAATGCGAAATCTCGTCTCTTAAACTCGCAATCGATCTCCTCCCCGGAACTTCAGAAGAAGAGGCTCGTTTCTTGGAATTAATCCAATTGGATGAAACCCGTCGTGATGTCGCTTTGGCTAACGAAGCCCATAAGAAACGAGTCAAGGCGCAATTCGACAAAAATGTCAAACCCCGTGTCTTCTCAGAAGGTGACTTGGTCTTGCTTTATGACCAAGAATCCGATAAATTGGGAGCAGGTAAATTTAAGTCTTTATGGATGGGCCCCTATATTTTTAAACGAGTGTTAGCAAAAGGAGCCTACGAGTTAATGGATTATGACGGAGTTCCACTGGCGCAACCTCGTAATGGGTTGTACCTCAAGCGTTACTATGCTTAAATAGTAACCAATATGCTTTTGTTATATTTTGTTTTCGCTAAAGTGTTTGTTTTGGTCGAATAATCCACCCTTTTTACATTTTTTGCAGATGTCAAACCTTTTGGAGACATGTGTTAGATATGTCGACGGAGCGAGTCGTAGTTCGCGGAACCTGTCCTCCGCAGCCTGGGCCATTTTTGATCCAAGCGGCGAGTTGGTAAGTTTCAGAGGTGTATGTATTGGTCAATCAACGAATAACATCGTTGAGTATAGTGCGTTGATAGAACTTCTCTCTGATGCCATCACCCATGGTGTACACCGACTAATTGTCAGGCTAGACTCACAACTCGTAATAGTACAACTCAATGGTATATATTCCGTCCGAAACCCGGCTATTTATCGCATGTTCCTAAGGGTTAAGATTTTGGAAAGACAATTTGATATCTGCAATAAATGTAAAAAGGGTGGATTATTCGACCAAAACAAACACTTTAGCGAAAACAAAATATAACAAAAGCATATTGGTTACTATTTAAGCATAGTAACGCTTGAGGTACAACCCATTACGAGGTTGCACCAGTGGAACTCCGTCATAATCCATTAACTCGTAGGCTCCTTTTGCTAACACTCGTTTAACAATATAGGGGCCCATCCATAAAGACTTAAATTTACCTGCTCCCAATTTATCGGATTCTTGGTCGTAAAGCAAGACCAAGTCACCTTATGAGAAGACACGGGATTTGACATTTTTGTCGAACTGCACCTTGACTCGTTTCTTATGGGCTTTGTTAGCCAAAGCGGCATCACGATGGGTTTCATCCAATTGGATTAATTCCAAGAAACGAGCCTCTTCTTCTGAAGTTTCGAGGAGGAGATCGATTGCGAGTTTAAGAGACGAGATTTCGCACTGGACCGGTAAGACTGCTTCTTGGCCATATACCAGTTGGAAGGGTGTGAACCTGGTTGCATTCCTTACCGATGTTCGGTAAGCCCACAAGGCTAAGTACAGGATTAGGTGCCACCTTCTTTTGTGAACTCCGATCATCCTTTGTAACATACGCTTCAGGACCTTGTTGATCGCTTCAACTTGCCCGTTGGCTTGCGGATAATATGGAGTAGAGCTGTCGTGAGACAATCCTAGTTTGGCAGCTAATTCGAGCATCATGTGATTGCGAAAATGCGATCCATGATCTGTGACTATAGCCTGTGGTACGCTGAATCTGGCGACTACATGATTGAAAAAGAAAAGGGCAGCTGTTTCACCGGTATTATCTAATGTAGGCATTGCCTCGGCCCATTTGGTAAAATAGTCAACTGCGACTATGATATACCCATGCCCCCCGGTCGAGGTGGGGTTACATGTCATGAAATCGATGCCCCATTTGGCGAACGGCCCAACAACAACTATTGGCTGTAGAGGCTGGAATTTTGTACATTGCAGAGAATTGTTGTTGGTTTTGAGATAGAGATCAGCGTATTGGGTGATTTATGCTTTGTTGGAGGTGAAGAGGGGATTCCTTTGCTGGGGGGTTGATGCTGGATCAGGAATCATCATTTTCCTCTTCTGTGATCTTGCAGGAACTTGGTGAAGCTGGGCAAGTAAGGGAGCAGGTAGCTGGAATTTCAATACCAACATATTTCCAGAAACTTAAACACATTAACCGACTCATTAGCAAACTATGTGTTAGATAGACATTTGCAACATTTATAAAAAGAAACACATCATCAATGTTTTACATGTGGATCATATAGCTCAACCAGAATAAAACCCCGAAAATCAAAATATATATATAGCTGTTTATGGTTTACATATAATGTTCTGTAACCAAGGCAAAATCGGTCACATGACCCAAAAACTCAAAATGCTAGGGGGCACCCTAGTCTAATGATGCTCGTGATAGCAAGTCACAGCCTGTGCGATCATGCGTAAGAGACGAGTCCATCGTCTGGGCACACCAGTAGTATGCCGCTGTAACTGCAAAGGTAGCTCGTCGATCCTCACATCTGGAATACCAAGAGTAAGGCTCTCAACCTGCTCCTGCACAGCTGTGAGAGTCTCGGCCACATCAAGGTCACGAAGAATAACCCTCCCAGCGGCCTCTCCTGCTGGGGCAACAGCTGGCACTCTCAGGCGAACTACTAGACGAACAGGACCAACATCTGCATGTACACATGAGTTTGATTAAAGTCTTGATAGAATAAAGCACAAGGACATTATAAACAAAAACAGTAAACAGCAATATGGTCAAAGATTTTACCAATAGCACCCCACTGCTCACCCTCTGGCAGTACTAAATCTGGATCACCCCGGAAGTCCATGCTAGCATATGGATACTCGGCATAAACCATCTCCTGACGATCAAACCACCTGAAGAAGGTATCAGAAAACGAAATCTGAGACTGGCCAGCATGCCTAGACATATGGTCAACCCATCTCTGCATACGTGGTTCAGTAGGAGAAGGTAAGTCGAGTGCAATGTACTGCGGCTGCATCAGTGGTATCTTCTCCAAGGCAAAGGCGGTCAAAATAGAACCGAACCCAAAGTTCTTCAACCTCCCGTTCTTTATCTTGGTCAACTGATCTTTCATCACAAGAAGTACTGCGTCGCACCAGTTGAATACTTGGCATGCTGCATATAGGATCTGTTGGCTACATGAAGAGACGCACTACCGGCCATCCTACCAAAAGTAAACAGGATAGACCTAAGGGACCTGTCAGTAACATCATGGATGATGATCTTTCCGTCTTTACTCAGCTGAGATCCTTCCCTGCAATACTGGCGGACATAATCTCTCACAGAGTCACCTCCTCGGGCCGAACCTAACAAAGAGATGGGGGCACCCCGCCTCGACAAGCCAGTCAAGAAGTAGATGTCTACTGTAGTCAAGGGGATAGATTTGTCCCTAATCTGGAAAACTTGATTGATAGGATCCCAAGCATCGAGCAAATACTGCAGTAAGTTGATCTGCTGTCTCATGCTAGAGATGCGGAAGAACTTCAGCAAGCCACAATTCCGCAGCGCGTTCACTGTAACTGGATCATGTAGGGCAATCATGTCCTCTTCTTCATGTTCTCGTTCTCGCCATGTAAGGGTCATCTTGCTCCGAGATCTCTGAAAAACAAACAAGAGAGGAGTTAGATCCTGATTTTGATGAGAAACAGGCAAAAATTCCATCAAAAACTGTGCAACAAATTCCCTTTCTGCGCCCAACGCACCTGCAGCAGTGTTCCAGCTGCGTTGAATGTCAAACTGCCTTCATACAGGCCAACATTCAGCGCAGGTTTCGATGTAATAAGGGTGCGTTGATGGCAGAACGAACCCATCAAAACCCAGGGGCTCAGAAAAGTAAGGAATGAAGCACAGAATGGAAAAAGGAAACCATGAAATGAGAGAGCTCAGGTTTAGCTCCTACCTAGTCCAGACGGCACCGAGAATCGTCCACAGAATCTCCCGAAATCAGCTGATGAAAATCAAGGGGGAAAAGGCACCTTCAAAGCTCCAACAAACCAAGTTCAAATGAAATGGTAAAATGAGAGGTAAAAAACACTTTTTGATTGCTTTTACGTAGTTCAAAGTAAAATATTAGCGTTTTAATCTCATTTTCAAGCAAATGTTGTTCATTTCTAACTAGTTTGATGAAGCAGTTGAAAATGCAGTACTATCTTTGGAAAGACGAAGCTATTTATGGTAAAAATCAAAACAAGAGCAGCTAATCGAGCAGTTTTAGCACATAGTTCAAGCTCGTTAAAAAATAAACATAAGACATGAGCAAATGTTTCCACCCGCGTTTAAGCTCGTTAAAAAATGAACTATGCCCCGGTAAATAACCACCATGAATGAAGCATTTCAGCCATTAAAGCCTTGGTCGTGTTTGCACTGTCACCTCCACTTTTCCATTGGCTGATCATTCACCTCCATTTGATTGTTTACCCATTTTGAGGAACAGCTGCGAAGAGTGATTTCACTAGCCATCCTTGTGACACTGCCGTGATTGGAAAACTCCAACCCTTACCTGGAATCAGCTGCTACCCATTTTATCACTCGTTCCTCAAAAGACGAGTCTTATTTAAGCTCTTTTCAACTGACTCGTAAAATATGAAAAGATTGCCGAGTTTTGGCCTTCCAGCTCGTTAAAGCGACCGGAAGTGCTATCCCTCCTCTAGATTTTAATCTTTTTGGACCTGAGGGATTATTGCACAAAAAGATCAAGCGCTTGTTTTGTTCGGCTCGCTAAAACTATCGAAAATTCATCCCTTCTGTATTGTTTTATACTTTTTCGGACTTAAGGGATTAGATGACGAAAAAGGAATTTCGGAGTTACCTTTACGTACCTTTTCAGACTCTCTAAAAATGAAAAGGACCGAGTTATCTTTGTCGTTAAACTCGTTAAAAAGATTAATAGCGACAAACTTGTCTTTAGACGAGAACGAGTTTCACTATCGCTAGACTCGTTAAAACATAGCGATGGGTTTGCCCGAAGGGCAAATTATAGAACAAGCATATGTTATCCTCCTCAAGCTTGACAAAAATAAAGAGGTACTGGTCAGCAATGACTGGGGAAAAATTGGGAAGAAACTCAAAGAATCTTTATTGGTAGCAAGTCGCTCTTGAACATGACACTTCCATTCCGTGCCTAAGTCGGGTTGGGTTGTTTCATTCACCGGTCACATCGTCATGGTCACGCCATAACATCCACATTTGGGGTAAATGCTACCAATCCATCACATAAGTGTCGCCGACATGTTCAAGAGAAGTCATCCAGAGAAGTCATCCGTGTCCCATCCACTACCATACATTACACTTCATTCTTTCATGACCGCCATCCTGAACCATATATCATCAGATCGTTTTCACCTCCATCAAAATCATTTGCTCCGTTCCGTGTCATTGATGTGGGATTCATCAAGGCCCTCCTTTGACGGATCGCTTCTTGTCGACATCAACTCAATATCCAAGAAGTTGATCTAGGAACACCCCATTCAGTACTTTGAAGCTTGCATGCCTCAATGGCAAGTTTCTCACTTCCGGCGATAGGTATACATCAATGACCTTCGACCGAAAGATTTTGCGTGGTGTTCGACGCCAAGTCCTTTATTCACACCACGTGAATTGTACTGCAGTACCTTGAGGGTCATCATCATTATCGGTGATTCCTCTCACGCTTGTTAACAGTTTACATCATTGACTGGTAATCAAGCGATGTCTTTCCATGTTCGACTTCAAAACCTTTCTCACATGGATCGACTTGTACTTCGAGTGAAGATCGGATGAGATTGAAGACCCCGGATCTAGTTTCATCCATCCGGGCTGCGATATATATTCAGGAGAATAAAGACATTGAAATGTACAGCGTTGCAGCACAGATAATCATCCTACCAAAAGGATGATGGCTCTATCAGAATCATCAGTCTACCATCAGACGATTGTCTCTTCTATGTACATGAAAATGAATTTATAAAGCTGAGCATGGGAATGCCTGCCTCAGCTAGATCATGAAAACAGTATGAAGATAATGTATTGTATTGTATCTTATTACAGGTCTCCTCCCAGCATTGAAAGAACTTCGGATCCTCCTATTAAAGCATTTCACCCGATAAACGGCCTCATACTTTAGGGGGCAACTGTTATAGACATTTTTGTGCCTTACAGCTCTAAGCATGAAATGTCCATAAACCAAGGGATCCTAAGTCCCTAAAAGTGTTGTTCCGGCCCCTAAAGGAACAAGGTCAACCAATTACAGCTTCTCCCAGAAGTTCTCCACCAGAAATTGCTCAGAATCAGTCAAATCAGGATCATTTCAACTGCTCCACTAGCTAGCTGCGTTGCATAGCACCCAAGTACACTAGCTAGGTGCGTTGCAATGCACCTAAAAGCACTACCAGGGTGCACTGAGCGGGAAATGAAAAATGGCAGTGTCATTCTGCGAGGTGGACAGACAATGGAAGCTTCCAGAATCTTCCCCAATGACACTTGCCTCACTGAGTTCGACCAAGGATGAGTAAGAGGCTCTCAGTCTCCAAGTGGAAGCAAGAACTGACAGAGAGAAGCCACAAGTCAAATCATAAGCTGACTCATCCTCTTTGCATACATCTATATATGGATCCCTCATCCTAGAGATCTAGGAGGCTGGAATTTTGTACATTGCAGAGAATTGTTGTTGGTTTTGAGATAGAGATCAGCGTATTGGGTGATTTATGCTTTGTTGGAGGTGAAGAGGGGATTCCTTTGCTGGGGGGTTGATGCTAGATCAGGAATCATCGGTTGTAACTCCTCCTGGACCTTCTTGTTATATCAATAAAACTATTTGAGTTTCTCCTACATGCTTGTGTATCAATGATGTTTTGTTATATTTGCATGTTTAGCTTAAATCTGATCCTAAGCTATTTATGAATATGAATCCATGTCTTTGTGTAGTTTTCCTCTTTTGTGATCTTGCAGGAACTTGGTGAAGCTGGGCAAGTAAGGGAGCAGGTAGCTGGAAGCTGTCAAAGAGGAGAGAGATTGGATCAAAGGACTAGCGCAAGACACAGGTTGGTTCATCCTAATCCTCTTCGTTTATAGTTCATAAAGAAGAATACGAAAGTAGTTTTCTTTGTTTGTTTCTAAGGTACTGTCACACCTTAGTGGGATAGGGGCGTTCTGAGTAGACACTTTTCTCGTTAACACTCTCATTCCACCATTGGAATGGTCTTAGTTCAGGAAGATGAATTCGGAGCTGAACATGTGATATATTACCTTAGTCGAACTTTAAATCTAACTAAGCTAAAATACTCACATGTGGAGAAATTGGCATTGGCAGCTGTTCAAGCTGTCCAACGTTTTCGTCACTACATTTTACTACGTAAAACTACAGTAATTTCGGATTGCAACCCTATGATCTACATTTTGACCAAGAAATTGCTAGGGGCAAGTACTCTAAATGGATTGTTATCCTGCAGGAGTTCGACTTGGAATTCGAAAAATCCAAGTCTAAGAAATCTTTAATTTTTGCGAAGTTAATGTGTGACTTCCCGCGTGCTGACACAGAAACTGTGCCGGAGGAGCCCATTGCGGACGAATCCTTGTTTCTAATCAGCACTTTAGATCCGTGGTATGGGGATATCATCGTTTATCTCCAGACCCAATCCTTTCGACCATAAATTTCAAGGTCAGAACGTCGAAAAATTCGATTCCAGTCCCAACAATTCAGGATTATTGGAGATACTCTTTATCGCCGTGGGGCGGACTCTGTGTTTCTACGTTGCTTAACTCACGAGGAAGCTGAAAGGGTTCTAAATGACTGTCACTCTGGAGCGTGTGGCGGTCATATGTCTGGGTATGCCACAGCCCAAAAGATATTGCGCGCTGGCTACTTTTGGCCGTCTTTATTTAAAGATTGTATTACGGCGGTCCGAAAATGCCACAACTGCCAAATTTTTGATCGAAAGATGCGCGCTCCACCTGCTCCTCTCCACCCTATAATTGTCGTTGGTCCTTTTGCCAAATGGGGTATCGATTTTATTACCTGTAACCCTCACTCGGTCGGGGGGCATGTGTATATCATCCTTGTGGTAGATTATTTTACCAAGTGGGCCGAGGCGATGCCTACATTTGAGGCAGACGGCAAAATAGCTGCAATTTTCATGTTCAATCATATAATTGCTAGGTTTGGTGTCCCACAAGCGATAATAATTGATCATGGGCGTCATTTTCGAAACGTTATGATGACCGAACTTACAGGCCAGCTTGGTTTACGTCACGATAGTTCAACCCCTTATTATCCACAAGCTAATGGTCTGGTTGAATCCATCAACAAAGTTCTAGTTATCATGATCCGACGAATCATTGGGATTCATCGGTCGAATTGGCATAACATGCTATTTTCAGCGCTTTGGGCATACCGAACTTCAGTAAAAACATCAACAGGGTTCACTCCTTTCCAACTAGTCTATGGTTTGGAAGCTGTGTTACCCATTGAATGCGAAATCCCGTCACTGCAAATGGCCATCGAATTACTTCCAGCCACTTCTGAAGAGGAAAATCGTTTGTTATACTTGGCTCAATTAGATGAGAATCGACGTGATGCTGCATTGGCGATCGAGACTCACGCAAAACGCATGAAAGCTCAGTATGATCGAAATGTGACCCCTCGAAATTTTTCGGAAGGAGATCTAGTCTTAGTTTACGATCAAGCTAATGATAAATTAGGGGCTGGAAAATTCGTTCCTATGTGGCATGGTCCCTATGTTGTCAAGCAAAAGCTAGCAAAAGGGGCCTATGAATTGGTAGACTTTGACGGGGACTCTTTGGGTAAACCCAGAAATGGTCTTTACTTGAAGAGATATTATGCTTAAAGAATGGGTATGGAGATTTTTAGTTAGGATAGTTTTTCTTTCTAGCTGGTGTGTTTTAGTTTAAAGAGTGTGCTTAGCTTAGAGAGTGTTTTTTCTTCATTATTCCTGCTTATCTTACTTTTACTCTTGATATTGCAAATGTCGATGCCTCTCCAAACATACATTGGTTTCGCTGATGGTGCTTGTCGTAATACACGGAACATTTCTTCCGCAGCTTGGGTTATCTATTCGCCCTCTGACGAGTTAGTATCTATGCATGGGGTAAGCCTCGGTCAAACAATGAACAACATTGCCGAGTATAGTGCAGTGATTGAGTTATTATCTGAATCTATTTCATTTGGGATTCAGAGTTTGATAGTGAGGTTAGATTCTGAACTCGTTGTATTACAGCTTAATAGAGTGTATGCCATTATAAATCCAGTGTTATTAAGATTATTTTTGAGAGTGCGTCTCTTGGAACGTGAATTTGATTATATTGAATATCAGCATATTCTAATATCTTTAAATACATTAGTAGATGCAATTGCTTCTCGAATGTTAAATAGACATTTGCAATAATCATACATGTAAATTTAAAACCATTCCATAACATGATTTACAAGATAAGCCGGTAATAGTGATATATATATAGGAGTGTGTCAAAAAATACATCGTCTTCGATCATAGGTTGAAAAACACCTTATGATCGACAAAAATGATAAGTACAAAAAACAAAAATGTCATATGTGCCCATAATAGGTGATCATCCTATCACTGGTGATGATCTCTATAAGAAACCACTGCACGGGCCACCTTGCAAAGGAACCTCCTAAAAGGTCCCGGGACCCCAATCACATAGCGCTGAAGTCGACGAGGAATGTCATCTATAGTGGTCTCCGGAATATCTCTTGTCAAGCGCTCGAGATGACCCTCCAACTTGGCCAAAACCTCTACTGATTCGTCCTGTGGGGCTGGCACGGGTGCAACTGGTTGTTTCCTCTCGTAAGGCCGGAGAGCGGCTGGTCGCTGTGGACCCACATCTGCATTTCAAACTTTTACTATCAGTTTTGAGACGATGGAAAAATAATAATAAAAAAATTAAAATAGGAAAAATGTTGAAAATGATTTTACCTGAATCATCCCACTGCTCTCCTCATGGAAGAACCATGTCTGGGTCACCACGTAAATCTATCCCAGCGTAAGGGAAGTCCTGAATAGAAAAGACCTGGTTTTCCAACCATTGGAAATACTCAGGTTTGAATCGAGCAACCTCTGTCCTCTCGTCCGGGTGACGGGCCATAACTGCAACCCATCGCATCAGTTTGGGCTCTCGAGGAATCCCAGCTCCAACAGTAAGGTGTTGCGGGATCAACATAGGAACCCTCTGTAGGCCAAAACTCACAACCAAAGACCCATAACCAAAGGTCTTTAGTTGTCCGTTTTTTGCCCTGGTCAGTTGGCCTTTCAGATTGGCCAACACGGCATCGCACCAGTTGAAGATGGTGCCTCGGAAGCAATCAACTACCATACGCATCTGGGATCGGTGGCAATATGTAATGCAGCAGCCCCGCAAAGTCTGGTGACAGTAAACGCAATCACCATGAGTTCAGGACGGGATATGGTCTTTATGTCTATCCCTTTGTCTCTAGCCTGGTCGTTGCAGTACTCTAGCCGGAGGCTATCGACAGACTGGCCACCTGGCCTAGCCCCAAATAGAGTCAAGTCTTCACCTCTCTTAGGCAAACCAGTCAAGAAATATATGTTCGTCGGCTTGATTTCAAGCTGGTGGCCACCAATGAAGAAGCACTGGTCCTGTATGCTCCATCTGTCAACCAACCACTGTAAGAAATCCACCTGAGCCCTCATGCCAAGAATGGCCCAGAATTTGTACAAGCCACACGCCCTCAAAGCATCAAGTGAAGGCTGATGATTCCATGCGGCAGCATCCACGTCCTCATGCTCTCGTTCGCGCCAATCTAGCATGATGTACTCTCTGCATCAAGCATAAGGATAAATTAAATTGCTAGAAATTATTTTGATTGGTCCATTTTTGAGAATTTTTGGGTTAAAAACCCTTGTGACGGGGACCGCACCCTCCAGGTTGACACAGTGCGTGGGACTGCACCTTGTCTACATGGAAGGTGCGAACCCCGAGCTTTTTCCCAATGGAGAAAAAGTCAGGGTCCGCAGGCCAGCAGTGGTAAACCTGCGGGCCCCCGCGCGTGGGTTTTATGCCTAAAAACCCTCCCAAAAATGAAATAAATGACTAAAACAAAAATTGAAACGGTTAAAAATGAAGAGTAGGATGATGTGGATTACCTGGAGAAGACGGCGTTCGATTCCGACGGTTGGATTTTCCGCAATCTTCACGGGAAGTTTTCTGAGCAAAAGCACTATTTTCTCACCCAAAACTCAAATGGTAAAAATGAATTGACGAAGGCCCTTTTTATAAGTTTTTTGAGTAAATAAATTGCAAATTTGTTTATGTTTCACTTTGGAAAGGTATTTTTGCGACATTTTTATCCATTTCAAACAGGTATGAGTAATGTTTGTGTTTTTGTGCAGAATAACGGATTATTCAGGGAAAATCTATCATTTTCGACGAAAAACATTTAGAGTCACCTTTAAGCTCTTTTCTAACTCCTAAAATATGAAAAGATCGCCGAGTTTTTCTTTTAAACTCGTTAAAACGGAATTAAAAGACAGTCCACTTACAGCTCTTTTCCGACCGTAAAAACATGAAAAGATTGCCGGATTTTTGTCGTTTCAAATTCGACATTGGTTATAAAACGACGTGTCGTTGATCGCTTTTGACTTTCACAGGGGTCCGCACCCACACCGTTAGGGACAGAGCGGGCAGGTCCGCAGTTTTTGTAAACAGAAGGTGCGGGAATGCAGGTGACAGTGAGAGAAAGTGCGGAACCAGAGTTTCATTGATTTTCAAAGTCTTTCTCCCATTTTCAAAGCTTGACTTGAAGAGCTGAGGTCTGAGACTTGCTTAGGAGGACAGTACAAGTGATGATAGACCCATACTAACTGCAAATAATCATGGTGACGATATTTTTGTGTAACAAGTGTAGTCTTATAGCAGCACATAGGCTGCTACCTGCAGAAGGCTACAACCTTCTCTCGTTCTCCAGCTTCTTCTAGAAGGGAGCTACAACCCCCTTAGCTCTTGTACTAGCTGAGGTACTAGTACGCAGGTGCTGACCTACAGAAGGCTAAAACCTTCTATTTTCTTCCAGGGACCATGTTTCACAATTTTTCAGACTGAATCCATGAATAACATTAATCACACATCAAGTATATCTGCAACAACCAATATCTTTTGCACCGAACAAACTGAATCAAATAATCACTTCTCTGAATGTTGTACCTAGAAAGCAGTAACAGTAACCAAACACCAATTCTGAACCTAGAACCCTGCAGCAATAAACAGAAGTAGCTAAATCATATTTCAAGAGACGTACGCTACTTCAATGTGTACAACCTGCATGCATACGCTTTTGAATTAAGGCCAACCAATGTATATGCTATTTTTACTTACTAAACCAGCGTGTATGCATGCCTCTAATGTGCCGAACCCGCGTACAGATCTATAAAAGATAGTTCACTCTTTCAAATATTCAGACATCAGTTATACCCACTGTTATAGACATTTTTGTGCCTTACAGCATTGAGCATGAAATGTCCATAATTCAAGGGATCCAAAGTCCCTAAAGATGTTTTTACAGCTCCTAAAGGAACAAGGTCAACCAATGACAGCTTCTCCCAGAAGTTCTCCACCAAAAACCACTCAGAAGCAGTCAATTCAGGATCAATTCAGAGGCCCCACTAGCTGTCTGCGCTGAAATGCAGAGATTACACTGGCTAGGTGCACTGCAACGCAAGTAGAAGCACTACCAGGGTGCGCTGAGCGGGAAATGACAAATGGCAAGTTCATTCAACGAGGTGGAAAGACCCTGGAAGCTTCCAGAATCTTCTCCAATGACACTTGCCTCAATGAACTTGACTAGTGATGAGTAAGAGATTCTCAACCTCAAAGTGGAAGCAAGAACTGACAGAGAGAAGCCACAAGTCAAAACATGAGCTGACTCATCCTCTCTGCTCACATCTATATATGGATCTCTCACCCAGAGGTTCAGGAGGCTGGAATTTTTCACTTTGCAGAGAATTGCTGTTGGTTTGAGATTGATATTAGCACATTGGGTGATTTATGCTTTGTTGGAGGAGAGGAAGGGATTCCTTTGCTGGGAGGTAGATGCTGGATCGGAACTCACTTGGTTGTATCTCTTCTCAGACTTTATTATCTTATCAATAAACTATTTGAGTTTCTCCTACATGTTGTATACCAATGATGTTTTGTTATGCTTACATGTTTAGCTTAATCTGATCTTGAGCTTTTTATGAATGTATATCTGTATCTTTGTGTAGTTTCTCTTTCTTGTGATCTTGCAGGAATTCAGTGAAGCTGGGCCGGTGAAGGAGCAAGAAGCTGGGAGCTACTGAAGAGAGGAGTGATTTGGATCGACAAACTAGCGGAAGATACAAGTTAGTTAGATCCTTCTTCCTTACTTGCATTTCATAAAGAAGAATACTCGAATAAGTTTACATGTTTGTTGCTAAGGCACTATCACCTCTTAGAGTGGGATAGGGGCATTCCGTATTGGATACTTTTCCCAACAACACCCACATTATCAGATTTATAGATCAAGTCATGCGCCAAATATAACAGATCAAAACACACAAAGATACTACTGTTCAAATCTTGAGTTTTGACCCATCAATAGAACTTATCCATCTTCTTGCGCTTAGGTTCCTCCTTGATTCAGATTTAGCTATGCACCATTAACCAATCACCAGTATTCTAGATCTTTCTCTTCATAAGATATTCAATACTTCAGTCACTCCTTTTCCAAATGATCTCCTCCTTTTATAGTCTTAGGCCTTACTCAAACCATGGTCCAAAACCATAGAGAACCAATACTAGGGACCCAAAACCTGGGTTCAATATTTTGGACACAATACCAAGATCCAAAACCATAGGTCCAAATACCATGGTCCTAAAAAATAAGCTTTCCCACATGTACGCGCTTTTCCGTGCATGAAAGTGCATGCATACGCATACGCGACTTTTGATTGGCAATACCACGTGTATACACGACTTCGTCAAAGGAAACTTGTGTATATCTCTTTTTCTTTCATCCTGAGACTTGGATTTGCCTGAAACCTTCCAACTATTCCCATTGCATGCATAATGTCTGGTCGAGTACCTATTAGAAAGAACAGACTACCAATCATGGATCTATAGGTTGGTTGATGCACTGCTATTGATTCATCATTTGTGTTGAGGCTGCATCCAGTTACCATAGGGGTACATACTGGTTTCGAATCCTCCATCCCATATTTCTTCAAGATCTGCTTGAGATACTTGGTTTGTGATAGAAAAATATCGTCTTTGTTTTGTTGGACTTATAAACCAAGAAAATATGTGAGCTCACCAAGCAGGGACATTTCAAATTCTTTTTGCATCACCAAGGCAAAGTTTTGACTCATGTCTTCTTCATTGCTACCAAAGATGATATCATCAACATATACAACAAGTATTAGCAACTTATCATTGTCAATTTTTATATATAGATTGTTGTCTGTTGATCCTTTTGCAAAACCTTGTTGATGAAGATACTTATCCAAACGATAATACCAAGCCCTTGGAGCCTGTTTAAGGCCATAGAGAGCCTTTTTGAGCCTACATACAAGCTTTGGATCATTTTCAAGGATAAACCCATCTAGTTGCTCAATATACACTTCTTCATCCAAGTCTCCATTTAGAAAAGCAGACTTCACGTCCATTTGAAATACTTTGAACTTCTGAAAGCTAGAAAGAGCAAGGAACATTCTTATGGCCTCAAGTCTAGCAACTGGTGCAAAAGTTTCTTCAAAGTCTATTCCTTCTTGTTGAGCATACCCTTTACAAACAAGTATTGGCTTGTTTCTAATAACATCTCCATTTTCATTCAATTTGTTTTTGAATATCCATTTTGTGCCTATTACATTTTTATCATTTGGTCTAGGAACCAACTCCCAAGTGTTATTCCTTTCAATCTGCTCCAGTTCTTCATTCATGGCCTTGACCCAGCATTCATCTTTGCATGCTTCACTTACATTTGTGGTTCAGTGGAGGAGAGCAATGCTAGGTAGCTTGAAGCTTCTAAAATAGTTCTTCTTGTTTGTGCACCTGCCTCTTTTTGCCCCAAAATTTGAGTTTCTCGATGATTCTTCTGAACGTACCTGGATGGAGTCTTTTCTTCTATCCTTATCGTTCTTCTGGTGCCTCATGGGTTTCGTCTTCGTCATGAGTCTGATTTGTTGTTGTAGGATAGTCCTCATCATCTTCGAAATCTTCAGATTTTACTTGCCTTGGAATGTTTCCTTCTTCATCAACCACTACATCAATACTTTCAACAATTTTTCCAAGTCTTTTATTGTAACACTTATATTCTTTGCTATGGGGAGAGTAACCAAAAAGAATGCCTTCATCTTCTCTAGGATCAAACTTACCAAGGTTTCCATCAGTCTTTTTGATGTAACATTTACTTCCAAAAATTTTGAAGTATTTAATGTGGGAGTCTTACCATATCAAAGTTCATGAGGAGTTTGAGTGATGTTCACCTAGACGTTTGTCTTGTTGAGAATAGTGACGGCAGCAAATGCAACTTCACCCCAGAAGGTTTCACGAGTCCCAGACTCATCTAGCATTACTCGAGACATTTTTTGAACTGTTCTGTTCATCCTTTCTACTACTCCATTTTGCTGAGGAGTCCTAGCAGTAGAGAATTCCCTTCTTATTCCATGTTCTTCACAAAAATTGAAAAATTCATTCGAGGTAAATTCCCCACCTCTATCAGACCTGAGGAATTTGATTCTGCGATCTGATTCGTTTTCAACCAAGGCTTTGAATGCTTTTAACTTTTTGAAAGCTTCGTATTTATGCTTCATAAGTCCTATCCAACACATCCTGGAAAAGTCATCAATGAACAATATAAAGTATTCTTCTCCTCGAGGTGACCTTTTCCTAGATGGACCACATACATCAGTATGGAAAAGTTCAAGTGGCCTAATAGCTAATCCTTCCTTCTCAGGGAAATTAGTTCTAGTTTGCTTCCCAAACTGACATGATTTGCATATTGTGTTTTCTGGAATTCTGATGTCAGGGAGATCACGAACCCCCTGATATTTACATGCTTTCCTTATCTGAGAGAAGCTTAGATGCCCCAATATTCTGTGCCATAGCTAGTGTTCATCATTCTTGCAAAGATAGCATTGCTATTGTCCTCCCTTGAGTATGTATAAATTATTTGGAGTTCTTATGCCTTTAATCACGGTTTCTCTTGTATCAAGCTCACGAACAATACATCCATTTGATCAAAATATTACCTCATTTCCTTGATCACACATCTAACTGACACTTAATAGATTATGCTTTAAGCCATCAACATACATAACATTCCCAGCTTTGACCTTTTCTTTCAAAAAACTAGAAGCTTTACCTTTTATGAATGCAGGGGTGTCATTTCCAAATGAGACCTTCTTTTCCTTTTCTAAGGCACTATATGATTGAAGTTTTCTTTCTCACCTGTCATATGTTTAGAGCATCCACTGTCGATGTACCACTGATTTTCCTACCCTTCCACATATAAAGCTATGCCACATCTTTCTGGCTGCGGTTCTTTCTTCCTCCATGTTTTTGGGCTCAATGAAGCTTGCTCCTTCTAATTTGTTTGTTGAAACCTACTCCTGCATTCAGAATCTTCATGACCAAATTTGTTACAGATAGAACATTCTATTTCATTTTCAAGAGAAAAAAAGTTATTGTAGGTTCTTTTCATGATTCCAGTCACACTCCTTTGATTTCATGCTTCTTTGGTCATGATGGTCTTGTAGGCAACACATTGAGCTGCTTTATGTCCAAAGTTATGACAAGAGAAACATTGGCCATTGAAGAAATTCCTGCGATCATCAAACCTTCCATTGTAATAGTCATTCGTTCTTGAGGTAAATTGAGAATGATTTACCTATGGTTGGTTGTAGCTTTTGTTCATCCTTGAAGTAGATTGCCCTCGATTTACTTGGTGAATTTTGTTCATTCTTGAAGTAAATTGTCCCTGATTTACCTGGTGATCTTCATTGTGCCTTTGTTGTCGATTGTCAACCTATTCACTTCTCCTTGCAGCTTCAAGATAACTTTTGGAGGTAGATGGCTTCTGTGCTTGAGATGTTTCTTCAGTATACCCAAGACCTGTCTTGATTAGAGGAGAATGCTACACTTTGATAATCTCATCTAAAGTTTCAGATCCTTTAGAAAATCTAAGATTAAGAGCTTTTGTTTTCTCAATGTCCTTTCTAAGTCCCACAATTTCACATTCTAACTTTTCATTGTGTTTCTCCATTTCAACAAGTTGGAATGTCAGAGTATCTATAATCATATTCTTTTCTTCTAAGCAAATTTTGAGTTTAGAAATTTCTTCATAAAGACCTTCTTCATCTATAGCATCCAAGAAATCATCATCTTCAAAAGCCATCAAAAGTCTATAATCATTACCTTGTTCATCTTCATCACTATTTGAAAATCCATCATTGTCTTCATGTGTGTAATATCTCTTCTTACTTACATTCTGTTTTCTGTTCCATCTAACTGATTCCTTACCTTTGTCAAGCTTATCTTTATGAGAGCACTTGGCAGCATAGTGACCAACTCTTCCACAAGCAAAACATTTGAAAGATAGCTTACCTCTGAATCTTCCAGAACCCCGTTGAAGGTTCTTGAAAAAATTTGATTCTTCCTCTTCTTCCGACATATGTCCTAAGTCATTGTAATATCCTTTCCCTGAGGCTTTGAATGTAGCTTCTCTCTTGTCTGATGGTCCCCCTTTTCTCATTTCATAAGCGGTTAGGATTCTGTGTAGCTATGACATGGTAAGGCTCTGTAGATTCTATTTTTCTTCTATGGCAAAAACTTTTGATTCAAACTTAAAAGACAAAGATCTTAGAACCTTTTCAACCAAAACAACTTCTTTTATTTCTTCACCCAAATTTTTCATACAATTAACAATATCATATATATGTAGAAACTAGTTAGCCACACTTTCATCATTGTACATTCTGAGATTTTCATATTGAATTCTGAGAGTTTGTAGTTTTTCTCATTTTACCTGATCATCTCCTTCATAGCTCAGAAAGATCTTGTCCCATATTTCTTTTACGGTTTTGAGCTGCATAACCTTGACGAATTCTGATTGAGATAGACTCCTTAATATAGTATTGACAACCTTTGCATTTGTTTCATACTGCTTCTTACCAGCCGTATCTGTAGGAGTTGCTGATGGAAATGTGTATCCTGTTTCCACAATATCCTAGACTTCTGTACCAAGAGATTGAAGATATGTTGTGATTCTTACCTTCCAATAGACGAAGTTGCTCCCATCAAAAATTGGTGGCCTAATCGATGCTTCTTTCTCGTAATTTCTCATGATGATAGATCTTCCTTCAAGCGATCAAGCTTCTTCTGAAGGACCTGCTCTGATTCCAATTGTTGGAAATAATACTAAGAGGGGGGGGGTGAATCAGTATTATCTAATCAATATAACTTTTTCATTTCCAAATTCAGTTTCATATATGCTACTTCAGTTAAGGAAAACCGCATGTATACGCAACTGTGTGAAATGCAACAAGCGTATATCTAGTAAACTTATAATTCAGTTAGTTGCTTCTTAATGAGTGCATCAGAACATTATTAACCATATGAACAGTAAACAGGAGCAGTAAAGCAAAACAAATCACAACACACGTGAACACCAGGATGTAAGGTGGAAACCCAATGTGGGTGAAAACCACCTGCTGCAATTCGTCTCTATCTTCTTTTAATTAGAAACTTCTTTTTACAATGATTTTGTACTAGTGCAGTCTTATACCAGTACGCAGGCTGCTACCTACAGAAGGCTACAACCTTCTCTCGTTATCCAGCTTCTTCTGGAAGGGATCTATAACCCCCTTAGCTCTTGTACTAGCTGAGGTACTAGTACACAGGTGCTGACCTACAAAGGACTAAAACCTTCTCTTTTCTTCCAGGGACCACGTTTCATAAATTTTCAGACTGGATCCATGAATAACATCAATCACACATCAAGTATATCTACATCAACCAATATCTTTTGCACCAAACAAACTGAATCAAATAATCACTTCTCTGAATGTTGTACCCAGAAAGCAGTAACAGTAACCAAACACCAATTCTGAACCCAGAACCCTGCAGCAATAAACAGAAGTAGCTAAAACATATTTCAAGAGACGTACGCTACTTCAATGTGTACAACCTGTGTGCATACACTTCTGAATTAAGGCCAACCAATGTATACGTTGTTTTTACTTACTAAACCAGAGTGTATACGCGCCTCTGATGTGTCGAACCTGCGTACAGATCTATAAAAGATAGTTCACTCTTTCAAATATTCAGACATCAGTTATACCCACATTATCAGATTTATAGATCAAGTCATGCTTCAAATATAACAGATCAAAACACACAAAGATACTACTATTCAAGTCTTGAGTTTTGACCCATCAATAGAACTTATCCATCTTCTTGCGCTCAGGTTCCTCCTTGATTCAGATTCAACTATGTACCATTAACCAATCACCAGTATTCCAGATCTTGCTCTTCATAAGATATTCAATACTTTAGTCACTCCTTTGCCAAATGATCTCCTCCTTTTATAGTCTTAGGCCTTACTCAAACCATGGTCCAAAACCATAGATAACCAATACTAGGGACCCAAAACCTGGGTTCAATACTTCGGACGCAATACCAAGATCCAAAACCATAGGTCCAAATACCATGGTCCTAAAAAATAAGCTTTCCCACATGTACATGCTTTTCCGTGCATGAAAGTGTGTGCATACGCATACGTGACTTTTGATCAGAAATATCGCGTGTCTATGCAACTTCGTCAAAGGAAACCTGCATATATCTCTTTTTCTTTCATCCTGAGAGCCTGAACAGTGATCTTCCATCTGAGTGAGTTGCCATCAAGGACAACACCTGTGCCATAGTGCCAAACCTGTGTCATAATTCCATCAAATTCATACCTACTTCCTTGCCATATACTCAAAAAATCACCAGTAGAAGAATGAATTAGAACACCTTTATTTAGGGATCCTTCTTTAGATATTCAATCAGCTCAGGCCTTGAACTTCCCTTGCTTAGTTACCACTTCAGGTGATCCAAATTTTCTTTGCAAATGAATGCCATGTGAGGGATATAAATACACATTTGAATGGGGGCCTTTATTGGGGCTGACCTAAACAAAATAATCATTTTCTTGTTGAAAATACATGACAGCTTTAAAGCCAACCTGAAGGAAAGGAACAGTCTTTTTAGAGGAGACTTAGGATATTTAAAAAATTAATTTCATTCCTTTAAAAATACATAAAGCAAGGATGATTTTGATAATGGTTTTAGTGAAATTTAATTTACAAAGCTAGACCTTCTTTTAGGGTAGAAATGAAGTGTTAAGGTCATACAACTTTGGGGAAAAGGTGTTGGTGCTAAACCCATCCTTTGGGCATCAAACTCAATTTCACTAATTTGTGCATGAAAATCACCAAACAAATGTTGCCCTATTCACCCATTGACATCAATGACAATTCTTCCAACAACATACTAGAATATGTTGTTAATTTTCACATTGTATAAGATCTAAAAATTTGGTGGTGGAAGGAGATTTAAACTTGATGGTACCCAAAAGAGAGATGTGGGGGATTTTGCAAAGATATATATACTTTTAAACTATTTTTACCTCAATTTGATCTTGTTTAATGGGTGGACCTCAAACCGATCAAGATTAGACCTACATGGGAAAATAATAAGGCAAGTAATGTTGAAATGGAAAAGAGATTAGATTGTTTTATGTTGAAGGATACTCTCTTACAAAAAAAAATGGAAAAATAAAAATCTTGGGTGGATACTTCAAGAATATCTAATTTCTCTCCAATATGGTTAGAGATTGGCAATCCATAATACAAGTTGAGCACACCCTTTAAATTTAGTCCAAGTTGGATTCATTGATAATATTTGTGTAACATCCTTCACTTTGCCCCTATTTATGTAATATGATATTATGACTATACTACCAATGTGGAGATCAATGACGGGATAATACTTAGACTAAGATTTTAAAAATAATTATTTAAAAATTAAATGAATAATGACTAAAGGAGGGATTGCCTTACGGGTCTATTATCTGAGGGAAGTTTGTTTGCTTGCGTGACTTTGAAGGCCACGAACCCAGCTTGAATTTACTAACTAGAGTCACTTGCAAATCGAGAAAACCAATGCTTCACAATTTGTTTATGAGATGCAATTGGAGTAAAATTGGTTGTGTTGTGAACAACCCTAAGCCAGCCCGCATTGAATTCATGGAACCCCTATTAACCGATTCACCAATTACGATGAAAAAAATTAAGAGATGGGATTAGGAGGTATGGTAAAAGGATTGTGCCCATCCCATCTCTCTCATGGATCAAGGTCCGGGATGGTTGTCTAAGGAAGAAGAGGATATTGATGGAGGGACGTTTGGGGGGGGGGGGAATAAAACATTAATCACAGAGAAAGAGGGGGGTTTTTGTTCATCAGTTGATCTTTATGGTACGAGGTTGATTCTTGGTCAAGGGATGATATTTCTCTCTTAATATCTCCTGCATTATAACTGAGGATGTTAAAATGTTAAGTGTGTATTTGTGGAAAGATGAATGTAGAAGATAGGGAAATTGTGGAGTTGATTGTTGAGCCATGTGTTTGATTTTAACTACTATAAATTTAGGTGAAGATTGTAAATGATCTCAAAAAAGAGTGGCTCATTGTGGTGTTACTTCTAGAGAGTAGATGATAACCACCTGCACAGGGGACTCCATCTCCTAACTTTTTAGCCAAATTTGGTGTAAAATCCCTAAGAAAGCACCCCCTTAGACTTTGGATTTGGCTTGAGGGTGTTTAGTTGCAAGAAATTTACAATGTATCTAGCCTATGGTTGGGTCGAGAGTGAAATTCCCTCCTTCATTTTCCAACCATCTTAAAACACTCATATAAGTCTATTATATTTATATGTTTGAGTTATTAGTTGTGATGTTCCATAATATGCCAATATATGGTACAAGATCTAGTATGTCTTTGAATGTTAATGAATGTTTAGACCATGTTGATAAATGTTTAGTCCATGACTTATCTAAGAAAGTGTGTGTTTATGTTCTCCCTTTATCTCTCATTTGACAACAAAGGATTATAAATTCATATAGCTCATACTAGTTGGAGGATTTGAGATGTCTAATTGATGGATTGTAACTCTTCTTTTGTAGTCACGCAAATATGTGTGTTTTCAATTAATTGATATCATAGTTCTTTGAAAAAGTTTAACCAACCCACAAGAGGCCAACAATGTTGGATTAATTACTGCATTCCCCTTGTTGCAGCAAGAAAAGTTTTGCATATTTTGGTGTTAGGGACTTTCCCCTTCTTGTGTCAAAATTTTGTATATTGGGTGTTACTACACCTATTCTTTGTTGTTGGTTATCATGTAGAAATTAAGGGTTTGTCCCTTGTTCCATGACACGCAAATAAATTGAAGCTATGGGGACACCCCTTTGTTATATGAATTCATTGAAATTTTAGGTTTCTAGAACTCAAGGCCTTATGCCTCAATATGCAAGAAAAATTGGGGTTCGACGCAATCGAATTTTTGGTTTTGTAGAACCCCGAATAATAATGTTATAATGGGTGTTGGGATCGGTAGAGCAGAGTGATCCACCACGTATATACATATATGTGTATAGTGGGTCCCAACACTAAGAGAGTGATGGTGAAACCTCAACCCATCAAAACTATGACATGTGGGCCCCATGCAGCTATTAGACCTCGGGAAGTTTCATGAACCCTTTGTGGGGAGGCTAGATGTCAATGGGTCGATATTAGCCATTGGCAATCGACCACAAAACTTATGCATGCAAGGGAGGCAAGGAACCCCGATTCTCATACCCAGATGTTAAAATGACATGGTTAGGGTGACATGGCTTGGATGATGTGGCTCGAGATGACATGGCCTGGGATGATGTTGCCTAAGATGACATGGCCTAGGGTAATGTGGCTGAGGGGTAAAACCCTAGTTATTGGAACTATGCCATATGGCTTCCAAACCTTTGCACTTGTTAACTATAGTAACAAGTGGAGCTGACAAAGAATTGACCAGTTAAACTGTGGTTTCATTATGGAACCCTGTCACCGCCAGCACCAAGAATCCTTTGCATCCAGTGAACTGAAATTAGACCAATCTAGTTAAGACTCCAACGTGTGGAACCATCTTGTCAGTGCACCACCCACCACCAATATCGAGATATTATGAACTTATAACAAGCAGACAACAAGGATTTGGTTGATTTGGCCATGGTTCCAATGATGGAACCTTTCCCACTAGGAGACTACCCACCGCAGGTTTTTGGTAAATTGTTACATGGTGTGGGTGAGAATGTGAAGGAGTGACCACTTTGGCATGATGTGGACCTGTTTCTCCACTATGTAAGTAACTATGGACCCCACAATGATGACATTCCATGGCCATGCGAGCTTGGTGGAGGCCACATGGGTGCCACGTGGTATTGGGATGACTTGGCCTCTTTTAATTGGAAAAAACTTCTAACGGGAATCACTTTTGATCCAGTACTTAGATTGAGGTAAATCTTACATCATCATAAATCTCTCGACGAGATTTTCATAATGGTGATGTCATAATTAATTTTCGCAACACTTGAAAAGTGAGGTTTTTGGCAAGCCCGTCTTCATAACAAACCTTGGAGGTTGGGTTAAAAATAAATAAGTAATACCTCTCATAACCTAAGAAAATTAGGGGGTAGAAGTGAGTGGTTACAATTTCATAGCTTTGGTACTCGGTATTTGGCATTTTTTTTCACATGAATTCGGCACATCTTATTGTGAACAATTCACACACTCTTTGAAATGTGTGAAGGAGAAGGTGGTTTCTTAGTCTAGGGAGCGTTATAGGAAAAGATGGGCTTAGCTATTACAGGTGGGAAGGCCTAGGTATATTTGGTAAGGAATATGGATTAAGGAAATTGTAGTGAAGAACAATTGATTACAGTCAAACATTTGGGGATACAAAGAGTTAAGCTACTACTTTATAAGGAATTGGATTGGTAATTGAAGACTAGGTCCACTTGGCTAAAAATAGGGGACTAAATTTTTTTTCTCTTAAATATTTCTAATCACAAGAATACTAGGAACACCAATTGGTACATGATAGGAGTAGATAGTAGTAGGATAAGGGGATTTAAGGAGATGGATGCATTAGGGGTTAACTATCTTAAAAGCATACTTGGGGAGCCTTAAGGAACTAATATCAGTGGGATCTTAAATGTGTGCTATTTTTTTCCAAGGTTGATTGCTAAGGAGTAAAATGAGATATTCTATAGGGTTGTCACCAAGGTTGAGTTTTATAATCTTTTAAGCACCTTTAAGAAAGAAAAAAGACCTAGAATAGATGGTTGTAAAGTTGAATTTTTTTCAACTTTTATTTGATGTACTTGAAGAGGATCTTGTTTGAGTAGTGGAGAGAGTTATATTTTCAGCATAGACTCCTTTACATATTAACTCTACTTTTATAGATCTGATACCAAAAGTGTGACTCCCATAAGAACTTTTAGGGGTTTAGGCCTATCTCACTTTGAAATTTCCTTTATAAGATCATTTCCAAAGTGTTGGTTGTAGGGCTTAAACGCCTATTATCAAACTTCATTTTGACAAAGAAATTTGGCCTTTTATAAGGAAGGTAGATTCACACGGTAATTGGAACTACATACCCTGGATTGCATAGAATAAAAAAATTCAAAAATCCTTTTGCATGTCACAAAAAGTTCAAAGTCTATCAAATGGATGTCAAGTAATCCTTTCTAAATGGAGAGTTATAATTAGAAGAAGTATATGTGGAATAGCCAGAGCGTTTTCAATTGTCTAATAATGAAAATCATATTTGCAAATTGAATAAGGCCCTTTATGGATTGAAACAATCCCCTGGAGCATTGTATTATAGACTTGACAAGTATCTACAACAACAAGAATTAAAAAAGGGAATAATAGACAATAATAGTTATATCAAATCTTATAATGATAATTTGTTGATTATTGTTGTTTATGTAGATGACATAATTTTTTGTAGTGATGTTGATTTAATGAGTCAATATTTGTAAGATATATTTAGAAGGAACTTGAAATGTCCATGCTCGAAGAATTGTCATTTTTCCTTGGATTGCAAGTTCATAAATGAGAAAAAGGTATTTATATTTCTCAAATTAAATATCTTAAAGAAATATTGAGGAAATTTGGCATGGATAACTATGCACCTATGAGAACACCGATTGTAACAGTCTGTCAACTCAGTAAAGATGATGAATATCCAAAGGTAGATCAAACAATGTATAGGCCAGTGGTTGGCACTTTACTTTATATAATAACTTCAATACCAGACATTATGCAAGTAATAGAATTAGCGTGAAGATTTTAGTGAAATCCAAAGGAAACTCATGTGAATGTAGTGAAGAGGATATTTAGGTACTTGCATGGTACCATAGATTTTGGTTTATGGTATTCAAGAGGCAAAGACTTCACTCTCAATGTTTATACATATGCAGATCGGGTTGGTAGTGTTGATGACAAGAAAAGCACTAGTGAAGGAGCATTATTTCTAGGCAAATGTCTAGTCTCTTGGCTTAGTAAGAAATAGACTTCAATTTTTTTATCCACAACTAAAGCAGAATATATTACAACACTGTCATGTTGTGTTGAACTATGTAACTAGGTTTGGTCTTCATAAATGTATTTGAGTCACAATGTAATGTACTTAACAAAAGAGTGAATAAAATATTTCATTATATTATTTTTATTATGACTTATTAAAGCATGGGTTTCATGCTTGGGTCATATTTTTTAGGTCAAATTACCCATTGAGGACTTCTAGGATTTATTCTGAGTCATTAGAGTCATTTTCCATCAAAATAGACCCTTCTTGGGCTTTCGGATCATGTAAAAAAATTATTTTTTAGTCAAAAATGAATCTAGTCTCCTCCACACCAAGTCAGCCTCAAGAAGATTAAGTCGAACTCAAGTAGGGAAATTCAACCTCACTCAAAGGCTATATATACAAGGCAGTTTGAATTCATTCGGAGAAATTCACTGTCTCACACATAGTTTGATATCTTGAAGCTGGAAACTAGGAAGTGCAAAGTTGGAAAAGAGATGGAATGAGGCTGGAAAAAAGTGTGAGTTTTTGAAGGAACATAGTAGATACGAAGATCAACATTTTGGACCATCTCTCTCTCACTTATGAGGAGTATCAAGGGAGATCAAACTTTTCTTTGTCTAGTCAAAGTTGTTGTTGCTACTGCTACTAGGTCGAAGCTGCTACTGCAAGTTGATGTTGCTAGGTCAAAGTTGCTTTCAAAGGATTATCAACTACAACAAGGATTGAGGGTTGACTTAGTGTGGAGGAATTCTTTGTCTATGTCAAGAGTATTGGATTATATCAAGAAACTATTGAAGGAAGAATTATTGACTGGATTTTCCCCTAGATATGGGTTTTTCCCTGGTTGTATTCCTACATCTGTTATCCGTGTGTTATTGTTTTGGTAATTTCTTGATGAACTAAAAGATAAAAGAAGAACATAAAGATAAAAGAATCATAATTAATTACCTATATAAGAAAATCTTTCTGCCTTTATGATTTTATAACATGACTTTAGAGCTAAGGTGAAGAAGGAAAAAGGTAGTTTTGAGAATCTACTAGAAGGAGTCTAAAGAATTTATCAAGGGATCATATAAGGAGTTATTATAAAGGAAGAAGCCCACTATCTTCAAGGACATTGTCTAACACAATAAAGAGTGAGAAAAAATTGTAATGAGCATCAAATTTAAGGGCATGAAGAAAATAAATGATCTCATTCCTGAAAAGAACAAGGTCTTGGATTTGGTTAAAGGAAAGGTGAAGAAACCTACCGAAGAATCCAATGATGTAGACAAAGTGAAGTATAGAGAGTCAAAAATATTGGCTATGACACTGATGGTAGAAAGCATAAAGGACAATCTTGTCCCATACATTTCCAATATAGACCATGCTCAAGAAATGTATGAAGCTTTATCAAAATTGTTCACTATCAAGAACATCAGTCAAGTAGCAAGTTTGAAGAATGAGTTAAGGACTACAAAAATGACAAAGGATGATATTGTGGCTTCATTATTTGTAAGGATATCTATAATTAGAGGTGAAAGTCAAGCCATAGATGACATCGTATCGGAAAATGAACTAGTAATCATTGCATTGTTGGGATTTCCACCTACTTGGAGTTCTTTTGCTTTAGGTCTCAACAATTGGAAAGAAGCTCCTACCTTCGAGAAATAGTGGAATGCTTTCACCCAAGAAGAAATGAGAATCTCATTAGTATCCAACAATGAAATGTAAAAGGTTTTAAATACATACTTTGCTTCTCACAAGAGAGGAAACTCCAAGAAGTCAAGAGGGCCAAGAAGAAAGGTCAATATTTCCAAGATAGAATGTTACCAATGTCACAAAATTAGCCACTATAAAAGTGAATGTCCTGACAATCCGAAGAACAAGAAAAGAAATATATACCAAGCCAATGTTGTTGAAGAAGGATCTCCAAAGAAGAATAAGCATGAAGAACTGGATATAAGGGACTTACACTACTAAGTCCTTTGACCTAAGCTTTAGTTAATTCATTGTTTAATTTCTAGTATTTATAAAGTTATAGGTTTCCCTCAAGCTTGGAGGAAGCCTTCACCAACCTCCAAAGATAAGTATCTTATTACCTTTTTCAATTTTAGTTTTTCTTACTTATCTAGTTTTGTTGCATTAAATACTAATCACATTTCTATCCATATTTTCCTTGTTTAGGAAAAACTTGTTGAGAGTCAAGGAAGAAAGCATCACTAGACAAAGCGTTGGAATTACAAGGTTTGTTAAGAAACAAGAGGTATGTTTTGAACTAAAATTTTTTGCTCTCTTCATATTTATTCTTGATAAACTATTACTAACATCATTGTAGCTAGCTTTCTTGAATCTTAAATATTATTCATTGGGTGATTCATCATTAGATAAATCTACCATCCTCATATAATTGATTACTCTTGAGGAACCCTAGAAAGGTTCTTTATGAAAACCCTAACTTAAGGGTATGTTGACGATTATGTGTGAAACCCTAACCTACTTAGGGTTATTGTTGAAAGAAAATGCTTGATGCTTTGATAATGTCATGTTTGGGGTTTTGGTATAGTTATGAAAACCCTAACTTGTTAGGGTTGTATGGTGATGTATGAAATCCAAAACCTTTGAAGTATTGATAAATTAGGGTTTTCTATGTTGAAACCCTAGATCATTAGGCTTTGGTAGGGCGTATAAGACCCTTATAATGTCCTAGATATGAAATCCTTGGAATATGTATGTTTTTCCAATTAAACCCTAGTGTGATCAAGTTTGTTATATGTCTAACTTTTATTATTTGTGTCTTTGGGTTTGACTAACACATGATATGATATGTTTGTGCATGATGATGAAGTCCTAGATATATGTGTTGACCTAATTATTGATGGTCATGAGTCCTAAGGTTTGGAACTAAGCCCTAGTCTAAGTTTAATTCTCTAGGATGATAATATTTGTGAATTCTAGGGTTTTGTAAGTAAACCTCAGTAGAATTTCAAATCTTTGATATATGATGACAATGTGATAATATGGGATTTATGAAAAGTTGATAAAAACGGAAAACCTAGTGGAATCTAGTCATGTTGTTACTTTTAATTGAGTTGTGATTGGTTTTTATTATTAAAATCTCATGTATGAAATCTAGGATTTTGCACTAAATCCTAGTAGGAAGTCTAACATATGAATTCTAAATTTGTTAGATACATTGTAGATCTATATTTATTTGAATTGCTTCTAGGGTTTGCAATATTATGTAGTACGGTATGTCATACCTCTGGAAGAAACATTGAAACCCTAGATGTAATGAAGGTTGTTATGAAATGCTCTAAGTCTTGATGAAATAGTATAGGGTTTATGACTAAAAACCCTGGAAAGAAGTTGAAAAGTATGTGTCTCTTGTTTGTAACTAAGTTTGGGTATTTGATGTATAAAGTTTAATGCTTCCCTTATTATATGATTTTGATATGGTTAAATTCATGCTTATATATATTTGGTTGTACTTGCTATCTAATTTGTGCATGTACATAATCTTCAAGAGAGTGAAGAGGCTCGTAAAGTAAAGTTTGTATGATAAGCATGATGATGGTCATGATAACTCTGATGAGAAGAATGGAATCCATAAAAGATTCTTCAATGTCGTAGAAAATAAGTGGAGCTCCCTAAGTTGAGAGGGAGGGCATATAATAGTCATATTGAACACCTTGAAAATTGGAGAATGTATTTTGAGGGGCTGTTGAAATAAGAAAATCCAGATCTATGTAGAATATGTTGTTGCATGTGAAGTAGGAATGGAATATGAATGATTAAGGAATATTTTGTCAAGATTCATTTAGAAGTCCTACTATGATCAACTAAGAAGAAACATCAATTGTCTGAAAGACCGCGGAGGTTTGTGTTTACTTACTTACATTTGAAAGTTTGTTACTGATTGGGGTTGTGTTTGTATAAGGAAATTTCTTTGAGGCTTGATAACATGTTGGTTACATGAGAGAGATTTCTTACCGATCTATTTGATCGGGGAGGTTTTGTTACCAATTGGAATAATTGTAAAAATTGAAGCTTTGTGTGTGAGACACATTGACTGGCAGGACATCTAGTTGGCACTGTGTGTTGATGTCTAGTTCCCAAAGTAGGGAGGGTGGTATTGGTCATGCAGCTCTGACCTCAGATACGCACCTAGATCCCTGGGTTGATGGTTAGCAAGTAAGCCTGATGGTACCTAGAGAGGCTGAAAGTTTTATTCCATCTTAGTCCCACCTAGGTAGATTACCTTGGTCAGGAATCTAGTCCATTGCATTGTGTTATAGAAATATTTGGGCACTGCAACCCCAATCACATATGTCCATAAACCAAGGGCTTCTAAGCCCCTAAAAGTGTTGTTTCATACCCTAAAGGAGCAAGGTCAGCTAATTACATCATCTCCCAGAAGTTTTCCATAAAAAACTACTCAGAACTGGTCAAAGCAGGACCATACAGACTTCCTAGTGCAAAGGGTGAGATGCATCTCACCTGCCACATGAAAAAAGTGCGATGCATACTGAAAAGCCCTTCTGTAGGGTGTGATGAGCAAGAGCAGACAAATGGCACAAGTAGTTTGCTAGGTGGAAACCCAGAGAATCTTCTAGAAACTACTCATTTGACACTTGCCTCTCTAAGTTCGCCCAGGGATGAGTAAGAAATCTAAAATCTCCATGTGGAACTAAGAACTATCAGAAAGATGACACTAATCAAAATTCCAGAAGATGACTCACCCCCCTACAAATATCTATAAATGGATCCCTCATCCAAGAGATCCAAAGGTTGGAATTTGGTAATTCGCAAAGAAATGTTGTTGGTTTCTCTTTGAAGACATTGTTGGGTGATCTTGCTTTGTGTGAGGTGAAGAGGGCTTTCAAGCTGGGAGGATGGTGCTGGGTCAGACCAAGTGGTTGTAATCCTCTCTTCTATGACTTTTACTAATAAAGCTATTTGAGTTTTCCTCCATATTCTTATGTATCTCTGAATATTGTGTTTGTTATATGCATTTGTATGGTCAATATATATCTGATCTTATATTGTTTACAGTGAAATATCTCTATGCTTTGATGGTATTATGCTGATGTGAATCTACAGGTGCTCCTTGAAGCTGGACAAGTAAGGAAGCAGTAGCAAGATTCTTTCAAAGGGAAAAGGAAACAAGCAAGGAGCCAAGCGGAAGATTGAGGTTGGTACTCTCTGCTTCTTTCTCATCTCTCTCTCGTAAAGGAAAAACAAGTGACTTTAATCTGTTTGTTTCTAAGATAGCTACCCGTCTTAGTGGGACTAGCAGCTTTGAATAGACACTAGATTTCTCGATAACAAAATGGTGAATCCACTGGGGAGCAATTAGTTTGATTGCTTGTCTCTATTTGTTTTATTCATAAACCACAGACGGAGCCTGAAGTTATGCTAGCTAGCCTTCGAACTGCATTTTCTATGCAAGTGCAAAGTAGATCAACGCTGCTTCAGTCAATATCTGGGTTTGTTTATGAACTAAACAATTGACTTGCAAACATCCTAAGTGCCCTAGAGGTAGCTTGAGTAACCTCATTATATTAGCCCTATACTTTGTAATTACTGACTATCATTTGCTCGGCCTAAATCCCTGAACTAAATTGCAAACTATGACCAAAAACCAAGCTAAAGTCTTGTTCCTTGACCATCGCACCCTCTCCTTTAGAAAATCTGGATGCATCGCACCTCCCATGTGCAGTAGGTGGGATGCATCCCTGTTTCCCTGTGTTACAGGTGCGATGATCAAACAAGACTAGATATGCCTCCAGATTTTGGTTTTTCCTTCACTATCTTTAGTTTTATTCAGGAGTTTTGTTGTCTGTGATCAATAGACCACTGTTGAAACCCCCTTCTTTGCATCATCCAACCTCTATTGTACAAAGAATTGTGAATTTTTTTATGTATTGTGCGCCATTTACAGTTCTCTTTTACAAAGAAGTAGCTTAATCGAACTGTCATCTTTTGATTTGGAAGTGTCGCAAGTGTCGTTTTCAGACAAAGAAAATAATCCTATTGTTCTTGATAGTCGATTGTACTATTACTCTTGTATTTGATCTCAATTAGTAGTATTTCAAGTGTCGAAAATAGTTTTCAATTCAAAATCGTAAAGTGTCGTCTTGTCTCCTTTTCATTTTTTGAAAAGAAAATCGTTAGTACTGTCGCCTTGAAAGAAGAAATAATTCAGATTTGTATTTAGCATTCTTTTTGTCATTCACACATTAAGAAAGTGGAAAACAAATACATGCACGTGCATTTGCATTTATACTGCTTGTTGATTTTGATTTAGGACATTGCATCTAGTGTGTGCTCTCTGCTCTATGTTGAAAGGATTTCATTTCTCTTTCCTTAGTAGCTAGGATTTTCATTGCAAAAAGAAGATTAAACGACTGTTTATCATCTTAGATTGCATTTTGGGAATTGTATATCTACATCACGCGGTGAACCTGAAAGGAAAATTTCTTAAGAAAGATCAATTGTAAAATAAATTTAATGAACATAAAAATTCTTTGGAACCTAACGCACAACATCTAGAAGTCTAGGCTAGAGACGTATTCTGACGTCGTAAAGCCTAGTAACTGTTGCTTTCATCGTAGGTTGGGTGATTCCTCCTCTTTGAGACGATAAGTGCCAGTACAGACTTGTGCTCTCACGTACCATTGAGTATATATTGGGAGACCATAATAGGCTATATCCTTTATCCTTAGGAAGCCATGTCTGTCGCCCTATCGATCGCAATGCACTGAACACAGCATTCGGGAAGATTGACTGTCGTACCGTAAAAAGTATTCCGCAGTTTTGTGGTTGGTTTGGTAATCCCTCTGTCTAGATTTCCAGAGTAGTCTCTTTCGTTCCTTTTCAGACTCCTTAAAGGAAAAGGTCCATCTGAGCACTTGTCACTTCAGGCTCATTAAAAATCGAAGGTGACTAGAGTCATCTTTAGCTTTTTCTCGACTCTTAAAAATTGAAAAACCAAGTTGTGTCAAAGCGTCTAAAATTTATTTTAATTGGAATAATGTCATTGTTCCCTCGTTGGTCTTAGGTTGAGAAAATGGAGTCCACCAACCAAGGATTTCCCCTTGGGGGAAGTCCTAGTCCTTTCTCCTCTTGGGGAGATGTTGGTGCACCTCATATGGCCACATTGTCCCTTCCAGGACTGACAATTGGCCTGTCGGTATGGCTTTTCTCGACCTCTGTCGTTCAAAGCACCGTAATTCCTGAACAATTGAATCAGCAACTAGATGATACTAGAGTTTCCCCCCAACCTTCTACTTCATTTGTCTCTCCCTCTCCTTCTTCCTCTTCGCTTGGTAAAGATAGTAAAACTAAAAACCAAGTAACTGAGAAGAAGAAGAAGGGGAAGGAGAAGAAGAAGAAGGAGCCAATGGCAAAAAGGGGCAACCGTACATTGTCTAGCAAAAATCCACACACTGCATCATCCAAACCTAAATCTCCATGTGTCATCTGCAAAGGAGACCACTATCACTGAGATTGTCCTTGCATCCCACGGATCCTAAGGGACTGGTCTCCCCGCTTGCACAATCCGGTGTCGTCAACCTCTGACGATCATGTTGAAAGTACACCATCAACTAGTGAAAGTGAAGTCACCGGAAAAAAAGGAAAATCTAAATTTCCTTGCAGACTGTGTGAAGGCGATCATGCCCTCCACCGTTGTCCCTTCCTGGACGAAGCTAAAAGAGTCTTGGATAATCGTCCTGTGTCACCGCAGCGACTCCCTCCTGGGTACAAGAAACTCTTTCTGAATCCATTGCTAGTTGAAAATCCAGCTGACCCACCGTTGGAGTCGGTCGAAGCACCTATCATTGAAGATAAACCCTCTGAGTCCACATCAGACCAAAGTCAACAGGTCGAGACAGCAGTCGACCCCATCTTGACTTCAGAAGATTTACCTTCAGATGATACAGTCGCCGAAGAGAATGAGAACGACACCGTTCAAAATCTTTTCGTAAACACAGACTCCGATGAACATGGGGGCAATCTGCCCATTCCTTTATCGCAGGAAGGAAATTCGTCAGAGTCATATTCGGCCATTTATTCGATCCCACCTCCAAGCAACCTAGTCGTTTCCTTCGATTGGAATCTACTAGGCAGACCCCGTTTACCATCTAATGTACCCTTTCGAATCATAGTGTAAACTTACAAAATGGTCATGGTTGGTACCATCATAGATGAAGGGGCTTATATGAGTATCCTTTCCTCAACTGCTTGGAAAGCACTTGGTTCGCCATCGCTTTTGCCTGAGATGCGATATCTGACAGGCTTCGATAAAGGAACCAGTCGGCCGTTAGGGATCCTTCCAAGTTTGCCTATAACTTTGAGAAGGAAAACCATTTATCTAAACGTGATGGTAGTCCAAGGACCTTTAGATTACAATCTACTCCTTGGGCGCGACTACATTTATAGCATGGGATCCATCGTCTCCTCACTCTTTTGAGTAATGTGTTTTCCACATGAAGGCAGAGTGGTCCAGCTCGTAGACCAGCTTTCATTCCCCAGTTCACACATAGCTAATAGTCAAATGCCATCCCTAATAGGTCTTTTTGTACAAGGAATGTCTCATCAATCTCCAGTCCGTCCACCTGATGAGCGCGAGTGATTCAGTGGTCAAGATTGAAACCCAAGGGGCATGCACCTTGGCTTGCTTCGGCAAGAAAACTTCAGGTATAGGGTAGGTTTCCGCAGAGGATATATGACTGGTCTGACACACCCGTACCGGAATAAGATACCTCTATTAGAAGGTAGGCCTTTCCCGATATAACAAATGTTTTGTCTACAAATTGAAGGGTAACTTGAAAAGGTAGGCCTTTCCCGATAGAACAAGTGTTTTGTCTGCAAATTGATGGGTAACCTTGGAAACTCTACTTCGCTATACCTGGGGGCGTGCAAACTATTTGAGGGAAAGTGAAAAGCGAACATTTATTTTCTTAGTTTGTAGGTTCTTAACCCTTTATACTCGTAGGATTGGTCGTTCCTAGCTTACATAATAAAAGGAGTCGGAGCATGATTTCGAATGGTGCAAGCTCCCTAAAAAATGAACCTATCGATGAGACATCCTTATTATACGACTAGCATGACCAGTTTTATGCAAAGTTCAAGCTCGTTAAAAATTAAACCTAGCAATGAGCATATGTTCCACCAGAGTTTAAGCTCATTAAAAAATGAACCCACCTCCGGTAAATAATCATTGTGAATGCATTATCATCAGCTTTTGAGCCTTAGTCATGTTCTTACCATCACCTCCACTCTGTTGTTGCTGATCATTCACCTCCATTTTTACCCCTTTTGAGGAACAGCTGCGGTGAGTGATCCTATTAGCCACCTTTTTACACTGCCATGATTGGAAAGTTCCAAACCTTACATGGAACCAGCTGTTATCTAAAAACATCACTCGTTCCTCAAAAAACGAGTCTCCTTTAAGCTCTTTTCATCTGACTCGTAAAATATGAAAAGATTGTCGAGCGATTGGCCTCTCCAGCTCGTTAAAGTGATTGGAAGTGCTATCCCTCCTCTAGATTTTAATCTTTCTGGAACTGAGGGATTATTACACAAAAATATTGAGCGTTTGTCTTGTTCGGCTCGTTAAAACTATCGAAAAGTCATCCCTTTCGCATTGTTTTATACTTTTTCAGACTTAAGGAATTATGTTACGAAAAAGGAATATTGGAGTCTTCTTTATGTCTCTTTTCAGACTCTCTAAAATTGAAAAGGACCGAGATATCCTTGTCATTAAACTCGTTAAAACAATAGCGACAAACTTGTCCATTCAGACAAGAGTGAGTTTCACTGCTGCTAATCTCGTTAAAACATAGCAACGGGTTTGCCCGTAGGGAAAATTATAGAACAAGCATATGTTATCCTCCTCAATCTTAACAAAAATAAAGAGGTACTGGTCAGAAATGACTAGGGAAAATTGGGAAGAAAACTTGAAGAAACTTTATCGGTAGCAAGTCGCTCTTGAACATGACACTTTCACTCCATCACCATGATTGAGTCAGGTTGGGTTATTATTGTTGAGCCTCAACCTTGCACTCATTTACCTGTCCTCCCAATAGCTTTTCCCTATTCACTTCTCTCTTCTGACATCATTTCCTCCATCAACTTGTTTGTTGGCATTATGATTCAAGTGTTGTCCTTGATGGCAACTCACTCAGAGGATGGTACAGGTGCTCAGAGGTTGGTACAGGTGATGGCAACTTAATCAGAAGACAGATCTTAGTACAGCATGCCAAGGAAGTTCATATACGCATGTTCGTTAAGCCCAAGTCGCGTGTACATGCTAGTTGGATTCATAAAAAGCGTGTGTATGTGGAAAAGTATCTTTGGTCCATGGTGGTTAGTCCTTGGAAGTTGTGCCTATGATTTCGGACCATTGTGTCTCGACGGGCGTGTCGATCCCTAGTTTTGAAGTTGATGGTATTGTGTTACTATGGTTTTGGCTCTTGGTATTGAGCTAGGCCTAAGACTATATAAGGAGAAGAAGATCATTAGGCAAAATCATCTTTCGACAAGGCTTGAATATCTAAGAGAGAAAGAGATCTGATATGCAGGTTCTGGGTTGCTTGATCTAAGCCAAGGAGAGATCACATCGGTTGATGGAAGACTAGATCTAAGGATAGATCGGGATCTAATGGTTTGAAATGCACTATCATGATATGGTTGATTATGCGTATTTCTAGATCTGCATATTGTCGCAATGTTATGTTCTGGGTCTAACTAATGTCTGGTACAGCTGCAAATTGAGAAAGTTTATTTTTAGATCTGTACGCAGGTTGGCTTCGGTAAAAGCGCGTGTATACGCGGGTTTTGCTCATTGAAGTAGCGTATATCTTTTGAAGCTTGATTTTGGGTTTACAGTGGGGTCTGACTGTTATTGCAGAGTTCTGTAGTCTGCTCTGTGTTCTGGTAACTGGTGATTGACAGGGTTCAGTGGTTCAGTGATTCAAAGTTTGGTTGTTTTATGCTTCAATGATCTATTGTGGAAATTGAATGAATTGTGGTCTTCAGATTGTAATGTTGTGCTTCAGGAATATCCAAGTCTGAAAATGTATGAAAAGTGATACCTGAAAGAAAGAAGATTGTAGGTCAGCACCTACGTACTAGTATCTTGGCTAGTACAAGAGCAAAGGGGGTTGGAGCTCCCTTCCAAGGAAGTTTGGAGAACGAGAGAAGGTTGTAGCCTTCTGCAGGTTGTAGCCTGCGTACTGGTATAAGGCTGCACCAGTACAAAAGATTGTAAACTGAAGTTTCATATTAAAGAAAGATAGAGACAACTTGCAGCAGGTGGTTTTCACCCACATTGGGTTTCCACCTTATATCTTGGTGTTCATGTGTGTGGCTTTTGATCTGTTCTGTTATACTGCACATGTTTACTGTTAATGTGGTGAATAATGTCCTGATGCACTTAACTGAAGAATAAGCTAACTAAATTGTGAGTTTTCTTCTTATACGCTGTTTTACTTAGTCACAGTAGCGTGTACACGCAGGTTCACTTAACTGAAGTAGCGTATATGTTTCTGAGCATTGAAAAAGTTTGATTGATCTGATAATACTGATTCACCCCCCCTCTCAGTATTATTTCCAACAATTGGTATCAGAGCAGGTCCTTCAGAGAAGCTTGATCGCTTGAAGGTAGATCATTCATCATGAGCAACTACGAGAAAGAAGCATCAATCAGGCCACCGGTTTTTGATGGAACAAATTTCAATTATTGGAAGGTAAGAGTTACTGCATATCTTCAATCTCTTGGTACAGAAGTTTGGAACATTGTAGAAACAGGCTATGCTTTTCCTTCAGCTACTCCTACAGATCCAGCTGAGAAAAAGGCATATGAAACAAATGCAAAAGCAGTCAGTACTCTATTAGGAAGTATATCCCAAACAGAATTCATGAAGGTCATGCACTTCAAATCAGCAAAAGAGATATGGGACAAAATGATCACTAGCTATGAAGGAGATGAACAGGTAAAGCAAGCTAAACTTCAAACTCTCAGGATTCAATATGAGACTCTCAAGATGTATAATGATGAAAGTGTGGCTAATTATTTTCTTCGGGTAGATGAGATTATTAATTATATGAAAAATTTGGGTGAAGAAATAAAAGAGACTATAGTAGTTCAAAAGATTCTAAGATCATTATCCCCCAAGTTTGAATCTAAAGTATCTGCAATAGAAGAAAAGGAAAATCTCAAAGTTCTCACTATGTCTCAGCTACATGGAATTCTAACTGCTTATGAAATGAGAAAGGGAGGTCCATCAGACAGAAGGGAAGCTGCTTTTAAGGCATCAGGAAAAGAAGATTACTATGAAGCAAGCCATGTTCCAGAAGAAGAGGAAGAAGAATCAAATTTTGTCAGAAATCTTCAAAGGGGTGCTGGAAGGTTCAGAGGTAAGCTACCTTTCAAATGCTTTGTTTGTGGAAGAGTAGGTCATTATGCTGCAAAATGTCCTTATAAGGATAAAGGAAAAGAACCTGCTAGATGGAACAAGAAACAAAGTGCAAATAAGAAAAGCTACTACACCCATGAAGATAGTGATGGCTTATCAAACAGTGATGAAGATGAACAAGGTAATAAATATAAGCTGTTAATGGCATTTGAAGATGATGATTATGAGGATGCTGTAGATGTGGATAATCTCTATAATGAAATTACTAGACTCAAGAGATGCATAGAAGAAAAGAGTGTGATCATTGATACTTTGCAATTTCAAATTGATGAAAAGGAAAAACATCTTGAAAAACTAGAAGGTGAAATTGTTGGTCTCAGAAAAGAAATTGAGAAAACAAAAGCTATTAATCTTAAGTTTGTCAAAGGATCTGAAACTTTGGATGAGATTATCAATGTGCAGCGGTCTCCTCTAAACAAGACAGGTTTGGGCTATAATGGAGAAACCTCTCAAGCATCCACCTCAAAAAGTTATCTTGATGCAGCAAGAAGAAATGAGCAGAAGAACAATGAAGATAATCAGGTAAAGCAGGGACGAATTACAAACAGAAACTATCAGGGACAATCCTTCTTAAGGGTGAACAAAAGCTACAACCAACCACAGGTAAAATCTTCTCAGTTTGGCACAAGAATAGATGAAAATAAAAATTACAATCAGTTGGCTGGTAGATTCAATAACCGCAGAAGCTTCTTCAATGGACAATGCTTTTCTTGCCATAACTTTGGTCACAAAGCAGCTCAATGTGTTGCATATAAAACAATCATGACTAGGGAAGCTCAAAAACAAAGAAGTATGACAGGGATTACAAAGAGGACCTATAACAACTTTTCGGTTCTTGAAAATGAAGTTGAATGTTCTATTTGCAATAATTTTGGTCATAAAGAATCTGAATGCAGGAGCAGGTTTCAGGAGAAAAAGGAACAAGCCACGAGCACCAAAAAATGGAGAATAAAGGAACCTCAGACAGAAAGATGTGGGATAGCTTTTTATGCAGAAGGACAGGAAAATCTATGGTACATTGACAGTGGATGTTCGAAACATATGACAGGTGATAAAGAAAAACTTGAATCTTATTCTACCTTAGAAAAGGGAAAGAAAGTTTCTTTTGGAAATGATACTCCTGCAACTATAAAAGGAAAAGGTATTGCTCCTTTGAAAGAAAAGGTCAAGGCTGGAAATGTTTTGTATGTTGATGGATTGAAGCATAATCTACTAAGTGTCAGCCAGATGTGTGATCAAAAAACCGAGGTTATTTTCAGATCGAATGGATGTCTTGTTCGTGATCTTGATACAGGTAAAACAGTTCTCAAAGGCAAAAGAACTCCAAATAATCTGTACATATTTGAAGAAGGACAACAACAATGCTATCTTAGCAAGGATGAAGAGCACTGGTTATGGCATCGAAGGTTGGGACATCTAAGCTTCTCACAAATAAGAAAAGCATGCAAATATCAGGCAGTTCGCGATCTTCCAGATATCAAAATTCCAGACAACACCATATGCAAATCTTGTCAGTTTGGAAAGCAAACCAGAACTAACTTTCCAGAGAAGGAAGGATCAGCTAGCTTGCCTCTTGAGCTAGTCCATACAGATGTATGTGGTCCATTTAGGAAAAGGACACCTCGAGGAGAAGAATATCTGATATTATTCATTGATGATTTCTCAAGGTTTGTTTGGTTAGGGCTTATGAAGCACAAAGATGAAGCATTCGAAAAATTCAAATCCTTCAAAGCATTGGCTGAAAATGAATCAGGACACAAAATTAAGTGCCTCAGATCTGACAGAGGTGGGGAGTTCACATCAAATGAATTTTTCGATTTCTGCGATGAACATGGGATAAGAAGAGAATTCTCTACAGCTAGAACTCCTCAGCAAAATGGGGTTGTGGAAAGAATGAACAGAACTATCCAACAAATGGCTCGTGCTATGCTCGATGAATCAGGTACTCCTGCAACCTTCTGGGGTGAAGCTGCACATGCTGCTATTATCATTCTTAACAAAACAAATGTCCGAGTAAACAGCACTCAAACACCTCATGAGCTTTGGAGTGGTAAAACTCCTTCCGTGAAGCATTTCAAAATCTTTGGGAGCAAATGTTATATTAAGAATACTGATGAGCAACTTGGCAAACTTGAACCTAGAGCAGATGAGGGCATTCTTCTTGATTATTCTCCACATAGCAAAGCATACAAGTGCTACAATAAAAGACTTGGCAGAATTGTTGACAGTATTGATATAGTGGTTGATGAGAAGGGATATATTCCTAGGCAAGTTCATCATGAAGACATTGAAGAAGATGAAGGTTACTCTCAAAGGCAAAATGATGAAGAAGAAGAACCTCAAGAAGAAGAAGAATCTCAAGAAGAACCAGAGGAGCAGACAAGAATAGAAGAGAAGACTCCATCCAGATATGTCCAAAAGAATCATCCAGAAACTCAGATTGTGGGGCAGAAAGAAGCAGGAGTACAAACAAGAAGGACACTTGCAGAAGCTTCAAGCTACTTGGCACTACTCTCCTCCATTGAACCACAAAATGTGAAAGAGGCATGCAAAGATGAATGTTGGGTCAAAGCAATGGATGAAGAACTTGAGCAAATCGAAAAGAACAACACTTGGGAATTAGTTCCTAGACCAAAAGATAAGAATGTAATAGGAACAAAATGGGTCTTCAAGAATAAATTAAATGAAAATGGAGAAGTAATTAGAAACAAGGCCAGACTTGTTTGTAAAGGGTATGCACAGCAAGAAGGAATAGATTTTGAAGAGACCTTTGCTCCTGTGGCAAGACTAGAGGCCATCCGAATGTTCCTTGCTCTCTCAAGCTTTCAAAACTTCAAGGTATTTCAAATGGACGTGAAATCAGCCTTCCTGAATGGAGACTTAGAAGAAGAAGTATATATTGAGCAGCCAGATGGTTTCATTCTTGGGAATGACCCAAACCTTGTATGCAGATTGAAAAAGGCACTCTATGGACTCAAACAAGCTCCAAGGGCTTGGTACTATCGGTTGGACAAATATCTTCACCAACAAGGCTTTTCAAAAGGATCAGCAGATAGCAATCTCTATATAAAAGTTGAAAATAACAAATTGCTAATTCTTGTTGTTTATGTAGATGATATTATTTTTGGCAGCAATGAAGAGACTATGAGTCAAAACTTTGCCTTGGTTATGAAGAAAGAATTCGAAATGTCACTTCTTGGAGAATTGACATATTTTCTTGGATTGCAAATCCAACAAAATGAAGGAGGTATCTTCTTGTCTCAAACCAAATACCTCAAGCAGATCTTGAAGAAGTATGGCATGGAAGAGTCAAAGCCAGTATGTACACCCATGGTTACAGGATGCAGCCTCAGTGCAAATGATGAATCAGCAGCAGTTCACCAACCCACTTATAGATCCATGATTGGGAGTTTGCTTTATTTGACAGGTACTCGACCAGATATTACACATGCAGTAGGAATGGTTGGAAGATTTCAAGCCAATCCAAAGGAAACTCATCTTCAGGCAGTCAAAAGAATCTTCAAATATCTTCAAGGGACCCAAAACTATGGCTTATGGTATCCTAGAAATACAGATCTCACTCTTCATGCTTACACAGATGCAGATTGGGCTGGAAGTGTGGATGATAGGAAAAGCACAAGTGGAGGTGCTTTCTTCATGGGTTCCAGATTAGTATCTTGGTTCAGCAAGAAACAAAGTTCGATTGCCTTATCTACAGCTGAAGCAGAATATGTGGCTGCAGCATCTTGTTGCACACAACTTCTTTGGATGATGCAGACCTTGCAGGACTTTCAAATCACTTGCACTCCACCTGTCTCTATCTTATGTGATAATACAAGTGCAATCAGCATTTCAAAGAATCCAGTCATGCACTCAAAGACCAAGCACATACCAATCAAGTACCATTTTCTTCGGGAACAAGTGCTTGAGCAGAAGGTCAAGTTGGAGTATGTTCCTTCTAAGGAGCAAGTTGCTGATATTCTCACAAAACCACTGCCCAGGGAAACTTTTGAATATCTCAGACAAAAGCTGGGAGTAGTTGATGCTTCATCCTGTTGTTGAAGTTTGTTTGTTCTACAGAAAAGTTGGTATACGCAGGTTACGGAAGGGATATGCGCGTATATACGCGGATTCATGATGGGTAAGTCGCGTGTATGTTGGACGCTTGTTGCAGAAAGTATATCCGCGTACATACGCTGTTTTATACAGGAAAAATCGCGTATATGAAGTTCTGAACAGCAAGGGAAAACTCTGGAGTTCTGAACAGCAATGGGAATGTCAGAATTCTTCAGGCACAGTTTCAGGGAGTGCAACAGGCACAGGTTCAGGGGGAGTAGCTTAAAAGTCTCATAAAGCATTGTTGGCATTCAGATGTTTTGGTTGTTGGTTTCAGGAGAAGGAGCTCAGAAAGAAATCCTGGTTGCTGATCTAACAAGATGTTTATCAGATGCTGCTGGTGCCTTTCCTAAGTCTTGGTCTAGATCTGTTGTCTCTATGTCATGTATCTCTCTTGTCATATCTCTTTTATGGTGTCAAGGTCATGTAACGGCCTATGTTGGTTTCCCCACTATGACTGGGATGAATGCTGTAATATAATTGGTTGTTTCTGATATGTCCCCTCTTGGTAGGGAGTATGGATGTATGTATTGAGTCTTTTGGTGATAGGACGGTCCCTTATGGTGTATAAGTCTTGGTTCTTGTTGAAGAACATCTTTTGCAGATCTGGCCTACTGTTAGGGGGAGCACGAGTCAGCACAGCCAAGCAGAGGTATCAGCATGTCCTCAGGGGGAGCACAGCCCTTTGCCCTTGATGTCAAAGGGGGAGAGTGACTTGGTGTGGTGGTTGCCATCAAGTCCAAAGGGGGAGATTGTTGGCATTATGATTCAAGTGTTGTCCTTGATGGCAACTCACTCAGAGGATGGTACAGGTGCTCAGAGGTTGGTACAGGTGATGGCAACTTAATCAGAAGACAGATCTTAGTACAGCATGCCAAGGAAGTTCATATACGCATGTTCGTTAAGCCCAAGTCGCGTGTACACGCTAGTTGGATTCATAAAAAGCGCGTGTATGTGGAAAAGTATCTTTGGTCCATGGTGGTTAGTCCTTGGAAGTTGTGCCTATGATTTCGGACCATTGTGTCTCGACGGGCGTGTCAATCCCTAGTTTTGAAGTTGATGGTATTGTGTTACTATGGTTTTGGCTCTTGGTATTGAGCTAGGCCTAAGACTATATAAGGAGAAGAAGATCATTAGGCAAAATCATCTTTCGACAAGGCTTGAATATCTAAGAGAGAAAGAGATCTGATATGCAGGTTCTGGGTTGCTTGATCTAAGCCAAGGAGAGATCACATCGGTTGATGGAAGACTAGATCTAAGGATAGATCGGGATCTAATGGTTTGAAATGCACTATCATGATATGGTTGATTATGCGTATTTCTAGATCTGCATATTGTCGCAATGTTATGTTCTGGGTCTAACTAATGTCTGGTACAGCTGCAAATTGAGAAAGTTTATTTTTAGATCTGTACGCAGGTTGGCTTCGGTAAAAGCGCGTGTATACGCGGGTTTTGCTCATTGAAGTAGCGTATATCTTTTGAAGCTTGATTTTGGGTTTACAGTGGGGTCTGACTGTTATTGCAGAGTTCTGTAGTCTGCTCTGTGTTCTGGTAACTGGTGATTGACAGGGTTCAGTGGTTCAGTGATTCAAAGTTTGGTTGTTTTATGCTTCAATGATCTATTGTGGAAATTGAATGAATTGTGGTCTTCAGATTGTAATGTTGTGCTTCAGGAATATCCAAGTCTGAAAATGTATGAAAAGTGATACCTGAAAGAAAGAAGATTGTAGGTCAGCACCTACGTACTAGTATCTTGGCTAGTACAAGAGCAAAGGGGGTTGGAGCTCCCTTCCAAGGAAGTTTGGAGAACGAGAGAAGGTTGTAGCCTTCTGCAGGTTGTAGCCTGCGTACTGGTATAAGGCTGCACCAGTACAAAAGATTGTAAACTGAAGTTTCATATTAAAGAAAGATAGAGACAACTTGCAGCAGGTGGTTTTCACCCACATTGGGTTTCCACCTTATATCTTGGTGTTCATGTGTGTGGCTTTTGATCTGTTCTGTTATACTGCACATGTTTACTGTTAATGTGGTGAATAATGTCCTGATGCACTTAACTGAAGAATAAGCTAACTAAATTGTGAGTTTTCTTCTTATACGCTGTTTTACTTAGTCACAGTAGCGTGTACACGCAGGTTCACTTAACTGAAGTAGCGTATATGTTTCTGAGCATTGAAAAAGTTTGATTGATCTGATAATACTGATTCACCCCCCCTCTCAGTATTATTTCCAACATTGTTCAATTCATTGCATTATATGTATTTTAACATGATTTGTTGACTGTGCTAATGATTGACTGTTTGTTTAGAATTTTGGTACATGTTCAGCAATTCCGCAGCTGTTCTGCAATTCCGCAGCTACTCAGCAATTCCGCAGCTGTTCAGAGATTCTGCAGCCTTTTTGTTGTTTGCTATACTCCACGTGTCTTCTCCAGGAACGGGCCACATGGGCACGTTGGTATGAATGTATACATGGTTCGTATGCTATTGGTTGGGCCAAATCAGTCACGTATGCCCCCGGTCAACGCAGGAGTACCCACGGTCAAACAGTTAAGTTCCAGACGGTGGCACGGCTCTGCGTGAGCAACTGAGACACGGAACCACAGCTGGCACTTCCTCCACGCCACGAAGACAGCAAGGGACAAGATCTAACCATAGATTTACTCCCCATGATGACCGTTTCCTCCAAACGTGCACGGAGTTGCCTGCGTGTTGCTGCGTAGTTAATTAGTTAAGACTGTAGTTGCTTAGTTTACGCAGAGGACAGTTTGTCCCTGTGCCTATAAATAAAGCGTTTGCCAATGCTTAGAGATTAGCTTTTTGATATTGTAATTGTTGTAATTGTTCTGGTTATCAAACTCTGTTTTAAAGACTGTTTCTACAGCACTTTTTGACTGTATTTTGACATGTTGATTTAATATAAGAAGACTGTTTCTGCTCATCTCTGCGTAGCTGATCTTTAGCTGGTTGAGTGGATGGAGGGCCCCCATCTATCACAACCTATGTACAGTAGCATTTAACTTTATTTTCCTGCCTTTCTTTGTTTTCATTTTCACATGTACAATAATGTATAGTTTGATTTCTGCAGTTTTTCATTTCTTTGAACATGTATAATAATGTACAGTTTGATTTCATGCCTTTACATTTCCAGCACTTTTCAGAACTGATCAATTTGTTTATGCAGGTGTGTTAGGAGCCCGGGATAGTGTGTTTTTATTTCTTTTTATCACTGATGGTATTTGAAGTTGTCTTGTCTTAGCTGCTGATTTTTACCTTGCTTACGCAGTTTCATTGCTAGTTTACTTTATCAAGTTTTTGACAAGTTGCTTACTAACCTTTTGATGGTCTTCTCATCATAATTGTCTAACCTTTATTGGACCAAAATATCATTGAGTGGCAGCTTGGTTTGATTAGCTTTTTGACTCATATTACTGATTCCTTCTTAACTGTTTTTCACATGAACAATTACAGCTAGAGGCAGAGTGTTAAGAAAGAATGAAGTGTTATGATTTGTCATTTAAGTTTTGCAGTTAAAGTAGTGTTTTTCACTTTCCATTGAGTTAACATAGATGCTATTTTTGTTCTTATCAGCAGCATAGATAGTGGACTAGTGCCATTAGTCACTTTGTTTAATGCTTTGCTTTCATTCGAAGTTTCAATTCCATTGCAAGTCACTTTTCAAGCTTTCTCTTTAAAAAGTTCTAGAAGCATTTAGAAATCACCATATACACACACACGCACTCATTTGTTTATAAATCCATCACTCCATCCTAAAAAGTTAAATCAACCATAAACATCATCCAAAAACGACAAAAAGAACTAGGAAAGGTTACTTAAGTACATACTGTACATCTCACTTCATCAGCTTACGAGCCCCGGGTTGAAAATTAATGATACCAATTTAGACAACACTAAATTGACCAAACATTTTGGCGCCGTTGCTGGGGAAGTGAAATTAGGTAGCCAATTCCAAAAAAAGAAAAATTAAGAAAATTTCAAGAAAGGGAAATTGATAACCTCTCAAAGTATGCTCTCCTCTTGCACCTAGAGTGATCTGGAGGATCAGAGAAGAGAAAGTTATTGGTTTAATAGTTTCTTAAGTATGCTCTCTTCTTGCACCTAGAGTGACCTGGAAGATCAGAAAAAGAATTATTAACCTGACTTGAAGGAAAAAATAAAAAAAAATGACATGCATAGAGCTAGAGATTCTAGGGGAAGGTTTTTAGCTAGAGCCAAGAGTTCGATTTTTACAAGTCCATCTACTTCAAGGGATAGACAAGAGACACCTCCCTTATCTCCAACTGACACTCCTAGCCCTAGGGTTCCCAGAATTCAAGAAGCAGGAGTCGACTCTCCCATACCTTCCATCGAGTCTGAAAGAGATCCTTTCCTTCTTTCTCCAGAGAGGCAAATTATAATTGAAGAAGTAGAAACACCTGAAGAAGAAGGAGGGAATCCTTCTCATACACCCTTAGTAGAAGAACCAGAAGACTCTGAAGTCTCTGGGGAAACTACCATGGCAGAGGAAGAAGCACCTGGATTTGGTAGAGGTAGAGGTAGAGGAGGAGGAGGAGGAAACAATGGAGGAGGTAGAGGTAATATTGGAGGAAATAGGGATGGGGATAACTCATTCGGATTCCCTATAGTTGATGAGGATTCCCGAGCCACCATGAAGAACATCTCACCATCTGTCCTCCCAAACTTTCATGGATCAAGGAATGAGGACCCTGAAACATTCTTATTTGAGTTTGAAGTCGTATGTAGAACTTATGACTATTTGGATGACACTCAAAAACTCAAATTGTTCCCTTCCACATTGAAAGGACAAGCTTTGAAATGGTTCATGGGGTTAGTCACTCAATCCATTAGGACTTGGAATGATATGAAACAGACATTTTTGGATAGGTACCTGGACTATTGTATGCCCACCAACCACAAGGATGAGGTATTTAAAATGGTACAAAGAGAAGATGAGAATTTGGAGGAATTGATTGAAAGATTTCAGTATAATTTGAAAAGAGCAAAAATGAGTAACTTGGATGAAGAGACCTTGAAAGCCCTATTACTAAAAGCCATTAGAGATGAATGGATAGATCTTTTGAATATGATGGGGAAGGGAGATATATCTCAGCTTCCACTTTCTGATATAGCAGAACTATGTGTCCATCTCTCAAGGGGCAAATCAAAAACTCAAAAAGGGCCTAGAGATCCTTCTCTCCTCAGAGCAAATAAATCTGCAACTGGATCAGTAAGTAGGGCTGAGATCAGCAATATGCTTGATGAATTCAAAACTGAAATTTTAGGGAGTCTGAGTGAACAATTAGACACCCTTAAGATCCACAATAAACAGAAAGCAGAAGCCGAGGCCTTGGCCATCTTTTGCCCGAAATGTAGGAAGAAACATGCTTTAAGGGAATGTCCCTTGGAAGCACAAGTTGTGGAAACATGTGTAATTTGCTCAGAAAACCATGAGACCAAGGTTTGTCCTTCAATCCCTGGGCTCAAAGCAGTCTTTCAAGAAGATCCAAATACACTTGAATCTCTCTGTTTTGTTGCAAGGAGACCTTGGCAGGGGCAACAAAATCAAGGGTTTAACAACTCTATGAATTTTCAACCCCAACCAAATTGGAATCCTTGGCAACAACCTTGGCCTCAACCTCAAAATCCTTTTCAAGCATGGATGCAAAGCATGCAAAATCCTTATGGGAGATTTGCTCAATTCTATCAATATCCTCCATCTTTTCAGAATCAGCAAGCTCCACAACTTCCAAATCAAAGTCAACAACTATCATTACCATTCCCTCAACAACAACAACCTTCTCCACAAAATCAAAATTCTCAACTCTTGCTCCAATCCCAACAAAAGTCAAATCAACTTCCTTCTCAGCCATTGCCAAACCCCAATAATAGGAACCCTCAAAATGCCTACATGATGGAAGGTCAACCATTCCCTACCTATATGATTGTTCCTCTCAATGAAGTACAACTCAGATCAGGTAGAATCTTAGATCAACCTTCTATAAATGTTCAACAACCAAGCATTTCTGAGGAAGAATCTCTTAGAGCTAATAAGGGTTCTGAAGCATCCCTTCAACACCCAAACACTCAAAAAGAAAAGGAAAAAGAAAAAGAATCAACCCCCACAACTCCCATAGTTGAGCAACCTACATTTTCATCCACACCTCCTTTTCCTGAAAGGTTACAAATCGACAAAGGAGTGGAAAAGCAAATTTGGTTGCCTGACTATAATTTTCTAGATGAATTGAAGAATGTCTGTATCAAGATTCCCTTGTTACAAGCCATTAAAGAGATTCCTATTCTAGCAAAAACAATAAAGGAGTTGAGCCTTAAAATACCAGGAAGGAAACCAAGAGATACCAGAAGGATCCACCTGGTAGGGAAAATTGCAGACATTATGATGGGAAAGATTACCATGCAGAAATATGTAGACCCCGGTAGTCCAATTGTCAAAACACATATCAATGGGGTAGAAATACCAAATACTTTGATTGATTTAGGGGCTGCTATCAACATTATGAGTAGACAGACCATGGACCAGTTAAAACTTCCTAACCTTCTCTTTACACCTACTCTACTGCAGCTTGCAGATAGATCAATCATTAAACCTGATGGTGTATTGGAAGACATTCCAGTCTCCCTAGACTCTTGGGAATATCCAGTTGATTTTATGATTTTAACTCCCAAGAACAATCTAGGAGGACATCCTCTTATTTTAGGAAGACCTTGGCTGGCCACAGCTGATGCTTTCATAAGTTGTAGGTCTAGGGATATGTATATTTCTGATGGCAATTCAACAAAGAAGTTCAATTTGTATCCTCCAGCGAAAGCAATTACATAAATAGGAGATAATGAGTGGGTTGATGATGAAGATACTATACAACCTGTCTTTACCATTTCTGAGATTAGTGAAGATAGTCAAATTCTGAATACATTAGAAAATTTTGAACCATCTTCAGAATATGACTCTACACAATTTCAGTTGGATTCTGACATAGAGTGTCTATCATCTAGACAAATGTCTCTTTTCTCTATGGAAGAATTTGGTAGTTCTGCCATTGAGATCTTTCCAGGAAAGACATTAAACATTAACAAAAACTTGGAAAAATCCCAACAGGAAGAGCTAACCAAAGTCTTGCAAAGACATTCTACTGCTTTTGCATGGGAGTATACCGACATGAAAGGTATTGACCCTAAGACTTGCATCCATCACATCTACATTGAGGAAAACAGTAGACCAATCAGACAACCTCAAAGAAGGATGAATCCAAATCTTAGAGAGATAGTGAAAGAAGAGCTCCAGAAGTTACTCAATGTAAACTTCATTTACCCTATTTCAGATAGCCAATGGGTTTCTCCCTTGGTTATAGTACCTAAAAAGAATGGTAAATGGAGGGTTTGCATTGATTACAGAGAATTAAACAAAGCAACCTTGAAGGATCACTTTCCTTTGCCCTTTATTGATCAAGTATTAGATACTTTAGCAGGTAAAAAGTTTTTCTCATTTTTGGATGGTTTTAGTGGTTACAATCAAATTCAGGTGGCACCTGAAGATCAAGACAAAACCACATTTACTTGTCCTTGGGGAACTTTTGCTTACCGAGTACTTCCTTTTGGATTGTGCAATGCACCCGCTACATTTCAAAGGGCTATACTAGGAATTTTTTCAGATCTAATTCATGATTGTGTAGAGGTCTACATGGATGATTTCACAGTTTATGGTAACACATTTGAAGAAGCATTAGAAAATTTGGAAAAAGTTCTAATTAGATGTAAAGAAACAAATCTTTCATTAAGTCATGAAAAGTGTTTTATGATGTTTACTGAAGGAATTGTTTTAGGACATCATATTTCAGGAGATGGAATTAAAGTTGATAGATCCAAAGTGGAAGTCATCTCCAAGTTACCTGTTCCAAATTGCCAGAAAGATGTTAGAAGTTTTCTTGGGTTTACTGGATATTATAGAAGATTTATTGAAAACTTCACTAAGATAGCATCTCCTCTTTTCAAATTACTTACCAAAGACTGTGAGTTCAAATGGGATCCTGAATGTCAGTCTGCCTTTGAAACTTTAAAGACTAGAATATCTGAAGCAACCATTTTGAGAGGGCCAAATTGGAAACTCCCTTTCCACATTTCTACTGATGCTTCAGATACAGCTCTAGGAGCTATTTTGGGACAAAAGGATTTGGTCCCTTATTCCATTTATTACACCAGTAAAAATTTAAATCCCACCGAGTTAAATTACACTGTGACTGAAAAAGAATTCTTAGCCGTTGTTCATGCAATCAACAAGTTTAGACACTACATAACCGGCTATGAAACTTTTGTCCATACCGATCACTCTGCAATTAGATATCTCATGAACAAACCTATTACTAATGGCAGAGTTACAAGATGGCTTTTACTTTTACAAGAATTCAACATTACTGTGTTAGATAGACCAGGAAAACAAAACATAGTAGCTGATTTCTTGTCTAGAATCCAAAACACTAACGAAGATTCTCCTGTAGAGGATAAGTTTCCAGATGAATACTTGTTTGCAGTAACTACCAAGACTCCTTGGTATGCGGATATTGATAATTATCTAGTTACAGGGAAGCTACCTCCACACTTATTTCCTAATGAGAAAAGGAAAATCATTCAGGAAAGTTCACATTATTCTTGGATTTCTAATGAATTGTTCAAAACAGGGCCAGATTGTATGATCAGAAGATGTGTTCGGGAAGATGAAATGCCTGACATCCTTAAGGCATGTCATTATGAACCATGCGGCGGACACTTTGCTGACAAGAGGACAGCCTATAAAATCCTTTCTTTAGGATATTATTGGCCTTCTCTCTTTAAAGATGCAAAGAAGTATGTTAGAAGGTGTGACAGCTGCCAAAGAGTTGGGAGACCAACTCCTTCAAATGAAATGCCACTACAGCCACAGGTATGCATCGAACCCTTTGAGAAATGGGCTCTAGATTTCGTTGGACCTATTAATCCACCATCTAAGCAAAAGAAGTACATATTGGTTTGCACTGATTATGTTACTAAGTGGGTAGAAGCCAAGGCATTGCTTTCTGCCACTTAAAATTCAGTTGTTCAATTTCTTTTTGAGGATATTTTTACTCGTTTTGGTGTCCCAAGAGAAATTGTGACAGATCAGGGAAGCCAATTTACATCTAAATTGATGGAGAAGCTGATGGAGGAATACAAAATCAAGCACAGAACATCTACTCCATACCATCCGCAATCAAATGGTCAAGTGGAATCTACAAATAAAGTCCTTGAAGGCATTATCACCAAGACTGTTCATCTTCATAGAAGAAATTGGGCGGAAAGGCTTCCTGAAGCCTTATGGGCCTATAGAACTACATGGAGGAACACAACAGGACATTCTCCCTATGAACTTGTTTATGGGAAAGAAGTCCTGCTCCCCATTGAGTTCCAAATCAAGACCTTCAAGACAGCAGTTCAATTGGGGATGAGCCTATCAGAAGCTCAAAAACACAGAATGGACCAGCTAAATGAGCTAGATGAAATAAGACAAGATGCAATTCTAAGGACCGATCTAGTTCAGCACCAAAGAACTAAATGGCATGATCGACACATCAAAGAAAGAAAGTTTCAGAAGGGAGATTTGGCACTATTGTTTGATTCCAAGTTTAAGGACTTCAAGGGAAAATTTCAAACTCATTGGCTTGGGCCATATGAGATTGATGAAGTCTTTAAAAATGGAGCAGTTCGAGTGAAGACCATTGATGAGCTTCAGACTCCTTTCATTGTGAATGGCCATAGATTGAAAGTCTACCACAAGCCACTCTCAAGGGAGGAATTTGTTAAAATGTTCCAAGATGATTCTGCAATGAGGCTAGTGGAGAAGAATTCTTCTCCTCCATCAGCCTGATCTTTGTTTCTTTCAGTTGAAAAAAAAAAAAAAATCTCTTGTATAAGCCTGAAAACCAATCTTGGATTGGCAGTCTTATGCAGAAAATATGAAGTGAAAATCAGGGTCACCTGACACTTTATATTTTCCAAAAAAAAAATCTCTCTTTTTCTGTCCATCTCATCCATCTCATCATTTTCATTCCACTTCATTTTTTTCAGTCCATTCATTCCATCTCATTTTCACCAATAAAGTCCCTCTCAGGACTATTCCATTTAGTCAAGTTGTTTTAATCCTCTTTGTGCAGGCAGAAAAGTGTTGCTGCAATTTTCACAACTAGGAGCCAATTCCGTAGCTGATATCAAGATTCCGCAGCTAATACACTCTGTTCCTGCAACAAAAACAAACTCTGTTTCAAAAAGAAAAAATCTGCAGTCAAAAGCACCAGCATCATTAAAGAGCAAGGACACATGGCATATACAAAGGCAGCAATAAATCAAAGGTTAGGGATCAAAATGCAAATACACGAAGGTATGTTCTAAATTTCTAACTAACAGTTATATCATTTATGTATGGTTTTCGGATTATGGTAGGAGGCACGTAATGTAATGATTGACAAGATCCCCGTCCACTCCTCATAATCCTCATCCATTATGCTGCGTAATCCACCTCACCACCTTCCTAACGGTTCCCTAATTGCTGTTGATTTGAACTTAATACGGCCTGCTCTCTCTCATTAATTCTTCGTACCAGAGTGACGTGTACTGTTGTACCACGGCTCTCCAATTGATCATTCCGCAGCCAAGTGTACGCAGCCACCCGACGTTCAGGGATTTGGCCGTTGTATCCTCTACCCATAACTCCGCTTCTCGCATGCATAACCTCATCTTCGCATTGTTATCTACGCCCTCACCGTTTTCACTCTCGGTTTCATTCACTACTCTGTTTCACCGTGAACATACTCTGTTCTATTTTCCTCACCTCTCCGCTCAAAACCCTGACCACCAGTCTCGTAATTGCATCACGGCCATTCTGTTGTAGCCGTAATACCCACTGCTGAGCGTTCTGTTGTAGCCGTAATACCCACTGCTGAGCGTTCTGTTGTAGCCGTAATACCCACTGCTGAGCGTTCTGTTGTAGCCGTAATACCCACTGTTGAGCACTGTTTTTCCCGTATAGCTCTCTCTCCAGTATTCAAACAACGCTGTCAGAGCAGCAAGAGAGCTGGTAACCGAAATGGGCAAGTTATTAAGAGCAGAGCCGGAAGGTTCTAAGTTTTTAGACGGTTACCCACAAACGAAGAATGCCCTGCAGAAGGCCAAGTGGTTAAAATTTATTCAGAAGTTCAAAGGATATCACAAGGAAGTTACCAAGGCCTTTGCTCGGTCGTTTGATGGAAAAACAAATACTGTGGAGATTGGAGACCTACAATTCACTGTCACAGAGAGCAGCTTGGCTCAAGCAGCTGCTTTGCCTCGTACTGGGGAACGTTGGTTCAAAAATCGAACTGTTGAAGGCCAAGAGTGGAAGAACATGTTGAAAAATCCAGGTATGGATACCACTATCTTCACCAAAGGAATACCTGTAAGTGTCATTAAAAAGGAATGGACTGCCTTACTTTTGCTAGTTCAGAAATTTTTAACATGTGAAGGCAGATTTGGTATAATGTATGTTTATCATACAAAGATAATGATGCATTTTATGGGTGAACATACCATCAATCTTCCTTATTTCTTGCTAGCTAGTCTAAAAAAATGAGTGCCACTGTTCAGAAAAACGTGGGAAACATTGAGCCCCACCTATATCACCATGGACTCATTAAAATCTTGATTGAGGAGCAGTTAAAAATTAGAAAGGATACATGGGAGAAATTCCTTGTTAGAAACCATTTTCAAGAGGCAGCAGAAGCCTCTAGTAGCTCTCCTAGGGTGCCAAAAAGAAGTAGAAGAAAAGGGAAAGAAATGGTTACCAAGAAGAGATTGCTGCCCAAGACACTGCTGTAGAAGTTGAAGAAACTTCCCAAGAAATTGTTACAAAAACTCTTCAAGAAATTGCCCAGGAAATTGTTCAAGAAACTATTCAAAAGGAAAAGAAAAAGGGAAGCAGAACAAAAAGACAAAAGAGGGATAAAGGGAAAGCTCTTTTGCAAGAGTCATACCCTTCACCTGAACCTTCAAGTGAAGAAGATACCCAAACATTAGCTCATAGGCTTGCTCAGCTTCATGAAACTGCCATCTCCAAAAAGAAACAAAAGCAAAAACAGCAAGAATCAAAAAGTACTAGCCTGCAAGTAAGGAGAAGCAAGAGACTTATAGAGAAGAAGAGTGTGACTAAAGAGAAAAAGTCCCATTTTATTGATTTGGGCACACCTGAGAAGACTCCAATTCAGCTAGCTATTGAGCTAAGTCCTCCAAGAGAGGAAAGTCCTTTCCAGCAAGAGAGAGAAAGCAGTTTTCAAGGATTTGAATTTAGGCCAAGACAAACACCTGACATTGACCCTGTCCAGCAGGAGGCATATGATTATTTGGAAACATTACAGCAATCTGTTGCTGGCCCTAGTACTGTCTTGCCCCTTGAACAGCAGGTTCAATCTCTGAAGCAAGAAGTATTTGAGCTAGAGGTCCTAAACCGCCACATCAAACAGGAAAACGAAGCATTGAAAGAACAGAGAAACGTGGACAAAATGATCCACGATAACACAATGCTTCATTTGGGTCTTTGGCAAAGAAAGAACTGGAAATTGAAGAGAAAATGCAAGAAATTAAGCAGGGCCTTGATCAACTTGAAATTCAGGTGCTTGGTTAGGAAACCAAGAACAAATTTGGCAACAGGAAGGAAAAGGAGAAGGTTGGATGTCTTGGCAGAGGCATCTGAACATGTAAACTGAAAGATTATTACAAAATTTTGGTTGCATGAGGACATGCAACACCCTCGCAGTGGGGGTATGTTGAGCCTCAACCTTGCACTCATTTACATGTCCTCCCAACAGCTTTTCCCTATTCACTTCTCTCTTCTGACATCATTTCCTCCATCAAATTGTTCAATTCATTGCATTATATGTCTTTTAACATGATTTGTTGACTGTGCTAATGATTGACTGTTTGTTTAGAATTTTGGTACATGTTCAGCAATTCCGCAGTTGTTCTGCAATTCCGCAGCTACTCAGCAATTCCGCAGCTGTTCAGAGATTCCGCAGCCTTTTTGTTGTTTGCTATACTCCACGTGTCTTCTCCAGGAACGGGCCACATGGGCACGTTGGTATGAATGTATACATGGTTCGTATGCTATTGGTTGGGCCAAATCAGTCACGTATGCCCCCGGTCAACGCAGGAGTACCCACGGTCAAACAGTTAAGTTCCAGATAGTGGCACGGCTCTGCGTGAGCAACTGAGACACGGAACCACAGCTGGCACTTCCTCCACGCCACGAAGATAGCAAGGGACAAGATCTAACCATAGATTTACTCCCCATGATGACCGTTTCCTCCAAACGTGCACGGAGTTGCCTGCGTGTTGCTGCGTAGTTAATTAGTTAAGACTGTAGTTGCTTAGTTTACGCAGAGGATAGTTTGTCCCTGTGCCTATAAATAAAGCGTTTGCCAACGCTTAGAGATTAGCTTTTTGATATTGTAATTGCTGTAATTGTTCTGGTTATCAAACTCTGTTTTAAAGACTGTTTCTACAGCACTTTTTGATTGTATTTTGACATGCTGATTTAATATAAGAAGACTGTTTCTGCTCATCTCTGCGTAGCTGATCTTTAGCTGGTTGAGTGGATGGAGGGCCCCCATCTATCACAACCTATGTACAGTAGCATTTAACTTTATTTTCCTGCCTTTCTTTGTTTTCATTTTCACATGTACAATAATGTATAGTTTGATTTCTGCAGTTTTTCATTTCTTTGAACATGTATAATAATGTACAGTTTGATTTCATGCCTTTACATTTCCAGCACTTTTCAGAACTGATCAGTTTGTTTATGCAGGTGTGTTAGGAGCCCAGGATAGTGTGTTTTTATTTCTTTTTATCACTGATGGTATTTGAAGTTGTCTTGTCTTAGCTGCTGATTTTTACCTTGCTTACGCAATTTCATTGCTAGTTTACTTTATCAAGTTTTTGACAAGTTGCTTACTAACCTTTTGATGGTCTTCTCATCATAATTGTCTAACCTTTATTGGACCAAAATATCATTGAGTGGCAGCTTGGTTTGATTAGCTTTTTGACTCATATTACTGATTCCTTCTTAACTGTTTTTCACATGAACAATTACAGCTAGAGGCAGAGTGTTAAGAAAGAATGAAGTGTTATGATTTGTCATTTAAGTTTTGCAGTTAAAGTAGTGTTCTTTCACTTTCCATTGAGTTAACATAGATGCTATTTTTGTTCTTATCAGCAGCATAGATAGTGGACTAGTGCCATTAGTCACTTTGTTTAATGTTTTGCTTTCATTCGAAGTTTCAATTCCATTGCAAGTCACTTTTCAAGCTTTCTCTTTAAAAAGTTCTAGAAGCATTTAGAAATCACCATATACACACACACGCACTCATTTGTTTATAAATCCATCACTCCATCCTAAAAAGTTAAATTAACCATAAACATCATCCAAAAAAGACAAAAAGAACTAGGAAAGGTTACTTAAGTACATACTGTACATCTCACTTCATCAGCTTACGAGCTCCGGGTTGACAATTAATGATACCAATTTAGACAACACTAAATTGACCAAACAATTATGTTCGCCGGTCATATCACCATTGGTCCACCGTACCATCCACTTTTGGGGTTAACACTACCAATCCATTTCATTGTCACCGATATGTTCAAGAGAAGTCGCTCAGAGAATTCACCTACCCAGCTTGTGTCTCATCCGCTACAATCCCTTCACACTTCATTCTTTCATGACTGCCATCCTGAACCTTGTATCATCAGATCGTTTTCACCTCTACAAAATCATTTGCTGCAAACCGTGTCATAGATGTGGGATCCATTAATGCCCTCCTACGACGGGTCACTTCTTGTCGACATCAGCTCATTATCCAAGAAGCTGACCTAGGGACAACCCTTCCAGTACTTTGAAGCTTGCATGCCTCAATGGCAAGTTTCTCACTTCCAATGACAGGTTTACACTAATGGCCTTTGACCGAAAGATTTTGCGTGGTGTTCGACATCAACTCATGTATTCACACCACATGAATTGTACTGCAGTACCTTGAGGGTCATCATCATCATCAGTGATTCCTCTCGCGTCTGTTAACAACTTACATCATTGGCTGGTAATCAGGCGATGTCCTTCCATGTTCGACATCAGAACATCTTTTCACATGGATCGACTTGTACTTTCGGGCGAATATTGAACGAGTTTTGAAGACCCCGGATCTAGTTTCATCCATCCGAGCTGCGATATAATCAGGAAAATAAATACATCAAATGTACATCATTGCTGCACAGATAATCATCCAAACTAAGGGATGATGGCTCTACCAGAATCATCAGTGTGCACACAAACAGTTGTCTGTCCTAAGTACATGAAAATGAATTTACCAAAGCTGAGCATGGGAATGCCCGCCTCAGCTAGATCATGAAATTATTATGAATATAATGTATTGTATTGTATCTTATTACAGGTCACCTTCCAGTGCGAAAAATCTCGGATCCTCATTATAAAGCGTTTCACCTGACATCAAAAGATTTACGACCTCATGCTTTAGAGGGCAACTGTTACAGACATATTTGGGCACTGCAACCCCAATCACATATGTCCATAAACCAAGGGCTTCTAAGCCCCTAAAAGTGTTGTTTCATACCCTAAAGGAGCAAGGTCAGCTAATTATATCATCTCCCAGAAGTTTTCCATGAAAAACTACTCAGAACTGGTCAAAGCAGGACCATACAGACTGCCCAGTGCAAAGGGTGCGATGCATCTCACCTGCCACATGCAAAAAGTGCGATGCATACTGAAAATCCCTTCTGTAGGGTGCTATGAGCGAGAGCAGACAAATGGCACAAGCAGTTTGCTAGGTGGAAACCCAGAGAATCTTCTAGAAACTACTCATTTGACACTTGCCTCTTTGAGTTCGCCCAGGGATGAGTAAGAAATCTAAAATCTCCATGTGGAACTAAGAACTATCAGAGAGATGACACTAATCAAAATTCCAGAAGCTTACTCACCGCCCTGCAAATATCTATAAATGGATCCCTCATCCAAGAGATCCAAAGGTTGGAATTTGGTAATTTGCAAAGAAGTGCTGCTGGTTTCTCTTTGAATACATTGTTGGGTGATCTTGCTTTGTGTGTGGAGAGGGCTTTCAAGCTGGGAGGATGGCGTTGGGTCAGACCAAGTGGTTGTAACCCTCTCTTCTATGATTTTTACTAATGAAGCTATTTGAGTTTTCCTCCATATTCTTGTGTATCTCTGAATACTGTGTTTGTTATATGCATTTGTATGGTCAATATATATCTGATCCTATATTGTTTACAGTGAAAGATCTCTATGATTTGATGGTGTTATGCTGCTGTGAATCTACAAGTTCTCTTTGAAGCTGAAAAAGTAAGGAAGCAATAGCGAGATTCTGTCAAAGGGGAAAGGAAACAAGAAAGGAGCCAAGCGGAAGACTGAGGTTGGTACTCTCTGCTTCTTTCTCGTCTCTCTCGTAAAGGAAAAACAAGTGACTTTAATCTGTTTGTTTCTAAGATAGCTACCTGTCTTAGTGGGACTAGCAGCTCTGAATAGACACTAGATTTCCCGATAGCACATTGTGAGTGCCTAAACTGTTGGAGGACCTTGGATATATTTCCCTAGTCAGGAATCTAGTTCATGGCATTGTGATGCCTATATTATTCATGGTTCATGCGTTTTGAGATCTTCCTTGTACGTGTACTTATGAATACCTCCCTATTTAAGAGGGAGTGTTGAAATATTTAACTAGGTTTGGTCTTCATAAATGTATTTGAGTCACAATGTAATGTACATGTCAAAATAATGAAGAAAAAAATTTATTAGTATTATTATGACTTATTAAAGCATGGGTTTCATGCTTGGGTCATCTTGTTTTAGGTCAAAGTCTTCATTGAGGACTTCTAGGATTTATTCTGAGTCATTAGAGTCATTTTCCATTAAAAGAGACCCTTCTTGGGCTTTCGGATCATGTAAAAAGAATTATTTTTTAGTCATAAATGAATTTAGTCTCCTCCACACCAAGTCGGCCTCAAGAAGAGTAATTCAACCTCACTGGAAGGCTATATATACAAGGAATTTCGAATTCATTTGGGGCAATTCACTCTCTCACATAGTTTGATATCCTGAAGCTGGAAACTGGGAAGCGTGAAGCTCAAAAAGAGCTAGAAGGAGGCTGGAAAGAAGGGCGGGTTTTTGGAGTAATATAGAAGACACCAAGATCAAAATTTTGGGCCATCTCTCTCTCACTTCTAAGGAATATCAAGGGAGATCAAATTTTTCTTTGTCTAGTCGAAGTTGTTGTTGCTACTACTACTGTGTCAAAGCTACTACTGCAAGTTGATGCTATTAGGTCGAAGTTGCTTTGGAAGGATTATCATTTGCAAGAAGGATTGAGGGTTGACTTGTCATCGAGGAAGTCTTTGTTTAGGTCAAGAGTCTTGGATTATCTCAAGAAACTATTGAAGGAAGAATTGTTGAATGAGTTTTCCCCTAGATAAGAGTTTTTCCCTAGTTGTCCGCCTACATCTGTTGTCCTTGTGCTATTGTCTGGCCATTGCTTGATGAACTAAAAGATAAAATAAGAACATAAGGATAAAAGAATCACAAGTAATTATCTATATAATAAAATATTTCAGCCTTTATGATTTTCTAATATGTTGCAGCTAGAATCTATGGATGAATCAAAATCTCAAGGATATCCATGTAAATTGTGATCAACTTCTGCCAATTATGTGAGATAACACTAATGCTATTAATATTTCCAAGAAATCTGTTATGAACTCTGATACAAAGAACATGCCCATCAAGTATCATTTTCTTAGAGAATAGGTTGTTGATGATAGTGTCAAATTATAAAATATTTCCTCAAAGAAGAAAAATGCAGATATATTTACCAAATCACTAGCTAGAGAGACTTTTGAGTACCTTACATAGAGGTTGGGAGTGCTTTCTCCTTATTTTTTTTCAATTAAAGGAGTAGCATGTGCCTGCAATTTACCAATCCATGTTATCTTAACAAAGTGAATTGTAGGAAAAGAATGTTAATAATGATAATTGATATACAACATAGGGAGAGTAGCCAACTAGTGGGAAAAATTATAGAGACCAGTGAGAGTTATGTTTTCATCGAGAGAGGTAAAAGAAAGCATAAGCACAAGGGGAGTAGACCAAAGAAGACTTAGTCATACAACCATTTTCCATTGATGTCAAAAGGGGGGGAAGTTAGTAGACATAAGGCGAAGAAGGATTAGATAGAAAATGGGGAGAAGAAGAGCCAACCTACAAATGGGGGAGTCCACAGCCAAAGTATATCAATGATTGGATTATGTCTAGTGGTGTTGTCGTCAATGCCAAAGGGAGAGATTGTTAAACATGTGTTATCGTTGATGTCAAAGGAAGGGTTTTCAATGAAAAATAGTGTCATTGATTAGAGTTGTGATCTAATCACTATAGTGGATTTTGGTAAGGAGGGCCTAGAGAATCGGTTCATCCATACAAGATGGAATGTAGTGGGATCTGAGAAGTTGCATTTTTTGTTTTTCATTATCTACCTTAGCGTAGAAATTTTGAATAATATGACACTTATTCAATAGAGATTATCTCGATTATACACTATTGCGGAAAACATGCATAATACATAACCTCCTCTACGTTGATCATCAATTTACAGAAGCGAAAACAATAACATGCGCACATAGAAGCATCAATCACACATATCAACATAGTATTTTCCCGGGGAAAGCATCTCGCTAAAAACCCCAACAATATGTATATTATATTGATTGAGAACATGTAACAAACATAGTACAATACTCCTCACAAGTACTCAGTACTATCTCCACCTGTTACACACAATACAGCTCAGATATGATCTCCAAATCTCCTCCACTGCTTGCCTGCCTCCACTGCACAATACCTGCTGAGAATTAATGAGAATGGCTGATCCAAACTCCTATTTACCTTGTGAAAATCACCCACACTGTAAATCACGTGAGCACAAGCTATATTTCACTTGGTATTGGCCCACACTGCACAGAGATCATTGGCATAACTCAATCCCATGCATGTGCACAATCTCATTCACAACTGATAGCAATCTCAACCTCTAACACCTGTCTCCACTGAACTGTACATGTACTGAGTTAACTGATGTATTCTTCAGTTGCATTATGAGTTAATAAGTAGTGAATTAATTAATAACTAATTCACACAACTCATCACTTAGTCTATTGATCAGTTAGACTAAATAAAACTAGTTCAACTAAGTCAAACTGAACACAACTCCATTAACTGCTCATCCAACTCCACAGAACTAAACCACATGAGTTCTAACTGATGTCCTGCATGCAATAGCTCAACTAACTCATAAGAAAACATATTTCCTTCTGACAGCTACATGTGCCACATCTGTAGCTCAAACTGAAATGCTCCAAGAGGATAAGATAAAGTTTATAGTCTAAATATTATTATGAGACAATAATATTTGACTTTTCTATTTTTGACTAGCAGTCTAAAAATAGACTCTGATCACTCCTGCTATGATCACTCCTGCTATGATCACTCCTGTTGTGATCACTCCTGCTGTGATCACAAAAATAGACTTTGCACCATAATTTGCCTGCGGGCCCACTTAGTGAAGGAAACTCCTTTCCACTAAGCTCCATCATCTTGTTGCATTCTCAACAAGCATTTCTTGTTGCACACTTTTCAACAATCCCTCTCAACAAGAAAGGCTTCCTCTCAAACTCGATCCTGTAACTCTGGAATGTTCTGCATGCAACACATCTACCCGGTCCACTTTGCTCTAACAACACTTGGAACAAAAACACTCCCAACTGACCACTATGTTGGGCTAGGAACATACTATGATGCTGAAGCTCTACCTGTTGCTGACAAGTGCTCCCTCTCTGACATCTACGCTACTGCAACATCTCCACGCATCTAGCACCATTTCTACCTCTTTGTGCCACCTAGCACTGTGCAAAACACTTGTGCCTCTCGCATTGTTGCAGCCTGCATGCTATGCGCTGTCTTGGGATTCCTTGCACTGTCGCTCTCTCTGCCGCTCCATACGAATCTGTCTCTACCCAATTAGTCAGTTCCTACTACTACACATTGGGGCTCCTGTAGCAAGGTCTCATCCAAGAGGTTGGGTACCTCAAGGATCTTGCGCCTCCTCCTTGAGACGATCACTCTATATCGCCCCACCTCCTACCTAGAGGTATGGCTGCATGTGATCCCTCAGCCCACCTGGCTCGATGTTTCCCCCTACTAGAGGTCTCTGCATGAGTAGATGTCTCTACTCGATCTCCGCTTAGCTTCCCCTGTTGTGGCTGCTCCACAACCTCCTGAAGTTGCTCCACCAATCGTGGTTCCTCCACAATCGTCTGAGGCTTCTTCTGGCTCTGCATGTTGAGAGGTAATATACGCTCCCTCTCAACCACCAAGTCTCCATCAGTTGCCTTGCTGCTCAAGGCTTCACATGCATCTTGAACCTCAAGAGCATACAAGTTCTTGACCCGCGAACCAATCTGCTTCACCTGTCTAGTGATGATGTGTCTAAGGAAAACCTTTCCCTTACTAAAGACCACATCATAGCCTCTGTCTTCCAGAATCGTGATCGACACCAAGTTTTTCTTCAGTCCTGGTACATACTTGACATCGGTCAAGGTAAGGCGAGCTCCATGCTCCCTCTGAAAAATAACCATGCCTACACCTGAGACATTATACTTCTCATCATTACCCATCCCTATGAGTATCTGGAGATCTTTCTCCTCCAAAGTACTGAACAACCTTTGTCACGGTCATGTGGAAAGAAGCTCCACTGTCAAGAAACCAACCACTTCCCATCATGGATGAAACCATGCATGCGAAGAGTGTGAAATCCAACTCAAACTGTGAAGCAAGTGCCTCACCTTCAGATCCTTCCTCGGATCCCTTCTTGGACTTCTTCTTTGGGCAATTAGTAGCATAATGGCCCAACTCATGACAACGAAAGCATCGCACCTTCGAATTTTCAACCTTCTTCCCATCATTAGAAGAACTAGATTCGGAAAGAGAAACCTTCTCCTTCCCCTTCTTCACCTTACTCGCTAAGGCACAGTTCTCCTCATCATGCATAGATGAAGAACTGTCTCTGGTGCTCCGTCTAATCTCCTCCTGCACAAGATCCAACCAAAGTCTCTCCCATCCTGGCAGTTTCTCCCTTCCATTCACCGATTCCTAGTAGCTATGCCAACTCTTAGGAAGGTCAAGGAGTGCTAGACTCACCATCCTCATCCGACAATCACCCCCACACTTCCCAGCTCATCTCGGCATTGAGTGAACTTAGTGAGATATTGGGGCATACTATCACCATTCTCACACTTAATGTTTCTGAGTTTTATCTCTTGCTTTGGGATTAAATTCGAATTCCACCAGCTCAAACTCAACCGCCTCTAATCTAGAATTCGTGAGAACAAAGTATTTCTTGTACAGAGATTGACTGTATGGCCATTCACCGAATATCTCACCTTCCAAAAGAAGGATGAATCCAGAGGCTACCTGGCCCGATTATAGACTCTTCCTGAAGAAATAAAATGTAAACACTTTCTGAATAATAGATCTAATGATCAATCCTCACTTTGATATCCTGTAGAACTTTTTCTACAAATCAACTAGCTCTGATACCATGTAGAAATTTTGAATAATATGGCACTTATTCAACAGAGATTATCCCGATTATACACTATTGCGGAAAACATGCATAATACATAACCTCCTCTACGTTGATCATAAATTTACAGAAGCAGAAACAATAACATGCGCACATAGAAGCATCAATCACACATATCAACACAGTATTTTCCCGGGGAAAGCATCTCGCTAAAAACCCCAACTATCTGTATATTATATTGATTGAGAACATGTAACAAACATAGCACAATACTCCTCACAAGTACTCAGTACTATCTCCACCTGTTACACACAATACAGCTCAGATTTTATCTCCAAATCTCCTCCGCTGCTTGCCTTCCTCCACTGCACAATACATGCTGAGAATGAATGAGAATGGCTGATCCAAACTCCTATTTACCTTGTGAAAATCACCCACACTATAAAGCACGTGAGCACAAGCTATATTTCACTTGGTATTGGCCCACACCGCGCAAAGATCATTGGCATAACTCAATCCCATGCATGTGCACAATCTCATGCACAACTGATAGCAATCTCAACCTCTAACACTTGTCTCCACTGAACTGTACATGCACTGAGTTAACTGATGTATTTTTCAGTTGCATTATGAGTTAATAATTAGTGAATTAATTAATAACTAATTCACACAACTCATCACTTAGTCTATTGATCAGTTAGACTAAATACAACTAGTTCAACTAAGTCAAACTGAACACAACTCCATTAACTGCTCATCCAACTCCACAAAACTCAACCACATGAGTTCTAATTTATGTCCTGCATGCAATAGCTCAACTAACTCATAAGAAAACGTATTTACTTCTGACAGCTACATGTGCCACATCTGTAGCTCAAACTGAAGTGCTCCAAGAGGATAAGATAAAGTTTATAGTCTAAATATTATTATGAGACAATAATATTTGACTTTTCTATTTTTGACTAGCAGTCTAAAAATAGACTCTGATCACTCCTACTGTGATCACTCCTACTGTGATCACAAAAATAGACTTGTGCCATAATTTTCCTGCGGGCCCACTTAGTGAAGGCGACTCCTTTCCACTAAGCTCCATCATCTTGTTGCATTCTCAACAAGCATTTCTTGTTGCACACTTTTCAACACTTAGATGGGTGTTGGTGTCTCTGAATGTTTTCCCATTGACAAAACAACTCTCTCTATGAAATTTAGAGAGATACTTGGACCAAATAAAGAGAGGTGCTCAACACATGTTTTGTAAGTGACTGAAGAAGAGCTTACGAAGTTACAACTTTTAGAAGCTATTTCTGGTGAGTTCAATGCGACTAGAAACTATTTGGATTGCCCGGCCTCTCTACCTTAGATTCATTATAGTGGGGAAAATTTCGATGTATAGCATGCTCAACATATGTTTATCTAATGTTAAGGAATGAATTTTGGAATGTACAGTAGTTGGGAAGCTCAAAGGAACAATTCAAGTTAATATTATTTGTCCCTCAAGACCTCCTAGTGTGGGTAAAACTAGCACTAGTAAATCAATTTCCCATGCTTTAAATAAAAAAAATAATAGATTCTCAGTGGGAGCCTTGCAAACATGGTAGAGAGGATACCAATACACTAATGACTTGTATGGAAATTATTGCTCTTCTAGGTTATATCACTGATGAAAATGTGCACATCACCTGCGATTACATGGAACAAACTACTTGTGGTTTCAAGCTTGAATAGGTTGAAATAATTGATGTAGCACTTCTTGCACTAAAAGAATCATATTGTAGTGAGGCAGCGGTGAGGAATATTCAAAAACACATAGAAAAAAATTGTCATAAGATTGCTTTGAAACTAGTCCATCAAGGTGTCTAGTAGTCTCATTGTAGGCATTAATAATACCATAAGGTTGGTAAAGGTTGTAACAGCCCTGGTTAAAAATTCATGTAAAAAAATATAAGACCTTGGTCATGGGACACATATTTCAAGCTAAATGGTTGGAAAAAACATCCTAGTGGGGTGTCACTTTGGTTTATTATGGTTAAGGAAATTGGAAAGGGTAATGGAAAGAGGCATTAATTGGCATTTTATTTATGAAAATAATGAAAATAGGAGAAAAGGAAGGTGAAGAGTCACAGGTTGCATGTGAGGAGAAAAATGAAAGAAAATAATGGAATTTGAAGAAAATAGAAGCCTTGTTGATAAAAATTCTTTGAAGGATCAATGGGCAGGCTTAGTTAGTGTAAGATTTTGTCATTTCAGTTTTGGAGCTCTCATTCTACTCTCTCTCTCTCATACTCTTGGACACTTAGAGTTTTCTTGGAACACTCTTGGAGGGTGTGGAATACTTGGATGTTTGGAGCAAGAAGGCAAAGGAAGAGTAGGAAAGTGCAAGAGTACAACAGGTTTTTCTTGTAGGTACCGAGTTGCACGTATGTTTTCCTCACTAGTTTTGGCATGCACGGAATATGCATGTGGTTTATTGGTCATGATCTGTCATTTGCATGGAGGATTCCCTATATTGATAGTGGATTTTCCTAGACTTGTCATCTCCGGGATGGCCATGGTATTGTGGCTTCATTTCTTTGTTTCTCTAGTTGTTTCTCATGTTTCCTTTAGCTTGGGTTGAGTTACTAGCTCCTGGAAGCCTTGGTTGGACAAACACTCTGGAAGCCCTATAACAACTTGGGTTGAATTACTAGTCCTGGAAGCCCTATAATAGCTTGGGTTGAGTTACTAGTCCTGGAAGCCTTGCTTGGACAAATGCTATAGAAGCCCTTGGTGGGTTGAGTTACTAGTCCTTGAAGCCCTGGTTGGACAAATGCTCTGGAGGCCAGGTGACAATTGTTGTTTGAGTTACTAGTCTTGGAAGCCTTGGTTGGAACAAATGATTTGGAGCACTGGAAGGCTTGGGTGGAGACCAATCTAGTGATGGTTTGTGATGTTCGACTGTGAGGTGGAATCATTGTTTTATGGGTTGAGACGGTTTGGCCTTTGGAAGCCATGTTTTGGTTTTGATGGATTGTTCCATGAGATCCCACATTCATGCTTGGAATATGGCACGAGGGTGATTGGCTAAAAGAAAGATTTGATTCAGCCAATCTATGGTCGGGTGGTTCGTGGAAGTCCCAAACCTGGTTGGTAGATTATTTGGGTAGATGTGCGATGAGGGTTTTACAGAGTGGTATTAGAGTGGGTTGTGCTCTATTTGGTTCATATTTGATACCACATAGTGATATCAGAGAAGATTGTGCTCTCTTTAGGTCATGTCTGGTACCATTAAGTGGTGTCAGAGTGGGTTTCGTTCTCTTTGGGTGGTGTCTAGTTTTCATTCTTTTTGGGTGTTATCTGATACCACAGAGTGGTATCAAAGCATAGTTCACCCCTCGGACTAGATGGGCGGTGTGTTGGTCATGCATTCATGTCGGTTGCATATATGTTCCTTATGCTTCTAGTCCATGTGCTTGTTGCATTTGCATGGTGTTGATCATGGTTGTAGTGATGTCGCCATGTGAAGGTTAATGGTGTTGTTGTGGGATGTGTCGTCATGAGTGTATGGTTGTATATGCATTTGTTGTGCATGTCAATGTCTATATGTTGTTTTGCATGCATTTTCACGGTGAAGTTCGTTGTGCATTAGGTCATTGTATGCAATTAGGTCATCATGATGATATTGGTATGTTATGATGCTAGTGTGTTGGCTGAGATATAGCAGGAGATGCAGATCACTAAATTGAAGTTGCAACAATGGAATTCGGGGTAAGAGAAAATCATCATACATGTTTGTATGGTGGGCATGCAGGTATGTTGGTTAATGTTTGTTATAAGCATTAGGGTTATTGATATGCTTGTCATTCTATTATTATTATGGTTACATGTATGATAAATGCTAGTTGATTAGTGTATTCATATGCACATGTGTCGGATAGCCATGAATGATAGTAACATGTGGTTGTATGCATCACTATTGTTGTTTTATGATAGTTAACTTGATGATTATGTTATATGCTTTTTATTAGCATGTTATGTGTTAACTTCTTGTTGTTATATGTTAGTTAATGATTAGGGCTATTGTGTTAAGATCTTGATGTTATATGTATCATGCTAAATTGGATTAGCCTATGCAGATAGTTAGGGTTATGACATTAAGGTATGAGTTTGACTATGTCATCTATTTGATGTTTGAGTGTTTGATTATGTCATCTAGTTGATTTATTTAACATGGTATGTTTACAAGTTAGTTGAATGTTTGATGAATTGCATCATATGAGTATGCGTGTGTAATATTGCCTCAAGGAATGATCTTGTTTTAAGATGGTTTTACTCACACATATGTGTTGAGATAGTTGATATGTACTTGAGTGTAAGTAGGTGATACTTGTAGCATTATGTCTAATGATTACGAGTTGACTATGGATTATGACATGAATTTTAGTCTTCGTAAAGGTTGATTTCAAATTAGTAGATACGTTGTATTGATCTTTGGAACATGTGGTTGACGTGTGTGTTCAGTTACAAGGCATCATGAGTAGCACAACAAGGCAAGATAATTGGTATATTGTTACATTTATTTATGCATTGACAGTTATGTGTTATGGCAGTATGATGTAGAGAATGGCATGGCAAAGAGATTTACACGAAATCTTAAAGAAGGCTCAGGTTGAGCTTTCACTTGGAAACATTGGAAACCCATGGGGATGGAGTCATGGTGTCTATTTCTAGTCTTGTGCTTTTGGTCTATTGTGATTTGTTGAGCCTGATTTTGCAGTTTTAATTGTCTGTGCAAGGCCTTGCCACTTTTTTGTGGTGTCGTGTTGTTATTGGTTTTCATGGTTTTCTTCTTGTTTGTTTCTTTTGCTTTCCTTTTAAGTTTTGAGTCTTGGGAATTGGTTGGGAAAGAGGAAATTCAAGGGAGTTCGGGGAGAGCTGAATGAAATCTTGTAGGCAATGTAAGACTCAGATGAAGTTAGTTCATGTATAAAGGCATTTGAAGGCAAGAGTATGACATCTAGTTGGATTGGTTGGGTCCATTAGTGTAAATGGATGGTGGGAGGACAATCATGAGAAAAATAACAGGAAAGGTAAAGTGAATGGATGTGAGGCATCAAATTCCTTGGCTATGTTGGGAATGGTTGTTCTTAATGTTGTGTATGTTGTGCATGGATAAAGGGAGTTCTCTTAACCCTGACCTTATGATATTTGGAAATTATGGTGTGATCATGTTTATGCTAGTGTATATATATATATATATATATATATATATATATATATATATATATATATATATATATATATATATATATCATTGTCTGACAGGGTCATCAAGAATCGTTCTTGTGGGGGAATGATTGCTTATGCAGGTGAATGGCATGAATAGATTCCTGGTTCATGAGTAATCAAGTGGGAAGAGTAGCCTGATAGATATCCAAGTTCTTTATCATGTGGATATGAATTGATATTATGTGATGATACTATGTTTATGTTATGTCATGGACAGGCTAATGCTGAGAGATACATCAACGAAATGAAAACAACGTGATCCGCAGCATGCTAGGATAAGCATGGATGGCAGAGAGACACTGGAAGCAAGGTTGCTTGGTAGAGACAGTATGGTCTTGGATGTGCAGTGCTATTGTTGTGTATATGTTGTGCATATTTTATATTCAATAATTGTACATATGGTGTTGTGTGCATATTGCATATGTAGTGCTGGGTATAGATGGTGCTATGTACATGTTGGATATGCGGTGTTGTGTACATATCGTATTGTGTGCATGATGGATATGTGGTGTTGTGTGCATATGGTGTTGTGCGCATGTTGGATATGCAGTGTTGTGTACATATGATGCTATGTACGTATTGTATATGTAGTGCTATGTACATATGGTGTTGTGTGCATGTTGTACAAGTGGTACTATGTACATATTGTGTTGTGTGCTTGTTGTACAAGTGGTACTATGTACATATTGTGTTGTGTGCATGTCGTATTGTGTACATGTTTTACATATGGTGCTATGTGCAGGGGGTGTTGTGTACATGTTGCGCATGTGATGTTGTGTCAATGTGGTGTCGTGTACATGTCATGCATGTGGTAATGTGTACACATTGTACAGGTGGTGTGGTGTACATATGACCGTGTGTACACATTGTGCAGGTGGTATCGTGTACATGTGATGTTGTGCACATGTTGTGCAAGTGGTGTTGTGTACAAGTGGTACCATGTACATGTTGTACATTTGGTACTAGTGTACATGTGTTATTGTGCGCATGTCGTATATGTTGTGTTGCGGGTGTGCAGTACTATGTATGTGCATTGTGTAGTCATGGTATCGTGACATATGTATTCATTGTGTTGTACTTTGTGTACGTATTTGTGTTGTGTTGTACACCAGGTGTAGGTGTATGTATTGTGTTGTGGTGTACACTAGATGTAGGAGTATGTATTGTGTTGTGTTGTACACTGGGTGTAGGTGTATGTGTGGTATGTCAGGTGTAGGTGCATGTATTGCATGGTGTTGTATGTCGTGTGTGGTTGTATGTGTGTGATGCACACTATGTGTATGTGCACATGGTTGAGGAGAAGGCATTGGGTGTTTGTCGAGTGTGGAAACTGATCCAGTGTGCATACAGAATAAGGACAAAGGTAGAAGATAAGGATTTATTAAAGGATAAGTATTAGAATTTTATTTTAGTTTTATTATGCATGTGATTTATGATTCTAGTCTATGATGATTACATGTGATCTATGATTCTGGTTTATGATGGTTACATGTGATTTATGATTTTGATCTATGATGGTTGTGTTTTGAGCTAACCTGATGTGATATGTTTATGCATGAATATTGGGTCGAAGATGCTAGTTTGACTTGTTGTGACAAGAAGCGAACAGAATTGCAAATGTACCTTGTTGATGGGCCACCAATGAGGTATGATTTGAAGTTGTTTCAATTTATTTTGAATCTAATGGAAATTATGTGCTTGGTACAGGAAAGAATGAAATGCCCGGTTGGGTGGTCAAAACTGACAGAAAGCATTAGCAGCAACAACAAAAGGCATTGGAACAGACAGCAGTATATTGGTAAAGCATTTAGGAGCAAGGCCATTGTGGGATAGTGGTACCCAATAGTGACCATTGATTTCCATGAGCATGTTATGACCAATATGATGGTTTTAAGGTAGGGATGTGCCTTGGTTTTTGGAACTTCCGATGCGAGGAAACCTTACCGAGGGATGGATTGCTCGGGATGGGGATGTCAGCGGAACTTGGAAGGTGTGTGACCGAATTGCCCAAGGGATTGTGTACCAAAGAAGGGAAGGTTGAGCATATATTTGTTTTGGTCATTAGCATTGCCATATGGAATCAAATGTGCATTGGGAGTTTGCCCTGGAATAATGAGTCAGTAACTGTTCATTGAGAGGACAAGTGGCATAGGATTATAGTGTTGGACATTAGATGCAGATTTGACCTTGCAGTGGATTCTAGACTTCCTGGGAAGGAGGTGAATCCTGGTATTACATTTAGGGTGGAGGTGTGAGCCTATGGATTCCCTTTGTACAGATGCAAGCATCGTATATTTTATTTTTTGATTGAGAAAATTATGTGCATATGTGTTTATTATTTTAAATATTGTATCAAGTTGGATTTATAAAGCTCCATAGACAGTATGATTATTTTCTGGATGAAGCAAACGTGTACGTGTGTATATGTGGTTAATATTGTAAATATCGTAATGAGTTATGTTATAAAGCTCCAGTAAATGGTATGTTGTTGTGGTGTACACTAGATATAGGAGTATGTATTGTGTTGTGTTGTACACGGTGTGTAGGTGTATGTGTGGTATGTCAGGTGTAGGTGAATGTATTGCATGGTGTTCTATGTGGTGTGTGGTTGTATGTGTGTGATGCACACTATGTGTATGTGCACATGGTTGAGGAGAAGGCATTGGGTGTTTGTCGAGTGTGGAAACTGATCCAGTGTGCATACAGAATAAGGAAAAAGGTAGAAGATAAGGATTTATTAAAGGATAAGTATTAGAATTTTATTTTAGTTTTATTATGCATGTGATTTATGATTCTAGTCTATGATGATTATGTTAACACCCAGGTTGTTCCCTTTGACTCCCAAGGGAATACGGCCGGGGTAACCACTAACCAATCTTTGGATTACAGCTTCTAGCCAAACTATAATCAGAGAGGGCTCTCTCTTTAAGGTTTGTCTCTGTTTTGTGAAAATTTTAGGCTAGTTATGAATTCAGGGTTTGGTTTTGTGTTTTGGTTGAGGGATGTCTTCTATACCTAAGGTGGAAATCTTCAGATAATTCTAGTCCATTGGGCAATGGAGTCTGTGGCTACAGGTTGTCTGAGGGATTGAGTTGAGTTGCTGAAACTGCAGGGCCATTTAAATACATCATGAAACAAAATTGAGATTGTGAATATGAAGTGTGTTTAACCCGTGAAAAGCAATTAAGAATTTTCCACTAAACTGGGGTGTAAGAAAGAGATATATTGCACAGGAGAAAACTTGAATTCTTGAAACAACAATCACTGTGAAAGATATAGTTTGGAGGTGCAGCAGTTAAGAATTACACCTTATGACTATAACTGAAGAAAAACATTTATAACAGCATAGATTGAGTTCAGGGTATTCTGTGAATAAATCCTGGAACTATTCTTTTTCTTTGCCATTAACTATGAAACACAGGAACATGAATGAGCTATGAAAAGATAACAAAACACATAACGAAGAGTTTTTAAGGAGAACTTATTGTGCCATGAAGTACGCAGGAATCCTGTAACTTTCAGCAAAACACCAGAATGCCTCAGATAACACAGAGCTTTGGAAATTCCATCACTTTTGTATTAATACTCTGGAAATTTACAGCATAAGAAACTCTAGAAGAGAAATCAACAACAACCCCTGCAAACTTATGCGAGGGGGAATATATACAAACGGTCATACAAAATATCTGAAGCGTTGAGTCATCTGAGAAATAAATATGTTCACCAACTTGTACAGAACAACAGATAAGAAGTTATTACAACTTTGAATACAACATAAATGCTCTTCAATTCTGTCAAAAGACTTTTTGACCTTTGGAGGCCACTGAGTTGGTTGAATGTTCTGTTATAAATGTTGGATGACGTGTCTTTGTGGCTCTGTCCTCCTGTATCTTTTCGGCCCTGTCACCTGTGACTGTCAGTGCTGCTTTAGTGGCCGAATAGTTTTGCTGAGTTGGCTCAGCCCATTCTTCTCCATGCATGCTGATTTTATCAAAATTTTCCTGTGTATGATAACTTATATATTTAAATGAAAAAACTTGAATACAGGCTCTGGTTTACAGTATTAACTGTATCATTTTGGTCCAGAATTCCTGTGTGGGCAATTGATGTCTCAGGATTGCCTCTAGAGTCTCATCTGCCTCTGTGTATTTGTAGAAATTTGGAGGCACTTCAAACAAATGTTTGATCTCATTCATGATGAAAAATAGGTTCTCAACCCTGTTGTAGAGACTCTGCCCTGATGCTGGCCCTGATTCTTCTGAAGTGCTGGGTCTTTCTGTAATCTGATTTGTAGCAAATGTGTTGACCCTTTTGGCATAATTTTCATGTGAAAGTAGTCTCCCTGCGCTGTTCAGTAAGCTAGTGTTGTGGGGGAAAGTATCCAACTCGGAATGAACCTAACCCACTCTAAGGGTGACAGTTCCTTAGCAACAGCTGAAAGCAAAGCTATCTAAAGTTTCTTCTTTATGACATGCAAGAGATAGAAGGAAGAGATCCACTTACCAATGTCTTGCGCAAATGGTCGATCCAATCTCCTTCGTTTGCCGCTTGCTCCCAGATCCAAGTCTTTTCACGGGCCCAGCTACACGAGATCCTGCAAATAAGACAAGAAAAGGAAACTGCAAGAGGCATGCATTCATAATCGATTCAAGGATTAGCATAAATCAAAGACGCAAGTAAGACAATACACCATTGAAACACATGCGAATAGAAGAACCTCAAATGCTTTATTAATATATGGAAGTAAGGTTCAGGCGGTGATACAACCATGAGAGGTCCAATCCAGCATCACCTTCCCGACGGAGAGAAATCTCTTCTTCACCTCCCTTAAGCAATCACCCAATACTCACAACTGTAAACCAACAGCAATTCTTTGCACCAAATTCCGGCCTCTAGATCCCATGGGATGAGATCCTTATATAGCGTTTTGGAGTGAAGATAAGTCAGCTTGATGTGTGACTTGTTGTCCTCTTCAACTCCAGTTGTTCTTCAGCTCTTCACTCAGAGTTTCCACCTTCCACTGGGAGTTTTAGAAGCTCTTAACTCATCATTAGGCGAATCTTATGATCAAGTGTCTTTTTGGAAGCTTCCTGGGCACTGGCACATTGAGAAAAAGATTCCTCCACATGTCAAAGTACGCCCAGCGCAGGTAGCCTTTGTTGCACTTGCTATGAAGCGCAGGTACACCATAGAGCTTTTGACATTCAGCGCAGATGCTTAGTGGAGCAGCTGCTTTGATCCAAAACTGACCTGTTTTTGAGTGTTTTTCAGTGGAGAACTGATTTGCAGTGCTGTGGTTTGCTGACCTTGTTCCTCTAAGGGTAATAACAATATGTTTAGGGACTTTGGATCCCTTAGATTATCGACATTTCATGCTCTATGCTGTAAGGCACAAAAATGTCTATAACAGCTAGGAAGACCTTTGCCCTGTAGTAGTGTAAACTTGTCCATGAACTTATTTACCTCTGTCTGCATGTCCTGGCTTCTTCTTTCCAGTGTTTGTACCAGGTTTCTTAGTGTGAGGACCCTCTTTATCAGCTGGATGGTTTCAGTTCTACTGGAGATTCCCATTGCTGCCAGCTGAGCACTTGTTCTGTTATTAAGCACATTAATCATTCTGTTGGCAACCTCAGGCATATTGCCTAGAGATGCCCTTGCTCTTTGGATTTCTCTATGTGCTTTCCCTATGAGCTCTATTTGCTCATGAATGGTCTCAATGTATTGCCATTGATCAGTTATGGATTGGCCAATGTTGGCCCATAGGACTGTCTTGAGTTCAGCCACTACTTTATCAAGTGTGAGCTCCTTCTCCAACTCCTTTATCTTTTCTTTGAGAGCCTTTATCTCTCTTCCTTTCTCAGCAACACTTTGTTTTGATTTATCATATCTTTCATTCAACTTGACCAAATTTTCCCTAGCCTCATTTAATTCTACCATTTGGGCTTCCAGGGCTTGGATTTCACTCCTTAGCTTCTGCATGTCCAGGCTTGGAGCCTGCTCTGTTGTTGGCTCTGGTGCTGATGTAGATGGTGCTGTTTGTTCTGTCTTTTCAGGGGGAGGAGCAGTAGTTTGAGGTGGTTCCTCAAGGTTAATTATCTCTGGAGGAGGCTGAGATGTTTGTCCTCCTTCTTTTTGTTGTAATGTTGCCTGCAGTGCAGCCTGTGCAGCCTCTGATTCTCCCAATTTCTCCTGTGTCTGGATCAACTGTTTGTATAATGACACCAGCATAGCTGTTGCATCTTGGTCATGTCTCAGCTGGGAAACTTCTCCAGTTTGTGGGTGAATGGTTGCTGGGACTTTTACCATTTTCCTTAGTGCTGCCATATCTGCATCTCTTAACTTCAATAATGCTTGTACAGCCTTGATGTCCTTGGGATCATGCCCAAGTTCTATGATTATCTCCTCTAAGGCTTTGATTCTGTTGTCCTTTTCTTGAGAGGATGCTCTCTCCAACTCAAGTTGGGCAGTTGTATTATTTAGGCTATTTTCTAGCCTGTAGTTCACCAATGTCTTATCCGCCAAGGAGGCATACACCATCTCACCCGTTTGCTTATGTAATTCGATTTGATCCATTGGGTGGATGTCCTTGGCAAGGACCTCAAGGTTGGTCCTTATGTAATCTGCAGCTGACTACGGCTGCAACATGGCTGGCATAAAGTGGCTCATGATAATCTTGCCCTCATGTACATCATAGGCAAACATCAATCTTTGCTGGTTAGTGGGAGCCATTTTTAACAAATGATTGTAGAGCTGCACCTTGAGGGGTTCATTCCTCTTCTTAATATCTATAAATTGTTGTTTGATGCCTGCCTCAGCTCCTCTTTGCTGGCTTGAGGAGCTGACTTCTCCTCCCACTGTCCTCTCTTGTTCCTGCTGGAAGGAACTTGCAGATGCCTCCATGCTAGGTGGGCCCATGCCCAAAGATTGCCCTATTGGCATTTCTTCCTCAGAAAGGGGATTCATTCTGTGTCTTTTCTCCCCATGAGTTGTTGATGTTGTGAGGGGAGTCTCTCTGTCCCTCTTTCTACTTATGTCTTCTTTTTGTGGGGTTTGGAGGACTGAGGCCTCCACTGTTGTCTCCTGCCTAGGAGGCAGAGTGTCCTGAGCTTGCTACCCGGTGGATTTTGGGGCCTGTGATGTTTGCTCTTGTTGCACTGGCTGTTCCTTTTCTTGCTGCCCCCCTTGTTGCTGTTGTACCTGTGGATGTTGTTGCACTTCCTGTTGCTGTACCTATTCATGAGGTGGCTGTTGTGGCTCCATCTCTTTCTCTTTGCCTTTGCTAGAGGTTTGATCAGTAGCTTTGGCTGCTTGCTGGTGTGCTGTGGAGGATGAGGCAGCTGCTCCCACTTGAGTTCCTGGAAGAGCAAATACCTGTGCACAAAGCTCTAAGTCAGCCATCTTTTGGAGATTTTTAACTGCTCTTTGATTTAATTCTTCTTGTGTGACAGCTTCCTCTAAGGTGCCTCTCCTCCACTTTATTTGATTTGCATATTTTTCTATGTGAGGCAACCTTACGTGGTCATAACTGGCCAGCCTATACTTGACCCTTCTTAAAGTTATGAAGTGATTGGGGTCATAAGGTTTCCAAAGGAAACTGGTCTATAGGCCAAGGGATTCTAGCATTATGTCTGCTTCTTGCCAACCTTCCTCCCTTTTGTTGTAAATGAAGTGGCCTAATTGGTTTCTTACTTTGAGCTGTGATTTCTTGCCTTTGCCTGAAAAATGTAGCACATCAGCATTCCCAAACTGCCTGAAGTATTCAAGGGCAAACAATCTCATGGGCACATATTTGGGCAATCTGTATGGGGGCAACTCACACCCATATATTCTGATGACTGTGTGGTTTTGGTAATAGTACCAATCCCCAATGTTGTATACCTTGGACAGCTGAAGAATCCTCTGCATCTCATCAGTTAGTCTTGGAGGAGGTGAGCTCATAAGCAAAGACATGGCTGGGTGGATGAAGAGGTCTATAAACTCACAATAAGTGTATGGGGAACAAGATCTGCAGTGGAAGGCAGAGGACCAATAAACCACTGACCTTGGATTTCCTTGTGCATCCACTCTCTTCATAGCAAAGTGAAATTTCTCATGTTGATAATACAAAATTAAGTGGTAGATGTAGGAGGTGTATCTGAACACCCTTTCTCTTGCCAAGTTCATTAATTGCTCATGTATTTTGTCAGATATGTAGGTGGCATAGTCATAGCAGATTGGAGACTTGCCAGGGGAAAACATGAGCATCATCACCAGCACAGTTTCATCAACAAACTCAATTGAATTATAGCCCAGAATGGGACTGATCATGTCTACAAGGTCCCTGCCCAATTGGTTGAGGTAAACATGAGAAATGGGAGGGTACTTCACAGTGTCAGAGTCAATGTACAATTGATTTAGTTTGGTGACCTGAGCATCTGTCAATTTAGCTCCTTGCTTTATCAGATCAATCAGTGATAAAGGAACTAATTTCTTCTTAGTTTTGAAGTGCAACATCTCTCTGATGGCTTCAGGGGTGACATAGAAAACAACTGAGCCTGAAGGGTCAATCACAGCCCTCTGAGTGGCGTCGTAGCAGTCAGCACATAGGTGGATTAGGTCAGGAAACTGGTTGACCTGAGGGAGCTTGAAGAGAGGGAGGAAAGAATCCAAAATGCCCAATACATCTGTTCCAGTCTCGTGTTTAATCTTCAATTCGTTTAGCAAGTGGATGTGGTACTTGCTGTGCATTAGCATTTCTTCTGATATTTGATAATCCAGGTCTGCTAATGGTTGCCATTCCAATTCTCTCTGAGGGGCATTTAATGGAGCAATATTCAAGGCTACAGGAGCTACTGGTGCATCCATGGTTACCTTAGGATTCTGTTTGTATGCACTGGTGTTACTATGCAGAGCAACACAAAGGAGTATTTCTTGGAAAGAGAGGTGATTTACTGAGGAACAGAGGATAAAATGGCAATGGCAGCAATTGAAATACTACACAAAGCACTGATAGGGCAAATGCTTGGCCTAAAAAAACTCTCTTCACGGTAAATTGATGCAGCTTGGGTTCTCAGTTCACGAGTGCGCGAACCAACTGTATGTTTTGTGAAAACTTGGGTAAACAAGGCTCTGCTGGGGAATTTTGATTTTACAACCGAAAATGGAGGCTAGCCACAGGGGATTTACCGGTAAACACAGTGTTTTCTTACTCTTTAAGCTACTGTTGGAGAATGCAGGATAAAACCAAGCGCAGAGGGAATGACTGGGATAAATACCTGGTAAACTGTCGGCAATAGTCATCAATGCAGGTGGAATTGGTGCACCAACGGTCCTCGGGTCGAATTCAGCAGGTTGACGCTTGTTTGGTCGTAAAATACATGCAGAGGTGCAACAGTCGTTTTTTTGCAAAAGTAATGAAAAACACGATTTTTCGGCCAAAATATGGATTTTTGGGTTATTTGGTGCTTTTTTTTGGATGACGTCAGCATGACGTCATCAGGTGGGGTCAAGGTCAGATGACGTCAGCATGACGTCATCGAGTGACGTGGCGGCTTGAGAGTGGTCCACGAGGATGGTGAGGTGGCGGGCAGGTCAGAGCAGTGGCGGACGGGGGCGCTGACGCAGCGGTGATGTAGCAGTGACGTTGGCAAGGCGGGTTCACAGAAACCGGAAACGGTAAGCGGTATAATATCGCACCGCTCTCTATACGGAAGTGGAATTGTCAGAGGGTGCTCCAATACGATTTGGGGGTGACGCGTGGCAGAGGCCTGACGTCACCCTCTGACAAATTTCGGAAGGTAACTTTTGGACGTCGGGCCCGGTCCGAAATGCATGAAAGCCGTCGGATGAAAAGGGCCAGATCCGATGGTCGACGGATCGTTAAGGTGCCAGGTTGATACGGACGTGGGCGGGGATTAAAATACTATATTTGTTTGAAAAGCACGCCCAGCGGGATTGTGGACTTTGGCGAATTTGTATGACTTTTAAATGTATTTTATCAAAACGCGCATTGCGCCAATACTTTGGGTAAAATGGGAAAAGTGGGTTTTTATGTATATTTTGCAAATGAAGCGGGTTAGGGGTGAAAATGGGGTTTTTTACAAGGTTCTTTAGCAAATGAAGGGGTTAATGGTTTAGATAACTTCTGGAGGGGGAAGAGGGGTAGGGTTTGGGTTTTTAAACTAACCAGATGTCAATTTAATCCCTGAATGTGAACATATGGCTATAATGCCAGGGGGGGAAGGGATATTTATAGAATGCTTGGGGTTTATACACCATAGTGTTTATAAGAATAGGGAAAGGGTAACATAGGGGATTTAGATAATAAGAAGTTAGGGGTTAATATGAATGGAAGAGGTGAATGAGGAGTGATATCACTAAGTTTATATAAACACAACTTAGCTTAGGGAGTAGATCAAAATGAAAAGAATTTTAGACAAGAAATGTGGCTTTTAAAGGAATAAGAACCAACATAAAACCTTAAATTCTTTCATGAACACAACAGATGAAGGGATGTTAGTAATGAATGTGAAAGGGGAGAAAAGGGAGTTAATCATGCTCCTTTGCTTTGCTGCAACATGATGGAGAAGAGGAGCTTCTCTATCCACTGATGTTTCCTTTATGTTAGACCAGCAAGATTCAGTTGAAATGAATGACATTTCTGCAACCCCATCTACCTACCCATCTACTTGTCTAGCATTTTTTGTTTCTTCGTGGAGGGTGCACTTAGACTTGCAGACCCTTATGTGCCTTTTCTTTTCTTTTGGCTTTTTCTTTTGACTTTCTATCTAAGGCTACCCTTATTGCTTCCAAGGTCCCAGATTAAGCAGTTGGGAACCTTACTTTCTCTACCTAGCTACTGGTCTGCCAAGATTAAACAGTTTGGACAGACTTCTTTCTCTATTCTACAACAGAAAATTGAAACATGGCATGATCCAGATTAGGCTGTTGGACCATCCATCCAAAATTGAGTCAACATCAAGCTCTTGTACACACCTTGTCTTCTCATGGAAATATGGGATCTTTGAATCACCAAAGCAGAGCATATTTGGAACTTTTATTTGCCAATCATGAAATATGAAACCTATTGGTATAGGTAGCTAACAGATTACATGTGATCTATGATTCTGGTTTATGATGGTTACATGTGATTTATGATTTTGATCTATGATGGTTGTGTTTTGAGCTAACCTGATGTGATATGTTTATGCATGAATATTGGGTCGAAGATGCTAGTTTGACTTGTTGTGACAAGAGGCGAACAGAATTGCAAATGTACCTTGTTGATGGGCCACCAATGAGGTATGATTTGAAGTTGTTTCAATTTATTTTGAATCTAATGGAAATTATGTGCTTGGTACAGGAAAGAATGAAATGCCCGGTTGGGTGGTCAAAACTGACAGAAAGCATTAGCAGCAACAACAAAAGGCATTGGAACAGACAGCAGTATATTGGTAAAGCATTTAGGAGCAAGGCCATTGTGGGATAGTGGTACCCAATAGTGACCATTGATTTCCATGAGCATGTTATGACCAATATGATGGTTTTAAGGTAGGGATGTGCCTTGGCTTTTGGAACTTCCGATGCGAGGAAACCTTACCGGGGGATGGATTGCTCGGGATGGGGATGTCAGCGGAACTTGGAAGGTGTGTGACCGAATTGCCCAAGGGATTGTGTACCAAAGAAGGGAAGGTTGAGCATATATTTGTTTTGGTCATTAGCATTGCCATATGGAATCAAATGTGCATTGGGAGTTTGCCCTGGAATAATGAGTCAGTAACTGTTCATTGAGAGGACAAGTGGCATAGGATTATAGTGTTGGACATTAGATGCAGATTTGACCTTGCAGTGGATTCTAGACTTCCTGGGAAGGAGGTGAATCCTGGTATTACATTTAGGGTGGAGGTGTGAGCCTATGGATTCCCTTTGTACAGATGCAAGCATCGTATATTTTATTTTTTGATTGAGAAAATTATGTGCATATGTGTTTATTATTTTAAATATTGTATCAAGTTGGATTTATAAAGCTCCATAGACAGTATGATTATTTTCTGGATGAAGCAAACGTGTACGTGTGTATATGTGGTTATTATTGTAAATATCGTAATGAGTTATGTTATAAAGCTCCAGTAAATGGTACGTTTGTCATGTTTTAGCAGATGTTCATTGTAAATAATGCAATGAGATATGTTATAAATCTCCATCAGAAATATGCTTTGTTTTCTGCAGTCTTGTTGGTTCTAAGTGTCATTGAACACCAAGGACAGTGTTCCCCCAAGGGGGAGGGTTCGATAACAACCCACGTTAAAAATCCATGTAAAAAAGATACAAACCTTGGTCATGGGACATGTATTCCAAGCTGAATGGTGGGAAAAAACATCTTATCGGGGTGTCACTTCAGTTTTTTATGGCAAAGGCAATGGAAAGAGGCATTAATTGGCATTTTATTTATGAAAATAATGGATATAGGAGATCAGGAAGGTGAAGATTCAATGGTTTCATGTGGGAAGGAAACTGAAGGAAAATAATGGAAATTGAAGAAAATAGATGCCTCATTGATAAAAAGGCTTCTGAGAATTAGTGGGCAATCTTGTTCATTGTTAACTTTTGTCAGTTCAGTTTTGGAGCTCTCATTTTATTCTCTCTCTCATACTCTTGGACACTTAAATTTTTCTTGGCGCACTCTTGAAGAGTGTGGCATACTTGGATGCTTGGAGCGAGAAGGAAAAGGAAGAGCAGGAAAGCACAAGAGGGCATCAGGATCCACAGCTACAACAGGTTTTTCTTGCAAGTACCAAGTTGCATGCATGGTTGCCTCATTAGTTTTGGCATGAAAGGCATATGCCTATGATTTATTGGTCATGATCTGCCATTGGCATGGAGGATTGCCTAAATTGAAAGTGGACTTGCCCACGATTTGCCTAGCCTTGCCATTTCTAGGAGAGCCATGGTGTTGTGGGTTCATTTCTTTGTTTTTCTGGTTGGTTCTCATGTTTCCTTTAGCTTGGGTTGAGTTACTAGTTCATGGAAGCCTTGGTTGGATAAACGCTCTGGAAGACCTGTAATAGATTGGGTTGAGTTACTAGTCCTAGAAGCCTTGGTTGAACAAACGCTCTGGAAGCCCTTGTTGGGTTGAGTTACTAGTACTAGAAGCCCTAGTTGGACAAACACTTCGGAAGCCTGACGGCAATTGTGGGTTGAGTTACTAGTCCTAGAAGCCTTGGTTGGAACAAACACTCTAGAGCCTTAGAAGGCTTAGGTAGATACCAATATGGTATTGGTTTGTGATGTCCGACCGTGTGGTGGAATCATTGTTTGATGGGTTGACATGGTTTGGCCTCTAGAAGCCCTAGTTCGGTTTTGATGGATTGTTCCATGAGATCCCACATTCATGCTTGGAATATGGCATGGGGGTGATTGGATGAAAGATATATTTGGTTCATTCAATTTATGGTCGGGTGGTTCGTGGAAGTCCCAAACCTAGTTGGTCATTGCATCATTAATATGAGGTTATTTCTCCTTGTTATTTAATGAGTATTATACTGGTTCATATGTGGATTATATGGTTGGTGTTTCCTTGGTATTTATGTTGTTATTATGTTGGTTATCAATATGTATTATGACATTTGTGATGTATGGATCTCATCATGTTTTTACTTTTAAATAAATGAACAATGTATCTATGGCCTAATAGATGATAATGGAACTAATGTGATAAGGAAACAATGCCTCATAACGAATCTCAAATAAGTATGAGACCCCTATGCTTAGCTCTG